>CM053609.1:82588904-82673712 GCA_028646535.1 Procyon lotor
TCCCATATTCATTCTTTGATGTAACTAATAACCCTCTAGCTTGACAAGCCATTTGGTCCTGACTACCTTCATTGGGTTGCTAATACCCTACCAAAATGTAAACTTCTTTTTCTGAAAAGTTCAGGTTTGATTGTGGTTGGGATTAAATAGGAGAAAAGGGGTCAGGGCTCTGGTTCAGGATATGCCTTTAACATTCTCTATGGCCTTGCCACATCTCTGTATCTCTTCTTCCAACCTCTTTATCTAAAACATGAGAGATTTAAAACTAGATTATCTTTAAGGTCCTGGGAGTCCTTAACATAGACAATAATCATTTACTCTCAGTTATTTATTACACACATTTACTGTCATTCCAATTAGACTGTAGAATCTTTGAAAGCAGACATTTCATCTTTTTTTTTTTCAGTTTTATTCAGGTATAATTGACAAAATTTTAAGAAATTTAAAGTGTACAATATGATGGTCTTGCATAAACACACACTGGGAAAAGATTCCCGCGCACAACAACCGCCCCCCGCCCCCGCTATCAAATGAAGTAACACATCCAACATCTCACATATTTACTCTTTTTTTCTGTAAGAGCATTGTAACTTCTACTCTCTTAACAAATTTCTATTATACAATACAGTGTTATCAACTATAGTCACCATGTTATATACCAGACATTTTATTTTATAGTTCTATCTCTAACTCAGGGTGCTATCGCTAAACTGTGAGTATCTCAACAATTATCTTTGATGAGGAATTTGATGCCGAAGGGCAAACCATTTATTTGAACAGATCCAATCTTTAGAGAAAAGTTGAGATCCTACAAAGAAATTGAAGTAGAGACATAGTCCACAAGCAGTTGAATTTTGAGGTAAGTCCTGCCTGCATATTTGCGTGCACACATTTGTTTTTAAAAGTTTGGCATCTGACTGTAACCTGAGCAGTTTTGGTTAAACATTTCTTTATGCAAAACAAAGAATGTTGAGTAGTTAAATATTTTACCTCTGAGGCTAAAATTGAGTTATTTTTTTCCTCTCTTCTGAATGTTTAAGGGGGAAAACCAAGTGTAAATGTTCAGAAGATTTCCAGTCATGAAAATCTCACCATCTATGAGAGAATAGTGGTAAACAACTTTGAATGGTTAATTAACTCAACAAACATGTATTTTTTTAAAGATTTCACTTGTTTATTTGAGAGAGCATGTGTGTGTGTGAGCATGAGTGGGGGGAGGGGCAGAGGGAGAGGG
Organism: Procyon lotor; assembly: GCA_028646535.1. Lineage (NCBI taxonomy): Eukaryota > Metazoa > Chordata > Mammalia > Carnivora > Procyonidae > Procyon > Procyon lotor. The sequence continues at coordinate 82,590,139 of CM053609.1, forward strand.
AGAAGCAGACTCCCCGCTGAGCAAGGAGCTCAACACAGGGCTCAGTCCCTTGACCCTGGGATCATGACCTGAGTGAAGGCAGACCCTTATCCGACTAAGCCACCCAGGTGCCCTTCAACAGACATGTATTACCCATCTTCTACTATAACTGAATGAGTCAGCAGTATTTGCTGAGCATCTACAAAATGTGGAGAGATCTCTGGTAATACAGAGACAATGGAAGACTAGTTAGTACCTTCTCCTAAGCATCTTACAACTTGATTGAGGAAAGGCGAACATGCAAAGTGAAAAGGACCAAATGGAAATTTACACGATACATAAGTAATCAATCAAGAAACATTTTTTTGATCTCCTATTACATGCATAGTGTACAGCAGATACTTATCTGAACAAGCCTAGTATGTGTACCCTCAACATATGCTCAAGTGCTAATAGCTCAAAGGGGGCTCAGATTAACTTGTGTGCTCAGAGTTAAGGAATTGTTTTTGAAAGCAGGAAGCCAAGAGAGGGCAACCAAGCGCGTGACGGCAGGACAGATGTGAAAACCCTCAGGTAGCATTTCCCTCCTTCTACCAGAGAAGGTGGGTGAGGTGAGAAACCACAGGAAGGGAGTTCAGTCATCTGAAGTTCACTTGAAGACATGTGGTTTGTAGACCACCTGTGGGAGAATCACCTGGAGGTTTGGTCATAAATGCATATTTCTCTGACCTACTCCAGAGCTGTCACATCGGTACCTTTGAGGATGAGCTTCAGAAAGTGACACTTCGAATACACTGCAGGTGATTCTTCTGCACACGGAAATTTCTGAATCACTCACTAAGTGAGAACAAGGGTGTCAGATTGGACTGTCTCCACAGCTTTATGATAAATTGCCCCCTTCTGCTGCCCAGCCTCAGTAGGCCTCAGTTCCCCCATTTGTCAAATGAAAACTGTAAGTACTATCCACCTATGGTCTTGTTGCGAGGATCCATGATTCACAATCTAAGATGCTTAGGCATACAGTGAACACTCCATAAATGCAATACAAGTTATAATGAGTGAATGAAAAATTCACCAACTGTAACCAATGATAATGTATTACACACTTAAAAAATGGTTAAGAGGGTAGGGGTGACTGGATGGCTCAGTTGGTTGGGCTTCCAACTCTTGGTTTTGGTTTCCGTTCAGGTCATAATATCACAGCCGTGAGATCAAGCCCCATGTCAGGCTCTACGCTCATTGAGGGGTCTACTTGGGATTCTCTCTCCCTCTGCTCCTCCCCCAACTCATTTGTTTTCTCCCTCTCACTAAAATAAATAAATAAATGTATTTTTAAAAATGTGTCAAGATGGTAAATCTCATGATAAATATTTTTCCACAAGAAGAGAAATTTTAAAGAAAAGAAAAAATTCACCAAATGTAAACAGATGAAGCAGATGCAATGAGGAAATGAGACGAAAATTTTAAAAAGGGTAAAGCCAGAGGTCCAAGCAAGAAGTTGGTCTGTTAAGGACATGTTTCCAATGACAACCACTTACTAACCACTGCCTATATGCCAGGCTACTTCCACATCGACTCAAAAGATCCTAGGATCACCCTTTGAAGTAGAAATTTAGTAGGAAAGCTGAAGGTCGGCGAGGTGAAGTTCCCAGAGCGAAATCACACAGCTAGTAAATCACATGATGCACATTAGGCAACAAATTGTATCATAGTCAAATAGCCAGAATCCAACCTCTGAGACACGTAGCATGCCCTACATGGGACAGAGACGAGCCAGGTCAGTATCAGATGTGCCCTGGAGTGGAGCCAAGTTCTGAGATCAAAGGGTACACCCAGTATCAGGCTCAGGAATGTGGGATCAGCAAGAGAGTCCTATCACCTATTCTGCCAAGAACCTTCCTTATTGCCCCAAGTTATTATTAAGACCCATAAAGATAGACAAATAGCAGATATTGATTTCCTGCCACATGTCTAAAAATGTGGAAATCTAAATCATTGTTCAATTACTCAGCAGTCAAGGTTTGTTATTAGTATTAAATGAATTCTAACTCTTGGGTTCGACAGTATCCTTGATAAAGGTGAGTAGGGTTTAAAAATCTGAATACAGAAACCAGAGCTCTGAAAGGATCACCGTCTGCCTGGAAAGGCCACCAAAATGAATACCCATTGTGTTTCCCTGGTCAGCATCCATGCCCCTTTTGAACTAGCATCCTGATTTTCCTTTGGGTACCACTCCTCCCCACCTAAGTCCTTGTGGTTTTGATGGGGTTGATCCCCACTCCCAGACTCCAGGAATGGACACATGACCCCAAGGCTTCCCAGTTAACATATTCCATGCCTCTGGTGACAATCATTGCCTCAGGGATGACAAATGATCTGAATTAGTCCAATCAAAAGCTGATCTCAAGATAAGAAAGAAAAGTTCTCCCTGTGATTGGATTTGCCAGGGATTAGCTAAATTTTCTAGGGCACATTTTATGGAGTATAATGGTTACGTTCATTCTTTGCTCTTCTGGATGCTGCCATGTCAAAATTTTCACTCCTAGTCTTTTCAGGTACATGAGCCATGATTTTTTTTTTTTTTTTTACCTAAACCTATTTAAATTAGGATTTTCCTCACTTAGGGAAAAAAATCCTAACTATCTGAGAACCACATATAACTCAAAGGCCATTGCTCTTGTCACAAACTTAAACTTAACGTGAACGGATTCTGTGGGTACACACCATGGATAGTAAGAGAATTTGGATGGGGGAAAGGAAGATTGGTCCCTAATCCATGGGTAGAGCTAATGATATTAGGACAAGACCTTCAAAAATAATTTTTCTTAAAAGTGAAGCTAAAAACAATCAAGATGAGATTCATCAGGAGAAAATTAAGCTGGAATATGCACCCCTCCTTTCTGAAAGAAGGCAAAAATTTAAATATGAGAACAGAGACTTAGCTCACATGTCCCTAGTCTGCTAAGGCAGAGGGGAGAGAGAGGTAGGAAGGCCTCCATTTTTAAAAGAGGTGAGGAGACTAGAGTAGAAACAGAAAATGACAAACCGTTTCAATGTAGAGCGTATTTGGGACAATTTTCAACAGGAGAAGATATTAACGTCTAGAATTTTGACTCAAAATTTAAATTAGGGAATTAATTCAGTCTGTTGTATAGCGGGCAAATATCTGAAGTTATCATTACTAGAGAACATCTTATTTTCATATACATCATAGGAAAGTTGGAAAAATAACCGGCACATAATTCATAATGCTTGAATTCATTCATTATCAAAATTCTCAGCTGACAGACAAAAGAGAAAACAATATAAGCATGTAATTTCATTTTCATACAAAAAAACCAACACCTTAAGTAATCGCAGGCAAAGAAATAGTCTATGTCCCCATAGGTGAATTTTAAAATTCCATCTGATTCAATCGTATCTGCTTTTAATTTTCTTCATGAGTAGTGTTAATAGATTATATAATTCTATGCATCTCTGCAGGTGTCACACAATCAAATAAAAATAGATTAAGTAGGGGAAGAGAAGAAAACCTCTTATTTGGTTAACCTTTTCCAACCAAGAGTCTAATTCAAGGCCCAATTCAAGCTAAAAGATATGAAATGTCTTATTTAGATTTGAAGGATGAGAACTTAATTACAACAGAACATATTTTTCAAAACAGTTGAAATTAAAGAGACATCATAACTGAAGAAGTCACATAAATGGGATAAAAAATGGAAAGATACATTAGCACAATGGTGAGATTTCATTATAACTCATTCAAATCCTTAAACTTTGGGTATATTAGGAGTGCCTTGAAGATGCAGACAGAGTTAATGTATAATCATTCTAAGTGACTGTATTAAGAACTGTCGTCCCAGTTTATGCAAATTAAGAATTAGGCATCAGTGTGGAGTTTCCTAAAGCCTAATGTAGGGATAGACTACACTTATTTTCCTCTGGCCATTGATTCCGGTGTATTTTGTCTGTGCCTTTTAGAGCCCTGTACGCATTACATTATGGTCAATTGTTTATATGACCCATGCTTCCCTGGACTGTAAAAGGTGTTTTCCAGAGTCAGAAACACCTACTGCTCATGATCTTTCACACTGTTTCTAGTACAATGCTGAAACAAAAGGAGCCTTGGCAAAAGTGAACTAATGTCTCTCTTTTAATTTGTAATAAAGATTGGTACTTCTTGCCAAGGAATTAAAGCAAGAATTGTGAAACGGTTCTGCCATGATGTTTTGGTATACTAACATATAACAGAACTATATCTGTGAACCATTTTTTTAAGATTTATTTATTTATTTATTTCAGAGAGAAAGTGAGAGCGGGAAGGGCCAGAGCAAGAGGGAGAGAGAACATTTCAAGCAGACTCCCTGCTGAGCACAGAGCCCGACTGAGACCAGAGATCATGACCTGAGCCAAACCCAAGAATCAGAAGCTTAACCGACTGAGCCACCCAGGTGCCCCTGAACCATTTTTATATACAATATCCAAATCCAGGATAAGATGGGAGAAGGATTCTCTTCAAAATTAAATAAAACCCAGTTTAATAAAGAAGTTTTAATATTGTATATGGATTTGTCCAGTAATTAAAGCATATCATTTTTTAAAAATAAGGTACACACTCTGCTTTATTTTAGATATGGTTTTTAAGTGGTGATTAGTAACAGTAGTATTTTAATATTATTTTATTATTATTATAGTAATTGGTACTATTTAAACGGTAGTATTTTTTAATTTAAAAAAACGTTTTAAAGCAGAATAAACGAGAGGAAGGGTGCTGTGATTTCAATACATCTAGGCCCAGGGAAATCCATGGAAGACCATGAGGCCTTAACACCAAGTACCGCAACCCACGCAAAAGTTTATTCAACTGAGAACATAACCAGCAAGAAACAGCATCATCCTTAAATCTGCTGGTGCAAAACAAATCATTTATAAAAGTGATGAGAGGTCATCGATTACAGCCTACACCATTAATAAATCTGTATCTTCAATCCCATCTCCAACCCTATGTTTCAGGCTTTATTTATATCCAACCAGCCAGAGACATCCCACTTACAGGTTCCATAATAAACTGTGCTTCCACCAGGAAGCCCAACTGCCCGAGTTCGAGTCAGCAAAGCTGCTTAACCTCAGCTTGACCATCTGAATAATGTGATTAACAAAGAGCTCTGCCTCACAGAACTGATGGGAGCATAAAGAAGGGTCTGGCACATATGAAATGCTTTAGAAGTGTTGAGTAAAAGATAAAATCCTATGTGAAACCTTCAGTAAGGGTAACTCATTCCTATCCACCGCCCAGCAGCTCACCACTACCCTCCTTCTTTCTTTTCTTTTCTTCCAAATGCCAAGCTCTTTCTTGTTTTTGGTCCAAAAGGGCCAAACCCCTCTTTTGGCTTTTCTGCCATTTCCTTCTGGTTTTAACCCCAGAGGCCGCCAGAGACTTCCTGAAGTGATACTATTTTGAACACAATCCAAGTTTTTTTCTACAATGGCTTCCATCTTGATGGAGTTTAAGAGGACAACAGGGAACTGTCAACAAAGCAGGTATTGTCCTTGAATATCATTAGTATAATGTCATACAAATTCAGGAGTCATAGAGTTCATATTGTACTAGACCGAAGTTCTGGTTTCTCCACTCATTGGCCAAGATAACCCTGAGTCGATCACTTAATTCTCCACACAGCATTGTTCTCTCCAAAATTAGAATAAAGTTTGTACCTACCTTCCAAAGTTGTTAAAAGGATTTCATGTAGTGATAAATTTGGAAGGGCCCTATCCATCTGAAGGGGTTTATAGCACAGTTCTATTTTTGTTGTTATTATTAGTTGTTATTATTCTGTCCACAGAAGAAGGAGTAGAGTTCAAGTGTATCATCTCATAGCTAAGCATAAGTCTTCATCTTGATAAATACATTTAGTTCTAGTTTGTTGTGTTTGATTAGTTGGTTGCAGTCCTGTGTGACACAATGAAAAATTATGCCAGGTGTAAAGACAGTTCCTACATGCTATGTTGTCATAGATCTGGACTCTGTCACACTAGACAGCTTAATCGAGATAGTCATTTAGTAATACAACTGGAATGTGTTAGGTATGTTTTCTTTTTATAAAAGTTTCCCCACACCTGACAGACCGAAAGAAAGAAAGAAAGAAAGAAAGAAAGAAAGAAAGAAAGAAAGAAAGAAAGAAAGAAAAAGAAAGAAAGAAAGAAAAAGAAAGAAGAGAAGAGAACAATATCCCATGGAAAAAAAAATAAAAGAAGGAAGGGTGCAAAAAATTAATATTTGAGGGCCTACTATGTGCTAGACATGAAAGCAAAGAATCAAGTTCAACACAGCTTTCATGGCCCAAGGACCAAGGCCAGCAGTGTGGCAGAACCCTTCCAAGGTCAAGGCATGGTTACAGAAACTGTGGCCTGTTTTAAATGTTTTACATTTAAAAAATCAATACCTTGAACAAGAAGGAAAAAATCCAATGCACCATCATTGCACTAGCCATAGATAATTATTTTTTAAAACATCATTTCAAAGTGCACTCCAGAGCCTGATAACAGGTCACACGTAGAAAGGTGTGCAATGAATAACTTCTACTTTCGGTTCCTTGTGTCCTGGTAACTGTAGGTATAACCTCGCTTGCAGATAACAGTCAAGACCTGATTTGTGAGCATGAAGCTTGAGCCAGCAGCACTCCATCCTCCACCAGGAGATGGGCCCCTGTTTAAAGCAGAGTGTTTTGAGCTAACACTTTGATGCAGCCATTTCATGTCAAACTACCTTGTCAACATGTGAAATCACCATCTTTTCAAAAACAGAAAAGAGATATTCCTTACCAGAATTCAATTCAGGCCTTATGAGGCCCAGGTCATACCTGAAGGAGAAAGAATAAGTATGGTGTGAAAATCAGTAGTTATTTAAAATGAATGGGGTGCCTGGTTGGCTCAGTGGGTTAAAGCCTCTGCTTTTGGCTCAGGTCATGATCTCAGGGTCCTGGGATCGAGCCCCGCATCTCTTTGCGGGGATCCCTTTGCTTCCCTCTCTCTCTGCCTGCCTCTCTGCCTACTTGTGATCTCTTTCTCTCTGTCAAATAAACAAATAAAATCTTTAAAATGAAGAAAAAACACATGTTACACATTTTAATAACCCGCAAAAGCACAAGCATCAAAAAAAAAGCAAAAAACACAGAAACAGAAAAATAACAATTTTTTATTAACTCCCTGGTAGACCTTTAAAGAAGTTTTCCTACATTTTTTGACCATATGCTTCTTGATCATCCCTTCAGATGCCAATGATTTTGTAATAGCAGTCCTTAGAGAAAAGAGGAAGATAATCCTATTTGTCTTCTAACATCATTGATCAAAATTTGTGCTTAATTATTAACAGTTTAGAAAAGTTGTTGATAGTTACTGATAGTTTAGCACCACAAACTGTTACTGGCAAATATACTACATTCTTAAGATTTTTGTCAAATTCTGGAAAACCTCCATTTCTTTTGGAGATGACCTGTAAGATTTCAGGGCCTTGAGTTTTCTTGTGCAGTGACCAATCTTAAATACTCTTTGAATGAACAGATTTTAATAACCAGTCAATGAACTTGTAATAATTATACATTGTAAGTTTTGTGTTATCATTGCCAATGTCACTATTTCTTTTTAAGTCAGTTAGAAATGTAAACATTTTTCCATTATATCCACATAATTCAGTGACATGTTGGGATGCATAAAACATATGATGTCATCAAGATATAAAGTACTACAAAGTTCGTAGCAGTGTTATATGTGTGTGACCTACAAACACAGTGTTTCTGATAAATTCCCTCTTGAAAGATTTCTAAAATATTTCTAAATGTATCAACTACATTATCAAGTATATTCCTGGCAGCAAAGATCTTCAATTTTGTTGGGACCTTGATGGGAATGGAATGATTCTGTCACAATATTGTCTTCCTGACTGGAAGAATTTTCCACAGATGTGCTTCTGGATCCATATAATTCAAACCATGTTTCTGCTCCAAAATCCACATATTTCCAGTAGTGGGAACTCTAACCCACTCCATGTTACCACGCCAGCTCTGGCTTTACACTTCTGGGTCAGAATGTTGGTGAGTGGAATCAATGGATGGCAGGGGTGAGCCTGGAAGTACTTGCTATCCCAAAACAGGGAGCTAGTTTTACACGGATATGACTGTAAACAATGTAAATATATCCCTTGGGCCTAAATATAAATGAATCCCCAGCTCAACATCTCTATAGTCTGTTCTCTAAAAGGCCTGAGGCAGCCCTAGTGTCACCTGACAGGAGGGGCAATGTGACCAGAAGAGGTGAGGATGGAAAGAGGAAGCGACCCTCATTAATGGAGGCTTGATTAATTAATACTTTTACACATTTTATAAAAGCAAACAGCTCTATCTACATATTACTAGGGCCATTGCAGGGCTTTTGAAGGGGCCCAAGCAAATGAAGGGCTTAGACATTATGCTTCAACATTTTTGAAATAGATCTGTCTTGATCCCTGACTTTTATTCTATCCCTAACCTCACACTTGAGGGTTTTAGATTTTTTAAGATTTATTTATTTGTGGAGGGGGAGGGGCAGAGGAAGAGAATCCTCAAGCAGACTCTTCACTGAGTTCAGAGCCCTATGTGGGGCTCCATCCCATGACCCATGAGATTATGACCTGAGTGAAATCAACAGCTGAACACTCAACTGACTGAGCCAACCCCTTAATCTTGTATTTCTGTTTTATTTGTATAAAGAATACGTTATTCTGTACGAATGAGCTTTGGATTTTAAAATCAGAAAAACAGCACAAGTTAAAGTCTGTTGGAGTTGATCAAGTTAGGTTCCAAGGCTAATCATCTGTTCCCCAACCTCCATTTTGAAGGAGCTTAATAGGTAATGAAGTGTCTATATAGAATGGACCACTGATAAAACCATTAGAAATTTAACTGTTTTCTGGGAAATCTGAAGAATATGAGATGCTATTGTGCTACAAATATCCTCTTCTGATTCCCACCTCCACCTTGCTCCATAGATAATATACACTCATTCGAATAAGGTTATAAATCAAGAAGTCAACCTAATGTGTTCATCCTATAGATTTTCAAATGAAAAGATGGAATGAGTACCTCAGTTAAGTGAGCCCATCTATTTAGTAAATAAAAGCAAATGATAATGACAACTGTCATTTCAGAGATACATCCAAGATATTGAGATACAGATGATGCATATGAATTCTCAGAAAATAAGCAGCCTCCTAACCTAGGATGATGGGTGGCCCTTTCTGAGATTGGAAAATGTAGTAAGACTCTGATTGTTCTTTCTATGTTGTTTAACACCCATTTGGGGCCATATTTCTATACCTTCCTTCCCCCAACCTTCAACCTTGATGTTAACCCATCCTTGATTTCATCTCATTTCTAATCCCTATCACAGGAAGTACAAGTTGGAGATAGAGTGAAGTTGAAAGATAGGGTAAATTTGATTTGCATATTATTCATAATTAAAATAGATACACTTTAGGGTTTCCTTTTAGATTATGTTAAAATATCTCCCCCTCAATATCACTGAATCAAATGGCTACATCCAAGCATCAAGAACCTTAGTGAATTAAGTTATGAAGCAAAAATTATAAAGGATTATATACATTTTGGTTAAATTCGTAAAGAATAAATTTGTCTAAGGACGCCTGGGTGGCTCAGTTGGTTGAGCATCCAACTCTTGATTTCCTCTTGGGTCATGATCTGAGTGAGGGTCATGGGATAGAGCCCCACATCAGGCTCCGCAGTGGATGTGGAGCCTGCTTGAGATTCTCTCTTTCTCTCTCCCTTTGTCCCCATCCACTTGCACAATCTCTTCCTCTAAAAAAAAAAAAAGAAGAAGAAGAAGAAGAAGAAGAAAAAGAAAGAATAAATTTATCGCCATATTGCACAATATTTCTGGATAGAACACCACAGTACATTTCTGAAGTCTACCACATCTCTTATCATTCTTTGGCAGCTTATTTTAGGGAAGTGTCTCAACAGGTATTTTAAAGGAGCTTAAAAAGCATACTCTCCCCTATCAATCTTATGTCAGATTATAAAATAAAGCAGCCTGCAGTAACTATCTAATTCCAGGGTGCTTTGGGGCAGAAATTTCATTTCACTAGGGAAGAGAAGCCTAAAAATGGTAGAGAACCATCTCCTGGTAGAAGAATGCTAAGGAAATCATTGATTGTTACGAGGTGAGTGGCATTCACATATCATACATCCCTCCATTGCAGGACTCCTTTGTTGAGTCAGCACCATGAAATTTAGTAAAATGGATCTACAAACTTTATATTTGACATCCTTTTCCTTAAGCTGACCTTTATTTCAGTGCATGTCTTCAAGACTAGGCATTCTCTCATCCACCCATCCATCCATTCATCCACACTCTCTGTGTGTTGAGGAATGAAGATACTGCAATAAATAAAAATGGCATGACTATTGCCTTCATGGAACTAATAGTTGAGCAAGAAAGATTGACAGTAAATAAAGCTTTACTCAAATAATTGATTAATCATAGAGAGGATTTCCCTCTGTTGCCAGGAGTACTGGGTTGCCACTCTGAGTTGGGGAGGAAAGATGTTTGCTAAGACCCCTCAAATCCATACCTCTTCACCACAAAGCCAGGGTAAGGGGTTCTACTCTAGCCCCAAAAATTGTAAGAAAGGAAGACCCTTATTAATCTGGTAAGCTTCAATCACTGAGCCCACTCCTGAAACATCTGATCATCAGCCCGCCCTGTGTGCTGGTGGTCAAGAAGACATGTTATTAGAAGAGTGGAGATGGGTAAGTTTGCTGATCAGACCAAAACAAAAAGGCAATAGCACCTAAATCCATATCTCTACAAGCCATAAGGACCTGGGGCTTATTCTAAGAGCAAGCAGAAAACCAGTGCAATATTTTAAGTGAGAAAATGATGTGATCGGATTTTTTTTTCAAGCTACCCTGGCTGCACTGTGAATAATGATATGAATGGGAACAAGAATAAAAGCAAGGAGAACAGCTAGAAGTTTTTTTCAGGCAAGAGATGATGACGTCTTAATTTAGGGTGGTGGCTCTGATGATGGAAAATGGTAGATAAAGTCAGAGCTATTTAGGAGATAAAATAGCAGGTGACTGAGTATGAAAGGATAAGGAAAAGAGAGAGGTCAAGATAATCCCAGTGATTCTTTTTTTTTTTTTAAGATTTTATTTATTTGACAGAGAAAGATCATAAGTGGGCAGAGAGGCAGGCAGAAAGAGGAAGCGGGGAGCAGGCTGCCCCCTGAGCAGAGAGCCCGATGTGGGGCTTGATCCCAGGACACTGAGATCATGACCTGAGCCGAAGGCAGAGGCCCAACTCACTGAACCACCCAGGTGCCCCAATCCCAGTGATTCTTAACCTGGCTGCTCATTAAACTCATCGGAAGACCCTCATCCCCAAGATTCTGATTTCATTGGTTAAGCAAGGGGCCCAGGCACGGGTATGTTTTCTACACTGCTCAGATGTTTCCAATATGAAGTGAGGGTAGAGAACCCCTGAGTTAGGTGGACAAGACTTCCCAAGGTAGAAACACCTGAAAGGAAGGGAGTTTGAAGGGAATTCCATAAGTTTCCATCCTATGTGGGTCTTGTTGGAGGAGCCCAAGCTATATGTCAAGTTCAGAGTTGGACATACATGTCTGGAAGATACAGAAAAGATCTAAGTTGGAGACAGGTGAAAGTGACTGACATTTACACCGAGATAGAAGTCGTGGCAGAATATGCCATTACCTAGCGAGGGAGTATAGTGAGAAAAAAGAGGGTGCTGAAAAATCCCTTCATTCAAGATAGAAGATGGTGAGTCAGCAAAGAAGACAAAGAAGGAGTGCTGGTAAGTTAGAAGGAAACCAGGAAAATGGGGTGTTGCCAAAGTCAATGCAAGGGAATGTTTCCAGAAGAGAGTGTGTAAGTGGCTCGAAAGCTGTGTTTAATTTTGGCAGGGCCTGGAACTCCACCCTCCTTCCAACCGTCAAACCTCTGGGTTGATTTCGAGCCCTCCCCATGGTAAGTCTCTACTTTGGCAAGGTAGCTGTTAGCAAGGAATTATTATTTAAAGGTCAAATTGTAGGAAACCTGAAAGCCTAGTTTTTCAGGATTTGGAAAATAAATACAAACTCAGTTCGGATACTAAACATAAAAGATAACCTTCTTTGTGTACATGCACTCGTGACTTCTAGCACTTGGATGTATATTATGTTCGCCTATTTGTGGGTTTAAATTTGGCAAGTACGGCACTCTTTTAGGGTTCAGTAGCATTCTTTCTGTTGCCAAGCCTACCCGGAGCAAAACAAACAGTGATCTTTTAGGACTTGCTCCCTCTTTGGGCCCCTACCAGACCACATACAGATTTTTGTCACTATCACGAGGTCCGTACCATTTCATTGTATTTCTTTACATGTGTGACTCCTCTCGATTTCTTTGGGGGCCAGTAATGATCTTATATGAGCTTGTATCCCCAGCACCTATCACAATGCCTACCACTTGGAATGTACTGAATAAATGTCTGCTGAATGAATAGAAAGTTGCATAATATTTCTGTGAGTTCATGGACAGCCAATCTGGAAATTCCATCTCTAAGTATTCTTTCATCATAGACTGTAAAATATTGTTTAAATAAAGGATGTGGTTTATCCATGTTTAAGTTTTAGGTCAATTTTCTATGGAGTTAGTAAAATCTCATTCCAATACAAATTACTTAATCCCTCGGTGCGTTGGTTTTTCTGCCTATAAAATAAGAGGGGCAATGTTGATCTGCCTTGAAGCTACAGTGTGGATTGTCAAAGTTAGAACTCTATTTGGCCCACACGAGGTACTACTTGGGTTTGAGGACCAGCTGATAATTATTTCTAGTTTTGCTCTGAGTGTATGTTGGTTCAGATGTGAGGGGGCAACAAGTAAGTTCTCTGGGTCTAGTTACAGCTGCTTCTGGAGCAAATGCTGAAGGCTGAATCTCGTGACCAGTAAAGGATTTCCCATGCTAGGAGCTGGGTTCATCATGTCATTCTTTGCCACAGGGTGATTTTTCTGGAGAGATCTAGCTCCTTTCAGACTGGACCTGGAGTAAATGAAGTTTTGATGGCCTTTAAGGCAGAGCCAGGGTGGCGACAGCAAATGTAGTCAAAACTACCCTTAAGGTCATGTCGGATTTGGATCAGTTTATTCAGAGCTAGTCCCCCCTCTAGCTCAAGTCTGCTGTTCAGTTGATCTAAGGGTCTCTTGGTGACAAATCTATCAGAGAAGTAAGAGATTACCTTAACCAAGAGCAATCTCTCTGACTGCAATTTAAATAATATAATGCATTTTTATTTATTATAGGTCCACTTGATGCATAGTTCCTCACTGATTTTGCGCTGATTATAACTCAGACTTTTGAAGTACTTTTCAGCATTTTATGTTCACGTGGCTATTGTACCATTTCCATTTTCTACATGCAGAGAGTGCAGTCGGAGACATTAAAAAATCTGCCCAGCACCACGCAGCAGCTGGCAATAGGCAGAGACCAGATGAAACTCTAATCTCCCTGACTCCCAGCTCAGCCTCCTTCCTGCTAGACATTCATCTTCTCTCTGTAGGCCTTTCATATGCTATCATGTTAAAGTTAAATTTCATCCTCGTTCAGCTGAATATTTACAGTCCTACCTTGAAAGACACACCTATGGGTTTTCTTGTCATTTAAGATTCTTTTGAGGCCAAAAAAAATGAAATGAAAGCAAGTATAATATTTAGTTGTCTGCTTGCTGAATAATCTTGTTAGATTTTAACTGAGACTTAAGTTTTCATTTGTGTTCAGTAATTTGTATTATTGTGTTTGCTTTGGTACAGAAGTAACATTCAAATCTGTGATCATTGTTGTTCACTTTTGTTCATTTACTTTTAAAAAGTCAAACTGTCTTCTACAGCTTTTTGGATTCTTGTGTTTCTCACACATTATGCGCATTATCTCATTAGATTTTTCAGTAGTTCTGCCCTTGGAGCTGAATGTGAATATGCAATGCATTGACTATTTAGGGAGGTACTTTTCCTCGTGAGCAGATGCCAGCAGCCCCTTGCCTGATAACTTCAAATGAGTCTGGGTTTCATGTGCTTTTAATATTATACCTGGGAAGATTTTTACAGATTCTTAGATTTTCATCCACAAGGACCTAATAGTTTCATGGGAACAAGATAAAAATCAATAAAAGTCAGGTTATGGTTCGTGGGAAAAGATAGCTCCATTTTCTCCAAGAAGTACTGGGTAGACTGTACAGCCAACATAAGAACACAGGTCAAACTGACCCTGTGAATTGAAAGTAGTAAACCATTTTCCTCTCGGGTGTCAACTTCAAATGATCAGTAGTAGCTTCCTGAAATACTGGCTTAAGAAAGATCCTGAGGCTGTGTTCTGGCTAAGCGGAAAGAATGCTATAATCTGTTTGTAATGTCTTCCATGGCCACTGGGGAGTTGTGGCAAGGCTATGCACCTGCCAGGATTTGCAGTCCTAGGAGAGGACAATGGCCTTAGTAATAACTCAAATAAAAACCAAGCTCCAAATGAGGTATACATCACTTTACAATGGCAAGAGCCCCATTTAACAAATTGCCCCAAAGAAAACTTATGAATGACAGGCTTTCAGTTATTTAAAACAAAAACAAAAACTGATATACAAAGAAATACAGAGAAGGGTAGAGGAGAGGCTATTGTTCAGGAAGGAGACAGAAGACCATGTTCCTGCAATGTCTCTATGCATACAGGGACAAGGGAACTATACCCAGTTAGTAAGGAGGAACTCCAGATCTGGCAAAACTTTCCCTCCTGCAAACTTAGAGGACAGCTTAGTTGAGGAGGGGAACGGGAAGCCTAAGTTAGTACATTCCAGCAGAGAAATACAGAGGGGCCATGCTGGCGGTGTTGACATTCGAGCTGATCACACTAGCAAAATAGGTGTCCAAGTGTCAGGAATTCCTATATGGAAAGCTTCTCTTCTGATGACCTTGAGCAGGACTCCTGTTGAGACTTAGAATACTTTAAGATGTTATTGGTGTTCTTTGTGGTGTGGACAGCTCCTCCCAATACACTATGTCTATCTAATAGGTTACATTTCTCTGCCTTGAAACATTCGCTGTGTAGAGGGGGGAAACAGGCAGGCATTAAATTGCAGCTCAAAGTGGTGCCTAGATCACACAGACACTGAGGAGGTAATATTGGAAGCAGGTAACCACCTCTCTCTGGGTGGGGCAGGGCAGACTTCTCAGAGGAGAGAATAGAGCCAGTTTATTGGGCAGAAAACCCTGAGGAGTTCCTTCTAGTCCTAGAGAAAAGGATAGGCAGAGGTATGGAAGCAACGGGACAGTCAGTCAACTGCAACTAGTTCAAGGTTGCTGGAGCACACAGTGAGCGAAAGGAGTGGGTAGAGGATCTAGATCATAAGGGGTCGGAAAGCCACTGAGGGTTTTTAAGCAGAGATGCAGCATGCATTTCTTTGTCGTCCAGTGTTGTTGACAGTCCGGTAGGGACTGGATTAGAAGAGAGGCAGAGGTGCTGGCTGGGAAATCACTGTAAATCAGGTTAAAAAAAAAAAAAAGATGAATATAGGCACATTCAAGAAGTACTCAGAATTAAAATCACCAGGACTTAAATAATGCTGAGTTGGGGGAAAGGACAACAGAAGAAGAAGAGAGTTCAAGGTGCCTCCCAGGTTTCAGGCATAGGATGATAACAGGGTCATTACTAGGCCAGAGAAGACAGGAGGAAAGTGAGTTTGGGATTCTCTGCATGCCTCCTGCAATACCAGGAGCTACATCAATGACCAGTCAAGAGCATCGGCTTTGAAGTCGGAGATTAAGATTCAGTACCTGCCGCGCCCCATTCAATAGCCACATGACATCGAACAAGTTAGTTAGCCTCTCTAAGCCTCAATTCCTGGATGGTAGAGGTGAGATAATACCAGTGTGCAGCTCATAAAGCTGATGTTGAAGTTAACTGAGGCTATGTATATGGGATACTGAGTACAGCTCCTGGTGCAAAATAAGAACCCAATAATACTAGCTATTTTTGATTCAGTAAATACATTGCTTTTTCCTTTTTTACAAGGTAAGCAATAGGATAAAAACCTTTTTTATTCTGGCCATATTACATTCACTCACTATTTTTGTTTCACTGGCTTGAACTGAATTGTGGTATAACACATAAAAATTACTCTCGAATGACCCTCCAATCTAAGGATTTACCATTGGCTTCTTGACCAACAAGTCTATGTAGCCTCCTAGGAAACTGACCCTAGGAGCCCACGCTTAGGAGAGGATTAGGTTGTCCTGCTGGAATTATGCTGGGATCAGTCCCAGTCCGATCAGTACCATGACTTGGCTTCATGCATCCCTTCATCCAGGTTTTGTACATTATCCTTAACAATCAACAGGCAACGGACAAAATTCTTAAGCCCATAAGGTAGATGGTGCTATCCAGAGTGTCCAACACAGGAACTGGCCCGTAACAGATATTCAGTAAATTTTGGCTGAGTGAACACATTGCACCACCTATACCACACTGAAATGCCTAGCTCAGCAAACAACCCTTGCCCCATGCCAACCCCTAAACCCTTCTTCCTTTTATCCAAGTCATGTGCCCTAAGCAGAAATATTTTTAGCGTGAAGTATACCTTCCAAAGTATGTAAATGGAGTACTTAATCTGCCAATCGTACAGTGAAGGCAATAAACTAACTATGGATTAAGAAACCAGTGGTGATATGGGTAAATTTCTTCAAGTATACATTGATAAACTAAAATGTTCTTACCATGTAGTGACCCGTAGGTTGACCAGGTTTCCCTGAATGTGAATGTGTCCACCCAGACAACTCAGGACATTATGAGCCCAAACTTATGGGTGCTTATGTTTTTCAAACCCATTGAAAAGCACCTAATTTAAGGATCTGTGATTTAATGAGCCTTTCAAAGCTGGAAATATATCCCACTGAGACTTAAAACAGAAAATAGAGTTAAAATAGAAAAAAAATTAAACAAAGCTAGTTTTGTGTTTCACAGACACAGAAAGGTGCCAGAATTATTTACTGCTCTCTGGACTTTGCATTATGACCAAATTGATATTTTCCAGGTTTTTCATTAACTTAAAATATTCTGAGGTAAACACATCATTTGCCATGATTAAATCCAAGGTGTTTCTGCAGCTTCCTTCTGAGCAGCTAAAAATTAGGCTGAGAGGTAAGAGTTCTGGTCGAACTTAGAGTTGACCTGCCCACCCTCATGCCTACTGCACTGACCCTCCATAAAGGGCTCTACAGGGGAGAGAGCTTCTACTAACTCTCTGGATGGTTCTAGGCTGGGCCAAGCAAATAGATACACAGCTCTCAGAATTCACTAAGATTTCACATTTCCTGCCCAACCTGAATTAGACTGATTAAATCAGCTTCTGTTTTAAATCAGATGGAAGATTAAAGATAAATAGAAAAACTAATTCAATTTAGCCTTTTCTTTCCCCCTCTGCATTCTACCTCTCAATCTTGGGGACAGGGACATCTCTAGAATGGTACTCCACTGCGTTCATTAAGTCCATCTGACAGACAGAGAATGTCATAAAACTAGCCCTTGCTTGCTACCAATGTTAGACACCCCATTGGTCACCCAGGAGAGTCCTGAGTAAATTATCTGGAGAAAGTAGTGGAGAACACTCAACAGAAATGTCCAGAACAAATTAACAAAAAAAAAAAAAAAACAAAAACTTGGGGCGCCTGGGTGGCTCAGTTGGTTGGGCAACTGCCTTCAGCTCAGGTCATGATCCTGGAGTCCCGGGATCAAGTCCCACATCTGGATCCTTGCTCCTCAGGGAGCCTGCTTCTCCCTCTGACCTCTCCCCTCTCATGCTCTCTCTCTCTCTCAAATAAATAAAAATAAATCTTAAAAAAAAAAAAAAAAAACTTTTCATGGATCCCGGCTACCTGATTTCTGATTCGGCATACAGCTAAATTTTGAATGCTCACTTCTTGACCCTTTCAAAACTGAGTCACAAGCAGAGGTAGAAGACAATTCTTATTCACTTATTTTATATCCACATTCCCTACACCTTCCATTCACCCAGGACAAGACCAGGCCTTCACAATGTTGTCCATAATGGCACATTCCCCTGACAACCCAAGACTTAGTATATAGTGATCGGTTAAAGTTCATTAACGTTATCTGGTTCATAAATATAGATAACTTCTTATGATGTCAATGAATAAAAAATAACATCAATATAGGCTATAACATATACAGAGAGAGGCTCTCAGGGAAAGTGAGTGTTTTAAGATCATTTCATCATCTAATATACCCACTGTAGGTCAATTTTAATTGTTCAACAATTCTTTTTTTTTTTTTTTTTTAAAGATTTTATTTATTTGACAGCGAGAAACAGCGAGAGAGGGAACACAAGCAGAGGGAATGGTAGCGGGAGAAGCAGGCTTCCCGCCGAGCAGAGAGCCCGATGCGGGGCTCGATCCCAGGACTCTGGGATCATGACCTGGGCCGAAGGCAGACGCTTAACGACTGAGCCACCCAGGCGCCCCTTGTTCAACAATTCTTAAAGTGGAGTTGAATTCTCCTTCCCTAGGACCAACTCTGTCCCTAACTCTGTTCTCTGGAACCAATCATAGTACCCTTTCAGACATGGAAATGTTTTTAAAGAAAGGTTTAATTCCTTGCTTGGCAACTGTGGCTGCTCCTTCGAAAATAAAGCTTGAAATTTTAAATTAATGGATTTGGTGTATAATCAATCAATTAATCAAAACCTTGAGCACCTACAAAAGCGAGGTACTGCCCTCAACATCGGGAATGATTGGCAGTAATTAATCAACTTATTCCTAAGGGATTAGTTTCCACTAGTTCTGTTGTTGTTTTGTAATGCCTCCTTTAAGGAGAAAATCAGTTAAAAAATAAATGAGGGGTGGGGGCAGAAGGAATCAAAATGATGTAGTGTGTGCTAGTTGCAAACATAACCTGGAGAAAAAGAAGGAGTACTTATAAGGTAAGAAGTAGTATTATTCATGGGCTTATAGGAACTCCAGGTGCTTTATATTTATTATTTTGTTTCATTCTTATCACAATTCTGTAAGGTGAGTTCTACTCGCAATTTATCAAAAAGGAAACTGAGGTTTTAAGTGTTTATTTAAATTGCCCAAAATGATACATTGCTGTGGAATAGCCAGGATCCACACCCAAATCTAATCCCAAAGTTCTGCTCCTTTAATTGTGTAATAACTCATTACTTACAAAGAAATCAATATAGGAGCATTACCACTTATCTTGGGATTTGATACTGTGAGAATGACTAATAATATATACCCTTTTCTGCTGTTAGTTTTATATATAGACCAACCAAAAATATATTTTTTATCTTCTGAACACTCTTTTTTTAAAATAGATTTTATTTATTTATTTGACAGAGAGAGAGAGATCACAAGTAGGCAGAAAGGCAGGCAGAGAGAGAAAAGGAAGCAGGTTCCCTGCTAAGCAGAGAGCCGGATGCAGGGCTCAATTCCAGGACCCTGATCATGACCTAAGCCGAGGTCAGAGGCTTTAACCCACTAAGCCACCCAGGCACCCCTATTTTCTGAACACTCTTAAGTCATTGAATTTTAATGTAATTGTGTATAATTTACATCTATTTGGTGTCTCCAAATTGGCAAGTAGGGAACTCTTATAGAATGACAGTTAGTAATCAAAAATGTAAAAGAAAACATGCCATAGAGAAGTTTCGAGAGAGAAAACCATTTGATCATCTGTTTTTCAGGATATTTTAAAGCTGTTAAAATCATTGAGTGTGGGTAGGAGTGAAACTAAGTTTAGAGGGGAGCAAATTTCCTCTGCACACCCCAACAGAGGTGGTGAGACTCTCTCACAGTGAAACTGCAATTAAGGGTATCCCTGTGGCTCTCATTTGGGTCATTCAGTTTAACTCTGACCAGGATTCTGCTTTGCCTTCCTGTTCTTTTGCACACGGGCCACCTCTCAGCAGGAGATGGCTTAAGTTGGATACTGTGGCACCCATTTTTTCCGTCATATCCATTTCTCCATGTTCTAAGAATCACAGTGCCGGTTTTCAAGACCCTTCATGCATTTTCCAGTGATGGCAGACAGATCCGGGCCAACTTGTAAACAAGGCACTTGAGTCTTAGCAGAAGAACAGATGATGGAGAAATGTGGTTTTGCTCAGCATACCATACCATACCATTTGTGACATTGGCCATGCGGCGGCCGCACATTCCTCATAGAGGGCAAGGTTGCTCACTCTTGTCCTGACTCCCAAATTATTTCCAATGCCAGTGCCTGTAATTAACCTCATTCATTTGGTGTAGGAAACAAAGGCAGAAGGAAATGCAGATAAAATTAAATGTCCTTATAACCTACAGCCCTTTGACAAATCCTTGAGGCAGGCAGAGTATAATGTTCTTCTAGGAAGCTCCCAGCTGTCTTAATGTCAATGCCTTGCTAGAGGGAAAAGCAACCCTAGTTTGACAATAGCAAGGCCTCCATATCCTGTGAGTCTTCTTTAGCATATGAAAATCCTTTGGAACTTTCCTTATCTTTGCTTTCCTCCCACCCCAAAGTATATAATCAGTTGCCCCTCATAATCCTAGGGCAACAGAGAGCATCAAGCAGCAGGTGGGGTCCTGTCCCCAGGCTTTAATAAAACCACCATTTTGCACCAAAGATGTCTCAAGAATTCTTTCTTGGCCGTCGGCTCCAGACCTCATCCCACCGAACCTCACCTACATTTCAAAACTGCATCCTTAAGTGCTGTGAAATGTGTAAGCCTGACAATTCACAGACATGTACCCTGGGGCAAATAATACATTATATGTTAATAAAAATTTTTAAAAAACTGCATCCCAGTGACTTTGCACATGGGAGGTGTGGAGAAAGGCTCAGCAGTGCTCTGAACCGCATCCTCTGAGGCTAGCAAACAGCCAAGATGCTTGCAAATGCATGTTTCCAACTTCCCTACCAAGTTGATGGGTCCTTTGTGTTACAGCCTCTTGGAAAGTCTGTAAAAGTTCAATATGCAATGAAAACAAATGAACACATGGACAGATCTTTGCATTTGACCCTGCAGCATGTCCGTCTCATTTTATTTTGGCTCTTCGAGGTCATGTTATGAGGTGGCAGGAACAAAACCAAAATGGGCCACGTACAAGTGTCCAATAGGAGGCCTGGCCTGGCCTTCCTGCAAGTTCTGGCCTGGAGTGATTCTGAAAGCAGGCTATGAAGTGGTATCACCCAGCGTCACGGGTGGCTAGGTCTGCAGCCCACCAGAGCCTGCACCTCCCCCCATACCCCCCCATCTCCCACAAAAATTGTGCTCTAGGGAGGTTTTCTGTTCCAAAGGTCATTCCCAGGGTTTGCACATTCTTCCTTCCCGACTCCAGCTTCACTTGCTACCACAGAAGGTCCGGTTCCTTTCCCAGCCTACGGCACAGCTACATCAGCTTGATTTAATGCAAAGGAAATGCTCTTTGGTGCCGGCTGGTAACCCAAGATGGCTGCTAGGGCCTGCTAGGGACGAAAGTGGAGGTGAAGGCCTCAATTCATTTCAAAACCTTAGCACATTTCTACTGCCATTCACGACTCAAGCATCAAAAGAGCATGGGGAACACGGTGAAAAAGGGGTTCTCGGTAATAATCCATTACATCCGATTTCCAAATCACTTTCACATATAATGTACTATTCAGCATACTTTTGGTTGTCACAGAAACCAACGCCAGCTAAATAAAGCAAATGATAATAACAATAGTCATCGATTATGTGGATACCAGGGCTTCTCACTGACCTCAGGGAACGAATGCCTCTGGGCCGGAAGAATGAGGAAACGGAATGCTCTAGTCCAGGAAAACCCCCACATTCTCTTATTTGTTTTAATTTTTAATTCTCTTTAACTGGAGAGCTGCTTTCTCTCTGATTCCATTGAATGGCAGGAAAAAAATGTCACCCACCAAAACCTTCTGAGTTTGCCCCTTCTCCAATTAAAAGGATGGTCAGAGGAGACTAGAATTTCTTGGTCTTAATTCCCAGTATTTAAAGAGCCTCCCTGGGGCACCTGGGTGGCTCAGTCGTTAAGCCTCTGCCTTCAGCGCAGGTCACGATCGCAGGGTCCTGGGATCGAGCCCCACATCGGGCTCCCTGCTCAGTGGGAACCTTGCTTCTCCCTCTCCTACTGCTTCTGCTTGTGTTTCCTCTCTTACTATGTCTCTCCATCAAATAAAGAAATAAAATTAAAAAAAAAAAAAAAAAAAGAGCCTCCTTGGTCAGGTGCCTACACAACCTTTATCAATCCTGCAAGGTGGGGAGGCTGCTGTCACACTGTTCCAGCCGTTGCAATGGTACAGATGGGAGGTTGCCAGGCAGCAGAGGGGGCAGTTACCCCAAAAGTGAGAATCCAGGACAGGCAACCCAATGGATACTAACACAGCCATTATTGACTCCATATTCTGCCCTACCCACTGAAGTTCTTATTACTCTTATTAGTAGTAGTAGTATTCTCATTTTACAAAGGAGGAAACTAAACTGCAGAGAGATTATATAGGTAGTAAAAGGAAAACTGGAAGAAGGATCAAGTTTTTCTCCATCTCTTCCTGGCCCTTATGTGATAAATAGCCTTATTTAAGAGAAAAAAAATTAAAAAAAAAAAAAAAAAGAGGTACATAGCGACCCCTCCTCTCTTTCAGATGATTTTAAGTTTAACTAGAGACACAAGACAGATTCTCACGAAAATAGTTTAAAAACATTTTAAAAGCACATATAACACACAAAGCAACATGTAAATATTTCAAACTCTTGGAAATAGCTAACCTTTGTATTCTTATTTGGAAGGAACTTAGGAAAGAGTATGGGGAGGACATTTTAGACGTAAGAAATGGAAAAAGTCACACATTACCAGCAGCAATTCACATATTAATACCGAAAAGTCAACTCACTCATCACCCTACTATTTGCAGGAAGGCAAGATTTATATGTTCAAAGAAATAGAGGATGAAAGTACAACCACCGAGATTTCTAGATTTCCAAGCATTTGTTGAGCTCAGCCTCCAGCCTGTCATTTTCCTCTATAAACATAGTCAATGTCCCAAGACCCTTCTGTTTTCTGAGATAGTCATCATGAAAAGAGCTGTTTTAAATCTCCAGTTCAATAGGATTAAAGCAGAAATCCTTCTCAGAATAACCTCTAAATAGGATTTCATTTATTTTTACCTCACTGCTCTTCAAACTAAGAATTATTTCTGCTAAGAATTAGTTCTTCATGAATTTTTCTGATTTGTTTCTAATGTCATTTTCAGTACCCAGATTTCAGAAACAACATCCAGATCTGAACAAGATTAAGTGTCCCGTTATAACAAAGCCCCGCTGAGCAATCAGCAGTTGGGTGTTGTTCCCTTACTGCATGTCATGGTCCTATAGTCCCAACCAAAGCCCTTGGTGTGGGGAGCCTGGGACTCTAGCTCCAGATTTGGACTTCCCGCAAGCTCATCTAGGTGTTGAAGGAGGCTCTTTAACTTTCTGAGGTTTTTGCCTTCTTCACTCAGTCATCAACAAATATTTTTCAATTTCCAATTACATTCCAGGCCCTGTTCTAGGCTCAGAAGGTATAGCAGAAACTAAGGGGGAGAAAAAAAAGTCCCCTGTCCCTGTGGAGCTTACAGTCTATTGGCTGAAAACAGAAAATAAGTGTAAGTAAATTATATGCAATGTTAGAGGAGTACTATGAAAAAAAACTAAAGCAAAGAAAGAGGAATGGGGAGTAAAAGAGGGTGGTTATAATTTAAAAGAACGTGATAAGGATAGACCTCAATGACAAGGGACCTGTGAAAGAGCTAGGGATGCGGACATGCCAGTGTCTAAGAGAAGGGCATTCCAGGCAGAGAAACAGCCAAGACAAAGATCCTGAGGTGGGAACACACCTGGTATGTTAAGAAAACACCGAAGAGGCTGCTGGAGAGAAAGGCAGAGGAGGAGAGGAGTAGGAAATGAGGTCAGAGGACAGCAGATGGTACAGAAACTTGGAAGGACTTTGGCTTTTACTTCAAGTTGAATCAAGTCCACTGAAGGGGTTAGAACAGTGTGATATGATATAAAGCTAGAGTTGAACAGTGTTACATTGTGATATATTGGGACAAGGCTTTAAGGCAGAAAGGACAGAAAAAGGAAAATGAGGTAAGAGTAAGGTGACCATATCTTCTGTTTGCCCAAAGGAATCCTGGGCAATGTGTACAACTATTAATGTCCCTCCCCTCTGAGTCTTCAAAGTGTCCTGATTCAGATGATAAATTATATTATCACCCTAATTAAGCAGCGATGGTATTGCAAAATCCAGA
Organism: Procyon lotor; assembly: GCA_028646535.1. Lineage (NCBI taxonomy): Eukaryota > Metazoa > Chordata > Mammalia > Carnivora > Procyonidae > Procyon > Procyon lotor. The sequence goes on from CM053609.1 coordinate 82,614,490, forward strand.
TGAGACACGAGGATGGTATGAGACAGGTTCATAGCAATGAAGGAGAAGTGATCTGATTCAAAATGTATTTTGAACACGGAGATCACAGGATTTCCTGATGTTTTCAATGTGGACCATGAGAGAAAGAGGAGCAAAGGATCACTCTTTAAGATTTTGAGGATGGAGCAACCAGAAGGACAGAGTTGTATTAAATAAAATAGAGAGGTCTTTCCATGAGACCAGAGGTCCCACTTGGGACATGTTAATTTGAGGCTATGAGATATCCAAGAAAGGTATCTATTAGGCAGTTGGGACTATGTTTGGAGTTTAGGAGAGAGGTCTAGGGTGGAAATATAAATATGGGAATCAATAGCATACAGAAAGAATTGAAAGCCACAAGATTGGAAAGAATCATCAAAATGTGATTTTAGAAATAAGAGAGGTACAAGATTGGAGTCCTAAGGAGCCCCAATGGCAGAAAAAAAGGAGGATTCAGCAAAGGGGATTGAGAAGTAGCCAGCGAGGGAGGAAGAAAATAGGCATTTCTTCATCTTTACGATGAATTTGTTAGACTACACAGTGATTTTTTTCATTTTTTATTTATTTTATTTTTTTTAGCCATGACCAAGAGATACATCAGGGACAGCTATGGTAAAAGGTGAGCTGCAAGGAACAGAAGAGGGGACAAATTCTGGTCTCCTCACCTCCACTCCAACCATAGTCGGTCTGTTTTCTTACTCCAAATAATTGGCTGCAGCCTAAGATTTCATTTGTTAACAAGGTGGAAAGGGGCAAGAGGAGGTAGATTCCTACTACTGAGAGGAAGGAAAGAAAAAGAAGAAAGAAAAAAAGAAAGAAAGAGAGAGAGAGAGAGAGAGAGAGAGAAAGAAAGAAAGAAAGAAAGAAAGAAAGAAAGAAAGAAAGAAAGAAAGAAAAAAGGAAAAAAGAAAGAAAGAGAAAGAAAGAAAGGGGCAGGGAGGGAGGAAGGGAGAGAAAGAGAGAAGGAAGGGATAAAGGGAAGGAAAGGAGGGAAGAACAGAAGGAGAGAAGGAGGAAGGAAAGAAGGAAGGAAGGAAAAGAAAAGAAAACCATTACCCTGGATAATCTTTAAGGCTTACGGTCCATTCTGGCTCTAAAATTTATTTATTTGATTCTACCCAACTCTAACAAGGAAATAATTTTCCAATGTCTAAAGCTATTTACCATAGTGACCTGATACGGTCAACATGGAGCTAGGGCATTTGAATCATTTCTCTTGCCTGAGATTGCCCATTTGTTATAGGAATTGAGTCATATGAAAATAGGAAGAGAAACATAGCAATTGGCCTTGAGAAGTGGGAAGTCAGTTGAGTTTTAAATATGAATCCAGGAAATGTTTTATTAAATGGCTAAGGCACTTACCGGCTTAGACCAGAGAATAAGCCTGCTCTAAATCCCACTAACCTCATGAGTATTCCATTTATCTAAGAAAGCCACAGAAGCACATTCCGAGAAAGTTTCTTGCTGTACTACTCTGACAGGGAAAAGAAACACAGGCTTCTACTCGCAAGTATTAATGACCATAAATGATAGTTACTGTTCATCAAGCATTAAATATGTGCCAAGAGCTGTGTTAAACACTTAATGAGTCTTCATTCACTTACCCCACCCCCCACAACACAAAGGAGGTTCTCTGAGATACTCAATATTTGTTGAAAGAATGTCATGACTGAGAGCAACAAGAATTAACTCGCCCAAGGTTACCCAGCTGGATAGGTAGTGGATCTGGGACTCGATTCTGGGCTGTCCGACTCCACGGCCAATATTCTTAATCATGATACTTTGATTAATTCACTGGATCTTAACAGTGAATGAAGTGGATGTTGTGGTGATGTCCCACCCAACTCCCACCTCATTCCCCCAGCTGCCACGAACTTAGGCTACAGATGGCTCACAGCTGAGTTTCTCCTTGGACAAAGTCTCCTTGGACAGTCTCTCTGCCAAAGGGATCTGCCCCACCAAAGGTCACTGCTCCTCCCTGGAGAGGCCTATAACCAGTAACTGGTGGATGCAAGGACACAGAGGCCCAGCCTCTTGCCTCAGTTCAGCACTCCTGCTCCAGAGTTCCCGAATCAACTTCTCACTCTGCCCAATCCTGCATTCCTCATTTCCTCCTGAGACCACTATGTCATAACCAGTGAACGTGTACTGAGTTCCAGGACAGTGTGAGATTTCTTCTTTGAGTATCGCCTGTTCATAACATTTGTGCATTTTCTACAGAGTTGTCTTGTTTTAAAATTCACAAGAGTGAATTTTACATGTTCTGGATGGTAATTTTGTGTACTAGTGATATATGTTGCGTATCTGTTCTTCCTGTCTGTGTCTTGTCTCTTAATTCTATGGTATCTTTTTTCTTGGACTGTGAAATGGGTGGTTCTTTCACAGGTCTTTCATGCTTCTACTTCATGTGTCTTATCTAGAAAACCTCCTCTATGGAAAATCAGAGAAATGCAAATTAAGACAATAATGAGATCCAAATTCATACTGACCCTATTCACAAAATTTTATAAATCTGATGATCACAAGAGCAGGTAGAGAAGCAGGAATCCTCTCTTATCTTGCCAGTAGGAACATAAATAAGTACAATGTGCAGAGCTCTTTAGCAGGCTGAAGATGGTTCACACCAGTAATCCTGAAATTCTTTTAAACTCTTGGGAATTCCTGCACTATAAGGAGGCAGGTGCAACAAAGCCTGTACTTACTGTTTGTAAAGAGGAAAGGATTGGAAACAACATAAATGCCCATCAAAGGGAAATGGATAAATAAATTTGAAATATTCATACAGTGGAATAACCTACAGTCATTAAATGCAATAAACATTGATAAGGCTGCCAAACAATATGTAGAACGAAGTCATTGCTCAATTATTTGTAGCTTTCAAGTTATAACTTTTAAGTTTATAAACCTGAAAAGTAATAAGATACATTTGGGGATACAGAAGTATGTCATAGAAACATACATATGGTAATAATAAACACTGACTTCACAGTAATGGTGGACCCTGGGAGCAAAAGGAGGATGGAATTGGGGTGCCCTGAAGCCTTTACAATATTGGTGAAGTTACACTTCCTTTTTTTTTTTATAAAGATTTTATTTATTTAACAGAGAGAAACACGGTGAGAGAGGGAACACAAGCAGAGGGAATGGTAGTGGGAGAAGCAGGCTTCCTGCCAAGCAGGGAGCCCGATGCGGGGCTCGATCCCAGGACTCTGGGATCATGACCTGAGCTGAGGGCAGACACTTAACCACTGAGCCACCCAGGTGCCCCTGAAGTTACACTTCTTAAATTTAAAATCTGAAACAAATACGGCATGATCTTAGGATTTGGTAAAGCCAAATCATATTACTCCCAATTCTTGTCTGTCCTGAAGTCTTATACAATCAAAAATACATTCAAAAACAAAAAAGGAAAACATATATTCACTAGAGCTGAGAACACAAGATCAGTTTCTGGGTATTATTTTAGATCTTAATGGATCATAATGGTTTGATAAGAAATATAAAATATATATGTCATGGAAATATAAATGGATTAAATAACTAGCTAAGGAGTTTTTGCTAAATTTGATCAGGAAATGAGACTCCTTTGAGCAGGGGAGAGATATGAGTGTTTCTGCTTTCCTCTGGGAACATAAGCCTGGCCAGGTGGTGTAGGGAATTAAAGCAGAGCAGGAGAAGGCAGAGTCCAAGAGGTCCTTTGGGTGAGCAGGTGAGCAGTCATGAACACACCCCCCACCCCTGACCCAGGAGGCAGCAGCAGTGAGGGAGGAGAGCTAGAGGTTCAGTGCAGTGGTGCTCCACCTTACATCCAGAGTTAACTAATTAGTTTTATATCTATTACATGAGAGCAGTAGAGGGGAGCAAGAAGTCAAAATTGGTTCTGAATATAGCTGCCTGGCTAATTATGGAGGTGGTTTGATTAGTCAAAGCAGAGATCTCAAAAATAGAATCTGATCATGAGAGATTCGGATTTTCCTTCTGGTTTTAAACATGCTTCAGTCAAGGTCCCTGATGGGACCTCCAGGGAGAGAAGACAAGGAGGCAGTTGAAGGTTGGAGTCTGGAGTTTGGTGAAGACAGGTTAGAAGGATGGTTTGGGAAGCCATCTGCAAAGAGGGGGGAAGTGCTGATGTGAGAATGCCATTAAGATCTTAAAAGAAGGTGAAAGGAGAGGAAAGAAACATGGGGAGTACCAGGCAGGCTTTCAATCTCCTACTTTCCTTTGGTCCTACACAACAGGTCTACCCTTAACATCTGGCCAGGACAAGAAAATAAATGGAGGCCTCTGATATTGGCCTGCCCCTCTCTTCCCATCACCAGCTCTAACCTACATTGTAAGGGTCTGGGGTGCATATGTCTAGATGCCACACCAGCCATTTCCAAACTCCATCCTCCCAACACACATATATACCAGCCCCCCCTCAGGAGAATGAATGAGGAACAAGACACCCTGGAAGACATGTCAGATCATTGGGCAAGAATTCTCTAGTTCTGGGTATCCAGATTATGAAGGAATTGGTTGTGAGCTCTGGATGGATACTCCTTAATGCCCCAAAATCTCTTGCCCCGTTGGTTAGATGCAAAGCAGAGAAGGGTCTTAACAGCATCCTCTAATGCAGGGGATTTAGCACAGGGACCCAGTTGTCCACCCACCTCCAAGGGTAGTACTGCTCCATGGCCAATGCAGTGCCAGATTTGTAAACAGTTCCTAAGTAATATCTACCATTTTCAAGCTTTCCATTCTCACTTGGGCCACCAGGAACACGGGGAGGAACTTGGGTGAAAGAGTAGAAAAAGGGAAGACATTCCAGGGCACCAGTGACTCATTAACTCTCTATGCTTTTCTGTCAGCAAAAGAAAATGAATATCTGTTGATCATTCACTCAATAACAGTCTAGACTTGCAAAGCGAAGATCGTCACCTATTCCTGGGGCCCGTGCTAGACCTGGAGTCGGTGCCCTCCAGGTGCCTCGTGTTCTATGGGAAGCCCCAACCTATCCTAGGTTAGCAACTTCCTGAACCTCAACATGAACCTGCAGCCTACCCAAAACAAGCCAGTGGTCCCAGTGCTGGCCAGGCTAGCGTGATCAACCAGAGCATTCTGCAAATTAAAAACCTGAGATGAGTAATGATAATAATAGTTCTTATTATTAGCTGAATATGCTGTTTAGACTTTACCAAGAAAAATTATGCCTCAGTAGAAAACAGAAAAGCACCTTCTATCCTATCATGTGTCTTCCTAAAAGCATAAAACTGCTAACCTCAAAAATATATGTAAGAAAATAAAGTGAAAATGCACTAACTTCTTCCCAAGAGTTATTTGGCACTCATGATACTACAATCCAATTTTTCTGTGCTGATGAAATGGAATACTTTCTCCTATCATCCTTCCAGTTTGTACTGCAATAGGAAGATACAGTATCTTACATTTTGAAGCTATGAGAAATGTGTTGGCAAAGACTCTTTGATGCAGATTATCCCACAACATAAATCAGGGCTGATTAAGCACACAAGAAACAGAGAAGGCAATAGAAGTAATTTTACAATTTGCTATACACAGTAGTAAGAAAAACAGGAAGTAGGTGTTTATTAGCAGTTCCAAATATACCAGCCAAAATACAACTCCCCATGGAGTCAGAGTTATTCAAAATATAGCAAAGAACAGAATTCCTAAGATTATAAAAGGGTAATTAATCACAAGCAGCGTTCACAGACCAGTGATTTGGAAACTACCTTCTTATTGAAGATCTGGATCAAGAACAAACTTCAAAGCAAAATTAATTGATCTCAGATTCACTGCATCTGGTCAATAAACCCTCCCCAAAACTATCACTTGAAGCCTACTCAAAAGTCTATCTTTTTTATTTAACAATTCTATATTCAGTGCATTAAATAGTCATTTTTCACATAACTTGGTCACGTGAAACCATTGCCTCCCCACATAAGCCGTTTGTACTGAGAACACCACCTCTTACCAACACTCTGTAAATTGCATTCACAGTTCAGACATGTTTTTTAGGCTTTTATCACAGGAACAAAGGTTCACCAGGAAGCCAGATTCACAAACCAAACGGACCCAGTTGCTTGGACATTTAACATGACTTTGTGGCTTTCAAAATTTTATTTTTGAGTGAGTGAACTTCTAAAATAGACACTGCAACCATTTCTGAATTAGGAAAAAGGACCGGTAATTATAGTAGCGATGATTCAAAAATTGCATATTTGAAATCCATAAAATAATAATACAATTTTTGCAAGAGTAATGTAAAGGGTTTAAATGTAAATTCTGATCTGATTTGGGAAACTAAATGATTAAAAGTCTTAGGAATGTCTAGCAATAATGATTACTTTTAAGAATGATCATGGACAAATCCCTTAACTCTTCTGTGACTAATTTTCTCTCCTATAAATTAAGATGTTTGAAGCTCGGTTCAGCTACCTCAAAAGCTCCTTTGGATGAATGTTAATGAATTAAGTCTTTGTGAGGTGCGCTTAGGTCCTCTGATGGAAGCCACTTTGAAAGTGCAAAGAATTAGTAATTAAAATGATTTGTCTTCATTGCGGAAGTAGAAGAAATCAAGTAAGGGATCCTTTGTGTATATTAAATTGGAAAGGTCTACATACGTCTTAGTCTATGTGCTCTTATAAGTTTATAGACTTGCCAGGGAAGTAAAGGAGAAGAGTTCTATGAAAATAGCTCTACTGAGTGAGAAATTAGCAACAAGCTAATCAGAGACAAATTAGCTGTTGTACTATCTGAAGGAGACCATCATGCTTCCTGATTTTTAAAGTCCAACTTCATAGAAAGCCAGGCTACCAGCCTGTTATCACTTGGGCTTGCCTGCTCTTGCAGTTGGCCAGTCATTATCAGCATGAGAGAGAGAAAAAAGATAAGAGGGAAGAGATGAAAGGAAAGAGAGGGGGCGCCTGGGTGGCTCAGTTGGTTAAGCAGCTGCCTTCGGTCCAGGTCATGATCCTGGAGTCCCGGGATCGAGTCCCATATCGGGCTCCCAGCTCCACGGGGAGTCTGCTTCTCCTTCTGACCTTCTCTCCTCTCACGCTCTCTCTCTCAAATAAATAAATAAAATCTTTAAAAAAAAAAAAAGAAAGGAAAGAGAGGGAGAAATGAAGGGAAGGAGGGAAGAACATGTTGGCATGTTGCTCCACCCTCAGCTCAGATGGTCAATGGGCAATGTGTCAGCTTCCCATGTGACGAGGCTGCGAGCGGTGAAATATTACAGAAGTAAAGATGGCTACTCCCAGGCCTGGCTATAAAACAGGCCAATCGGGGCGCCTGGGTGGCTCAGTCGTTAAGCATCTGCCTTCGCTCAGGTCATGATCCCAGGGTCCTAGGATCGAGCCCCGCATCGGGCTCCCTGCTCGGCAGGAAGCCTGCTTCTCCCGCTACCATTCCCTCTGCTTGTGTTCCCTCTCTCACTGTGTTTCTCTCTGTCAAATAAATAAAATCTTTTAATAAATAAATAAATAAATAAATAAATAAATAAATAAATAAAACAGGCCAATCAATTCTCTTTTTGCTTATCCCAGGAGAAGGGCTCAAGGCAACCCCAGGGGACAGTAGAGGCCCTGAAGGAAAGGAGCTGGATCCCAGAATCCATGCTTGGAAGAGAGTCCCACAAAAACCACCCTCTGAGAACCCAGTAGACTTTGCTGGCTCAAAAAAAAAAAAAAATTTGTATTGCTGTAAGTCATTGAGGTTTGGGGCTTTATTTGTTACAGCATCAGGTAGCCTACCCTATCTAATACAGACTAGTAAAAATAAATTCATTAAAATCAGTTCTCTTTGGCCAATCAGTTCTAGGCTCTAAGGCATGTGGACAAATTGGTGGGTGAGAGGGAAGGGCTTTCTTGTTCTCTCCTTTTCTATCTAAGCTTCCTGCTGACCAGCTTGACCAGTGGTGGCAGCCACAGGTATAGCCTCCTCCTAGAATTTCTGAAATAAAGAAGGTCACAGATGTTTTCTGCAGGTCAAACCCTGGAAATTCGCTTTGTGCTGACTGGGGTAAAAAAAAAGTCCATTTTCTCTTATTCCCAGAATGACATCAGGCCTCAGTTCTCTATCCCTCCCCAAAACATATCATTAAACATGTTTGGGTCAAGGACTGGTGTTTGTTGTGATCATTCTCAGAGCATGGCCCAAGTTGGTACCTCCATCAATCACCAGGTAGAAAGACCCACACAAAAGTATTTTAAATTCATTGCATTAATTCAGATAAATTAAGCATAAGCAGTAGCCATGAGGAGAGTTTTGGCATCCTGGGGCCAACAAAACGACTCCTGATACCTGCTCTGAGAAAGTAGCAGAGGCCAAAGAGGGTCCCTAATGAGTTTGCCTAGAACCTCACAGTCTCTAGCACATTCTCTAAGTGATATAAACCAAAAGAGTTCATGAATATGGACTCAAAACAACTTTTTTAAAAGTTACTGCCTTCACAGAGTTGTTTCTCCCAACAGAAACCTCTTTGTTTTCATCTCCACTAGAGCTATAAACTAGCAGACCTGGGTTGTATCTGGACCAGAGAGATGTTTGTTTGGTCCTCACTGTGTTTTAAAAATAGTGATAGCAACATTTTTTAAATGAGGGTTTTTTTTTTTTTTAAATGAGATTTCACATACAAGTTTGGATTTCTGGCTTCTCTTGAAAAATCAGCAGATTAAGCAACACCAAACCCATGTTCCCCCCATGGCAAGACTCCATCAGAACTAAGCTTCTGCTACTCATGGAGTGGGGCCCGTGTTGCTTGCTTGGACCCCAACTTGAGTACCACTCACCACACTGGCCATGCTGTTCTTTGTTTCCCACCTGCCTTATAAGGCACTTGACTTACTCCTTGAGTAATATTTTCATTAATTTATGCAACACATTTTTTTGTGGCCTGCCATGTCCCTAGCACTGCTTGTAGATGCATCTGGAAGAAGCAGGGCATGGGCAGGAAAGGATATTCTGCTATCATATGTGGCCTCTACCCTCCTGTCTGCTGGGCATAGACCTAGGAAAGGGAGGAAAGCAGGGGGACCCTCACCATGAGCACTAGGAAACTAAGATAAATAGTCTTGTCATCACCAGTGGAGGAATCTTATCAAATCAAGTGGTACTAAACATGTGGCCTGAACTTGGCCTTGCAAGATGAATGGGAGTCCCCTTCTCTGCTTTCTCTGGGGCTGCCACAAGTCTCAGTTACCTCAGCAGGTGTTTGTGTCAGGGAGAAACTCCCAGAAGAACAGCAAACATCTGCAGACTGACCAAAGGTGTGGCTCTCTGCTGGCCCCCACTCTGTAGCATCCATTGAGCAAATAATGTGTGGTAAGATTTCTAAAAGTGGTGAGGTAGATTCGTGGATCTAGGCTGACCTTTCTGTTACTGATGAACACAGGATTTCTTTTTGGTTTGTTATTGGTTTTTGTCTTATGCTTTAATTTCTTGTGTTTTCTTCTCTTCCTTCTTCTCTTTCTTTTCTCCTCCTCCTCATTGTTATTGTTAAGTGATCTTCAGTTTCTGAATATGATATTTCATTCAGAGTGTGAGTAAAATATCCATCCATCAATAACTGTTTCAATGCTAAACGTAGGCACCCAGGAAGGCAGGGATCATGCCTGTCTGGCCCCAGCCAGACCCATAACAGATGCTAAATAAATATCTGCTACAGAGATAATTGAACAACATGAAGACTGAGGGACACTATCAGGTATACTTTTTTTCATCAATACTGGGAACGAGCAAGAGCACTTCCTTTTCTCACGGTAATTTCTAAAATATATGAACTGGGAGAAGTCACCAATCTTAGGATATGTTCATGAGGCTCAAAATGTATGGTCTCTGTCTGCTGCTCCCACTACCAAAATGTCAATATACATTCACGTAGACTCTCTTGCTGTGTCTGAGTTCCAGCACTTAGCACGAGACAGAAATCACCTTGTGCCAGTGAGGACAAGCCTTCCCTGCCCACAACAATCTGGAAGGCCAAAATCCTTCTCCTGTTAACTTCATCCAAGAAAAAAAAGGGGGGGAATTTGCAGGAGACTGGTCTGTGTCTGAGCATAACTTACTCCTTTGGAGGAAATAAAACAAAGTCCTCTCTCTGCTCTCTCTCCTCAAATTGTGTTTCTATTAAGTTCGTACCTCTAGAGAAATAATTAGACTTCGTTGCCTTTAGTTCAGTGGTTTACATAATGCCAGGCTAGATGCAGGGAGATGAACTCACTTGACCTCGGGCATCATGTGACAGATATTGCTTTGGTTCAATTGTTGTCTGCAAGGGGTTGAGGGCTGGGTGTGACATCATATTAACGAAAACAATGGCCATTTGGTTTGTATAGAGTCTTTCTTCCTGTGATTTCAAAGCAGATTTTAGGCCTAACACACCTGACATCAAAAAGGAACAGGCCAAAGATTTGGCAACTGCCGCCCACAGGGTAACTCATCCATTCTGTGAGAACTTGCCCTAGGGCCCCATCACCTGGGGATGTGGTGGTGGTCAGGACAATCCCGGTCCCGGCCTACTCAGAGCTTGCTGTTCTGGTTTCTTTTTGGTGATAGCGACTTCCCCGATGTTGGGGCTTTTCCCCAAAGATTATGAGTTGGGTACACATGAAGCAGCCATCGACATTCTTCAGTCAAGCGTTTCCAGTTTCCTCTTCAGTGAGGTTTGTCAGAGAAGTCTGGGTCTCAATCCATTGAGGTCATGGTATTCTGGTCTTTTTTTTTTTTTTTTTCCTAGTTGGTTGCCAAAAAAGAAAAAAAAAATAGATCAAGGAATCTTCCAGAAGCAAATAGTTGATCAGTCAATGATACTCACTGGGGGTGAGAGCTGTTCGTTGAGAGGGATGTTAAATATTTACAATGCCCTTTCCATCACACGGCACCCAGCCAGGAACTGGAAGATTCATGGTTGGTAACACTGAAGCCCACTCTGAGTGGGACCTTCCGGAACGGCCCTGTGCCCAGTGAGATTACCTCACTTCCTTAGAATGTCTGCTCATTTTCTTTTCCCGGCATCCTTTGTATATGAGCGCCTTCCAGCCAAGTCAATTAAAACAAAACAAAACAAAAAAAAACCCCACAACAACCAAACCTCATTTCCCATCTTTGAATGAATCCTGAGAACCATCCAATGCTAATGTTAAACACAGCGGAGCAGCAAATGTTTTAAGAGAGCAGACTGGGAAACCAGGAAGTAAGGGTTATCCATTAAGAGTAGAGTCAGAAATGGGAGGGACACGGCTGTTTGAGATGAAGCTCATTTACACGAACCAAAACAAAAATCTGCTAAATACATCTGGGAAGAAAATAAGATGTAAACGGCAGAGAAGGACACAGAACAACAAACGGGGCTGTTGGGAAGGAGGGCTTTTGCCTTTTCCGTTTGCTGAAAAGGGTATAAAGATGTAAACATGTATAACTCAGAGACCCCAAGAATTTGTTACCTTTACGTTCAAGGGATCGATCATTCAACCAATTTTTGAAGAGATTGTTTAAGGATTTTTGCCTGTACTCCATAGGAAGCAAAAATTTTCATCCTGCCATGTGAACAAATTATATATTTGTTCAGTATTTTCTCCCGTAGATGATGTGCAGACACACCTCTCCTACTTCCGATCCTTGACCCCACCCCTCATCTCCATGTCTCTGTTTCTTTGGAATTCTACATCCAAATATTAAGGTCTCATCTTAAATCTCAGATAGGAGGCTCCCTTCTGGTCTATAAGTGGTCAGAGAGAGTAATCATTTGGGAGACTGTAATCACTTTTCGGTGTTTTCCCGAGTTTTTAACCTATTATATTTGGAAAATAGTCAAAAGAAAACCATTTCCAATAGTTCATGATATCCAAATATTTTCTTTTCTTCTTCACTCCTAAAGATTTCTTTTTAACCTGTTTTACTCAAAGATGAGTACTAAGAGTCACAAAACCCATCGTTTCTTTAAATACCAAAATTTCTTCTTTCAATCCTCAACCTTCATTATGATATAACCTATATAAAAGGCAGGCAAGTCAAGGGCGTTCCAGAGGGAAAGTTAGCCCTGCACTTTTAATTATCTTCCAGTATTTCCCTTTTTCCTTAAAAGGCTTAAATAAACTCACCGATGTTCTAGTCCCTCCCAAAATTATTGCTACAGCTTTTTTAAATTGGGTAGCACAATTTCTGTTCCCAGTTAACTAATGTTCTTCTCTGTGTCATCCAAATTCAACAAGAAATAAATAGTATTGCTCTGAACAAAACCTTTTACAAAGGATTGGATTTCATCTAAAAGCATGTAATTCTGCATAGCCAAAAGCAGTTTCTAATCTTTATATATAGGAACTTACACGGCAAGGAATTCAAAGACATCGGATTAAATGAAAAATGTGAATCAAGAACTAGGACCCCCTTCTCAGCTGACACAGAAAAACACCTTAAGGGGCGCCTGGGTGGCTCAGTGGGTTTAGCCTCTGCCTTCGGCTCAGGTCATGATCTCAGGGTCCTGGGATCGAGCCCCACATCGAGCTCTCTGTTCAGCAGGGAGCCTGCTTCCCCCTCTCTCTGCCTGCCTCTCTGCCTATTTGTGATCTCTCTCTCTCTCCGTCAAATAAATAAATAAAAATCTTTTTAAAAAAGAAAAGAAAAGAAAAAAAACACCCTAACGTTTTTCAGAGTTAACCATTGCTGCGGGTGGGAAAATTGGCAGAATATGCCTAATAAGTCTTGTAGGTCATTATTTACTGAGACGCTACACTGAATGGTTATTTCTTTTTAAATACTAATAACCTAGAGAGCCTGGTCTCATTCAGCGGGAGGGTCAACACGGAGGCATCTGATTAGTGTCAAAAATGACTTGCCTCTCTTTAGTGAAGGAATTTCCTAAAGGAAACATAACTCACAATGACAAATGTCGGCATTTTTAGAATTACAAACATCACCTCCAGCTTGAATTCAAGTTAAGAACCCGCTGCACAAAGTTCAGCACTTGCTTAGTAGCTAAGTGGGTGAATCCCAATTTTAAAAAATATAAGTATGTGTGTAAATATATCAATAAAGAGCAGCATAAAAAAGGCTCTGACCCTTGAAACGGAAGACTGACAGAATAATTAGAATAAGAAGGCTTGCTTCCTTACCGCAACCCATAGTCTGGTGTTGCCTACCATTATATGACTGAACTAGCTCCTTCAGCTAAAATTCTCACTTGATGAGAAGTGTTAGGAGAAATGTCTGATGACAGCAAATAAAATGTTCCCGTCCTAATCACTCATTTACTAAGCATGTGAAATCAATTTCTCGGCTGCTTTTATTTTGAAGGACATAACCTGTCACCGTCCATCTCAAAATGATAGATTTGCCATTAATACAGTCATATGGCTGAATTTGCTCCCTAACATTTTTTGCTTAAATGAAGATACAAAAGCTGAGATAATTTTTTTTAAGGTCACACTTAATGTGTTTATAATTAACGTATTAGTAGAACTTCTTGGGGGAAGAAACCCTTGGAAGTTCTCCTCAAGCTTCCTTAGAGGTATCTGAGATCAAAGCGGTCTCTTTATGACACTCTTAATTTTAGAGCTACATTGTACATTCATGTCTATGCAATGTATACATACCCTATACAATGTATAGGGTAGGGTGTCTGTTAGTCTAAATATATTCCTCTGATACATGATTACTGAGTACATTTCCTAAAACTGTGAATACCATGAAATATATGGTTCAGAAAATTGTATGCTCTCTTTTCTCCCTTAAAGCAAGAAAAATCTAAAATAGGAAATAGGAAATGTTATTTGCAAACAAAATACTTATAACTTCTATTTTTATAATACATTTGGTGTTTCTAATTATTATTTAGGCTAGAAAACACCTATGTATCGTATATTTTGTTTTGGGTACATAATCAGTTTGTACTCGCTGTAGATCTTCAAAACCATTTTAATTTAATTTTTGAACCAGAAAGGAATTTGGAATCTGAAAGGAGGCTCTAAATTTTTATGTCTGCAGCAATGCAAAGGAGAAAATTTTAATTCTTCAAACCCAAGAAACTATTGTAAATGAAATGAGAAACAGATACATACTGTACATCAAACTTGTTCTCACAGGTGTGCTTTCTTAACGTTAAAATACCCGTGTGAATTTTTAGTTTCCCATAATGTAACGGGAGACAATAAATTCTGAAGTTACCCCATTTGCCTTCAGAAGAAGTAACCTCTTGTCTATTTAGATTTTCTGAGTATACCCATGTCCTTCTGTGTGTCATACCAAAGCAAAGGTTTGTGTTGCAAGCCAGACCTTATTGCAAGATCAAAGCTCTGGGCCACTCACAATAAAATAAGAGGGTAAAGCCCAAAGAATCAAAGAAACAAAGGAAACGTTTAGGAGATAAGGATCAGTCTCAGATATGACATTTCATCCAGATCAGATCCTGTGCAGAAGTTCAATTCAAAGTTCATAAGACAGAAATACAAAGCAATAAGCTTTAAGACTAGGTTGATTCTCTTTATCTGCATGCCACTAGTTTTCTTACTATTCTTTAGAATCAGAGAATGTCTTTTGCTGGAGAATTGAGCTCATCTAATCTTTAAAATTCTACAGGCATTTAAGGTTGTGTGTGGATAGGCAAGGTTAACTTTTCACTGAGGTACCTCCAACCTAAACTTTATGTACAGGTATGATATAGCATTCTTAGGAAAGGTAAAAAGCAAGAATTTAATTAAAATACCATTCGCTGGAATTAACCTATTGGATGAAGACCAATGGGAGACTTGCAAAATGTTAAATGGTACTTTTCAAGGTAAATATGAAAAATGACATATAAGTATTTAAATAAAATTCAAATTTCCATGGGAAATAAAACACAGATAAATATGCTTTGGAGAGGCATTACAAATACTGTATTATGTAAGTTGATTAAATGACTTACTGAATGTGCTACTCAAACTCAATTCCAAAGCATATGTCAGTTCTCTTATAGAAACTCAGTATGTTTTTAGAACATAGAATTTTGATTATTTTAGTGTATGCACAAATATTAAAATATTCTAAGCTACATGTGAACGGTAGAAATAAAGTCATTTCACAAAATTTGGGAAGATTTTTCTAAGTTATTTCATCTTTTCTCAAGATTTAATGGAACTTTATGAAACAGACTACCTCAGTTATCATCGTATACAATTAAATCAATTTGCAAAGTCCAAGATGTTCAAAGATGCATTTAGATTTCTTTGAATGTATTTAAATAATGTTAAGTTTCATAATTAAATTACTTGTTTAAAAATGTTAGGCTGATAATACGGTAACATTTTTTTTAAAGATTTTTATTTTTTTTTATTTGACACAGAGAGGCAGGCAGAGAGAGAGGGGGAAGCAGGCTCCCTGCTGAGCAGAGAGCCCGATGTGGGGCTCGATCCCAGGACCCTGAGATCATGACCTGAGCTGAAGGCAGAGGCTTTAACCCACTGAGCCACCCAGGCGCCCAATATGGTAACATTTATAAACATTCAAATGCAATTTTCTGTTGAAATGTACAATGTCTCACAATTACAGGTATGTAAAGTGTTTTGATATCTCGTATTAGTACAGGGTTTCCACTGATGTTAAAAAAAAAAATTAAGGAATTGTCATCTAAAATCAATATATACTGGTCCCAAAACCATAGGCATTAAATTTCAGCTTAGAATCCATATAGTTGCAACCTTAGAAATTCTGATACACATTTTACAAGTTCCTCTTTGGTAGCGCCAACATTTTATCAGTTTCAAAGTGAAAACTTTTCTGTAAAAAGTTTGCCTCTGAACCACCCACTGTGGTAATAATGACAGCTATTGTTTCCTGAGCATGAAGGCTTTGCGCCATTAAATTCTTCAAGTTGACAGCACAAAGCTGAAGGGTGGGAGCATTGTACCCAGGCTACAGATGAGGTTAAGTAAGCCCCAGAAAAGTCAGGGGATTTCTGAGAGTTACACGCTGGTACGTGCGGAGCCCCAACCTCTCTACTTTCTCCGAATCTTCACTATGGGTAAAAGAGTTTATGTCACTCTATGAACATAAAAAACACAGGCAAGTCTCTTAAAATACTCTTATTTCCTGTTAGACTCACAATATTTTTACAAATAAAATAAAAAATTAAAAAAAAACAAAAACAAAAACAGCTATGGTGGAGACTGACAGTAAAGATAAGGGCCCATGTTCAAATTTATGTCCAAAACATTTGGTGTAACTATTTGCAAGGCTATTTTGTATGTAATTAGAAGGTTAACTAAACTCTCAGGAAGCCCATAACTGTATTAAGATAACCCCTTACAGAGTCTCACCAAGTAAAACATGCACATACAGAAAGTTGCCAAAAAAAAAAAATACAAAAACCAAACAGAGTTCAAACACTTCATTTGATTAAAAGTTTTCTTAACTAACTGGAATGTTTCCTTTGATTTTTCTCTTTGGATTCTGAAGTTATATTATGAAATTGCTTTTCAATTCCCCATACGGGGATTATTTAATCATGCCTTTACCAGCTGTGAACCTAGCTTCTCTCCTGATAACAGTTTATTTTTAAAGGAAATTGTCTTTGAAGAAAATATTTTGATACTATGCAGCAAAATAAGAGTTCATTGGAAGAAATCAAAAAGGGGGGGAAAAAAAGCCAAAACAAAGATCACAAAAAAGAATGAGTTCTAGTTGTTCTGTGAGGGGAAGAGGGGATAGTGGCTACAGTAAGATAAAACAAAACCAGCCACTCACATGGGAGGAAACAATTGGCTTGTTCCACATAAACAAAACCCACTGGCAGCCCCTTTTTTTCCGTGTTCCACCGGCTGTTTTGATATCCTCTAGACGCAGTCAAATATCGAGACTCCCGCGTCCTGTCTTTCGCTCGTTCTCTCTTGGACCCCAAACGCTTTCTCGAGTATGCCAGATTGTGCAAGTAAACTTCACATCTTATGCATTGCCCAAAAACCTTCACTTTGAGGCACGTAATTGAGGGAGGGGCCTCAATCTTGGAGAGACATGGGCAAGGTCTAAAAGGACCTCCTCAGGCAGCAGAAGTCGAGAGGGGAGAAAAAAAAAAGAAAATACAATTTACTTCTGTTCCTAGGTACAGACTTGCTACAACCATGAGATGGGGGAACATAGGGGAAAAAAATCCTTAACCAAGGGGAGGATGAGACCCCAATACGGAGGAAAGGAACTTTTGGCCAACGCTACAAGGCAGGAGGTCAACCTCAGCACTGAGGATTGACATTTTGGACCAGATAATGCTTTGGGGTGGAGGCTGCCCCGGCACATGAGAGATGGTTAGCAGAACCCTGGCCTCCATCAGCTAGATGTCATTAGGACCCCCACCCCACCCCCAACCCCCACTCCCACAATTGGAACAACTGAAACTGATGTCTCCAGATATCCTGAAATGTCATACCTGGGGGCCAAATCAGCCCAGATAAAAGCCACCACTGTAAGAGAAGGTGGTCCAGAGCCAGTCCGTTCCCATCACTGCGACAGCCTCCCCACCCTGCCTCAGGACACAGCCTCCTTCTCATTCGGCATTTCTTTTCTTTCTTTCTTTTTTTTTAAGATTATTTATTTATTTATTTATTTATTTATTTATTTATTTATTTGACAGAGAGTGAGAGAGCGATCACAAGTAAGCCGGGGGGGGGAGGGGGATTAGGCTCCCCGCTGAGCAGAGACCCCCCCCCCCCGAAGCGGGGCTCGATCCCAGGACCCCGAGATCATGACCTGAGCCGAAGGCAAAGTCTGAGCCACCCAGGCGCCCCTCATTCGGCATTTCTGAAGCATCTACTTTGTTTCAGTTTCGGCTCTGGATGCTGGAGATGCGGGGTTGGGAAAGACTGTACCCTGACCTTCAGAGAAGCTATAATTCTTTTAGAAGAATTCCTTACAATTTCTTTTAGAAGAAAGAGTAAATGCAACAGTCAAGGCCAAAAAGGGTAGGAATAATGTAATGGGGGGGGGGGGGTTGAAAAACTTAAGTACTGAATCCAAATGGATAGAGTGCCAAAGGGTCAGACAGTGTCCAGGAGGCCCTCTGCAATTGCAGGCAGTAACCCTTTAATTGCTAGATCACCGAGGGGGTTCTGGGGGGTCCCTGGGTCCTGTGGAATTTAATTACTTAGCAAGCTATCTGGTTGTACAGGAGCACACAGCCTGGAGGTCCTCCTGGACGACGACAGAAGCAAAAACAAGGTGAAAGCAGAAGGCATGGTTTGGTGACCAGAGAGAGCGCTTGGGCCTCAGGGAGTAAGGATCACCATGGGAAGCAGAGAGAACTCTGAGGTCTGACTCCGGTAGGGAATGGAGGCGTCAGGGATGGGCCTGGAGAGGCCGGCAAAGCAAGACCGCCTCCCGCGGGCTTTGTCCTGTGGGCGCTGGGAGACTGCCGAGCACTTTGAGGTAAAGGACTAACAAGATTGTTACGGCCGGAGTTTGGCAAGTAGATTAAAAAAGTAAACTCGGTTTGAATAAGAACGGAGAGAGGGAAAATCAATATGAAATTCTAGAGAAAGCACAAAAAAGATATTAAAGGTTGCAATCAAGGGGAATAAGCGTTGGGTTTGGTGCAGGAAGCAGGAGTCATTACAGAAAGAGAACAAACGTCGTTAATACAGAATTCCTTACGCACGTCCTCACAGTGCTACGTCAGAAGACTATGAATCTGTAAGGGACAAACTGTGACACCTAGGAGAAAATATCATCGTATCTACGTCAACTGCGCTGCAATTATGAATGTAGCAGTTCAAAACAGTGACTGTCATTATCAAACTTTTTTTGTTGTTGGGGGGATGAAAACCTTTGGGAACACATCCCAATTTATACTAAGGAACCTAAGCACCTAGAAGACATAGGGACTATTCCAATTTGAGTTTGCGTTAAGTAGCCAAGGCCAGATTTTGCTTTTTCTCATTACTAAAAGCAACAATCTTTAAAAAGAGAGCGAGAGAGAGACCTTTGAAAGGCTTTGTTGTGCATGAACAATGAATCTTGGAACACTGAAAAAATTAAATTAAAAAAAAAAACAAAGCCTTTGTTATGGTCAAATTTATCCAAAATGCATAACTTTTCATCTAGGGAACTGAAGACAAGGAAGGCTTCTTTCATACACTTGAATTAGACTTTTTCCCCCCCTTTTCTTTGCAAGTATCAATAGCTTAAGACAGAAACAGCATATGGGAAACCCAGAAAACCATTTACACTCAGCAGATATGTCCGGCTGAATTACTGGCGCCCACCTCAGCAGAGGTTAAACATTAACAGGTGCAAGGAGAGACTTTGTTAAAACACTGCTTCCTATGACTTCATCTCACAAAGTGTGAAGGTTCATGTATATTCTCTATCCCCCTACCGCACACCAATGCCTTTCCCTCCGCTCTTCATTTCAGCAGCTCTGTCTTCTCCACTGCCTTCTCCATTCCATCCTCCACCCTCACCCCAAGAAAGGAATACTTGAGCTCTCCCTCTGTCAGCATGCCTCACTACACTCTGGGACAGTTTTGGGTTATTTTGCTCCCTGCTTGAGATGGTGATGTCATCATTGTATATATTAATCTAGAACGGGCAAAGCCAGAGTCCATCCATACCCATCATTCTTGTCTTGCCCTACAGATGCTGGCAAGACATCGTGGTCATGCCTCCCAGCCCTGCTCAACACAGCCTTCTGGGCAAATGCCACAAATTGGTAAGGTGTAGGCCCTTGAGGTGAAACCTGGTGATCATCACTGTATGCGGGATCCTGGTTATGTGCTCCCCCTCTTGTCTGTAGCGACCGTTCTACCTTCACAGTTTCTGAAGCAGTAGGTGTTCAGGATCTATTAGGAAGGTTTTTAAAAGCTCCTAAAACTCCTTACCAAACTGACTCCAAAATACACCAGGCTCCTACCTTTACAAACTTTATTTTGTTCCTTCCTCTCCCCTTTGACTCTTTCATCTCCCCCCCACCCCACCTCCCCATTTTTCCCTTGGGAATGGTGGTAGTGGTCAAAGGTCCAAAAAAAAAAGAGACTTCTCGAAGAACCTAATGAATCTATGAGACAGTGGACCTTTCAAGAAACTTCCTGGGCTAAGGTAAGGTCAACTCTTATCTCTGAATGACTTTTAAGTAAGTGTGAATGTATCCATTTCAAAGAAATGCAAACAAAGCGCTTCTTACCAGTTCTTACAGCTCCTCTGTGCCCAGCTCCTCTGTGCCCGTGGGGTCCTCCTGTGCTACCTGCTGGCTCCACGAACACAAGGCCTCCGGGCTTGCCTCCTGGGCCAAGGCAGGAGGTACCAGAAATGGAAGTGGGAGTAGGAACTCAAATATCCCCACCCAGCCTCTGGCTGCCCATCCCCTCCCCATGTGGGACAATGGAGTCTGCAAGGAAGAGGAAGGAAAAGGAGGGTGATAGGCAAAGGAGGAGAAAAGGCCAGCCAGGTGGAGAAGGAACGGGGGGAGAGAAAATGGGTGGGTAGAGAGAGGAAGAAAGAACATGAGGTGCTGTCCAAAGATTTTTCTCACCTAGTCCTCACGAGGCACCTAGGAAACACACATAATAATTATTATCGTTGTACCACCCTTTCTCCTGTTGAGGGAACAGAGGCTTAAGGAAGTTGAAAGAACTTGCGTAAGATCTCATAGTGAGCAAGTTAGGAAGCAAGGATTTCAACCCAGGTAGTCTGAATCCAGAGCCTGCCATTCCTATAAGGAATAAAGGGGAAAAAAACAACCCAGAGATGATAAAATGAGCATCTAGTGAAGTGTGAGCATCTTTGGAAGTAGAGAAACAGAGTTAATGCTATTTTTAAAAAGTCAAAGGTATAAGGACTTGGAGACTGGATTATTTTCAGAGGATGGAACCAAGGCTCATAGAGGCTAAAATATTCCTCTTTAGTAAGAAGAGGGGAGTCCCTCACCTGCCCACCCTAAGTACTGTCTTCATAAGCAGTAAACATACATAGTTGGGATGGGTGGCAGGTGGGGGGGCGGGGGGAGTGGGCATCAAGGGAACAGGAAGAGGGCTGGGACCAGCTCTTGGAAAGAGTTAATTTCAAGGGTAGTGGGACCGGGAGCTTTCTCCTCGGCCTCCTGGGTGGAGGTCGGGGGAGGCCCTGGGGCCAATGCGTGGGGGCTCCTGTAGTTAACAGTGGATCAGACAACACCGCGCTCTGGCCAGCTTGGATTCCCTGTGTCGGAGCGAGCGTGCCAGGATAGGCATTCCACACAAGCGGTCACAGCATTCTGCATTCTTGGAAGGGACCATCACTTCACAGGAACGTGGATGGCTTTGTTATGTCTTATCTCCTCATCTGCAGTTGGAGCTTTTCCTTCCTTCGGCAGGTGCTCTCATTTCCTTCATTATTTGTTTATTAGAGACTCTCGCGGCCTTCCAAAGTCATTCTTATGCTAAGGAAGGTCGAATGTGATAACATGTTTGTGTTGGCTGAGAGGGAGGACAGAGCGAATCACATAATCAGGAGTGTAACTGAAAGTGGTGCCTCACAGATAATCAGAAGCTCCCTGCCCCCCCCCTCGGGGGGGGAGGGCAGTGGGGGTCACAAAAGTTTCAGAAGCACAGAGAGAAGGCTGTTGCTACAAATCCGGTTGCTTGAATGCTGTGGAAGTTGTGGCTGGAACTATTTTTGAGGTGTAATTCAGGGATGCTTCGGGTCAGGCGGCACTTAAGGCCAAAGAATGCTGGAGAAGGTCTAAGCTGGATGGAGTTTTCCATGTGGCAAAGAAGTTCTCCGTTCATTGACATCCCTGAAGTCTAGAGGAAAGACACAGCAACCCGAGTGCTGAGCCAGACAAGAACCTACTTCATTCGTGTCTCTGAGGACTGAAGAAATACAAAAGCAGACCGACAGAGATCCACACAGTTTCCCAGGCTAGGCACTATTCAGATGACTTTCTGCTTTCTCACACATCCTCGACACATTACGGTGACGGCATAAGCCCACATTTCTCTGCAATTATAGGGATCTTATATTGCTAGACTCCAAGAATCTCAGTATAAACATCAATTTTTATCATTGCTTTACCATGAAATTTTTTTCTAAATTGAAATAAATTACTGTCATATGAAAATCTCTTTCTTAAAATTCTAACCTTTTATCTATTGACCCCAGTACATTAAGAGCCATTCGTCTGAGCCCTATTTTTTATAACCTGACTTGCTGCCAAATATACTTAAGATAAGAGTAAAGGTCACATAAAATATGCATTACAATAAACAAAAGGATGGTAAAGAAAAATAAGGAAAAGGGGAAATAAGGAACGGGGCATAAACTGTGAGCAGGAAGGTGGCCAATGCACAAAGTCTATACCGTGAGGTTCTACACATCTGCTAAGGGTCAGCCACAATTTATGTCAATGCCTTCCAGCTGCCAGCAAGAGCAAGAGAACATGAATGGCTCAGCTGAGAGGGTCCAAACACGAAGAACAAACTGTTTCAGAGAAGCAATGTTGTTTACAAGAGTAAAACCCCAGAGCACTCGTCCCGCGGAAGCCTCAAAGAAGTAGACCCCATATCTGGTAACAAGCACCGTCCTGAGCTCATTCAGTCATTCATGGAATCTCTGCTGAGCCCCTACTAGGGGCTGGGCCATGGGTGGGGAGCTGGGACCACACAATGGAGCCAACAGAATGGTCCCACCCTCTCGGCAATGCAAGTGTCCTGGAAGAGAAAGACATTTACCAAGTGATCACAGAAATTCATATACATATACAGCAGTGTCGAGGGCCACAAGGAAGGGGTGGCAAACTAGAAGAGCTTCTAATGAAGAGATTGAGCTCACAACGCTCTTCAGGGAAACCTCGCATTGGGTTTCGTGGGCCTGTTGGAGTCACCAATGTCTCACCTCCCTTATTATTTTGAGAGAAAAACACAAAAAGTTTGGATTATGCATCAAATTAAGTAGTGTCGGCGAAAGGCTTTGAAAATTACAAGGCACTATGTAAATATGAGGTAGTTGGGTTTTTTTTAATTTTTAAAATACTTTATTGGACTAGAATGTATATAGCATAATATTAGCATGTTTCAAGTGGCTTATGTGTGTGTGTGTGTGTGTGTGTGTTTATTTGAGTATAGTTGACACACAATGTTACATTCGTTTCAGATGTACAACACAATGACTTGATAAGTCTATATGTTATGCTCTGCTCAACATAAGTGCAGCTACCATCTGTCATCATACTATTACAACACCGACGATCATATTCCCTACGCTTCACCTTCTAGTCCCATGAGTTATTCATCCATAACTAGAAGCCTGTACCTCCCACTCCCCTTTAAACACAAGGTATTTGAGTTAGGAAAAAAAAAATTGTTCTTTATAGCTTATGGGGAAGTACTTGAATAACTAGAATGTTATACATTTCTGATTAATTATAATTAGTTATGGTAATTTAACCATTATAATTTGGTGATTCTACATAAGTAAAATAATTGTATAAATGTTGCCTAAGCAGCACAAAGCAACCACAATTCAGCTTTTTTTTTTTTTAAAGATTTTTTTATTTATTGGACAGAGAGAAACACAGCAAGAGAGGGAACACAAGCAGAGGGAATGGTAGCGGGAGAAGCAGGCTTCCTGCCGAGCAGAGAGCCCGATGTGGGGCTCGATCCCAGGCCCCTGGGATCTGACCTGGGCCGAAGGCAGACACTTAACGACTGAGCCCAGGCGCCCCCATAATTCAGCTTTTTAATCACCTTGGCTGTGATTTAGAAGTATGCCTGTAATGCTTGCTACAGTGTGGTTAAAATAAACCAGCTTCTAATTTTTAACTTATAAACTGATACATCAGTTTAATCTACTTCTATTTTGTCCCACTACTAAATCCTATATGTTCAAAGATGGATCCTACAACCGCGAAGAGCTCCAATTTATATGATGTTACCAAAAACATTATTTGAACAAAATTAAAAATATTTTTTCTCTATTCCATCTTCCACTTACTAACAATGACTTGCCCTTTCTGAAGTTAGAGTTAAAGTGCCTGAAATTTGCATAGTGCTTTAACAGTTTTTGGTGTCTTTTCACAGATGCCACTGAATTTGTGCCATTCTGTGAAGAAGGCAAAGCAGAAAAGTGAGGTTCAGAAAGGTGAGGTGTCAAGGTCAAATAGCCGGTAAGTAGCGAAGCCAAGAAGGAGGGGCCACCTGAGCTTTAGGGGAAGGATCCTTTCACCATACCACTCTACAAAGCACCTATAAAACTACCTGGGAGGGATACCATCCACCAGACATATACATTTGCTCCAACAATAAGAGTAAACGCTGGAAGCTGGGACAGCCTCCCCTAAGTACAGACTTCACTGACGTCCAGCCGGAAGGACGTGGATTAGTCCTTCCACAGAACAGCAGGCTTAAGGATTTTGTCTGGCAGCTGGCATGCATTCTGAAGTACTTGGTGCATCATCTCGTTGGCCGCAGGACCTTCACCGAAGTCTCACGCAGATCTTTGTCACATGCTGTGAGAAAGCACCCATCACACCATCCCCGGCTCATCTTCCCAGGGGTGATTGTGATTTTTACCTCCAAGCCAGCTAGAACAGTCCCTCCTTGCTTCGTTATGTCTTTCCTTTTCTGCTGAAACTCCTTGGGGATGCCTTCACCACGATCCAAATGTACATGGGGTGGGGCAGAAGCTGGAAAAGAAAACGAAGAGAGAAGCACTGCACAGTGAGACGAGCAGGCTTGTCGAGCTCAGTCTCTCTGCTAGATAAGCAGCGTCTAGCTATTTTGTTGGGGTTTTCATATTTGTCTACTTTGTTTGTAAACACAACTACAGAAGACCGAAATCTCAGAGAACCAAAAGTCTTGAGTGAACAGCCAAAGTGTTCCTGTCCCTCCTGGTTGCATCTGTTCCGTCCTTCAGCAGATGTTGCAAATCCGCAGGTAGACGGAAGGAAAGCTTCCACACTGACCAAGCTCGGGACCAGGTAGGACCTCACCTGCCCCGCAGAATCAATGCAGATTGCTTTTAGACTTCAGCTACAAAGATGCTCCGAGCCACCAAGTTCAGGGCTGGTTTTTGTAGAAGTGACAAAAGGACAGGGTCACGAGGGAAGATTTGGGGGCCTGTTTCCATTTCTATGGATCCTACTTACCACCAAAGATTTCTTTCTTACTGTCGTAGAAGGCACTGAGCTAGATGCTGAAGGGAATGCTTAGAAACTAAAACCAGTAAGACGCCCCAGGTGGCTCGGGGGGTGAAGCATCCGATTCTTGATTTCAGCTCAGGTTGTGATCTCAGGTTCCTGAGACTTGAGTCCCAAGTTGGGCTCTGCACCGGCTGTGGGTCCTGCTTGGGGTTCTCTCTCTGCCCCAGCCCCTCCTCCCACTTGTGCCCTCAGGCATTCCCTTTCTCTCTCTTAAAAAAAAAAATTAATTAATTAAAAGTTTTTAAAGGAAAACAGTGTCTGTCCTCACAGAGGGCAGAGCATCCGTCCCGAAATCTCCAAAGGGAGAGTCCAGAGGTCCTCTTGAGAACTAGCCATTCTCAGAGGTGATGCCACTTCCAGTTCATCGTAAGCAACAGTAATTACAGCCATGTAGCATAGTCTCCCCCTTCTTTTCTATTTTTCTTTTTCTAGGTGATCCTAAGGGATTCGGGGGTTGCTCCCGATAGGATTTATAGAGGAAAAGAGAGGAGGGAAGAAAAAGCCTTCTTCTATTTCTTTCCCTTTAACAGTAAAGGTGTCGGCTTGAAAATGAGTCACACGTGGGTTTGGAGCCCCGTTCTGCTGCTCTCTAGCTGTGTAAATGTGGACAAGTTTCTCAAGCTCTCAGAATTGAAGTAGAGTCAATGGTTGTAGAGAAGAAACGAGTCTACTGCCATACCATCCTGAACATACCCGATCTTGTCTGGTCTCAGAAGCTAAGCAGGGTCAGACCTGGTTAATACGTGGATGGGAGAAGAAACGAGATGATCTGGTCAGCCTCTGACCAGAGCACGTGATCGGTTGATGTCATCAGCATCATCATCTCATCTGTCTCTCGAACTCTCCACTCGCTCGCCTGACGCTGCTAAAGCACAAGCACAGCCTACAGCCCTACCGACCACTTCGTGGACTCTGTATGATAAGGTCACCTTTTCTCAAGCACAGCTCATGCACTTTCGGAAAAAGTCTGGGAAGTCAGTATTTTCCCTCCAAGAATCTTGGGAGTCCTCACATTTTCTGCCCTCTCTGCTACCAGGTTCTAGCTGGAAACATGCTTTCCTAGGATCGGTGTTAAGAATGATACCTCAGAGGGGCACCTGGGTGGCTCAGTGGGTTAAAGCCTCTGCCTTCGGCTCAGGTCACGATCTCAGGATCCTGGGATCGAGCCTCTCATTGGGTTCTCTACTCAGCAGGGAGCCTGCTTCCCCCCTCTCTCTGCCTGCCTCTGCCTACTTGTGATCTCTCTCTCTATTAAAATAAATAAATAAAATCTTAAAAAAAAAGATATATCAGAATGCATGGCTACATTGGGTTATAGATTATAAAGCACTTCCACTTCTGCTATTTCATGCGGTTCTTGCAACAATCCCCTGTAATAGGGAATTCTCCCCAGGATGTGCAGAGATTTCATGACTTGCCCAAAGTCACACTGCCGGCAGGTTGCGGAACAGGAATTGAACCCGGGTGACCCCAAACTGAGCTTTTCCATAACAGCCCGAGGGGTCAGAGATGGGCTTCTCAGGTTCTTCCTCTGCAGGAGGGCCTGCCGCATACAAATGCTCAGGGAAACCCCTGGGTCCCTAATGAACCCGTTGCAATCCAGGTGTGGCAGGCCCTGCTTATAAAACAGACCTATTTCTCTCGAGAAAGGGAGGGAGGCATCTCAGCAGAAATGCATTTCCCTGGTCCCCTCCACCCCAGGCCCCATCCACATGGAATGCCTGGAAGAACTAAATAAACAGATTTAACTGACTTACATGTTTTCCTTGCCAAACATTATAAAATGAAGTAATGGGTAACCTGCATTAATTCTGCTGGATTCTCAGACTTTCCTTTCTCCCCCTGAGGAATGGAAAATTATTTGAACGAGATGGGAAACCAGCTTTTCCTCGCTCTCTCTCTTTCAAAACTTCTCAAAACACATTACTATGCAACTGGAAGCCATTCAATTCAACTAAGTCATTAAGTTAAATCATCTGCACACATTTTCTCCGAAGGATGAGTTTGCGTGGTGGGCTGATTCCATAGAACAATTGCATGTAAATATCTCCAGGGGAAACCAGATGTTGGTGACACACCAGTACCTAGTTAGTCCTACAAAGAGCATGGCACTGGTTCTGGACATCATCTTTCCAGGAATCCTACAACCCGGGGTGGAACTTTGCTCCGGAGCCCAGCTGGTGGGCAGTTTGGGTTTTTGTTGGTTTTTTTTTTTTCCCCCTCCTCCACTAATGCTCTTTGCTCGTGGCTCTATACCACTGAGAGCAAAGAAGGCAGCCCAGGCCACCCAGTGTTGCCCAGCGAAGACCTCTGGAAATCCCAGGCCTGAAATTCAACAGAGCCACAAGGCCCCCTTAAGGGATGGGAGGATAAAACCCCTAGACCCTCTGCTTGTTAGATACATCACTCGGGGAGGTGGACCCAGAGAACAGAGGGCCCACTGGGAACAAAGGCCCAGTAATTATGGGTCCCGAAGGCACAGGCCTGGAGAGCCTTCAGAACAAAGGGAAGAAGGGAAGGGAGGAAGAAGTGGCTAAAAAGACCCTGGCCAAGAACTCCATAATGAAGTTACTTAATTACTCATTACATGGTTTACTATAGTAAAGACTTTATGTATCTTTGTGCATTATATAGATCACAATAAACATACACCACAAAGGAGGGGCGAACTGTAAGAGCTTAGTCTAATTAGTGAAAAAAACATTAAACAGCTGACCCTGTAACTATTCGCTTTAAAATCTAAAACTTAAAAAACATGTTACAAATGTCTTCCAGGGTCTGCCAGCCTAGAACAATAGGCCACCAATACAGCCTTCTCGGACCACTGTTTGCAGTCGTGTAGGGGAACACAGCCTTTCCAATACAGGACGGCCTCCTTATCTGGAAGCAATACGCAATGTGTAAAGGTTTAAAGGTACGTTAAGAACTCAGATGCGCTAGGAACCAAAACGGGGTCCCAGAAAATTGAGTGATGTCAAGATTTTTCATCAGTGGACATTTCCACCCGTACACAAAAGTCCTGATAACACCGTGTTTTAAAGGCTCGATATCCATTGTGATGCATAAAAAAAAGAAGCCAATAGAGTTAACAGATCTATAGGTCTAATGCTGCAGATGAAAGAGAAGTAGAAGCCATCAGCTCCACTTCGAAGGGGCTTCTGCTAAAGCAAACCTAGGAAAATAACTTTGCTACCTCGGGGGGGTGGGCGTACCTCTCCCCGCCCCCATTGCCCAGTTCTCAGTTCCGGACCTGTGTGTGAAGACCACCAAAAGCAAATCGGTATTATTTCCGCCTTCCCCTCTCTAATTACAAATAACAATAATAACTTTGGCTGGGTGAGGCAATACGCTTTCTCCCTCATTCTTTCCACTCCTAGTAGAGATTCTGATAAATGGAGGAAAGCCCACATATGTTAAAGTAAGTCACAACACAGATAAAAAAGATGCCTAAGGAATCAAATAAAACAAACAAATCCTGACTGAGCAAGGGAGCCATGAATATCCAAAGCAGCGAAGGAGACTGACTCTTCTGTATATGAAACTTACATTTTCAGACACCTTGCCCAGAAGACTCAGCCCCCTCCAGCAACTTTGCTTGGCCATACACAGTATGATTTCAGATCCTTGTCACGTGCCCAGATGCGGCGATTCCAATGAATCAAGCTGCACGGTAAAGGAAAGCATTCATACGTGCAAAATTTAAGGGGGGCAGAGTATCCAGAGAAAGTGTGTACCCAGAGAGTGTTATAATCTTAACTCAAGGTCAATGTCTTTGACAACTAGAATAGTAACAACAATTGCTCACCTTTACTGCAAAGTCCAGAGTCTGTAATGAGATTTCGAAGAGAAAAAGAGGAAGCAAAAAGGGGAGGAGGCGAAGGAAGTGGGAGGAAATGATTTTTGAGTTTGACTTTGTGCCAAGCCCTGTTTTATACGTTTGGCTCCTCTGAAGGCAAATAGTTGAATTTTGTAACTATTCTTATCTTATTTTATGGAGGAGGACACTGCGATTGGAAAATGGGACTAACTTGCCCTTAGTGGCCACACTAGGAAACAACTTCTTCTCCCTTTAAATGGGGCTCCCTCTCTTTCTCCGAGCCCCGTTATCTGGTCACCTCCTCCACCACCCACGGGCACTGTGACAAATCGCCCTTCCTCCAGAGGTACACCGACTCTTCACCATGCCTGCAGAGAGCTGTGCCCATGCCCACCCCCCTCCCTCAGCTTCTCTCCTCTCTCGAAATGCCAGTTATATGATTCTCTCCCTCACCACCCCTCGGGCCCCTGCTCTCCGCTGTGCCAGGCACCACGACCCCAAGCTAGGCTTTCTCCCAGTGGACCAATATCTTCAGTCCTCCTCTCTCTCTCCATTTGGTACTGTTGCAAAGCCTTGGCTGAGACACACATAACAAAGGCCAAGACCAGGGGAAGGGGTAGTTGCTAGGAATGCCTGGGCAAGACATCAAAGCATGGTCCATGAGGCCAAAGAGAAGTCAGGGGCACGGCCAGAGGAGCGCAGAAAACCTCAGAGAGAATTCACAGACACCACTGCTGCCGCACTTTTCCTAAGTGGTCTGCAGGAAACAGCTGAGAAACTTGTTTTTTAAAGGAAGTATGAGGGAGAGGGAGGGGAAGGAAGGAAGGAAGGGAGGGAGGGAGGGAGGGAGGGAGGAAGGAAGGAAGGAAGGAAGGAAGGAAGGAAGGAAGGAAGGAAGGAAGGAAGGAAGGAGGGAGGGAGGGAGGGAGGGAGGGAGGGAGGGAGGGAGGGAAAGGTTTTCCAGGTCCCATGTCCGGACATTGGTCACCAGGTTTGAGGTAAGGCCTGGGGTCTGAATTGCTACCAGCCAAATCTGAGACCCAACACAAGTGGACCCAATGCAAGGAGTCCCAAAGTCCTCAGACAAATCGGAGATCAAAGCTTGAGGAAATTACCAAGGAGACAAAGTATTAGAACTGTAACGGGCCTGGGATCTCCCAGGACACTGATTTCTTAGTCCACTCCTTCTGAAGGCCCAGGGCCCCGGGCTCCTGCCATTTCTTGATTCCTGAGCCCACCCACTTCCACGGCTGTCCGTTTGGGTAGTGCAGAAGCTCCAAGAGGAGGCTGTGGTGGAAGGCCGCCTCTCGTGAGGACAAGAATGTCACAACAGTTTTCCAAGCTCTGGGCCAACACCCCTCCCAAGCCACCAGATGTTGCAACTGGACCCGTGCCTGCCAGAGTTCAGCACAGCTGAAACTGGGTTCTCAGACTCCCCATTCATCTCGTGGAGCAGAGGAGGAGGGAATATGGGGTCCTGTTGGCAATGGGTAGGAGGGGTTGCCCAGCCGACGGATGCTAACCTCCGTAGGTGAGTTTCAAGCAGCTCAGAGTTAAAAGCAAGCACGCAAGCAAAAGCATCCTGTCCTCTTCCTTCCGCCTGCTTTCTTTAAGGCAGTTTTTCTGCCCGTACTTCCCCAGTTCTTTATCTTAAACAGAAACTATCTGAGCTCCGTCTTTGAGAGTAAGCTCACATCGGTTCTGGACCTCACTGACCAGGTTTGCTCCCAAACACCACGGTCTGTGTGTGGCGTGTGAATTCAGCATTTGGATATTTCTCCTGGCCCGGGTCACCAAACACCTGCTGGAGTTCTTGAGAATGCTTCATCGTCCTCCCAACAGCTTAGGTTCATGAGCAGATAAATCCAATTCATTAGACCAGCCAGCCACGGGACACCCCAGGGAAATTGCTACTGCTTACAGGGGCCAATTGTCTGGCATTTTCTGGGACTCATCTCTTTACTTCAACCCTCAATTTGCCTCTCTGCCTTTTTTTCCACTTCATGTGGAACCTCATATCAGACACCTGGAGCAAGTTTAAAGTTTAGGGAGGCACCTCCTCGGAGATACAAAATAGCCTTTTTTTTCTTGCTAACTTAGACAGCAGGAGACTCACATCCCAGGTCCAACTTCTGGAGCTCTTGCATTTGCCAGTTCAAGTTGTCTAAGGGAGCTCACAACTCCGGTGAGGCTGCCCTCTCCTTCACTGATCCACTCCTCAGGTGCTGCTCTCCTGTGAACCTTCAGGACTCCTTGTACTAAGGAGACTACCTACCCGGGAGGTAGGTAACTGTCCTTTCTGCTCTGGGACTCCCTCAGGGGCCTGAGCCCCGCAGTATGCTGTTTGCAAGGACCCTTCTTAGGCACCCACTAGGACCTCACCCCCCATTGTGTCTCCAATCCTTCCTTCCTCACTGGTAGATGAAGTCGTATTTCCTTTAGAGCTGGAAACCAGCCATCGTTTCCAATTCTGTGGCTCGGGGTAAAGGCTCTTGCTCTCAGTCCACCAGGCTTTTGATATTAAAAGCACTTCAAAATCCTTATTTTCTCCCATAAGGGCCCATTGTGAACTGAAAGTTGAGACAGCTTGGGTATGAAATGTAGAACTCTTTTGTTTTGTTTGTTCGTTTTGTTTTTTGGTTTTTTTCAGCAGATAGTTATTGAGGGCTTGCTCTGTTCCATTCACAGGATTAGACATGAATCAGACGGATCCTTTCCCACCTGCTCAAGGTGTGGTCCAGGGATCAGCAGCACAGGCATCATCTGGGAAATAGCCAAGACGGAGCACCTCAGGTCTCACTGCCTAGCAGATTTGCGTGCATATGGACATTGGAGGGGCACTGGCCTCTTGCTCTGTTCACCAGCCCACAGTATATGCCTATATTTGACAGGTGTGAAAAAGAAGCCCCCAAGTAGGTAAAAAGTCCACCAGGTTTGGAGAAGACACTGAGGCTTCCCCACCCTCACAGCTTTCCCTGCCCCATCATGCTTTGGGGTATTAGTCTCTGGGGGGTGGGGACACAGTTTAGTGTCCGGTCCCAAGCCAACCCAGGTCCCAGACCCCCATTCTTGCTCCATCCATCTCTGGTTCTGTTAGACACAAGGCTGTATGCAGAACAGAAGACTCTGGAAGGCTTTGTTGGCGCCAACTGAGTCCCGATGTCGCATCTGTAAAGGAAGTGCTTTCCAAAGCCTATTTTAAATGTGTTTATTTATTTCTAATCCATAAACATTTTGAGTGCTCACCACATGCAAAGCCCTAGGCTGGATGAATCAGGGAACACAACGTGGACTATGACAACCTCGGGACATACCCGAGGGTATCCAATCTGGGATGGGGAAACAGATACTATTAATGTATAATTTGGAGTGGCTTTCATGGAGATTACATTGAGTTTTATTTACTTTACTATGGAGTAAACACATACAGTATTTATCCCTAAAGGTACCATTAGGTCAATCAATCAGTCACATTGGACTGTCAATATAAATATTGAGGATCAGTTTTGAGGTTAAACCAAGCTGGAGTATAACTTTTAGAAAAGAAAATTATTCACTATGATCAAAATGTTTGTTAAGAATATTTCAGTAAGCTGATGCATTCTGAATGGAAGAAAGACTACTTATTACTAAATCCAGTGGGTTCTGTTAATGTTTTTGTTGTTCTTGGGGTTGGAAATGGGATATATTCTGGCTAATCTAATATTCTGATAAACCAAGAGTTATTATATAGGAAATCTGAAAACAAAGTCAATGAGATTGAGGCCACAAAAAAGTACGAAATCCAGGTTCAGAATTTTTTTTTTTTTTTTAAATATAGGCTCCACACCCGGTGTGGGGCCCAAAGCGGGGCTTGAGCTCATGACCCTGAGATCAAGACCTGAGTTGAGATCAAGAGTCAGATGCTCAACTGACTGAGCCACCCAGGCATCCCAAGGTTCAGAATATTTTATTCATAGTTTACATGTCATATTGAGGAGCAAAAATCCATAATCCTAAACCTGTCTTGACTATCTTCCTCTTTAAATACATTTCTTATAGCATTTTGAAACATTATAATATTTCAGGATCTTTTTTAAAAATATTAAATATAACTAAAATAATCTTATTTTTTAATGATTTATCTTTCAGTTATTTGGAATCTAGAAACTGAGAGCTTACTATATTTAACTGCAATTTACCAAAAAGAAACTAATATTTTGGTGACCAGTAACCACACAAATGCCAGAAAACAAACTATATTCCAAATAAAAAGTATTCATTGTCTTTAATTCACAAAGAAATAAGCTTTCCAAAAACAAACAGGAACAAAGGCAGTGACTAACTTTTGCAGTTAAATTGCATCAGGAAAATGAGAGAAATATTTTCAAGACTGTAATTACAGAAACAAGCACTATGATCCAGAATTAGAAGTCTATATGCTGAAAAAAATCTTCAATCCTAAATTATTAACAAAAATTCCAAAGAAACAACACTAAATATCTAGAGATTACTGGATGCAAATCATTATTGACAGTAACACATATCTTCAGAGAGAAGGGTAGGAGAATTTGTTATTAACTATTAAGGGAGATTGATCTCAAAGAAGAATCTATAGAGATAAAAAAATTTCTCTATGCCATATATTTCCTTAAAATTAGGCAAAAAATAATGTCAAATTTGGGAGAAGAAAATCCTTAAGATCAAAATGAAGAAATGTAAAATTAAATAAAGATTGTGGACTTGAATGTTGCTAAGAGAGTAAAGAGTAGATTTTAAATGCTCTCGCCACAGAAAGGACATGGTAACTATGTGAGCAAATGGAAGTTATTATGGTTGTAATCAATTTGCAATTGATAAATGTATCAAATCATCAGGTTGTACCCCTTAAACTCTCACAATGCTATGTATCAATTATATCTCAAAAAGTTGGGGGAAAGGGGCTCCTGGATGGCTCAGTGGGTCAGCGTCTGCCTTCAGCTCAGGTCATGATTCCAGGGTCCTGGGATCAAGCTCTACAGAGGGCCCTGCTGCTCCCCTCTGCTTGTACTCTCTCTCTGTCAAATAATAAAATATATATATTTTTTAAGTTGGGAAAAAAAGATAAAGCTCATGGCAGTCCTCCAAAAGGCCTGCCCTCAAAAGGCTGTATTTTTTATATTTCTTTAATAAATGAGTTTATCACCTTACAATGTTTTTATTAGACACACACACACACACACACACACAGACTGCCATAAGTTAGATCAACTTCCTAATGCAACTGCCTACAATCAAATATTGGACTCATAAGTATAAAATGCGATGGCTCTCCAGCTAACACAAAAGGAGCAAAAATACTGTTTTATATGATTTTAAAGTTTCTCTTTTCATTTAACTTTTTACAATATAATAATATTAATCTTATATTTTTAAGAAGAAGCATGGATTCACACTTAGGGTGAAGCATACTTTTGAAACTCCTGAAACAACATAATACAATAAAGAGGATTTTTGTTATGAGTTGAAATCAGCAGAGATTGCAATAGGCATACTGCTTTCGCACAAGGAACCTCAGAAGGGGGGTGGGGGGAAGTACAGTTTTTAAAGTTAGGATAATCCCAACTACAGTGATGGGATCAGAGAAGAATGACCTTTCTAACAGCCCCTGCCCACAGTTGTACACCAAGCACCGTGGGAGGGAGGGACCTGCTGCTCTGACCACCACGACTTAGCCTCACTCACAGAGAAGGGGCCTTTTCTTGACTGGTCCGCACAGAGGGAGCACCTTTTTCTTTTTTTTTAAGATTTTATTTATTTATTTGAGAGACAGAGACAGAGAGAGCACAAGCAGGGGAAGCAGCAGGCAGAGGGAGAGGGAGAAGCAGGCTCCCCGCTGAGCAAGGAGCCCGATGTGGGCTTGATCCCAGGACGCTGGGATCATGACCTGAGCCAAAGGCAGCCACTTAACCGACTGAACCACTCAGGTACCCTAACGATGGAGAATATTTAAAAACCGATTTTGGATTATGAGCCTCAAAACTTTTCAGTTACCAGATGTCAAAAGTACCTCTCAGCAAAGTAGCAAGCCTCTACACATGCCATCACCAATATCTTAGTCCGTGGGTATTTATCCTAAAAATAACGTCTCCTATGGATGGTTAGGGTTACGGGATGGCACCCTGAGAAGCTGTCTACTCCAATCAGGACACAACCTTGGCGTTACAGACACCACACACACTGATGCACCTTGCACACAAACAGTAGACAGCATTGCAGCACCTGGTTGCAACTTCTGTAAGCTAGAGCTACGTGGCCCCAGGCATTTTACCTTTCTCTTTAAGCACTAAACTTGACTTTTAAAATGAGGTGGGGTTTTTTTGTTTTGTTTTGTTTTTGTTTTTTTAGTAAAGAATATTTGTGGGACACCTGGGTGGCTCGGTTGTTAAGTGACTGCCTTCGGCCTGGGTCATGATCCCAGAGTCCTGGGATCGAGCCCTGTATCTGGCTCCCTGCTCGGCAGGAAGCCTGCCTCTCCATCTCTGGCTCCCCGGCTTGTGTTCCTTCGCTCACTATGTCTCTTTCTGTCAAATAAATAAATAAAATCTTAAAAAATAAATATATAAAAGAGAATACTTGTGAAATCATAAGCAATAACGCGTCTTGCATTATACATCTTACTGATCTTATACCCTCTAGATCTATTCTATCTCCTATAGTAGCCACTAGCTATTTGTGGTTATTGAACCCTCAAAATCTGGCTAGTCCATTCTGAAATGTGCTGTAAGTATAAAATACACACTTGATTTTAAAGATTTAGCTTAAAAAATGTAATCTATCTTATGAACAATTGATTACAAGTTGTAATAATATTTTGGATACACTGGGTTAAATAAAATAAATTAAAACTAATTCAACTGTATCCTTTTGCTTTTATTAACATGACCACTAGGGTTTTAAAATTATATAACTTGGCTCCCATTATATTTCTACTCTAGATTTTTAATATAAGAGGCATGTAAAAAGAAATCTGATCAATAGGCAAGATACTGATTCAAGATATTTCTCTATCTAAACAATTAAACATTTATTTGAAACCAGCTATGTGTCTTACACTTTGCTAAATCCAAAGAACTTACAGTGTCAAAGGGGAGAGAGACATGCTAATGAGATGTATTAGCATCTAGTCATTTCTTAATCTGAGACTGAAAATGAAGAGTCAGTATTAAGCCTGTAGTATTTGCATACGAACCATCACCCACGTTGAATCAGATGAGCAAGGGAAAATGACACAGAGACAAGACGATAGGGTCATAAATTTGGGGCCAGAATGAATCTTGGTGATCACGGGTTCCCAACATTTCATTTTACAAAGGGGGTATGATGGGGGCTGGGGGGAGGTGGATGTGGAGACAGAGGGGTTCATCTCTAGGAAGAGTAAGCTACTTGTCCAAGGTTATATGGAATCAGGGGTTTGTACAGATGGATCAGAAAAAGGTGCTCCCTTGGGGTACCTGGGTGGCTCAGTTGGTTAAGCAGCTGCCTTCGGCTCAGGTCATGATCCCAGGGTCCTGGGATCAAGTCCTGCATCAGGCACCCAGCCTAGAGGGGAGTCTGCTTCTCCCTCTGCTCTGCAGCTCCCCCTGCTTGTGCTCTATTTCTGACAAATAAATAAATAAAATGATTTTATTTATTTATTTGACAGAGAGAGAGATCACAAGTAGGCAGAGAGAGGGGTAAACAGACTCCCCGCTGAGCAGAGAGTCCGATGTGGGGCTTAATCCCAGGACCCTGAGATCATGACCTGAGCCGAAGGCAGAGGCTTTAACCCACTGAGTCACCCAGGTGCCCCTAAATAAATAAAGTCTTTAAAAAAATCTCCACTGCCACCAAACATGACCCCCTGTAATACAGAGTATATATCGTGTGCTGTTCTCATGACCCTCTTTCCCTTCAAACACATGCCTTCACTGTTCTTGTCAACTTGACTCTACCCACGCAATAGTCCGCCATGAAGAGGTAGACGGGACCTTCCCAGAACTCTAGACTTCCCAAGCTCATGGTCTTCATTTTCTGCCCTCAAATAGCCTGTGGGTCAGCTTCAGAGTGGCTTTTACAGTGAGTCTGTCCTCCTCTCCTCTGGTCTCATTTCTCTCCCATCATTCTTTCTGGAATCCAACCTCCTGAGGGCTGTTAGTAAAATATGGACATAATTCTGGAAATCGACAAGCAGTTGGGAGTGTGGGACTCTGATGGAAACAATCTGAAAGAGAGGGGCAAAGTGGGAACAACTCCCAGCACTTTGCACTATAGAGAGGTCAGAATGCGGGCTACAAATCAAATTTGTCCTTGGCTGGATCCACAATTATAAGATACCTGAGCCCAAGGGCTTTAGAGCATCTGTCTGCCATTTGAGCCCAGAACAAGCTGCCTGGATATTGAGACTGGTCCTCCAATTAGCAACAATTGAGCTCAGGATGAGAGCTGTGCTATCCTTTTTCCTCTCCTCAATTTTGTTATTCTAGCAGCTGTCATCACCATTCATATCCACTCACAGATTGAACAGAGTAAAGGAACTCTCTTCAAGTTTTGTATCCAATCTACTTTGCAGCCGAGCTAACATGAATTTATGGAAGCCAATGGTAAATATAAATTTGCGAGCTACATTCCCACTCGCCATGGGATGTTAGTAGCTATTTACATTTAGGAGTTTAACACATCTTGGCCTTAATCCAATATTCTCGAACATTCTCCAAACAGCCCCAGTTTACTAAACCCTATGGTTAGCATGTCTAAAGAGAGGACCAAAGCGGGAAACGTTAGGAAGCAGTTATAAATATAAACCACCTTTGAAGATTTACACAGGGCTTTTGTTAGTAAATTTAGAGAGTTGTGTATGCTAGAGCTCAATTTTGCCTATATGCTTAGAAACTAACAGAAGCATGCGGGGAAATCATCTGTTTTGTTGGCTTCCACCTCTACGCCCACCCTTTCCAACTTTTGAATTAAGAAAGGAAGGGGGCCAACCAAGAACCAAATGCAGTCATAACTGCATTACTTTTCAGTATTAACCACCAGTAAAACACACACACACGGAGGGGAAAAATTAATAAAACCCCTGGGCATATCAGTTAGTATTTTAGCTTTTTCCCCAAATAAGCTTAAATCATTAAACTAAATAACTGCCCTTTAGTCATCAATATTTAAGATCTTTGAAATACTCCTCTTTGAGGTTGTTTGGCAATTCCCGGACCTTTGTTTTTCCATCTAAATTTTATAATTTAAAACTTCTTAAAAAAAGATTTTATTTATTTATCTGAGAGAGAGTGTGTGTGAGAGAGAAGAGGAGTAGTGGGAGAAGCAGGCTTCCCACTGAGCGGGGAACCTTATGCAGGGCTCATCCCAGGACCCTGGGATCATGACTTGAGCCGAAGGCAGACGCCCAACGACTGAGCCACTGAGGCGCCCTAAATTTAATAATTTTTAGGTCAATTTTTACCCCCCCTCCAAATCCAGTTACAATTGTGATTGGGCTTACCCTGATTCTAGAGACCAATCTGCAGAGGACTGACAGCTAAACAATATTGCACTTTCAACCCCTGTGCATGCATCGAAGTCTCCATGTATCTGAGGCTCTGTTCATTTTAGTTGGGCAGTGGTTGTAGTTTGCAGAGTAGACATCTTCGTACCTTTCGTGAAATTTATTCCCAAGTAGTTTATGTGCTCGGAAGTTAGGGTAAAAATGGATTTTTTTTTAATTTCATTTTTCAGATATTTGCCTGAGAAAAATAAATCCATACCCTGAACCCTTGCAGTCATGGAGTCAGGTACGTTTTCCACAATGACCTTCCTGCCCTCCCACGGAGTTCCAGGACCACTCTCCATCCAGACCCTAACACCTTCTTTCTCTACTTTATCTGCAGCTAAATCTCTCCCAGGCACATTTTGCTGATCCAATCTCCTTCTTCCAGTTCACTGCCAGCTGCTTGAGTTTTTGTCTTGTTTTGTTTCTGTTTGGTGGGAGGGCATACACAAGAATCCTCTAGTCAGAGGGAAAAGATTCAGAAAGCAGTGCTGTAAGAAAACAGACAGAGTGCTCATGTAAACACAGTCCACTGCTCTCAACGGGTGCATGCCCGGAACGGATAATCAAATCCGAAAAATGTCCTCTCTTTGCCGTGTGCACGCTACGGAAAGAGCCCATTCCCTGTGGGCTGCCCACCCTTAATGAGCCTTCTGCGGCCTCAGTTTTCCGGTGAAATGATGGTGTGATAATACATTTGTGTATGAATCACTAGCCAGGTAGAACAGAGCAAAACACGAGAGGTAAATAATTTCCTCAGGGTCTTGAGTTTACATTTCAAAAGCGAAAATAAGGTTGGTTAACGTTTTCCTAGCAGCTAAGGAAGTTTTTCTTGCGTGTATGGGCAAATCCACTGAGAATAAGGCAGTGTCCCTTAGTTAATAGTGGTAGCGCATTTTAAATGATATTTATTAATATAACCTCTGCTTAGCTCACTGAGCTTTGGTGCCGGAAAGACCCTCCTTCCCATTCCCCATTCCCCATCCTGATGGAGACACACACACACACACACACACACACACACACAGATGCAACACTGAACAGGGCAAGACGGTTTCTGGGCTCCAGATCTTTCTAGTCCTCACCTAGGTACAAGCTGTCAAAGAAACCTCTGTCTGGGGCAGTTGATTGAACTTTTCAATCCTTGGAGAACACCCCACTGCCTCCTCAGTCCTCAGCCCCTCCACCTTTCCTGCTAGTTCTCACTCATGTCACAGAGAGTCCTCATCTGGGAACGGCTTCCTTCCCCAACTTACGTTTGAGATCTGTAGTTAATGCTGCTTTCCGCCACCATCTTCATGGCCTAGAGAAGTGAAATTATCCCACCATGAGAAGAGGTAGCATTTTTGTGGCTCTTACAATGTGTCAGGCGCTCCTCAAATGATTTTAATAAAACCAATTCAATCCTCCCAGCAACACCATGAGATAAATACCATTAGAGTCTCTACCGGGTAGATATGGAAATCAAGGTACAAGAAAGTCAAGTAACTCAGTCGAGGTCCCACAGCTAGAAAGTGGCACCACAGAGATTCAAAGCCAAGTAATCTGGCCCCAGACTCTTCACTCCTAGCCACTACGCATGCTGTCTCTTTCTGTGTATAAAAAAGACACTACAAGTTAATCCAAAGAACATTCTTTCCTAATCTTCACACTCGATCATTGATATTCGTGAGCAATATTTGCACAGACATTTGGTGCCAGCAGTACAGTCATCACAACTATTTTGGCTATGCGGGGTGTGAGTGAGAACGGACCCCTAGACCTCTCTGTAGGATACTGAGGGCCCAGATGGGAGAGAAGAAGCAAGAGATAAGAGGAGAGACAGGGAGAGACATTCAGAGAGAAAGACAGGGATGGAGAGTAATGACACAGAAACAGAGAGGCTTGTGAGAAATGAATCAGCCAGAGGCTGGACAGAACAGCAGCTAGAACAATCAAGGAGATGCCCAGAAGGAAACTTGATAAACTTGGGGGAAAGTCTTACATACACACAAGTGCAATGAAGCAGGGAGAGACAAAAGAATGTGCTCTCTGGGCTCAAGGTTAAAGGTGGAACCATGAGGGAACTCCAAGTACCAGAGGGAGCCAAGAAGGAAGCTAGATTTGAGGACAAGTATCAACACACTGGTTATTAGAGGGCTAGCTAAGTAAGGTATCTCCTGTGTTGGAAATCAAGCTTCCAGGGATACGAAATCTGCCTATGCACATCCGTTCACACGGATGTTCTGGCAGGTGTTTACCCGGGGATTAGCCAGCTCTGCATCGAAGGCATCAACCCAGTGGGGGCTCATATGTTTCTCTAATTGGAGGAGACTGCTTTGCTGTCTCTGGTCCCCAAGACCAGACCATGGTCTGGAGCCTGATGCGGGGCTCCATCTCACCACCCTGAGATTGTGACCTGAGCCAGAATCAAGAGTCTGACACTTAACTAGCTGAGCCACCCAGGCACCCCACACTCTTAATTATATGTGATAAAGTTCCCTCTTCATTGAGGTCAGTCTTTTGAGTTTTGATAAACACCATCACTGCAGTGAAGACACAGAAAAGATTCATTACCTCCCAGAATTCTTGCCTGCTGCTCCTTTGCTCAATCTTTCCCTCCACCCCAAGCCTCTGTCAATCACTGGTCTCTTTTGTTCCTATAATTTGGCCTTTTCCAGAATGTCATACAAATGGAATTACATGGTATGTAGACTTCTGCATCAGCCGTCTTTCATTCAGCATAATGCATTTAAGATTTGTCCATGTTTTTGCATGTACCACTAATTTGTTCTTTTTCATTGCTAAGTAATAGCCACTGGACTAGATATACCACAGTTTATCTCTCTACCAGCTTTAACCTTTAGGTTAAAATGTCCATAAGGACATTTGGATTGCTTTCAGGTTCAAGTGAGTGTGGATAAAGCAACAGTGAATATTTGCATGCAGTTTTCATTTTTCCTGGGTAAACACGCAGGAAAGGGATTGTTGGCTCATATGGTAAATATATGTTTAACTTTATAAGAGACCACTAAACATTTTCCAGAGGGGCTGTGCCAATTTGCATTTCTACCAACAATGTATGAGTTTTAGTGGCTGCACAACCTTGTAAGCGTTTGGTATTGTTGCTGGTGGTTGTTCTATTTTATTTTAGTCATTCAAATACATGTGAAATGGTATCTCATTGTGGTTTTAATTTGCATTTCTCTAAGGACAAAAGATGTTGACTACATTTTCCTGTGCTTATTTGCCATCTGACTTCCTTTGGTGAAGTGTCTGCTCAAATCCTTTGCCCATTTTCTTATTAGATTTTAGTGTACTTATAACTGAGTCTTGCAAGTTATTTATGTAAGCTGGACACAAGTTTTTTTGTCACATATGTGTTTTATAAATACCTTCCGCAGTGTGTGGCTTGTCTTTTTACTTTATTAACAGTTTCAAAGATCAGAAGTTTAAAATGAAGTCTACCTCATCAACATCTTTCTTTCGTGAGAGGGCTTTCCCTATTATATCTAAAAAAATCTGTGCCTAACACAGGTCACAAAAATTTTCTTGTTTTATTCCAGAAGTTATATAGCTATAGATTTCATATTTAAATCTGAAATTTGAGCTAAATTTTTATATAATCTGTGAGGTATGGGTTGAGATTCATATTTTTGCCTTGGATGTCTAATTGTTTCTGCATCATTTGTTGAAAATATAATCCTTTCTCCATTGAATGAAATATACACCTTTAAAAAAATATTTTATTTATTTATTTGTTTGACAGAGAGAAAGAGATCACAAGTAGGAAGAGTGGCAGGCAGAGGGAGAGGGGGAAGCAGTCTCTCTGCTGAGCAGAGAGTTCAATGCAGGGCTCGATCCTAGGATCCTGAGATCATGACCTGAGCCGAAGGCACAGGCTTAACCCACTGAGCCACCCGGTGCCCCTGGAATATGAACCTTTATCAAAAATCATTTGGC
The DNA here is from genome assembly GCA_028646535.1 of Procyon lotor. Taxonomy (NCBI): domain Eukaryota; kingdom Metazoa; phylum Chordata; class Mammalia; order Carnivora; family Procyonidae; genus Procyon; species Procyon lotor. Next base: position 82,656,943 of record CM053609.1, read on the forward strand.
ACCTTTTCAACAAACGATGCTGGAACAATTGAATACCACTAGGCAAATAATAATAATAATAATAATAATTGAATGTTAACCTCATACATTATAAAATATTAACTCAAAATGAATGACAAACTCGAACGTAGAACTTAAAATTATAAAATTTTGTGAAAAAAACCTAGAAGAAAATCTTTGGGATTTAGGAATAGACAGAGAGTTCTTAGATTGAACTGCCAAAGCTTAATTTTAAAAATGAAAAAAATGGACTTCATCAAAATATACTTTTGTTATGCAAAAGACTCTATTAAGAAGATGAAAGACAATCCTACAGATTGGTAGTATATTTTTGCAAATCATGTATCTGACAAAGGACTAGTATTTAGAATATACAAAGAACTCTCGAAACTCAAGGGTAAGGAAAAAAAACCATTAGAAAATGGACAACAACACGAAGAGATATTTAACAAAAGAGGATATATAAATGGTAAATAGGCACATGAGAACATGTTCAAAATCATTTTCCATCAAGGAAATGCACATTAAAACCACAATGAGACTTCACTACACATCCATTAAAATGGGTAAAATAAAAAAATAATGGTACTACCAAATGCTGCTGAGGATATAGAGGAACCAAATTACTCAAAGATTACTGATGAGAATATAAGTAGGACTAGAAAATGGTTCGGCAGTTTCTTTTAAAAACTAAATATGCAATTATCATGTGACTCCGTAACTGCACTCTTGGCATTTATCCCAGAGAAATGGAAATTTATATTCACATAAAAACCTATACTGGAATGTTCACTTCAGCTTCATTTGTAATAGTCAAGCCTGGGAACAAATCAGATGTCCTTCCATGGGTGAATGGTTAAACTGTGACACATCCATACCTAGGAACAGTACTCAGCAACAAAGAGGAACGAAGTATTAATACACAAAGCAACTTGGGTGACTCTCCAGAGAATTATGCTGAGTAAAGAAAAGCCAAACTCAGAAGGTTAGATACTATGTGATTCCATTTATGTGACTTTTTTTAAATGACAAAATTATAAAGAGAGTGAACAAATAGTGGTTGACAGGAGTTAAGCATAAGAGCGAGAGGAAGAAATTGGTGTGGTTACAAAAGGGAAACAAAATGGATCCCCTTGCAGTGATGGATCCGTATTTTGTGGGTCCTTTGATTGTGGAGGCAGATACATGAACCCACACATGTGATAAAATTGCACAGAACTAAACACACACACATAAGTAAAAACAACTAGGGAAATCTGAACAGTGTGGATGGATTGACTCAGTGTAATTGAATCAGTGACGTTACACCATAGTTTTGCAATATGTTATTATGGAGGGAAACTAATAATGAGTAAGTGGGATGTCTCTGTGTCATTTCTCAAAACTGCATATGAATCTATAATTATCTCAGAAAAATTTTTTTGAAAAATCAGTGGGCCATATATGAATCTATTCTGGGGGACCTATTTCTGAAATCTCTGTTTTGCCCCCTTTATTTATATGTCTGTCCTTTCACCAATACCACACTACATGATTACTGCAGCTTTATAATAAATCTTGAATTCAGATAGTAAAAGTCCTCTAGCTTTATTCTTTTTTTCAAATTGTAGTGGTTTTTCCCCTCATAATTCTAGCTCTTTTGACTTTCAATATAAAGTTTAATTCAGCATGTATATTTCTCAAAAAAAAAAAAATCCCACTGAGATTTTGAATGATACTGTTTTAAATCTATAGGTCAGCTTGGGGACAACTGACATTTTCACAGTATGAAGTTTTCAGTTTGTGAATATGATCTCTCTCCATTTATTTAGCTCATCTTTCTGTCATCATGTTTTGTAGCTTTCAACATACAGATCCTTCACTATTTTCTTAGATTTCTCCCTAACTATGATATTTCATGCTTCTAGTGCTATTTTAAATGACACTCATTTTTAAATTCTGATTTCTAATTGTTTATTGCTACTGTATAGAAATTCAGTTAACTTCTGTGGATCGATACGGTTCAACCTTGCTACAGTCACATGAATTTCAGCAGTATCTGATTTTCTAGATTCTTTTGAATTATCTGCATGGATAATCATGTCATCTGCCAAATAAGGAGTTCTTTACAATTTTGTCTGTTATAAAAATTCCTTCAATGAACATCATCTTACATACTTTTTTTGCTCACTTAACTGATTACATCCTTAACAGATACATACGTTTTAAGTCCTGATACAGTATCTCCACTGCTTTGTACCTTCCAAAGTTGTATCTGGGTCTTGGAGCTGGAGGATGGGAAGAGAGCTCTTTTCTCTAGGAGGAGTACCTCTCGTCAACTGCAAGGTGGAATTGTGGAATTTAGCTGTCTATCTGCCTACTTACATATACGCCTTTTAATGTTGAGTTAGGATCAGCTTGAACAGCCCATCCCCATTTTATAGAAAATCCCTTGCTTTTCCTTCTTCCCTCACCCAGTGATTTCTACAACTCCCAGACTGTTGCAGGAAGTGGAGTGATGAGGGAGGGGGATGGTTAGAGAGATTCAAGAGCTACATTCTTGGGGTACTCTCTGACTTCTACCTCCTGTTTCCAATAATTAATTCAATCTATGGTTCATTTAGATAACATATGCACATTGTCTCTCCTCTACAAAACATTGACTCAGCCAACACAGACTCTTTCCTGAATTTCCAATAGAAGAGTAATAACTTTTTGGGGGAAGATTTATTTATTTGTTTGAGAGAGAGCAAAAGAGTATACACGAGGGAAGGCACGTGAATGAACAGGCAGCAAGGAGGAGCAGAGGGAGAGAGAGAGAGTGAGAGAGAATCCCGAACAGACTCCGCGATGAGTGCTCTTTGCTGGGCCAGATCTCACAACCCTGAGATCATGACCTGAGCTGAAATCAAGAATTGGACGATTAGCCCACTGAATCACCCAGGCACCCATAATAATAACTTTTAAAATAAGCACACTTACACAGTCTCTGTGTGTAAGCAGATTTTACTGAAGTTTTAATGAAACAAAGGAGATTTAAGTCACAAATTTGCAAACAATAAATAATTAAAAGCAAGCCTCCTCTGCTCCTAAAATCTTCTTAGCCACACTATTTTTCATGGCTAGACCACCCCACAGAGCACATCAAGTTTTCCCATGTTGGCTGGCCCTTTGTCCTTTACCATTGTCCCACATCTGTCCTTCACCATCATCTCCCCCATCAAATTACCCTAATCAACATGATCTAAGTGATAGGAGAGGGCTAGCTTCATTGTCTTAACTTTAAGCACTAAATATTCTTGTTCTGATTATGAAGGTAAGCTTTGATTAGAACCTTCTTCAAAACAGGATTTGAAATACTAATTGGAGTACTATAAACACTTAGTTAAAAGATAGACACTGCCTGTGATTCCTTGGCAACAATATTTTGGTTCTTTCAAGAGACACAAATTCTCCTCCTATTTGTATTTCTGCTTAATCCCACTTTCACAGGGTGTGCCAAATAGTGGTCCATGTTTGAGAAACCACACTACGCTTAGAAGAAGCTAACAGGGAAAAAAAAAAAAACCTTAAATTTTTTTTAACTGCAATTATTTTTTGTAAGTTAAAAAAGGTTGCTTTTTTGGGGTGCTGGGCTGGCTCAGTCAGAGGAGCATGCGACTCTTGATTTTGGGGATATGAGTTCGAGCCTCATGTTGGCTGTAGAGATTACTTAAATAAAAATTTTGAAAAATATTTTTTTTAGTAAAATTACAGTCGCTTTAAAAAAAAAAAGAGGTTGCTCTTATGTTCTGGTCTTTTTTCTCTTTCTCTCTTTTGATTAGACAAGGTTAGACCTGAAAAATGCTTCTTACAATGATGAGGAAGAAGTAGAATTCACTGATAGGGAGAGAAGAAAAGGAGTGAAGAAGAGAAGGGGGAGAGAGAGAGAGTTATAGGGAAAGCCTTCGTTAGGCTTGTTATCAGATTTAATATTTTTGTACAGAGATGATTCTTTTTTGAACAACAACACTTTCAAAGGGTCATTTTCTTCATAAGGCTATAGGCCAAATTTTTGTGGGCTGTTCAAACCATGAATTAAAGTGATTAAGCTCATAACTACTACCAACCCTAACAGTCAAAATGTCATGGTAACGAGAATGATTCTCCAGCTACAAGTCAGAACGCAAGGGTATAAAATTATTCCTCTTAAAATCCTAGCCTCATATTCCTTCGAATTCAGTTTTCTTAGGCTTTGCTCAAAGGCATTTTCACCCATTGCATTTCCTAGAACCAATAATGCTCGTCTAATAATCGGAAGTCTTAAGTTAGAAAGCATACAGGAACAGCTTGTACCTGCTTTTTCATATTTTTCCAATGTGCTGGGAGCAGGTAAGTCCGGTCAGCATCCCGCCAGTTACTGTAACCATTATAACAAAGGAGAATATCAAGGAAGTTCTCAGCCTCAGGGTCGGATCAAGTTGCATGCCCGATTTTTATTCCTTTCCAATCAGCCAGAAACAAAACCGTTAGTCCAGTACACGTGTACCATCTGCTTATTAAGCTCACCCACGATTAAATGAAGACAAATAAAAACACCATTGAGAGACTTTTTATCCCACGCAAGAGATTAGGTAAAGGAGAACATTCAGCAATACCCAGTATGAGCAATAGTGTCAAGATATATGCACTCTGATGAGGCATTCATGGGAATATAAAGTGTTCTGGCCTTTTTGGAGTACACTTTCAGAGTCTATGGAATTAAAAACACACAAACCTAGTTACCCGACTCTTCGGCCTACATACATAATAGGAATATATCAACACTCATTATAAAGATGTCCTTTGCAAGATCATTTGTTTTTTAAAAAATGGGGAAAGGGTAATACATCCCTTAGTAGAAGAATGGGTGAATGAAAGAATGGATGGATGGATGGATGGATGGATGGATGGATGGATGGATGGATGAACCAGCAAGCAAGCTGTGGTCAGTCTATGCCATGGAACACAATGCAAATATTAAGAAAATGTGAGAGCCTTGTGTGAATTGCTTTGGGACTACCTTGAAGTTGTCAGTGTTCCTTGACTAAGGTAAAATTCTCTGTATAAAACCATTCAATCTTTAGAAAACTTGCCCTCAGTCACTCAGTTTTAATTGACAAAGTTTCTAGGGCAACCTGGAGACCTCTGTCTCTAAAGTCCTGTTCTTCCAGGGGCCCTGCTGCCTTCCACTCCAGAGTGGTATCCTTGCTGCATTTTGTGACAAGGTCACAGAAAGCCTCCACTTTTAAAAAATTTGCTTACTTGAAGAGCCAAATCGGGGCAAGAGATTAATTCAGAAGCAACCGTCTATCACAATGGTGTAGTTCACTTGCAAATAAATTCAAAATAAGGATCCTTTAAAAGGCAAAATTTCCTGGTGCTTTAAAAATATGACCCATTTAGAGAAACTGGAGGGGATACGTGTGTTATGTAAATTGAGGAATGCGAGCAATCTAAGACCTCTGACAGTCCCTTTTCAAAGAGCATTTGGAACAAACCAGTCTAACCCGTCATCCTCAGTTTGCCGGTACAAAGGAATTACACCATCATCTCTGTCCTCTACAAGTTTACGATTCATCCCCTTGCACTAGGTAGGGCAAGTGCACTCACAATTAACATTTAACACCAAATGCTTAAATGTCCTTCGTGGAAGATGCAGCCCATCAGTTACCGCTCACTCACACGTAGGAGCAGGAGCTTTTCTTGGTGTATCGTGTTTTTACTTATTCCTTGAGGGAATAATTCCCTTCTGTTCCCTTTTCTCTAAAAACGCTTCCCTCCAAAAGTAAGATTTCACGAATTCACTTTTTCTGGGGACCCATGAAGTCCACATGAATTACAGAACATATCAGCTTCAACTCTCTAGCCATTGAAGGTCAATGTCAAAGATTCATTGAATCAACACTCAAGGCTGCTGTAGAGGGGAGCAGAGGCACCCGTGAAAGAGTGTGTCAGGCAGCAGAATTGGACATCAGGAGTGCCCGGCTCTTAGGCCAGCACCAGAATACCCCCCTCCTCTGTGGCCTTGGGCAAGGCTTTTAACAACTAACTCAGTTTCTTCTCACCTGTAAAATAGATAATCATCACCTTCCTTTGAGATGTGTATAAATTAATTAGTTGAGGTTTGGAAAGAGTTGTGAAAGCAAAATGACAGTCATAAATGCTAAATATTAGCCGATTTTCTTTTCAATTTCATGGTTTTCCTTGGCATCGTATATCACATTACATACGCTGAGAAGCAGGAAATATCACCACCTTGTATCTGATTATTCTTGCTTCAATTACATAAGGGCTAACCTCAGGGATTAAAGGCAATTCCAAAGGACCCATAAATCATCATGCATTATTAAGGAAAAAGATTATTTGCAAGGCAACTTAATATCCTATAACGTAGCCTGTTATTTTTATTAGTTCTGCTTCACAAACACTCGTGGAGGTGGTATAATGGTTTTGTCTCCGTCTTACAGCTTTGGAAGTAAGTAGAGATATCACACACGCATACTTCACACAGGCAACTTCCTATTGTTAGAACTCGTGGCTTCTAAATTACCAACCGATCTCTCCTGTGAATCCCATCTTCTGCACACAAGAAATTCTCCCACTGTGGATCACGGACATCTGAAAGAAAAAAAGTGTGTGATTTTTAGAAACTGCAAATGTCAATAAGCCTGTAAAGAAAAGCCCAAGTTTTCTAAACTCCAAAATTCTCTCTCGACCTTTGAACGTTAGGCTACATATGGGCTAGGAATCGGCTCTTTAAAAAATATAGTTTAACATTAAAGACTTCAGGATTCTAAATCGCTGTTTAGTTTGTGGAGAGCTGATTTGTTCTCTCCTTCTAGAGCTCAGCAAAGGCCAGAGCCCTGAATGTCTTTCGCGTGTGCAGGGGAGTTTGGATCTTATTCTAATAACCAAGGGGAGCTGAGGTTGGAAGGGAAGAAAAGGGGTGCGTGAAACAGTCAGGTTTATGTTTTGGAAAACTCACAGCCTTCATGAAGAAGGATGGTCTGGAAAAGGCAACGCTATGTGCAGAGAAATAAATTAGGGGTGCTGAGAGATTGAGAGATTGGGGGTGACATACATGAAGACAGGCAGGGAAGCTGGAGATAGGGGGGAAAAAAAAGGCCAAGAGCTGGTAAGCAGATAAAATCAGAGGGCCATAAGGAATTCAGAAAGGATGGGATCCAGAGCCCACCCTTAGGATAGACTTTAGGTCGGAAGACGAACATCTTTTTTCCATCATGATGGGGAAAGGGAGAAAAACAAATACGTGTTGAAAGAATAAAGAAGAAACATACCAAAGACATCAGTGACTATCAGTGGAAGGTGCAAAAGTGGTCAGAAGAGGGAGGTCAGTGGAAGACTGGATCCTGAAGACCTCAGAGGAACCCGTCTTGCTGTGAGTGTGCAAAGAGAAGTGGGTAGTAAGCAGGGCCACAGGCAAGCAGCTGAGCTGTCCTGGGAGGCAGTCAGGTTTGAGTGGAGGCAGGAGCTGGGGCTGGGGTGAGGGTGTTGGGAAGCAGGGGGTGCTGGGGGGGTGCTCTGTGAACCAGGGAGTGTAGAGCTTTGCTCTACTTATTCCTCAGGTCCTATCAAAGTGATTCTGAAGTCTAATTCTGATCTCAGACATACACTGTTAGTTTTTCCTTCCAAGAAAGTGTCATCTGTAAATTAAAAGAACAATGCTTTCTAGTCCTACTCACCAAAGGAGATACTAAAATCCCCGGCCATGGGGAGTGCTCAGGCTGCTATTAAAGCAAGGGTGACAACCTCAGTTCCAAAGCCGCGGCGCTCAGGGACACGCGGTCCCCGTCCACTGATCACTAGGTATGACAAATGGCCTCAAAAGTCTTCTAAAGTCAAACAAAACAAGACAAATTTCAGAGGTTAAAGCACGGACATGCATACACCCCCCCCCCACACACACACACACAGGAATGGTGTTACTTAGGAAATGAAACAAAAACATGTCTTTAAAGACTAACGCTAAGTAAATATCCCTGTGACGACATGACACGTTTTGCATTTCAGGTAGAAATTTAGATAAAGAACCCATCGGTTTCCTCGGGAAATTTTGCAACGTAGCACACAGAATAGCAGAGTTAAAAGTTCTAAATTTGTTTCTAACATCACGTCCAAGAATCTCCCCACCTTCCCTAAGAAAGGCCGAGAGACAACAGAATGCCATGGCCTCTTGAGAGGAACATATAACGTTCCATTCAGAAAAAAATATATATGTTTTTCCAGGCCACAAAAGCCACAAAAGGTCATCAACCCAACCGAAGTAGTCCAGTAGAGCTACTGCCACACCGCCCAGCTCATCATGCCAAGCTGAGCAGGTGTCTCTTGTAGAAACCCAAGAGACCCAAATCTGGGGCTTCCTCCTAAAGGACCATTTATCTCCTTTCAGTTAATCTCGATAATCTGGATTTCTCTGAGCCAAAACCTGCAGAGCCAGAAGATGAAATTTATGGAAATATTTTTAACACTGAAAATGTGAAAGCTGAATATCCAGGCCGAAAGTCATTGTGTAAATGTATCCTTTCACAGCTACAAGGAAAGGAGCTCTCTTCCCTACTTCTTGGCTCCCTGTTTTTGTGCTTCTGGAAGACTTTCTATCCCAAGACACACAGTTTATATACATAGGGCCAGATACAGAAGCCGAGCCATTGTGCCGGAGAAACTACCCTGTTTGTTTTTTCTGGCAAGCTCCCCGTGGAGTAGAGGTCTAGAGGGAAAATGCGTACCTCTTACATACCAAGCAAAATAACCACCTTTCGAATTTTACTTTCTCCTTCAATCATTTTTTACTCTTGAAGAGTAAACGTAAGACAAAGATGACAATGATCCCCCTTATCAAAAGCACCTCATAGGCATGAATAAGCTTTTTCTGAGGTAGGTGAGAAAAATCTAGAGCGGCTCCATAAAGAAAAGGAAATGGATTCCACGCAGCCACGTGATTATAAAAGGTTTTACTTACATCCTTCTCTGTAGAGATTTATGAGGGTTTCTGCTGACATGAAGTATGTTCTTTACTGAATTCCTCAAGTGAAGCAAAACCACACATATCTGGTTCTAAAGAAACATAGCGAGTCACTAGTTTACACAGTAAATGTGAAATAGTCATTTGTAAGCCTCCCACGTACCTGCAAAGTAGATTGAGCCATAACCACCATCTGGGAAAAGATAAGAATTTTTAAAATGAAAAAAATTATATATAATGTATATATATATTTTTCAATTGCCTCTCTAGAAATCAGCTTTAAATGATTTCAACAACTACTGATGAGTAGGAATGGGCCAGCAGGTGGACACTGGAGAGAAAGCAGGGCATCTTGGGGAATGCCTTTCTTCTAGTGCTTGGGCTTGGCCTCTTTCTATTGCCATCACCTGGAACCAGGCATCAAAGGCCTAGCAATGCCCCTCCTGGGATCCCCGCTTCAGGTCCAGCTTTCATTTCGTGCCCACTGGGACAACCTGAGTTCTGCCCTGAGAGCAGGAATATCTCTGGTTTTCATTATCTTTCACAGAATTTACTGCAATCTTTCCAAAAGGTTTCTGGTGCTCTAAGCTCCCCTTGCACACAAAAGCCAGATTAGTTGTCTCAGACGCTGCTGGGGATCACAAGATGGGATTGTGGCTGAAAATGACAAGTTTAAACACCATAGGGTCTCCATCCTTTGTTCCCCTCTCCTACCTATGTCCTAGCCTTCTTACGTACTACTTCCCCAGCATCCACCCTATCCTAACGTCCGTTGGATCATTTGCTAGTCCTCAAGCTTACTCTATCTTTTTCCACCTTTATGCCTTCGCTCCTGTTTTTCCCTCTGCCTATGATGTCATTCTTTATCCCTAAAAAACCCCACTACCTGCAAAGTCCTGAGAACAATGTCACCTTCTATGTGAAATTCTCCATGAAAACCCAGGACAATCTCTCTTTCTCTCCCAGTCCCCACCATGCTTTGTCTATGTCTCTACTCTGACACTCGTAAAATACTTTCTGGTATTCGTTTTTTATATTTGTGCCTTAACTCCCATTATTCAATGCACATACATTGGGGATTTATCAAATTTAAGACACCATGTTAAAAATCGAGGATATGCAGAAAATGAGATGAATATAGTGCCTGTTTTCATGGAGTCTTAGCCTAACAGAGAGAAAGTTATTGGGTAAGTGATGGCATGACAATTTACAGAATGAATAACAATGATGGTTTGCGCTATAATTGAGAGTTTGGGGATACATAATAGGGGCCCTTAACCCGTGGGGAGCATCAGGCAAAGCTTCCCGCACAAATGATGCTTAGAGTGAGATATGACAAATTCACAGGAGCTACCAAAACAAGATACTTAGTGAAAAGCATACCAGGCCAAGAAAATTATCGTGTGCAAAGTCCCTAAATCAAAAGTTACCTGGGGAAGCCCAGTGAGATGCGATCAGAGAAGGAAAGGTAAGGAAAACAGTACCTTAGAATAAGGAATAAGGTGCGGAGGAGAAAGAGACCAGATGATATAGGGTTTTCCAAGCCAGTTAAGACTTTAAGCCTACTTCAAAGTACGCTGAAGACTTACAGAGGATTTTAAGTGAAGATATGATGTAATGAGATCTGCATTAGAAAAAAAAAAAAGTAAGTCAGGAGACAGAATAAATAGTGGAAGAAGGGATAAGGAGATGTAGAGAGGCCAGTAAGAGAGGGACTTCAGCCATCTGAAGAACCAGCACTTGGAGCAAGATGTTGTCACTGAAAGGGAGAAAAGTGAACACAGCGAACATGTGTTGGGTGGAGTCATTTGCACTTGCCTTTTTGCTGCAGTAAAAATGGTTGCTTATTAACAATTGTGTGTTTAGGAGGCAGGTGTGGCAAGACTTGGTGCTTCGTTGGGTGTAAGAGATGAAGGAGAAGGAGTCAAGGAGAACATCTGGTTTTTTCTGGACTGTACAGAGGACAGTGCCACTTACTGAAATGGAAAAACAGGAGGAGAACAGATTTGGAGAAATAAATCATGATTCCCATTTAGGACAATTTTATGAGATGCCCCTGAGCCACCAAAGAATGCATTTGTATGCAGTGAACTGGAATCAAAGGCAAGCCTCTGGGATGAAGATTTAGATTTGGAAGTCATCAGCATATGGAAGCCAGGAGGGGCCGAGCTTGCCTAGAGAAAGGAGGAGAGAGAGATGCAGTGATGGGGTGGGGGAGGGAACCTCGGGCTACGGTTCTACAAGAGGCTCTACAAGAGGTGTTATTAAGAATCACCTGTGGAGGGGCGCCTGGGTGGTTCAGTGGGTTAAAGCCTCTGCCTTCGGCTCAGGTCATGATCTCAGGGTCTTGGGATCCAGCCCCAGGATCGAGCCCTGGGATGGAGCCCCGCATCGGGCTCTCTGCTCAGCGGGGAGCCTGCTTCCCCCACTCCCTCTGCCTGCTCTCTGCCTACTTGTGATCTCTCTCTCTGTCAAATAAACAAATAAAAATCTTTAAAAAAAAAAAAAAAGAATCACTTGTGGAATTTTCTTTTCTCAAAACACACACACACACACCCCAAAGGCCAAATAAATCAGAATTTCTGGGGTCTAGGGGTGCCTAGCATAAATAACTCCTCAAAGGGCGTTTAATGTACATCCATGATTGCAATAACCAGAAAACAGATAAGATAAGAGAGAATCCAAGATAAAGGTCTAAGAAAAGCTACACTTAGACTTGAGAAGAGAAAGGAGAACTGGCAAGAGGCCTGAAGGGGAGGAGTCAGAAACTAGAAAACCGGGAGCAGAGAGTGGAAATGAGCAAGTGGCCCCATGTGGGAATGTTCCTGCAGGTGGAACCAGTGACCATTGAACTTGTGACAGAGTGACCCCAGCACAAGTGGATTCCAGAAGGCAGAGGGGAGAGGGCAAATGGGGAGTCGAGGTGAGGAAAGATGCAAGAAACTGGAAAGGAGAAGAGAGTTGGGGCAGGGGTCCGAGGGAAGCATGGGGTTAAGGGGGCCTGGGGCTTCACTTGACCATAGGTGCTTCCTTGGAACCAGGAATTAACTCCATTTAAGACCTCTGCATCCCCATAGTCCTCGGCACATGGCTCACACCTAGCAAATACCATCTGAATCCAGAAGCTTAGGAATGTGCGTCTCTTGTAACCTTGAGGGTCTCCTCGAGAACATGCATCTTCAGATCCACTAGGTTCAATTACTTCCACTTATTTCAAAGACTAAGTGTGGCTTTATCGTGTGCCAGACACCTTGTTTATCACTGAGGACACAGGGGAGACATTGTCACAGGATTATAAATGGGCTTGTACCCCATTAGGCCGTATGGGCTCAGAGGAATGGGTTCCTAGCGGGGACAGGGGACTGATTCCTCAAGGATCTGCGCTGCAGAGCCCAAGTTGAAGACTATATTTCTGTGCTACCTAAACTTCCCTGTAAGAAAGTCTCGGGGAAATCTGGACCTGCACCTCTCCTTCTGAAGTTATGCAGACAGGTTAAGACACTTAAAATGAGGAAGCTACTGTGGGGAACCCCCGCTCACAGCTCTCAGGGCCTGAATGAGTTCTTCAGTCTGCCCTGACAGCAGGAATATCTCTTACCGTTTTTTGTTTTTTGTAAAGATTTTATTTATTTGAAAGAGAGAAACATAGTGAGAGAGGGAACACAAGCAGAGGGAATGGTAGCGGGAGAAGCAGGCTTCCCACAGAGCAGGGAGTCCGATGTGGGGCTTGATCCCAGGACCCTGGGATCATGACCCGAGCTGAAGGCAGACGCCTAACGACCGAGCCACCCAGGCACCCCTCTCTTACCGTTTTAAAGAGCTAGTTAAAGGCCTTCTTCTGGGCTGGAGAACCTGTTGGCCTCTCCCTTCCTTGGGAAGGTCGCAGAGGTAAAGACCAGCACTCCATGAGAAGTTTTGAAACCAGGGAACAGGGCTGCACTGGAGACCTAAGAGTCCCCTCCCATAGTTGATGAAGATCTGGAGAGAGGAAGAGTTAATCCTGTCCTCCAAAGAGGGGGCACACAGTTTCCAACAGGGTTTACCTGGCCGCTGGGGTGTTCCGTTACACACTGGAAGACAAATGATTAAGGTCATCAGTACTGTACCTGTTCCCAAGAAAACATTTGTATTTCCTGCCAAATCAGTTCCCTATTCTTCGAGGCCTCCTGATGGCACTTAAAGATGCCAGCCTCCAAAGGGAGCTCAGAGTTTTCAAGCAGCACTATAACAAATGACTTACGATGAACAACTTCTCCAAGGAAGTAGAAACAGTAAAATCACAGAATATCCATGAATCAAGTTGGAGCATCTGGAGGGACAACTTCCATTCCCTGCTGCATCCATTCACTGTGTTTCCAGAAAGAAAACACAAGGGTCCAAGACATTCAGGAAGTTTGATGGTAAAGAGAAATTGAATGGGAGATGTTGTGGTCATCCCAGTGGGGAATTCACTACTTCTGGGCGCAGTTTGATTTCAGAGACATTCGGAGTTAATACCCTTGCTTTATAAATGAGATCCAGGCAAATCTAAGTGCTTACTTTAAAAACATCCTTTTCTAGTTGTTCAAAAGAGTACAAACTTAGGCCGTCATAAAATGTGCCTGGAAACTATTAATGTATCAATGGTCTTAAATGGAAACATTTCCTGTAAATACACAAGATCCAACATATGTTAACTAAAAGTAGCTTTTTTTCCAGAGGATTTCAGACTCTGTAACCATTAAGTAGCTACCATACCTTTGGTAAAATTAAACCCTTCATTTACAAATATGCCTTTACATTAAAAAAAATAACTTAAAAGCTTTATCAAAAATCTTTAGATTATTGCTAAATAAAAATTACTATTTGGACTTCATTTGTCACTAACAAGCTTTGAAAGCCCTGCCAATTCAAGAATATTTTAAATGAAATAATTTACCTTCCTCCCATTTTTTAAATTCTCTGAATTGTGAGGTTTCCCTCCTCTTATGAAAATTCTATGAAAACCCTGTACACAAAAACAGTAAGTGGGATAAAATGGTAAGTAGGTTCTTTAATTTTACAAGATATAGCTTTGATTAAAATCATATTTCTATTCCAAATATTTTTATCAAATTGCAGAACAACTCCACACCTGCATATATAAATTTCTTTGCCAAATCCAGCCTCTTCTAAGGGTAGTATAATTTCATTTCTTGGGTGTTATATTTATGTTTCTACCTCAGATAACTTTTTTCAGGTGTAAAATTTTGAAGTTGGTACTTACTTTTTTTTTTTAACTCATTTAGGCAATTTAATAAAATTCATTTAATGCCCTTCATTTCAGATATGTGTAAGTGACTTGGAAATATTACAGAACAAAATAAGACTTTTAATAGGGATTATGGAAGAGGTAGGTTTACTTATTGTCTGAGTTTTCTAGGCGTGCCATTAAAAAAGGACCACCACATACTGCGTGGCTTAAACACAGAAATTTATTTTCTTAGTAATCAGGAGACTACAAGTTGGAGATCAAGGCTTCAGTGGGATTGTTTGCTTCCAAGACCTCTTTCCTTGGCTTGTACGTGGCTGCCTTCTCTCTGGGTCTCTGTACCACCTTTCCTTTGCCCAAATCTTCTGCTTTTATAAGGACATCAGTCATATTGGGTTGGGCCATCTGAATGACTTTATTTTAATGTACTTTGTCCTTACAAATCTTATCTCCAAATACAGTCATATTCTACTTCAACATATAAATTTGGGAGGACATAATTCACCCCATAACACTTATCTTCAACAAACGTGTACATATTCCTAATTTACTGGCCACTCTTGGAATACCTCATACTTATTAAAAGGGAAGGTCAAGGTGTACTACAATAATATTCTGCATATAAGAATTATGCCTATAAATAAAAAGAAAATATTTGAGGGCACCTGGGTGGCTCAGTCGGTTAAGTGGTTGAGTGTCTGCCTTTATCTCAGGGCATAATCTCAGAGTCCTGGGATCAAGCCACACATCCAGGCTCCCAGCTCAGTGGGGAGTCTGCTCCTCCCTCTGCCACTGCCCCTTCCCCTACTCATGTTCTCTCTCCCTCACTCTCTCTCTCAAATAAATAAAAAATTTTTAAAATCTTTAACAAAATGAAATAAAATGTTTGAGCAGGCCAACCATTTATAAAGTCAGGCATTAAAATTGAACTGTTTGGTAAATATCTTGGTCCCAAGAAGTATATTTTTGTCCAAATATTTTACTGACTTTTTGTAATTATAAAGATAACACAATGAAAATATTTAGTCTTTACGAGTCCCCTAAATTAGCAAAAACAACCCAAATCTCATTTCCCAGAGGTTGTCCTTGTAACTATACTACTGAACATTGTGATATCATCTCTACACACACAAACACACACGCAGAGATACATATATTTAAGTTAATATTGATGGAATTATCCTACACAGTTGTTTTCCAGATTGCTTTTTTTTTATTAAACAATATGCTCTTGAAATATCTTTCCATGCCACTGAATATAGCTATGACTCATTCTTTTTAATGGCAACATAGAGTTCCATTATATGAATGGAAATAACGATTTTGACCCATCCTTTATTAATGAACACTTAAGTCACTAGTAATTTTTTCACAAATTATTTCCAACGTTGTGATGATGATGATGATATGTGTGTGTGTGTGTGTGTGTGTGTGTGTATTTATACTTGGTGCACTTAAGATAAATTCCTTGACATGGAATTTTATATTTTGATATCTAGTATCAATCTGCTCTCCAGAAATTGTATAAATTTATAACCCATGAATAATGTATAAGTGCCCATCTTCCCACATTCTTGCAAATATAGCAGATCAGTCTTTAAATCTTTGCCAAGCTGAGTTCAAATGTTATAATTCAAATTTGCTTCATTTGCATTTCTTTGATTACTACTGAAACTCTCCATCTTTTTTGCATTTTTTTTAAAGATTTTATTTATTTATTCGACAGAGAGAGATCACAAGCAGGCAGAGAAGCAGGCAGAGAGAGAGGGGGAAGCAGGCTCCCTGCTGAACAGAGAACCCGAAGTGGGGCTCGATCCCAGGACCCTGAGATCATGACCTGAGCCGAAGGCAGAGGCTTAACACACTGAGCCACCCAGGTGCCCCTCTTTTTTGCATTTTACATAAAACATTTTAATTTTTATCCTACTGTTTCTTTAATGTTATTTTAAACCATCACAGAAAAAACAAGCAATATCAAGATGATAAAGTACTTTGGGTATCTGAATATATCCTGCCCACTTATCTGTCCTTCCTTTACAGTGAAACTCACCAATTTCATCCACATTATAAGTTGTGGATGCCTTTGTCTCAGGGCATAATCTCAGAGTTCTGAGATTATGGGTAATTTACCATCTGATGCTAGGAAATCAATCAACCCATCGGATTCTGTCTGCCTGCTCTTTTAACCAGGATATCCCAAGAAGCATTGCCAGTTCTCAGTAGAGCTGAATGTTGAAGGATCACATGAGGTAGGTCTTGGTTATCATCTCTCACAACCATGTGTAATTTTAATTTAGAACAGAATGGAGAAGATTCAGTTTTGTAGTAGCAGGGGTAAGTCTTGTTTAAGAAATCAATAAGAAATTAAGTAGTAGTTTTAAAATGTTGGCTATTATCTTCAGGTAGCCAAAGGAGCAGCTGTGAAGAGGTATGTTGACTTGGTGAGTCCATCTCTGATTCTTCATTGGCTGAGAGAAGATTAAATGAAAATGGGCAGAAAGAGGAATGGAGAAAATTAACAACAGGTGCATAATAATGGAGTTCACTGACTTTATGT
>CM053609.1:82674212-82684292 GCA_028646535.1 Procyon lotor
AAAAAATATTTGCAAAAATTGTTTCCAAATCTCATGTCATGTAGGTGAGCTAATGACATTACAAATATTGTGTGCAATTTATTTCAACTGTGCAACTTTACATTAAGCCTACTTATTTTCTGCCTCCAGTGTTTAAATACTTTTTGAAAGAAAGCATATGAACAAGTATTTAGCCAGCTATCTGATTTATCATCTGAAATGATAATTTACCAGCTTTCAGACTTATCATCTGAAATGATAAATTTTAATTGATAGCACTTCAAACACATTTTTTTATATCATGCTTTCGTTTTTTTAAAGCCAAAATGAAAATTATATGTGAATACACATTGTTAGCCACTCCGTTTCTTTAAACTTTGATAAAAATTATTCCCGGATTATAAAGTATGGTATTTGGCAGAGACTGTATTTGCTTACTCTGCGTATACAATAAAGAAGTGGCATAATGACCTATATGAACATAACAATTGATTCTATTTATTCATTGATGAGAGTGATGATGTTTTATATATATGAAGCCAGGTCAAATCTCAATTCTTCAAGTTGGTATGCTGTCAAGATATTCACTATACTCAAAATTAAGCCTGACTTGTAAGATGAGAAAAGAATTTGCCCAAAATTTTCAAATGAATTAAAATAAATCTTTAGGGCCCCTGGGTGGCTCAGGCTTTAAGCGTGTGCCTTCGGCTCAGGTCATGATCACAGCATCCTGAGATGAAGCTCCACATCCCCACATCGGCTCCCTGCTTGGCGGGAAGCCTACTTTCCCTCTCCCATTCCCCCTGCTTGTGTTCCTGCTCTTGCTGTCTCTCTCGAGATCTCAAGTAAATAAATAAAATCTTAAAAAAAAAAAAAAGAATCTTTAGAATGATATTTCTAACAAATCATCTCCTAAAAAAAAAAAGCATCATTTTCCCAAACACATGTGTACGTAGTACATAGTGCAAAGTACATACTGTGTTTCTCCCAGCAATCTGGACAAGTTGTCACACGCAGTAATTAATCCTCACTATCCTTATGACACCCACTCCCAGTGCAAATTCTGAGGCTCAGCTGTGCGTGTTGGACACTGTGGATGCTATAATTAGGTGACAGTTCTCCTCGGCCCAGTGCTCATTCACGGAGCTCACATATACACCAGCGATCTTCATATCTCAGATCAGTCTTGCAAAGCACCCAGGTGGGCACTTTGGCATTCACTCCTTACAGAGCATCCTGTAAATATGGGGCCAGGTTTTAGCTCATCTTCGCATGGGGAAGTTTTTGCTCTTGAAAGTTCTAAACAGCAGGTTAACTATTGAAACCAACAGGACAGAGCTAATACATTCAAGGTGTAGGAATTAGTGTCTTCCATGTAATTCATGCCAAAGTATCCTATTTAATGCAAATACTTCATGGTGCATAGTAACCTTCTGCTTCTTAAAGGACCCAGAGCACAACTAAGCGAGATAACTGAGAAACGCCTCTGGGAACACAGGCTCAGGCTTACCCTGCAAGGCTGAAAAGGATAAGCTTACCACTCTTACTTATGGATATTTAAGTCTTCTGTCTTTGACCTCAAATAAAGCGGTTTTCTCTCCGTGCAGACAAGCTCCAATCTCTCTCTCTCAGTCAACTTTTTAACTTTACAGAGAACAGACTGCAGCAAACATGAAATTTAATATGCTTTATTGCAGCGTCTTTTCTCGCTATGTTTAGTGGGAGGGTGCACATTTTACATCAGTGGAATCGGAGGGCATATATGTTGTGTTCTGCTCCTCTCATTTATTATTGCTTAATAAACAAGTCCAAATGTTGATGTCATTTACCCTATTGTCATTTTTAGCAATCACAGAAAGATTTGTTTCTGATCTTTGTAGTGTTGATATCAACCTATTGAAAACAATCCTGTTTTCCTCTACAGATTACTTATATGAAATGTGTCCCCCGAAGTGTCAAAGAATATAATCAATTTTATAGTTCTGATTGCAGTTTCCTTGGATGACCCCGAAAAAAAAAATGGATCCATTTAGAGAAACATCAGCAATTGATGGGTGTAATTACATGAACTGTTTAGAGTCACCGGCGTTGGAATGTAAACTTTATGGGGTATTAATTTGCATTGTAACTGCTAGTGACATTGCATGTTTTTCTTGGTGATAATTTAGCATTTGTGTTTTCTCTTGCACAAAACAGTATTTCCAAAAATGTGAAATGTGATCTGTGAAAAATTTTCTCTTCCCCTCCTCCCCTCCCCTTCTCTATCTCTATTTTTGTATCTCTTTCGATCTCTCTAGATAAAACTAGATTGCCTGTATTTTATGTGGCAGATGCTTCATTTAGGGACAGGATGACCGAAGGAAGACAAGAGGGGCAAGGTTCGCACTCTCATGGAGCTTTCTTTGCAGTGAGAAGATGATACGTACCCATACACGGAGAGAAAATTTCTTCTAACTTTCAGTGAGGAACACAGTCTGAATCCTGTGCTTGAGCAGGCTGGATGGGGAAAGCTATTCTAGAATACCACGTCAGAGATGCCTCACTGAGGAGACATGGGACTCGGGAACTGAACAAGAAAGCTAGCCTTGTGAGGATCTTGCAGCAGAAGCTCTTAGATGGGAGGAACAGCAGACAGAAGAACATTCGAGGCAGGAATGAACATATTTGGTGGAAAAACAACAGAAAGAAGACCTGGGTGGCTGGTATCTGGTTAAGAAGAAAAGAGACCAGACGTGTCCTCAGAGAGATGGGAAAAGGCCCAGTCAGGCCAAAGCCTTAGAGGGCTGAAGATCTGTGGGACAAAGGGGGGTACTATGGTTAAATAAGCTGAAGCATCACTGCTTGACCTAAGTTAAGCAGGTTTCTCCCCGTGAGACTTTTCAAGGGTTTTACAATGTGAACGTTCATTGTAAATTTCCAAGAGGGTAACATAGTTCACAGGGTTTCCCAAGTATATTTGGTCACGGCATTCTTTTTTCATTAAAAAGCTCTTGAGACTATTTTTTCAAGGAAAATTCTTCAGGGAATACTGGCAAAAAGCAGGAGTTGACAGCCTACTCCCTCCAGGCCAAATCTAGCCTGCGACCTATTGCTGTATAGTCCATGAGCTAAGAATAGTTTTTATATTTTTAGTATTTTTTTTAATTTAAGTTCAATTAGCCAACATATACTATATCATTAGTTTTGGATGTAGAGTTCAGTAATATATTTTAGTCTTTAACAATCAAAAGAAGAAGAATATTTTATAACAAGTGAAAATTATATGAAGTTCAAATTTCTATGTTCATAAATAAAGTTTTATTGGGACATGGCCTCATGCAGTTGTTTACTATTGTCTGTGGCTGCTTATGTACACAAGAGCAGAGACCTATGACCCACAAGGCCTGAAACACTTACTACCCAGCCCTTTATAGGAAAAGCTTGCTAACCTCTGTTCTAAAGTATCTGTTCAGTTACAGTTACTTCGACTATAAATCTTCATATGGACTTTGAATTATAGCCATAATTTTTATATTTTATTTTTTAAAATTTTAAAAAAGATTTCATATATTTATTCGACAGAGAGAAACACAGTCCAAGAGGGAACAGAAATAGGGGGAGTGGGGAGGGAGAAGCAGGCTTCCTGCCAAGCAGGGAGCTCGATGTGGGGCTCAGTCCCAGGGTCCTGGGATCATGACCTGAGACAGAAGGCAGACGCTTAACTGAGCCATCAAGGCGCCCCAATTTTTATTTTAGCAAATATTCATCAAGTACTTGTCCTAGTCATACTGGATTGTTTTTGCCTTTTATACGTATTACATTTTGTTACAAACTTTTTTAAAACCTCTGCATATCAAACCAAGTTTCTTTACCTTAAGGATACCTTCAATTTCTTAAATAGTCTGAATGTGTGTTTCTTTAATAGGTTGGATAATAGGCAGTTCAATTTTCCTACTTAAAAACATGATTAACTCTTTAATATGCTTAGACATATCATGTTCAATATGTTTCAAAAGATTGGTGTGATTTACACAGCTCTATTAAATCATTTTTGCAGGATATGCATTTAACCAAGTGGCATTTCTTAGTAATTCCTGTACCTACACCTACGTTGCTTCTAATTTGTCAGGTGTCGAGCTCTAACACGATCTTAAATCTATTTCTGAGCTATCTGCTTATCTCACTGATCTCTTTTTCTGTTGATGACCTAATAACAAGAGCTTCTTACAGTTGTCATTTTATAACATTTTCGTATCTGCTAAGGTCAGTCTACTATTACCCTAAAACTTGAGGGAACATTCTTTCCCCCTTCACTGACCCTTCTGAATATCTTTCAAGAGCCATACAATATGTCCAAGGAGATTTTAATGTTGCATTAAGTTAACCTAGGGGGCATTTTCATGTTATGTGCATCATAACATAATTTTCCCACCAGTGCCAGACTTCTACCTATTCACATATCTACGCCTTTTAAGAAACAAAAACAACAGTGTCCTAGCATTACAACACAGGGATGCAATCAATTCTATATAAATTCGTGTTTATTTTAGGAGACATGTACCTTTCTGTTTAAAATTCTGGGTATTTGTAGTTAATTATGTATGCACAACCTGAGTAAGTTTTCACATTCCCTATTCTAGGGAAAATAGAAGCCCCTTCCTGACTCTTCCCTCCTTATACTCCCCTCCCAAGAGTCATGCTGCTCTTAGAGAAGCCTAGAAACTCTGTCAATGGGTAGAACCCTGCAGAAAAGACCACAGATCATTTTGTCCTGTTTGTCATTCTCTTCCTCTAATGTTTCTCTAAATTTACTGTTCTTAAAGTCACCATGACTTGTCATAAAACATCATTGCTCTTCGGGCGATATGGCAAGATTTGGATTCTCCCATAAATGCTCAAAATGTGATAGTTTCAACTCAAAATCACAGTTTGGCTTCTAGTAGCAAATCTTTTAGGTTTTTGTAACTGCCCTTTCTTTTGACAGAGCCTATTCAAAGCCTAGTTTCTTCCCTCAGATCCCTGTGACTGATCTCCCAACTTGGAAATTCTAGACACATTAAAAGAAGCTCCAAAGGATCTCATGTGATTTTGAACCTCAGAGCGTTCAGTCTTCTGGAATACTGAAGAGTCCCCTGTACTTTTGGTGGTGGGTCTCTAAGGTAGGGCACGTTTGGTTAAAACAAATCGTGAGGTCCTTCTGGACAACCATTAAGGGATAACCAAATAAACAATAACCAATACCTAGTGTAGGCCCTCAGAGACTGTGACTTACCTGCTTATATGACTCAAGTAGAAAGAGCAGGATAACCAAGTGACAAATAAATCTCAAGATAAATTTGCCTAATTACCAAGCACAGTATCATCAACATATGAAAAACCTCCTCCTTGATTTATCTGGGGTTCTTATTAAAAATAAAATGTTATGTCTGTAAAGAAGAGGAGAAGGGATGCGAGTGGGGTCTGTTTGTTTTCCTGAAGTTTCACCTGTAAGTCTACACTGAGTGGCCCCACCCCAAACAAGGATGCTTAGTGGACCCGTCCTCTCAGCAACTATACGCTAAATCCTACAACCCTTCCATCCGGAAAAACTGCTCAATCTCAAGATAGATAATGAGCAAAAGAGTCTGAACTTTTGGAGTTTAGGGGAGGGGAAAGGTTGATCAAACCCATTTAGCACACTCCTGAGTTGTGAAAGACTGTGGGAAAAGCGACTCTCCTGGTTAACGGTCCCCACCCCCTCCTTTCCAGCAAAATGGAATGCTTTGCTATGCAAATTAGGAGTCTCATCTCAGAGGAAGTGAAGGACTCCTGATAGTAAAGGAACTCACCTTTTGGAGATAAATTAACTCTTTTAAGGTACCATTGAACAAATTACTTCTTCATGCTCTAAAAGTTCTCTTAGTGCCCTAAAACCTCAAAATCGCCTGAGATTAGTTTGTTCCTTCAGGGGTCAGGCCTCCTAAAGAATGAGTCCCATTGGAAAAACATCTTTTGTCTGCCCTAGTTAAGGTACACAAAAGAAGCTTGTGGAAATCACTCAGCGACTCGACATTTGTGTTTGACCCCAGCCAACTGGAATCTGAAGGTTGCAAGTGTCAAGGTCGGTTCTGAGCCTAGTAACCTAACTGAATAGATTTCAATTTGGGAATTACTGTATTTAGATAATTCTGCCTCCTTGTCCGATGGTTCTCAGTTCCCAAGAAAACCAGTGCAGTAAGTCAGGGCAAGCAAATGAGGGGCACCCCTTGTGTCCAGTAGGAAATTGCTCAACTGATGACTTCTGAGTGTATGGGACAGCTCTTAAGCATGTCTTTGTTTCTCTGGGTCACAACTGACTTTCTCCAGAGAAGGCGCATATTCCACAGATGACCAAATCAGGCGGTACAAGTCCACCAGTATAAAATTGTCTTGAGTCCTAGATGTCAGGTAACACAAAGAGCATTCTCTTCAGTACAGGGACCGCAACATTTGAGACTTAACGAAATCAGTAAGAATCTTATTGAAATTTGGAAATTATAGCCAGGCTACTTAAAATTACCTGAGGATAATTATGTCAGTTTTATACCCAGCTTACTTTCACAAAGGTGGGAAGGCAATCCACATTACCATGCCATATAAACCGCACGTTTGAGATCTTGGATATGTTGTTACGGTTATTAAATTTTCTGAAAGTAAGAGAAACAGAAGGAAAAATAAAAGTTGTATGAAAATATGCAAATATACGAGCAAATGCTGAAAAACAACACAGAAAAACATAAATAGTTGTTTTTGGACGATGAGGCCCCAAGCAAATTTGCTTTCTTATAAATTTCTTTAAAATATTTAAATACAGACTAGAAATAATAGAAGGAAGTAAGATATGGTTGCATGTCTTAAATGCAGTGGTTGCATTTAAGCAACTAGAATGAGATCTTAAAATTGCACATTGAATCCTGAGTCTGAAACTTCTGGAGGTGAAGTTAATGCTTTAGGTTAATTATATAGCTCTCATTGACCAATTAAAAAGGATTTATAAATCAGTTCTTGAAATATACACCTTTTTTACTTTGGAATCCTTGGCGAATTCAGGGGATTTTGGGTATCCTTAACCATATCTGTTGTTATCCTTGAAAAACAGCACTACATTATTTTTCAGAATAATCAACATAAGTTTAAGCCAAATTAAATTCAATTAGAAATTTTCTCTCCTTCTCTCTCTCCCTCTCCCCGTGCCTCCACCCCCCCCAATAAAGTGGATATGTTTGGACTATTCCCCTGGGTCCTACCTTAATAAAAACTGCTTCGAAAACAAATGACGAGGATTAAAACTTAAATCAGCATAAAGCTTAAGATGAACAGAGTTAAACATTTTCTCAACTGAATTATAGGCAACTATGCACAGGATGGAGTCAGTTGCTGGTACCAGAGGGACAGAAAAACAATTTCAGGAGTAAAGACTGGAATCTAGTATTTTAAACTCTCAATCAACATGCTTTGGATCCCTAGAAAAATTATCTGCTGGCCATGCATTTAGTTAATAAAACTGAAAAAACATATTGCTGAGGGACTGATAATGAAACTATGCAAGACCAGAATCTATTTTTTAAAAGATTTTATTTATTATTTAACAGAGAGCAACACAGTGAAAGAGGGAACACAAGCAGGGGGAGTGGGAGAGGGAGAAGCAGGCTTCCCTCGAAGAAGGAAATTTGTGGGGCTCTGGGTCTCGATCCCATGACCCGAGCTGAAGGCAGATGCTTAATGACTGAGCCACCTAGGCACCCCAAAACCAGAATCTATTTGCGCCCTAGCCACACAGGATTCAAGGACTTACTATTGGAGGGGAGAGGGGCTGGTTATTTTTAAATATTTCTGTTAGAAGCGAAGTTATGAAAGGTCAAGAGAGATCAATAAGATCTTTTCTTCAGAAACTGTGGCAAAGCCCACTGAAACCCAGGCTTAAGAAATTCTCATTAGTAACAAAACTCAGCAAATTATTGTTCCATCTTGTGTTCTTTTCCTCAAATTTCACATTCTTGAAGCAAACATTTCTATAGTAATGAATCCTATAGTATTATATTTTCTGAATAGTTCGGAACACATAACATTTTAATTTTCATTCAGGGTTCTTAGAGACTATTTTGAAGAGAGAAAAAGCAGAGACAATTGGAACTTGGTTTAGCTGATACCTTAGGTAAAGTGACTTATGAATTCTAATTTCAAATGGCTTCCTCAGGGGCCAAATACTCTGATTTCTTTTTCCAGGCTTGACTAAATGTGGCCTACCTTGAGTTTTCTTATTTATTTTTCAAACTTTCCAGTTTTTAAAAAATATTAGAGCAATTGACAATTTTTTCCTAAAACCAACCACTTTGCTTCATGGGCAACGACTGCAGTTGTGAACCGTGTATTTATTTCTGCCACTAAGTGTTGAAAACATGGGGAAATAGGGCCACAGGGGCCACATTTTTAACCACTCTGAATGTATTTCCAGTTTTTAGAATGGTGATAGTCTATCTCAAATAATATGCCAGAATAATTCTGCATCAATTCGACCTCCGCAGTCCCCCAGTTATCCTAAATTCCTCCAGGGCATACCAAAAACTTTCTGACTTCTCGGGTAATGTAAGGTCACCAACATTGCTTTTGTATTATTCTTTTCATTTAAAAAAGAGAGTGTGTGTACATTTTATAGAATTTGCTGTGTCTTGAAGCAAAAGTACAACGGAACACAAAGAGTTTGGAGACTTGGGCCTCAAGTTTTATTTTCCTTGATTCATCATGGGGGGGGTGTCACCAATTTGAGCTCTGGCCTTCGGGTGAGGGTATCGGCACTGGGCGTCCCTGGGAGACCCAGAGGAGGTCAGCCGTGGTGCCGCCAAGTATTATGGGCTCGGCATCTCATTTCTGAAAGAAATCAGTCAACCCATTCTTGCAACGCCCTCGGCCTCTTCTATTCTCCAGCCGGACCCCAGGGTTCTGTGCATCCCGAGGAGGCTGAGAGGGCAGCGGGTGCGACCAGCCTGATGTCCGACCCTCTGTGATGGGTCGGTTCTCCCCTCACCCGGGCTCTCAGTTTTATGCGGATCCGCTATGAGCGTTGTGCAAGCGGAGCGTCGGTCGCTCGTTTCTGCTTTCCGCCTACCGCGGAAAACGTCTAAAGGTCTCGACCCTCCTTACGCCCCTCCACCCGAGTGAGCTTTTTTCCCCCAGACTCCGCAGCTCTGCACCGCCGCTTGACCCCATTTCACGTTAAATGTGCCGAGCACCCGCCCTTAGGACCCGCGTGCACTAATCAGATCCATCTGTCTTTGCAGAGCCTCACCTGAGCCCCGGGGCCCAGAGTGCGGACGAGCTGGACGGGTGGTCAGCTCCGGGGATGGGGAGGTGGGGGTGGGGGGACCTGAAATCTGCAGTCTGGCTTAGATTAGGCAGCGAGGAGCCAGCCCGCGGAGCGTCTCCCGCACCGCCGCCCAGTGCCCCGTCTAGTCCCCGGCGGGGAGGACGCCCCCTGGCGCCCCCGCTGCCGCCGCAGCGGGCGGCCGGGGGAGCTCCGGGAGCAGGCGCGGGGCGGAGCCCGTGGGGCCGGATCTTGACGTCCGTCCAAGGCCGGGTGATTATTGGGGTCTGCCAGCGCCGCGGCTGCCCAGAGCCCTCTCAGTGTGGTGCTGCCCGGCGGCAAGGGGGTGGTGGAATGAAGCACGGTCAAGACAGAAAACAAAGTCAGCAGGTCACCTGGCAGGTTCCGAGCGCATTATGCAACGAAAGCCGGGGAATGTGTGATGCGTTTCGGGCCCCTACTCCCTTCCCCCTCTTTTTCCTTTAGCTCCTAGGAAGCCGGTTCCAGTTTAAAGGTTGGGCCGGGATCGACCGAGCAGCTCTTCTGATGTGGTTACGACTTTGCTGAACTCCTCAAGAGCGATTCTCCCTCCCCATCTTTAAGTAAAGGGAACATTTCTCTGGGAAAGAGAGACGGGGGGCGGGGCGGCAGGCTGGATCCAAAAAACGATGCTGAGTATCAGTCTACAACTTCCCTAAAGTACTCGGTCGAGCGTTAGTCCAAACTATAACACTGAACCCTAAATTAAATCACCTCCACACACATTCAACACCTTATCTCCCCGGGCCTCAGGACTATGCCTT
>CM053609.1:82684392-82704987 GCA_028646535.1 Procyon lotor
GGGGTGGTTGCTAGAAAGTGACCTGAGCCCGGCAGCCACCAGGCTCGGGATTCGCCCTCTGAGAATTTGTCCAAGCGCTAGAGATCTGCGGGTTCCTTTCCAATAACACGGACATTTCAGAAAGTTGCTGGAAATCGGGCAAAACAAATCGAGGCCGCCTGAGGGGAACCCATAATGGGCTTCCCCTAAATGATTTATTCGACCTCCATACCATTAATCAAAGGGGCAGCGACCTGGGGGGCTTGAAGAGGGGGAGAAGTATCCCTCTATTTAGGGAGTTTTGGAGGAACTGTGGAGTCTTGCTGCCTTTGCCTGGGGCTCTGATCTCCTCTCTCCACCTGCGCTCTCCGGGGAGCTGGGGCTTTGGCAACCGCTCCACTTCTATTTTTATTGGTTTCCACTAAGCTGCTCCTTTTGGAGGATTGTAAGACTTCAGTAATTAAAAACAAAAATGAATCCTGCTTCACCTACCCCACCCCCAAGGGCACACGGAAGAGTTGTGGACATGAATGCAGGGGGTGGATGCACACCCCTCCACCTCTACCGCTGGTACCTCCACCTTCAGGAGGGAGAAACACGTACCTCTCAGTCCCCCTCACACAGACTGTTACAAAGACACAGCTTTTGCCCCAAGCCTACCCAAGCCTCTGCAGGAAAAAGTACACAGGTAAGAAATGAACCTAAGCAGGCCAAAATGCCAAGGCTTAATTTAGTTTCTAGTGGCAAGTAAGAAAAAGGGAAGGTCTCTCCTTTGGGTCCGCTTAGCTCCTACGTACGTGTAATTGCAGAGAGCCAATTCTCTGCCTTACTGGCAAGCCCCTAACTGAGGGATACTCAACATACTAGCATTTTCCTTTTTGGCCCCAAATTGGGCTTTCCTTCTTGAAAAAACCCTGGCTCAGAATAGCACATGCACTAGGTATATCCCTTTCTGCCCAGCTCTAGAGAAGGGGACTGACATTTGACTTAAAGGACAATATTTTCACAGTGCCTTAGAAATTTTGACCCTTCAGTTTCTGATCCCATTGCCACCCAGCCCAAACTGTTAGAATTTTGAACTCCATGAAGGCTTTCACGTTGGGACTAGGAGATAAGGGGGAAAAGTCAAGAAGCACTGGAGAATTCTACCATGTGGTATATTAAAATATGGTCACCAAACTTTTCAAAGGTAAGGCACATTATTTGTTCTATTGAATAAAACCCACCTCACCACCACCCCAAAATCCTGTTGACTCACACACTCACACACACACACACTCTCACATGCAAGTTAGTTTGGGTTTGAAAATATAACATCGGTGCCTATCATGACTGAAGATACCCTAGGGTATCATAAAAGCTGCAGTGGGAATTATTCCCTAGAGTGGAGACTCTATCCATCACACTCAGCTGGAATGCACCTTTAACAGGTGAGCAAAAACAGAAGATGTACAAGGAGCCCAAAACTGAGTCTTTAATCTGGCCTGCTTCTTTCATCCCACTGTTTCTCCAAGGCATGTGTCATCCAGATGGGAGAGGATACTGCGTCCTTGTTAACATTAAATAGAAATGGAAAACAATTCATCCTGGCAATTACCATCTCTCTACCATCAGTTTACTTCCTGTCCCTCCAACTTAACCACCTCCAGTTACCACCCTCCAACTTCCATCCTGCCCCCAGCCCCTTCTCAACAGGAAAAAAAAATCTCATTCAAAAGAGATGGGGGCAGAAGAAAAAAGGATTAGAGAGAAAAGGACCGTGTACCTTTAAAATAATGACTCATTTTATTTTTTCTTTTAATATGTAGTTATAAATATATTTTGTCAAAATATATGATCAATATGGTCAAAACATTTGCACGTAAAGTCATAAATAAGGTCAAGGTGAATGTTTAGGTTTTTTTTTTTCTTTTCTTTTCTTTCTTTCTCTCTTTTTTTTTTTTAAAGATAAAAGTCCAGCTATAAGGAAGCAGTCTGTGTAGTGTGTGGGTGAGTGGACGGGAACGTGTGTGTCCCCAAGGACTGCCTGACCTCAGCGACACCCACATCCCTCTACTACCATCTCCTGATAATTTTTCAGTACCACCTTGTCATACTCATCCAGGTACAGCATGGAGATGGCGCTCAGTTCGGTGGGAACACAACAGGCTTTGGGGATACTAGAGTTGACGGAGTTGACCAGGGTCTGCACGATGGCATGATTGGTTGAGTTGAGGTGGTCGGCCAGTGGAAAGGGGCAGTCCCCGTGGCAGTAGAAGGCTTGGTAGCCTGGTGGGGCCACAATCCAGTCGTTCCAGCCCACATCGCTGAAGTCCACATAGAGCGAGTGGCGCCGGCAGTTCTTATTCTTCTTCCGGGCCCTCTGTGGGTGATGCTTGGGGCTCCGCTTGGCCCTCTGGCGTCGGGTCAAGGCATGTCCGCGGCCATCATGGCCAAAAGTGACCAGGAGGGGCCGGAGCTGGGCCCAATCCCCACTCCCTTGAGGTAACGATCGGCTAATCCTGACATGCTGGCCCTGGTGGGTCCGTGTCTGATGGAGGTGAGTCACCTCGATGGCCAGCCCATAGTTCGGCTGCTTCTCCCGGGTCCAGCGAAGGACCGCAGGGCTCACATCAAAAGTTTCCCACCGTGTCACATTGTGGTGGACCAGTCTCGTGTCCAGTAGTCGTGTGATGAGGTGCCCAGGTGCCACTTCTGTCGGGGGCTTCATAACCTCATAAATGTTTATTCGGTGGAAGCCCTGCTCCCAATCAGGGCCCTCGTTCACCTGCTCCCGGAAGAGTCGAAGCTCTGCAGAGGAGATCACTTCGTTCTCTGGGATGCTGCTGAGGTTAAAAAGGAAACGAAAAGCAGAGTTTTCGCTGGTCCCTGGGATGTTCTCCAAATGTTCTAGGCACAGTCAAGGAGGAAAAAGAAAAAGGGAAAAGAAAAAAAAAAATAAAAGCACATTAACTTTTTTGAGAAATTGAAAAGTCAAGAAATAGCTTAAGTCAAAAAACTTTGGGTGATGAGTGCTGAATTCTGCTTCCATTTGGGGAAATAAGCATATCTTTTAATTTGAAGGAACAGATAAATGGGCAGCTAGCAAACCAGCAAAACTTAGCTAGCATTCAGCAAGCACCAAAGACAGAAAGTATCTCCCAACCTCCTTTATGTGTCTAATAATTTCCATGTGTCAACTTCTTACTCCACCATCATCAGACTCCCCTTTTAGAGCTCTCTTGGCTTTGTGTACACAGTTTTCTTTACAAGTGGTTATAAAGAAAAAGGGGGGCCAACAGAGCAGAGGCAGGAGGAAACATACACACAACTACCCTCTCCCTCTTCTTCCACTTTCGAGTATGTTACTAAACATTTCCCCAGCGATCTTGGAAACACAGAGCATGCCTTGTTGATCATGTTACAGAGGGGAAAATAAATTCCAACACAGTAATGATGCTGGTGGATTAATAACTCAGATTTACTTTGGAAAAGAAACATCCGCTAGGAAACATTCAGATCGGATTACAAGGCCCCTATTGAATAAACCTGACAAACACACAGCTGTAATATTAAATTCAGTAGGTGCTTTGAAAAAAAACGGGCAGAAAACCTGGCAGAAAAGGCTTTGATATAGCAAAAACACACCACAGGGGCTAGCCCACGTCTGAGTGGTGTCATTCCCCTTCCCCCAAAACCCCTCCCCTCCGTCTCCAAAAAATAAATTCAGCCACAGCTCTTAGAGGTAAGCAGCTCTGTTCCCTGGCGTCCAGGATTTGGGCCTTTGATGTAACCTGAACTCTTCTCCCCCAGGGCTTCCACTGCCCCACCAACCGGCCCTACTAGCCCTCCCCCGCCGGCCCGCCCGGGACTCTCCGCAGGGACAGGGACTGACCTTCGTGGTGGAAGCTCCTCACGGTGTTGGCCCTACTGGCGGGGCGCTCAGGGTACTCCAGACCGATGCTGTGGATCTGCTCTTCCTCCTCCTCCTCCCCAGACTGGAGCCGGTAAAGATCCCGCATGTAATCTGGGATGACGGCGCTCTTGCTAGGCTGCGGGCGGCGGCGCAGCCCGAACATCTGCAGAAGTGTAGCCTCGAAGTCCCGCAGGAGCTCATGGCTCTGCCCTGAGCGGCGTCCTCCCGCGTGGCCCTGAATCTCGGCGACTTTTTTCTTCCCCGTCTCAGGTATCAAACTAGCATGGCTCGAGCCTCCTAGCAGGACTTGGCATAATAAAACGACCATCAGCATTCGGTTACCAGGAATCATGGTGTCTCTGGGGAGGGGGAGGAGGTGGAAGGTTAAAGAATAAATAAACACCAATAACGAGAGAGAAACAGAGATGTCTCTGCGTATGCATATAAGGCTAGTGATGGAGGGTCAAGATGTAAAACAGGTCAGAAAGATCAAGTTTGTGTCTTCTCCCTCACACACCTCCACCAGCACCAGCTGCAGCCATGCACGGCCTGAAAGTAGGAATTGCCCTGTAATTACTTGGTCTAACTTGTTTACAGTCAAATAACCCCAAATCAGATAGCCTCCATCCTGTTAATCTTTTTTTGTCCCAACTGCTATCTGAGCCATGATCTCAGCTTGGTTTCTTCAAGGATAAACAGTTAACATTGAGGGGGTAAAAAAGGGTGGGGGAGGGAGAACTAAAATGCCATCGCTCTCCACTTCAGACCTTCAGCCTCTCTCCCTCTTCCTCCACCCCCCTTCTTCCTCCGCCCTCGGAGCCCAACTTCCACAACTTGCAGCTGGTTCGGAGCAGGAGGGTGGGCGAAGACACAGGGCGGCGAGGTCCGGAGGCTGAGACCAAGAACGTGGTCTGGGAGCCGACCGAGTGAGTGGCTTGACGGCTTATTTTACTGTGGCTGATGAGTTTGAAATGCCCAGCAAAAAGCATCTGATCGCGCCCGCTCGCTCCCAGGAAAGCGGGGGGTGGGGGGTGGGGGAGCGGGGATGGTTCCGAGAGACCTCTGTAAGTTTTGACAAGCAGCTGGGAACAAGCACGGGGGCGCTGGGCGCTCCCCAGTTTCGTGTGTGTGTGTGTGTGTGTGTGTGTGTGTTTGCCCAGAAAGTACAACTCTGGGCTGCGGACCTTTCATCTCTTTAGCCCCCTCTTACTCCCCTTTCTTGCAACGCACACCATCTGAGAGTGCGAGTGGGAGCAAGCAGAACTTTAAACAAAACCGGTACGCTCAGAGCCCCGCGGCTGCCCGGCCAAGAAGAAAGCGACAGCGCTGCCAGAAAGCGGAGTGTGAACTCTGGAAAAAAAAAAAAAAGTGGGGGGTGCGACGGGAGGGACACAGGCGAGCAGGGGTGGGGAGGGCAGAGTGAAATCCCAGGAGGGGGGAAGGAAGAGGTGTCTACTCACTGACAGAAAACAAGGCATATAATAACAGTCCATGATTCTTGACAGCCAATCTTGAACAAACTTGCTGGAAAGGCTCAGAGGAGCTGCGGCAGTGCGTTGCTCTGGATGGCACTACGGAATGGCTCCTAAAATGAATATTTGAATATAATGAGACTCTGGCGCAGACAGGCTCTGTTTTTCTTCCAGCCCCTCTGAGTCACGTGAACGCAGAAGCCCCGCCCCGCGCACGGAGGAGCCCGCCCTTCCCGCGGCGGGCGGCGAAAGGGCCTGCGGGCCCCCCCCCCGCGGCCCCGCCCCCTCCAGGAGAGGCCAACCCCCGCGCGGGCCGCCAGAGCCGCCGGCGGTCCGGGAGGAGCTCCGCGCCGCGCTCGGCGCAGCCCCCGGCCGGTCCCCGGGCGCAGTGCGCGGAGGACGCGGTCCTCGCTTCTCCCTGCGACGTTCGGTGCAGCGGCTCGGGCCCTCGCGCCAGCAGCCTGAAGCCGGAGGATCTGGGGCGCACTGCAGGGGCTGCGCCCCTTGCGCGAACCCGGCTCCAATGGGGCCGGGGGCGGGGGCGGCGGCGTCTCAGCAGCTCCAAGCCTCGCCAACCCGGGGGCACTTAAAAAGGAAAGCGCTGAGGGACAGACAAACGCGCGCGCGCGCTCCCCGCCACTTCCTCCCCTGGGTCTCCGCGAGGCCAAATATTGCTCCCAGCGACAGCCCGTCACCCCTTGGCGAACGCCTGCGAGTGCTCGGACGAGCCGCCCCTGTCACGCACCCGGCCGGAGGGGGAGGTGTTAGGCGGAGATCCGTGTGGGAAAGTGGGGAGGGAGCGGCCGCTGGGCTATTTTCCGCGCTAACATTTCCGAGAGAATCTCCGCACCGCGTTGGCCGAGGGGCCGCGGGGTCCAACTCCGAGCGAAGCAAATCTCCAAAGAAAGCGGTCCCCGAGCCATTCAAGGCGGAGGGGCGGACTCAAAAGGAGACGTCGCTGCGGAAAGGGCGCATCACAAGTTTCGGGTCTTAATGTCGCTGAGGTTTTACAACTCCCGACCTGGCGCAGAAAGGACATCCCTCCGCGTTCCCAGGAGTCGAGAAAACCCTGAACAGTTTTCGGCCTGCGCTCGACCCCTGTGTCTGCGTCTCTCCCTCTCTTTCTCCAGATTGTCTTATTTTTGAAACCACCACTCCTCCCCCCGCCACTTCCTTCCCCCACCCCCTTCCTCCTTTGCACCAGCTGCAGAGTCGCAGCAAGTATTTCTTCAAGAATCTTAACCAACCCACAGCTCAAGGAATTACCGGGATGTTCTGACTCTAACGGAAGATGCTGCATGCGTGGGCCGTTCTGCACTGGGGGCCTTTACAAAAACCTGCCCCGCGCGACTCTGCCTCGGCGCCAGCCCGCCCCGGGGTCCCGAACCCCAGACTCTCGCCCCCAAGGCCACTGCACCCGCCCTCCCTTCCCTGAGGCTCTTTCAAGTTCCAGCCTCGGGTCGCTTCAGAGATGGAGGGCTCAGGTTGCCCGCCTCGCTCCCTCCCAAATTTGGTTTTCTTTTGGGGGGCACTCGCGGGAAGCGTTTGAGGAAGAGTAAAGAATCAAGCGCTTAGCCCTCCCTCGGAGCCCCGGCTGCCCGGCGCCGCCCCACACCGCCGGCCGAGGAGTGGAGGCCGCGGGCGCCCCTGCGCGACCGTCGGCGCCGCGCGACAACCGCGCCGCTCGCTGAGCGACTCTACGGTTTTCCCGCTCCCGCGCCACCGCGGGGACTGACTGCGAAAGGGCTGGGAGGGCAAAGAGGGTGGGTTGTTGTTTTTTTTTTCCCCCAGACGCCTGGAACCCTAAAAATGCCCCGTGGGAGAAGCTGTAGAAATGGGAAAAGCAGACAGAGAAGAGCCAGTCCCCGCGGGGCGAAGGGCCCGTGGAAAGGGCAGGCGCCCAGGATCCCCAGACTACCCTCTGCCCCTAGGAATCTCCCGGGGCGGCGGCGGGAGAGCGCGGCGCTAAAACCCGGAGGCCAGACTACCCGGGTTGTGTTTCAATTTTGGATTCCGTAGGACTCGTCTCTCGTCAAGCAATTCCCCTTACCATTTTTTTTTCTTTGATTAAAAAAGACAAAAGCCCAAAAGGACGTTCGTCTCCAGAACTTTTCTTGGAGGGAGAGGGCGGCAGGGAGGCAACTCGTGGCGATTGTCCTTGACTTCCCCACCAGAGTCTTCTCCCGACGCCGAAGTTTGCCCAGAGGGGGCCTCAGTTTACCGGGTCTACGTTTTTTTTTGGGGGGGGGGGTTAACGTCTCAAAAAGCTTTCAGCCCACAAACTGCGATCCTCACAGTCCATCCACCTAAGCGGTGCCCAGGAAGCGGTTGAGGCCTCGGGCCCAGCTCCGGCGGGGAGGGGTCCGCAGCGACCCGGGATTCCCGGGACCTTTGACGGTCGGCTCTGGGCTGGGAGGACCAGTATGAGCCTCGGTTCGCAGTGCGTCTCGGCAGCGACTCCCTATGGGCCACGACACCGCAGGGAGACGCCTGCCAGGAGCGCCAGGCATCCCGACCATCTTCCCTACAGACCCTACACCAGGAAATGATAGGGGAGAGGCTCCTCGGATGCTGCAAGTTCCTGAGAACAGCTTGTGGATAAGGCGCGTCGTGCACCGCAGTTCGCGTGCTCTCGGGGACTCCCGCCGGCTGGGGGCCCAGTCGGGTGACACTCCCCTGGACGCAGCCCGCAGCCCCTCGGGCGGCGCGCAGGCTCCGGAGGCAATTAGGACTGCGCTCCCGGCGGCAGAACCAGCCCTGGTTAGGTTCCTCCACCTCGCGGTCCCTCGGCCCCCTCATACTGTCCGGACTTCGGAGCCGACACTCCTCTTTCTCTACCGGCCCTTCCCGTCCGGGAGTCGCGAACACCAGTGCCCCCGCAACGCGTTGCGCTCGAGACCTCGCAGTCTTTCCCAGCGGCCCCCAACTAAAGGCTCCTCTTCTTCCCATCTCTTCTGCCCCGAACCTACCAAAGGTGGGAATCGCCCGGGGCCGCCGGACGGAGAAAGTGGCCTGGATAGAGGCAGAAACAGATGTGGAGGTGTCCTTCAGCGCCAGCATCCCTACCTCTAGCACCACCGTTGGGGAAAAAAATAGGCCACCTTGAGAGTGGCCAGAGGCTGAGCACCCCCGCTATGCCCCCCACAAATGCTCCCCGGCCCCCTCTGCCCGGCACCCCTCGCCAGGTAGCCTTGCTCACCATAGGTCCCTGCAGTAGCGGGCTCGCCAGCAGCAGCTCCTGGGGACCTCTGAACGGCTGCAGTGAACCTGGGCAAGGGCCGAGGACTGGGGTGCTGCAGGCTTGAGACGGCGCGGACGGGAATCCCATCAGGGAGGGAGGCGAGATACTCAGCCCCGCGCAGCGTCTCAGGCTCCCGTCCCTCCGCTCGGATGCCACACTCACCTAGCTTCCGGGCAGGGCTCCGCTCTCCTTCCCTCCCTCCCTCCTCTGCCCTCGTGCATCTTCTCCTTCCCCCCTCTTTCCCTCGCTCTCTTTCTTTCTTTCCTTCCTCCTCCTCGTCCCCGGCAGCCCCTCCCTTCTTCCCTCCGCCCTCGCTCGCCTCCCTTTCTGGGATGGGAGCCCCGCCCACATCCTCCCATCCAGCCGCCGGGCCTCGCCTCGCAGGCCCGGGTCCCGGAAGCCCGGGCTGAGCCCGAGTCCGCAGCTGCTGCCCCGGCCGGGACGACGCTGCTTCCAGCTCGGGGAAGCGGCTGGGGCTCACCTGGGGACCACGTGCAGAGGTACTAGAAAGCATGCACCGACTAGTCGCGGTACCTTCCAAAAATACCCATGGGAGTCTGGGCTTCCCTGAGTTTAGAGTAACTGCTGCCCAAACTGATGATTAAAACACTGAGTAATCACCATTTACCCCAAGTAATTAGAGATAATGAAACACCTCTAAAATCAGGTTATGGAAAAAGGAGCTGTTGGATTGCTTTAAAGAGTGGCCTTCCATAAACTGTTAAAGGATTTCCAAACAGTGAGAAACAGGCTGCGAGCAGAACTGTGCGCTCTAAGAGGTACCCCTTTGGCTACTGAAAGGTGACTTTCCCTCCAAAATGTTGTTTTCAATGCTTCTTGTGGAAAGCCTTGGCGATGACGCTCAGAAAGATGGCCCCAATAAACAGTCGCGTTTTCCCCTCCCACCCCAGGCCCAACACTTTTGAGGACAGAGGTGGCATGGAGACAGGCTGGGGCCATGTTTTTACAGTTAGAAAAGCCTGCTTATTACCACTCGGAAACCCTCTTAAGAACCACCACAGAGGTAATTTTTGTTGTTATTGTTATTTGTGGCGTACCTGAGAATACTTAAACTCAGCAAACTGACCTTCTGAGGAGGTAAGCAACCACTAAAGCAGCAACCTTTTCGGCCACAGGGAGACAAGGAAAGACACCCTTTGTTCTGTTTTTAAAGGAAGAAAGGGGTGAGGCGTTGGCCCTTTCTTACAAGAAAGTGCTAGTAATCATATCAGCAGGGAGGCGGAATGTGTGCTGAAAACCTTCGCAAACAGGAGCTAATTTCACACAGCGTCTCCCATGGAGCAGTGGAGGAGCTATCAGCATCATCTCTCTGGTTTACAAACACAGAAAGGGAAGAACAGCCAGGTTATAGGAACTTGCCCAGAGCCCTGAAGTAAATCACAGGCTCTGCTCTGGAGTTCAGAGCTAATACTGCAGGGCGGGGCTGAGGGTCACAGCCCTGAGCTCCAGGTAGACGGGGGAATGCTGGAGGATTGTGCCTTTTCTGTCCTGGACTTCTTACCCTGGGAGAGCTACTACACTTCGCTGTCCGGGCAAAACATGTAGGTCTCTACTTACACAGGTATCTGTCCTGGGGACCTCACCAAAAAGACTTTTACATTTACACACCTTCAATAGTTAGAAAACAGAAACTACTTCCTATGTGGAACACAGATCACCAAGTGTTGGAATTAGAAGAAATCCGGGGGGACAACTGTGAGAGCAGGGCCAAGGCATCCTGCCAACTTTTCCAAATGAGGCCTGTGAGGTCTTTTAGCTTAATAATGCCCCAAACAACAGAAACAAACTGTATGGCCTTGAGCATGTCCTTTAATTCCTCTGGGCCTCAGTTTTCTCAGCAGCAGAATGAAAGGATTAGGGCAGATAGTTTCCATACCCCTTTCCAATTTGAAAATGATTTCATTTTTTAATTGAATTTCATTAAACACCTATCTTCTTCCATTTTAAATCACACCTGAGCCCACCTCTTCTAGAAACCTCTGATTAGACAGGGCAGGGCAATACCACCACCCTGAAACGATGACTGACAGAATACCTCCGGCTTCCAACGTAATCAGATTTACATCAACTTTTTAAAAAGATTTATTTTATTTTATTTGTTTGTTTATTTTATTTGAGAGAGACAGAGCACATGGGGGCAGAGTGAGAGAGAGAGAGAGAGAGTCTTAAGCAGACTCTGTCTGCACTGAGCACAGAACCCAATGCTGGGTTGGATCTCCAGACCCTGAGATGAGGACCTGAGCCAAAACCAAGAGTCAGAAGCTTAACGAACTCCACCAACTAGGAACCCCCAGAATTACATCCATTACTAATAATAATGAAACAAATTAAAATTCCATTAAGTACTTACCTAATGTCCATCCTGGGGCAATGTGCTCCCTCCGCACACTGCCTAGAGTAAGGACAGATTAAATGTTCACTGAGCCCCCTGAAGCAATTGGTATTGTTTTAATCGTTAACAAAATGTGCTCCTTAATATTTAAACTCAAAAACAACAGTGATATGCTGTGTTTAAAAGGCTTTTTATTTTTAAGGCACAAGATAATAGGTGGGTTTTTTTCTTTTTAATTCAAATCCTTTTGGATAATTGCCATTATCTCATTTTGATGAAGCCTAAATAATAAAGTAGCCATTGGCCCACCCGTGAGTGTGTGAAACTCCTAGTCCAGGAGTTTCTAATTAAGCCACCTGACATACCTTGTTTAGACCCCGATATGAATTTTTAGATGTGTGGTGGAAGAACTCAGCTTCAGTTCTCTTTGGACAGCTTTATTTTCAGTCCACATTGTACAAACCATCTATTATCACCTCCCTTTACTCATTCCTCTTTTCCTTTTCACTTCTAATCTCTCATGCCGAAGAAGAAATTACCTACTGGTTAGAGAACTAAATCCATTGCAGCCCAGTGATCAGAGCTGGCGAGGGAAATCAGTCCCCACCTCAAGCTAACTAGGGAATCCTGGTGTTTTTATAGAATATAATATAGCTGCACCAAATGAAACTGTGCCCTTAAATCATTTAGATTAGGAGGAGACATCTATTGTAACTCAGGGGTTAACTATTGTTCTTCTACTGCTACTGCTCAATGAAAGGGTTTGTTTGGGTTTTTCTTGGGAAGCATCAAGAAAGTGTAGCTGCACAGAAAGCTCTTAGGACAGCCTTTCTTAAGGTAGGTTCTGAGGAGCATAAGCTGCAGAACCAGGCTGGATACCGAGAAATGAAGATTTCTCAGCTCCTCCTGCCTGAGATCTATGTATTTCATGAGGTTTCCTGATGATTCTGAGCACACTACAGCTTGAGAACTACTGTTTCGAAAGCTATTTCAATTATATTTTCAAGACTGATAGATACCATTAAAAGGCTGATACCTAGACGTTAGTAAACAGGCAAGGAATATGCTTGGCGTGTGCTTTATAAGCTGTTAAATATGGTAATTATAGTATTACCATGCCCCAAACACTCCTAATAGGTCTGTGCAAATGAAAAGATTTCTAATCTTATAGGTGTAGTAGTCCTTACTTCTAGGTCCTTGATTAAGAACCACATCAAGTCATCAAACCTTTGCCAAGTAAGTGTCCGTTGAAGCCTGGAGATGTATTTTGAACGAATCCCCAGCATCGTTGCTGACTTTTGAGAAACAGTAAGGTAGATAAATTTCGAATAGAATTACAAAAGATCTCTGAAACTGGCCAGGACCATTCATTTTGCTCTAATCTATACTTACCGTTTGTTACATGTTTACTGTCTGGTCCTCACAACCCTCACAAAATCCTTGTTCTACAGATGAGAATCTAATTTAGAGGGGTCATACAAGTTTCTCAAGGTCACAGAGCTAGTAGGTCGGGGACCCAAAGTTCAGCCCAGGTCAGTTTGCCTCCACCTCCAAATGCCATAAGTTGGGGTTGTAGAGGGATGGAGGGACCACGCCCCCCACTCCCCTCATCCCCACCAGCCCCACCTCACCCCTGCCCCATGGCCACAGCTTCTGACTAGACAAGGCTTGCTCTGGGCTTTCCCAAGGCCAAGGCAGCAGCTGCGACTCTATCCTTACAGCATGCAGACAGAGGATGTTAGGATATCTTCCCAGTGCTCAGAAGACAGAATAAAATCAAGACCCAGAAGCTTACCTCCTCAGGATTCTTATTAAATAGCCTACCTTGGGATTCTTACTACATAGCCCACCTTAAAGCAAGAATTTCTGTGAACTTCCCCAGGAGTAAAAGTTGTGGTCTTGAGAAAGAAGCTGCTTACCTTTGCTGGGTCTCAGTTTCCTCAGTGTAAAATGGGAGGACTGACCAAGTTCCTCACAGGTCTTTCTCAGGCCCCAAGATGAAGAAATGAAAATATCCACTAGCTAAAATCATGGTCAAATGGCTTAATCTCCAGAGTCTTGGCTTGCTCATTTATAAACTGAGAATACCAATTTCCATTTCACAACATTCTTATAAGCATTAAGTGAGTTAATATAATAAAATGGCAGGCATAAAGTGTTCAGCAATACTACCTATTATTTTTCTTCGCAAAGGTAATGATTACATGAGCAAAGTAAGTGAAAAGTCACTCTGGCACTGAGTTTTATTTATTTATTTAGTGATAAACTTTTTAAAGGAAGGGATTATAGCTCACATTTATTTTATAATCATTGGGGCCACACAAATCTTAGGTATTGATTGGATAAAGGCTGTTTATGTGCATCAGCACACACAAAGTTAACATTCATTATCATTTGTCTATATAAACCTGACCCATGAACAAATCTCTGCCAAGGTGACTAATAACTGTCAAAGTGGACAGCATTCACTACCGAGAGCATAGAGGAAATACTAGACTAGACATAACTGAAACATTTTCCATCTCTGATTTTTCCAATCTCTAACATCTCGGACTTTTAACAATTTTTCTCTATAATATAATTCATTGGCTTGCTACTTTCTGGAATACAGTCCTTAAAAAAAAAAAAATCCTTCAAAACAGACCATCAAAATGGACAGAGAATTCTAATCAAGATCCCAGAGAGATCAGACAGATGAAAAGGCTGCTTTTATGTCTGGACATGTTTAACATGTGGATGGCAGACAGAGCATGGATATTGAAATTCCTCCTTTTCCAAAGAGGATGGCATTGACATACAATGAAGGATATTGGGCTTCTCCCTGTTTTAAGCTTCCTCTGCTAAAAAGTAGTCAGCTGTACCCACTTGCTTCAATGGCAGGGATGCTGCTTGGAAATAAACTATTATGAAATGTGTCAAGATGCTAAAACTTTGGAATATCTTCGATCTCAGCATGTATTTTTCCTTGTGGCACATTAACAGTGTGACCTGGATAAGAATGCAGTGTTACCATGGGATGAGTTTTGGAAGCAGGGACATCAGGCTGTACCAAATGAGTTGTCATGGTTTCCCAACCAGATGTCAATTGGGTGATACCATTTAACCACCTCAGCAGCTCAGTTCAAGCTAACAGCTTTCTAGCCTTTTGCAAAGAGAGTTTTGTCCAAAGGGATATGTGACCCAAGAAATTTTTGTTGTACAAATAAAACTTGGGTGTGTTTACAAATAGTTTAAATATTTCATGGTACTGGGGAGGAGGGAGGGAGAATCCTTTTCCTCAATGTCTTCCTCAAGAATAAATGTCTAGGAGCACCTGGGTGGCTCAGTGGGTTAAGCCTCTGCCTTCAGCTCAGGTCATGATCTCAGGGTCCTGGGATCAAGCCCTGCATCCGGCTCTCTGCTGAGCAGAGAGCCTGCTTCCCCCTCTCTCTGCCTACTTGTGATCTCTCTCTCTGTCAAATAAATAAATAAATAAATAAACAGATAAATAAAATCTTAAAAAAAGAATGCCTATTATTTATAATCCCCTCAGGGATTATGTATACATTCAAATATGCTTGTTGATGTTCACTTTGTGAAAATTCATCAAGTTGTATACATGAGATTTGTGCGCTTTTCTTTTTTTTTTTTTAGATTTTTATTTATTTATTTGACAGAGAGCGAGAGATCACAAGTAGGCAGAGAGGCAGGCAGAGAGAGAGGGGGAAGCAGGCTCCCCACTGAGCAGA
Source organism: Procyon lotor (assembly GCA_028646535.1). Lineage (NCBI taxonomy): Eukaryota > Metazoa > Chordata > Mammalia > Carnivora > Procyonidae > Procyon > Procyon lotor. The sequence continues at coordinate 82,699,061 of CM053609.1, forward strand.
GAGCCCAATGTGGGGCTCGATCCCAGGACCCTGAGATCATGACCTGAGCCAAAGGCATAGGCTTAAACCACTGAGCCACCCAGGCCCCCTTGTGCGCTTTTCTATGCGTGTTATATTTCCAGCAGTTTGGTAAAAATATGCTTTTGAAATGAGTCCTTACGGTTATTTTCATCTGAAGCCCACTTGAAAGAGAGAGTGTTTATAGCCACCTCAGGGGACCCCGGGGTTGCACAGGGTGAAGCTAAGGGAAACACAGTCTGGCCACAGCACCAAGGAAACCGACCTGGGGCTTCAGGGAATGCGCTCTGGGGTCTCCCAAAGACGAGCAGTTGCAGCAACCAAGGCGGGACCTTTGGGGTACAGTGGAGCCCAAGGTAAGAGGCCAAGACGCCTGGTGCACCACCCTGCACTCTTCTCTAGTGCAGGGAAGGCCAGGACCGCTGGGCCCGAAGAGGTTCCCGGGGGCATCTGCATTTTGGACTCCTCTCTTCCCCTCCTTGGCTTCTCTGGCTTGGAGAGGGCATTACAAAGTGCCGGTCTCTAGGAGGAAAAGGCGGGGACACCGGATATGTATTTCTGAGGACAGAAATGCCCTAAGCCCAAGGAAAAGGGAAGAGCTTCAGAGAAAGAAATGCGCTCCATCTCCAGGTTCTGGGAACCTTGGGCCTGGCGACTGTGCTGCGGACGGGCTGGGAACACGATAGCAAGAAAGAAAATGGGGCTCCGAAGGAGCGCCTCCTCTCTCCACGCCTCTCCGCGTCCCAGCTGGGACGCAGAAATGGCTCTTAGGTGCACGTGACCTTGCGTCCCTAGGGCAGCTTCGAGATCAGGCGAGCTCGAGTAAAGAAAGCGCAACGTGAGAGGCTGCGGGAAGGGCGCCGGCCTGCGTTTCGGGAAAGCAGACACGCACCCCGCTCTCCCCTCCGCCGGGCGGACGCAGGAGGAGGTGCGGACGCCCGGCAATTCTGAGGCACTCTGTCCCTTCGCGACTGCAGGTGCGTAGTAGGCCGGGGACGCGAGCCTCGCCGACCCCACCGCGTCGGCGGCCGTGGGCTTCCCCGAGGTGCCCCTCCCCCAGAACCATCCGCTCGCGTCCCCCGATGTCCGAGGGCCCCGGGAGGAGGGGAGCCTCGGACATGTCCCCTCGCGTTCCGGCGGCGACGACCTACGGAGTGGGCGCGGGTGTCAGCGCAGGCCGGGGGACGCCACCCCGCGCGCCTCCCACGGTCGCACCGCCGCAGCCTCCTGCCGCGCCTCGGCCTCCGTCTCTGGCCCTCCTCGGTCTGCGGCTGCACCTGCCTACCTGCGAGAGCTCGCCCCGCTCTCAGACTCGGTTTGCAAGATCTGTGATTTGCAAGATCACCCCCACGTGAATCCACAGCCAGCACGCCGGCCACCCGGGCGGGCCACCCGCACAGATTGCCGTGCGACTGGCTCCTCAGACGTCGAGTGTTCCCACTTCTTTCTTCGTCCACCTCGACTTGGAAACTCCGAACTATTTCTGGACAGAAGTGGGGGAGGAAATAAGGGAGATGGGGAGGGAGGGAAGGAGGAAGAGTTCTAACGTGGTTCCTGCAAGATCTGCTCCTGCTCCCAGCATCAGCCACCCGCCCCTCCCCCGCCCACCAGCCCCCAGATAAGCTGGGGCACGGGGTACTGGGGTCCCGCTTCTCCTCGCAGAAAATTAAATTTGGCTAGTCTTTGTTAAGCTTGCCTCCTTAGCTAGCCACCCCCTCCCCTACCAGTTCCATCTTTTAATAGGTTGTCCAAAGCGCAGAGTCTGGTTTTTCCCATCAGGTAAGGAAAAGAGGGCGCTTCTTCGGTGCCTGGGCTCCTGGGATCTGCTGTGTCCACTTGCCAAGCCACGCAGTGATACCTGCCTGTTTAGGTCCCATCAGAGAGTGAGATTAATAAGGCTAGAAAAGAAGACCAGGGACCTGGCACGGAGAAGGCCAGCAAGAGGTGTGAGGTTGCTGGTAGAAGCTTCAGATGGTCTCTGGTGGGGCAGGGGATCATTGCCAAACAGCCTGGGCGCCCTAGCCTTTCCTCAAGAGAGGTAAAAATGAAACATAACAAGAAGACTCCTTTTTTCAGTACATGGGGACAGTCAGGCTGGATTTTGAAGACTTTGCCACAGAATTCTGATTTTCCTCTTGAAAATCTTTTTGTTCCTCCACCACTTCCTACGTGTGTTAGGGTGTCAACTGCTGGTAACCAGTCAATGTGACTTGAGTTTGCACCAAAATGTGCTGTGCCACTCTTAAATCTGATTGGCTCTTCAGCTGAGAAGGTGGGACAATATGGTTTTATGTCCCAGCTTTAGCTTTAAAAACAAAACCAAATAGAAACGGGAGGATTGAAAAAGGAAAGGTCTTAAGGGGGAATATAAAAGTAAGTGCTGGCTTTCCTTCTTGTATTTAAATAAAATGCTCATCTCTTAAATGAGATATTCTTAAACCTGCTAAGTTACATCATTAAGGACCTCTAGGTGGATTTTTGGGGATCTATGAAAAACCACAAAATTTATGCATACAATTACGGAAGTGGATGTAAAGGACATGGATGGGGTATAATTTTATCAGATTTTCTAAGGGATTTGGATCCAGGAATTGTTAAAAACCTGTAGAGCATGCTGCATCCAAATCCGTTTCTTAACTGGGAGAATGTCTCCAAGCTGTACACAAAGAAAAGTTGTCTCAGTGGTACATAGTGTTCACACTCCAAAGAAAATTTTTTTTAAGATTTTATTTATTTATTCATTTATTTGCGAGAGACAGAGAGAGAAAGAGATCAGGAATACGAGCAGGGAGAGTGAGAGAGGGAGAAGCAGGCTTCTCGATGCGGGGCTCTATCCTGAGACCTTGGGGTCATGACCTGAGCCTGAGCCGAAGGCAGCCACTTACCCAACTGAGCCATCCAGGCACCCCAAAAAAAATTTTTTTAAGACTTTGAGAGGGAGAGACGAGGGAGGGAGGGAGAAAGAGAGAACTTGAGCCCCCCCATAAGAGCAGGGGGAGGAGCAGAGGGAGAGGGAGATTTTGTCTAGGAGACTCCTCACTAAGCGCGGAGCCCAAAGTTGTTCTCCATCCCAGGACCCTGAGATCCTCACCTGAGCCAAAACCAAGAGTCTGAGCCACCCAGGCACCCCCAGAGCAAAATGTTAACGCTCCAATGAGACAACAGAAATGTCTCTCTGTTTAGAACCAACACCTATAGAGGGAAGGACCCTGGCAGAAGTGCAGAAGTGACCTGGAAACCAGGGTCCTGCTCTGCCCCAGGTTAGCTGTACCCACCACTCAGCGGCCCAAGACTCTTCAGATTCTTAGTTTGTAGATCAAATGCTGGAGTATATGTGAAGCTAATTGGCAGATCACAAAACATATGGCTAGTGGCGTTTATTTATGAAAATAAGTGCTGATGGGTTTCCACACTCATCTACATGATGAACAATTATGTAAACAATTATAATTAGGCGAATATTTGCATATTTTTTCCAAGCTTATATTTACATGGAAAATCAACATACTTTGGATTCCTGACCATTGTAGGGTACCTTCATGTTTCATTATCTCATTTAATCCTTGGACTGATTTATGGCTTATATACTATAGTTATCCCTCCTCCCTCCCTGTCGCCCCCTTTTTAACATTTAAAGAAAGACAAAGACAAGTTAAGTCAATTGTCCAAGGCCACCCAGCTAACACCAGACTTCAACTTCAGATGAGATCTCTCCTTGAGAGAAGGGATACTAGAGAAAAAAAAAAAAGCAAATTTTGTTCAGATTTAAGTAAACTTAATTCCTATGGTACTTGTATATTTTATGCAAAAGTATGAGAGTTTGAATTAGAGCAGCCACATTTGGGATGTTCAGTGTTCTCACATACTCTGCTGGAAAACAGTCTTTAACCCATTCACTTCCTTTTCATTTCCTCCACATTTCAGGTTCACCAGCAAATTAACAGAAATTTATATACTTAGTTCCTTATTAGTGGCACCTACGCTTCAACTAATAAAGCAGCTTGAGGAGGGAAAGAAGACCTTTGCCCTCCACTCCCCAAACCGGCTCCTGAAACCTCTGTAGGAAACACCATCATCTCTGGCAGCTAGAGAGGGCAAAACTGAGACCCTCCTCCACATGGTTCAATGTCTCGTCCGAGAGGAGCTGGCAAGACACAGATCTTTTTGTGTCTATACTGTCAAGTCATAGAGCTGATGAAAACAGGACAGATTTGTTTTGCTGCTCCCTGAGTTACAAGTGTTTTCAAAGAACTGCTACAAGCTCTGGTCCACTTTATTTTAAATTCCCTCTTCTCCCTTTAGCATTTGTATATGGGTTTGTTCAACAGATAGTTCTCCTATTTTATTTCCCTTTAGCACAAAATCCATGATACAAAACTCTATACCACATAAGTTGTGGAAGCTCCAGAGAGCAGACAGACATCTGTTCTTGATCTTTAATTATGTTTTAATTATTGTTTGAGAACCAGTATCACAGAAAATGAGTTGCTGGAGGGCAGGGCCTAAAAGCAAAAACAAAAAAAAAAATATGGATCATAGCATATGGATCTTTGCTCAAAAAAATTATGAACTATGGTGTGTTTCTGTAAAGGTCTCAGGTTGCTGGGAGGGGGGAATAATTGATGAAAACATCTTCTTAGTAACATTTTGGTACTTAAACTTAAACCAGGAGGAACTGACGAAATGATTTTTAAAAGTGCAGTAGTTGGTATTGAGTGCTTTTTAAAACACAGACTTCAAGTCAGACAGCCTGGTTTTAGGTAGAGCTGCACCAGTTCCTAGTATACGTATGAATGTGGATATGTGACTTCATTTCTGGAAGCCGCCATTTCTTCATGAGTTATATGGACTAGATGATCCCTAAACTTTCAGTGTCAACAGCTTTTTCTGTAAAGGACCAAAGAGCTTATTATTTAGGCTTTTAGGGCCACACACGCCTCTGTCATTATTCCTTCCCTGCCTCCCTCTATCTTTCCCCCCATTCCTCCTCCTTCTTTTCCTTCTCTTCCTCTTTCTCATCCTCCTCCAATTGTTTACAGATGTACAAACCATTCATATTCCTTTGTGAGGGCTGCTTTGCCAACGTACCGCAAATTGTGTGGCTTAAACAGAAACTATCATCTTGCAGTTCTGGAAGCTAGAAGTGGGGATCATGGTGTCCGTAGGGTCGGTTCCTTCTGGGGGCTGTGGGGAAGACTCTTCCACGGCAATCTCTGGTGATCGTTGGCTTGTAGAACTTCGACCCTACCTTCGTGTTCACATGGCATTCTCCCTGTCTGTGTCCAAATTTCTTTGTAAGGACACCAGTCACCTTGAGCTAGGGACCCATCCTTCTCCAGTATGTCCTCCTCTGAACTAATTAGACCTGCAGTGATGACCCCATTTCCAAATTAAGGTCACATTCTGAGATGATGGGGGTTAGGTTTCAACATGTGAATTTTAGAGGGACACAATTCAATTCGTAAGCTCATTCTTAGCTCATAGACCACACAAATAGAGGTTGCAAGCTATAGTCTGCTGATCCCTGTAGGAAGACCTCTGTTTATTCTAAAACCCCACAATTCTCTATTCTCCGTGGCTTTATATCACAAATTTCTCATGATATCCATTCATTTCACTATTTTTTTACTGGGCATCTATATATATGCTAAGCACTGTTCTAGATGCTGGCACACAGCAGTGAAAAATGGATTAAAATCCTTATCCTCGCACCTCTGGATCCGGATGAAACATTAAATTGTCTTCCTCACTTCTCCATTAGGTGTACAGTTTTTAAACTATCAGTGGCATTTCAAGTCTTCTGAAAACAGTGTGGCAGTATGTGCGTGGTCCATAGCACAGTACAAGCAGCATCTAATAACAGTTTCCATTGTAGAATGTTTTCAGGTACTTGAATAAATCAAATCTTT
>CM053609.1:82705487-82721133 GCA_028646535.1 Procyon lotor
ATTTTGGATACTAGCCCTTTATCTGATATGTTATTTGCGAATATCTTCTCCCATTCTGTCAGTTGTCTTTTGGTTTTGTTGACTGTTTCCTTTGCTGTGCAAAAGCTTCTGATCTTGATGAAGTCCCAATAGTTCATTTTTGCCCTCAGAAGGGGAAATTTTGTCAGAGAGGTTTGGAAGGAGACCAGGAAGATTTTTTGGATGAAGTGGTATTTTATCAAGGCGCAAACGAAATGAAAGCCCTTCAATAAGCAGAGATAGGGCAGAGCAAAGATCATTCAAGGTAGAGGAAATGATGTGAAGGCAGATGAGGAATGAGGTGAGTGAGGTGCCTACGTAGAGTGGGTGTGTACATGGCAGGTACCCCTAAGTGGCTGGCCCACCTTCATTCCTGACTTTGCCCTCCCTCCACCCCACCACCTTCTACTGTGTGACACCCTTCTGACCACTGAGGCATAAGCAGATGATTGCTGGGTTAGGGTTCTTGGAAAGTATTCACTTCACCCATAAAAACAGGACAGGCTCAATTAGCACACACTTTTCTTCAGCTTTGACCCTTGCCTCCTACTGGGAATGTGACTGAGATGTCTGGAAGTACATCTTGAGGTCATGAGGTAATAAGCAAAAATCATATACTGGGATGGTAGAACAGAGAGTTAGAAGGAGCTTGGATCTGTCACTGAGCACTTGGACGATCCCTGAACTGCAGACCCATTAATTTCTTATTATGTGACAAAATAGCTGTTTAAGCCCACACACATTAGATGTTCTATTACTTGCAGCCAAAGGCATTCCTGACTGATACGGAGTCAATGGTGACTCATAAGATACAGGGCCAGAAAAAAGTAGTGGGATCCATATTTCAAAGGGTCATAGAGTCCATTTACAGACTGATTGTTCCTTATTTAGGAGGTTGTGAGGAGCCAGTGAATGTCTGTGAGCAGTAATAATATTGAGGTTGTACTTTAGGAAGACTTATCTAGGAACAAAAGAAAACGTGCATAGAGTAAAACAAAATATTTAAGAAACAATTCTAATAGCTGCTGTACAAAGCAGGATCACCTTATCATAATCTCTATCACAAATTTGAAAAATATGTAGGTATAATTTGAGGTATATAATGAATACTTTTTATGTAAAGTATACTTATATAAAACTGCTGTATTACTAATTTGCAACATACGATCTAAAGAAAATTTCATTTTGCTTTTTGAAGGCAGCTTCAAAACCAGTCTCCTTAACCCTTTCTGCAACCAGACTGTGCCCCTCCACCCTCTTTTCTCTTTAAAAATTGAAGAGCCATCACTGTGTAAGTAAGAGAGTAGCAACAGACAACGAAGGGAAGGAGAGATGTGAGAAGCATATTATAGGAAGAGTTGACAGGTCTTGGCAACTGTTTAGATGGTAGGATTAAGAATCAGGATGAATGAAGGGTGACTCCAAGGTAAGGTCTATTTTGCTCAAAGTTTCAGGAGAGAAGTGTGCAGAAGGAGCAGGTTTGAGGGCTGAGTAGTGGGAGATGGTAGTTTTCTCAGGCAGTTGACTATCAGGAAGGGAGACTTTAAGAAACTGTCTACATCAAATGGGGCCACTGCAACCAGCAGCCAGAAGAGGGATTTAATTGATGACAGTGCCCATGAGGGTCTTCCTGGGTCGACTCTATCCTATTCCCCATATACGATGGCTAATCTTGCATGCCAACTTGATTGGGCCTTGAGGTGTCCAGATATTTGAGTAAGCATTTTTCTGGATTGGTCTATGAGGGTGTTTCTGGATGAGATTAATTTGAATCGGTAGATTGACTAAAGCAGATTGCTCTCCCCAGTATGGGTGGGTCCCATCCAAATCAGTTGACAGACTAAACAGAACTAAGAGACTGACCCTCCAACAGTGAAGAGGGAATTCCTCCTACCAGAGTGTCTTTGAGTTGGGACGTCAGTTTTGTTCCTGATGTTTTGTCCTCAGACTGAAACGTTGGCTCTTCTTGGGTCTCAAGTCTGCTGACATTCAGACTGAACTATCCATACCATGGGCTCTTCTGGATTTCCAGCTTTGCTGACTGAAGATCTTGAGACTTCTAACTTCCCTAATCATGTGAGCCATAATTCCTCATAATACATTTCTTTTTATATTTGTCTCTGCTCCTCTGGAGAATCTTGACTAACACGCCACCCTGTCTCTACTTGTTCCATATCCAACCTCCTTTTTGTTCAGCTGGCCCCCAGTTGGGTTCCTCTATCTCCAGCTTTAGCATCTCTGTCTACTGATTCTCTTCCCTGTGGCTTATGACATCCCAACTGCCCAGACCTCTGGAACTGCCTCTAGGTCTGTCTGACCCTTCCTGGTTGACCTCCTGGTATGGCAACTTCATTTGGGGGATATAAAGATCAGGAAGGCACTCTTGAGGACCTCAGAATTCACCCATTTTACAAAGATTTATTGAGTGTTTACTATTTTCCAGGCTTTGTGCAAATGAACACAAATTCGATAGGGTTAAATCCCAGACCTCATGACGTTTGATAAAAGAGAAAGACAGATAAACTGACAATAATAGCAAAGCAATAGGTGACAGAGACATGGTGGAGAAGTGTCAGGCCCAAGTGGGGCACTGGAAGCCTATCTGGAAGACTTCACAGTGGGGAGAACCCCCTCGAATGCCAAGTGAGTGGGAGCCTCCCAGACAGGGAAAGCAGCATGTGATAGGGGTGTCACCGTACTCAGTGCATTCTGCCATCACGCTGCTGTGGCTGCAGGTGGGGAGGGTATGTGTAATTAAATGGATGAATGAAGCCCAAAATGTAATCTACAATTAACCTGCACAATTTACTTAACCTCTCTGAGCCTCCCTCTGCTTCTCTGTTCAATGGAGATTACCCCACGGGATGGTTACAAGGATTAAATGAGATGATGAATAGAAGGTGCTTCACACAATGCCAGGCACCGTTAAGTGCTCAACAGCTCTTGTTATCTCATGGGTCACAGGCCAGGATTAGCCTGGCATTTCACAGAGACCGCAGTGGTGTGCTGAGGAGATTGTGTGAAACAGGAAGTCCCGATGGGGGCCGATTATAGTGGTCTAGGCCAGAGACAATGAAGCCCAGAGTGGACAGTGGTGGTGAGCATAAATCTTTAGTAAGTCTAAATAGTGTTTCTTAAAAAAGGAAGAAAAACCTTTCATACGAAGCTCGCATAATAAATGGTAAACTAAATTCTGTAAAACAGCAACAACAAGTGGTTGGCTGGGACAATGCTTAAATAGTTTACGGAAATAGTCATGAAGAAGTTAGCATCTCCCTTCATTCCGGAGAGTGGGAAAGCTTTGCTGAATGCACTATGCATAGCACTTTTCCATTGCTTTCTATTTGTCAAGGAGGCTCAACATGTAATCATACGTAACAAGTACTGATTATTAAGTATTTATTACATGCAAAGCATTAGTAAAATGGTCACACTATTTAGTACAAGATCCGAGTTCGTTCAAAAAGATCGTTCTTGTGCTAAAGAACAAAGCCGGCAAACACCGAAAGGGCATGTAATTTTTTTATTTGAAGATGTAACAGCAACTGAATTTACAAATGACTGTAAATTCAACTACGGCTTCTTTTAAAAAATGGTATAATATTCAAAACAAAAGAAGAACTCTAAATTTTCTCACAGAACTTATCCAGGTCCCCAAACCACCCAATATGGTTCTGTGGTGCTCCGCTGCAAGGTTTTGGCAGGAGAAACAAAGACAGACTCTAGAGCCGTCTGTTTCCTTCAGGATGGTTTGTTCTCACGAGCACACACGAATTCAAATGTTCGCCAGTGCTTTCCGAAGTTCATGTAATATGATGTTGAGTGGTACATTAAACAATGCCTTTTCTTTTCCTACGAGTTGATTTCAAAGGGAATGCAATAGCGTGGTCTTTGTCAGTTTTGAGGCATATAAAATGAATACATAAGCTCTGTGATGCGGAGAGGACTTCCTTTTTACTAAAAACAGAACCAGACCCCCATACCTGGCGAGAAGGACCCCTTCTACAGGCATCTGAATAGAAGCACACACATTTGGGGGACCTTGTGTGTTATATTCAGGTTTCCACACCTAGATCCAAGTAGATCCCAGTGCACTGCCACAGCTTTCTACCAGGGGTTAGGGAGAGTTTGTGTATTAGTTATAAGCCAAGAATGCAGCACTTTTCATCTTGTTTTTAAGGTAAAAGGGGGAAGGAAAATCAGGCAGGATATGAAGAACACAGAAAGCGCGGTTGCCAGGAATGCCTGGTGCCCCAGTTTGCGCCTGTGCTGATCGTGTATGTCGATGCTACGTCATTCTGAGACCAACCGTCAGCAGCAGTCACCCCTCCCCCTTTTATCATGGGCCACAGAACATTTATCTTCACTCTAGGACCCTGAGGCAGGTCTGCCCCGTTCTCACGTTCGGCATCAAGGGTTGCAAACTTCTGCCATATTTCGCCTGGTTTAAATTGTATTTTTAAACATCTGTATCAACATTTTAAAACTGGGACATTTCACACAAAAATCTTAATTTTTCACTTCTCTTGTCATAGAAGAAGATTGTTCCATGGCAATAAGAGCTGAAGGGGCAGCGCCCTTGAGATGGGGCAGCTAGAGCTCCTGTGCTTCCTATGAGCCTGAGGCTGCAGGTCGGTCTCTGCTTCTCTTGCTTGGACACTGCTGTGTTTCTTACAGCAGAGAGACATTTCTCTGTGCTAATGTCTCTCTCTAAGGTAGGGAACTGAAACACACACCCCCAAACCACGGTCAGCAGTACTCTCTAGAAAAATCCAGCCTCCCTCACACATTAGGTGTCTTCACTGTTCCTTGTATGCTTCTGTGTTTGCTACTTTCAACAGCCTTTCATGGGTCCCAGTGACTAGTCCTGGGCTCTAATTTCTACTCTGCCCCAAACTGATGGTGTGACCTTAAGTGAGTCACTCCACTGTCAACCTTAGTTCCTTCCTCTGTAAGGTCAGGCAGTTGGTCTTAACCCTTCAACTCTGAAATAGTGTTGGCGCTTTGCTGGACCAGGTAGGACCCGTCTCCTTCTCCCTTTGGCCTCTTTTCCATAAAAGCCTCTCAGGGTTAGGCAGGCACTTCAATCCCAAGCTGGGGGATGCTGACTGAAGAAGGAGAAAGAGGAGAAGAAGGATGGGACAGAGGAGGAGGATAAAAAGCAACCCAAGGAGGAACTCAGGCCAGAGATTAGCAGAGGGATAAGAAAGGGAAAGACAGTCAAAAATTGCTCATTCAAAACACCTAAGAATGACAGGTGCCTGGGTCACTCAGTCAGTTTGACAGTGGACTCCTAGTTTCGGCTCAGGTTGAGATCTCAGGGTCCAGAGATGAGCCCAGGTGGCTCCCAGCTGAGCGCTAAATGGGCTTGTCCCTCTCCCTCCCCCTCTCCTCCTCGCCCAGCTTACACATACACTCTTGGGCGCATGCTCTCTCTCTCTCTCTCTCAAATAAATAAATAAAATCTTTCATAAAAAAAAAAACAGCCAAGAATGAAATAACATGATAGAAATCTTTTTACACTTTAAACAAAATTACATTAAATTTTTAAAAGTCCTAAATATTAACTATAAAAACAACTGAAAAATTCTGGAAACTAAAAAAAGTAAGTAAAAAACATGAACTATAATTGTACCGCCTAAGGTCAAGGACTCCTTAACTCTAGGCATATGCTCTTCTTAACTTTTGTTTTTGCATTCTTTTTATAATTGATATTATATGAAAACCTCATTTAATTTGAAAACAACAAAAGTCATAAAGTAAAATAGAACTGTCTTACTGAAGTTAAAACTAGATATACCAGTATACTTTTGTTTTACTTATTTACGTTTTTTTTTTAATGGGCAGCACTTTCAGGAAAATGAAAAAACAAAACAAAACAAACAAACAAAAAACCTCCTTGAATATAATCTCTCATTTTCCATTACCTTTTCAATTTGCTAGTGTAGTTTAAGGGTTTTGACATCATTACTCTGACATATGGGCTTTATTATAACAGGGTTTAAAATAAAACCAATTTGCAGAGTCTTAATAAAGGAATAACTTTCTGCATTCTGACTCTTAGGTCTGAACAATATTTTCCTACAATCTTTTTTCTTTTTCTTTTTTTTAAAGTGAGCTTTCCTTTGGCAGGGGTCGGGGTGTCATTTCAGAGGCCAAGCATTCCTTATGTCTATTATTTCATTTCAGTCAAGAGCTATAAAGTGTTGGTGATAAAATCCTCTTAAAATTGATGATTCCAGTTTTTATGACATAGCCATTATAACCTAGATGGTTATAATTCAGTTTTAGATAACCTCTTTTTGATGCACAAAGGAAAGGTAAGAAGATGTGATTAAAAATGTTCATAAAATTGAAAGCATAACTTCATTACTCAGAGAAGCTGGGGAAGGGCCTAGCTCTACCTTTGCTTGCCATCAAGTAGGCTCAGAGAATGAATGCCCCAGATACAGAGCCCAGGACAGGAGAGGCTGCCTCTGTCCAACCAAGGGCACTTGTTTGCAGGTCAGTTTACCAGATTTGCAGAGGATCTCCAAACTTACCAGAATCGAACTACCTGGCTTATTCTATTTCTGCCTTGCGGATACCCTAGTTGGCCTTTCTTTTCCTTTTTTGTCTTCTTTTCTAACCAAGAACGTCTAAATCCTGGGGGCAAGCTTCTGGGTGTCCGCAAGACTTACATGCCACTGCTTAAAGAGGTTAAGATCCCCGGGGCTGCAGTAAAAGGATAAGGTAATCACACATCCCTTGGAGATGCTCTCCTTGTCCTCTACCAAAACAAGGTCTGAGAAACGAGGCCTGCATTCAACAGCTTAGGGAAACTCTACCATGCAAAGCCAAAGATCAGTATTCGATTTTTAGGTTAGAGAAAGTTTTCGTTGTAATAATTTATCTTGGAGAACAAGAGTTTATTTTTCATTTATCAAGGGCTTAACATTTCCCTCTTCAGAAAAATGCTTTGAGGGATACACTATACCCAGGAAAACACTCACTAACAACATATTTTTGTTTATCAGTTCAAGCCAAAAACTCCTAGAGATAAAAAAAAAATCCGTTCCAGCACGGGGAAGGAGGGTGTTCTTTGGAACTGGCTGTCTACAGAGTGGAGGATTTAGCCCAGTAATCACTTTAGCTCTTGCAAGGGGAAGGTTGCCCGTAAGAGATGTTTTAAAATAGCAGTACCAAGGATCTCCACAATAGAGGCTCCTCTGCCAGGAGGAGTCTATACCTCAGTGGAAGCCGTTTGAGGTTTAATATTTGGAAACTCAGAGCAGAGAGCACTGGAGAAAAGGTAATTCAAGAATTGTACTGAGGGGGCACCTGGGTGGCTCAGTCCTTAAGCGTCTGCCTTCGGCTCAGGTCATGATCCCAAGGTCCTGGGATCGAGCCCCACATCAGGCTCCCTGCTCAGCAGGAAGCCTGCTTCTCTCGCTACCATTCCCTCTGCTTGTGTTCCCTCTCTTGCTGTGTTTCTCTCTGTCAAATAAATAAAATCTTAAAAAAAAAAAAAAAAAAGAATTGTACTGAGGATCATATAAAAATTTTCTTTTAGGGGCAGGGCGCCTGGGTGGCTCGGTTGGTTAAGCAATTGCCTTTAGCCCAGGATCAAATCCCGCATTGGGTTCCCTGCTCAGTGGGGAGTCTGCTTCTTCCTCTGACCCTCCCCACTCTCATTCTCTCTCTCTAATAAAGAAATAAAATCTTTAAAAAAATTTTTTTGTTTTAGTTACACTTCTCAGGAAAATAAGAAAAAATAAGAGAATGGGGCGAAGTAGCAGAAGGAATACTCTTTTTAGTAAGTGTGGTCAGAAAGTAAGATACACCTCAAGTATCTTGAAATCTTTCATTTCATCCTAATGAAATAAAAATTTAAGTCTTCAACGCCTAAATACCACTCCCCTACCGAAGTCTCAAATTATATGCACGTTGTCGTAAGGTTCAGATGATGAAGTTTCGGTTCATCTGGTTCAACCAAAAGATGGTTACTTTACCCAGAATTCTCTCTTTCAGAATTAGGCATGCAGAATCCTTTTTGATTTCATCGTGTTTACTCAAATTTTAAATGAAAAACTTTTTGCTAGTGAAACTCACTATGGGTGACTGAAATGTTGGTGGGAGGCAAAAAGCTATGTGCACAAACATTTGAAAATGAAACACTCCCAGCACATAATCCCTTCCTCTGCATTGCAAGGTTTTCAAATAAATGAAAAAAGGAAAAATGCACACGAGACCCTGCCTAGGAGAAGAAGGTATGTGCATAGGGATCTCTGAGCTGCAAAATGCTGACATTTGACACCACTTTGAACACTGTGTGCAGCTGGTGTTGGACTCTGAATTCTCTCCCACCTTGTTCTTGGCCTCTCACTCATCCCTGTGGCCTAGCGCCCCAGGGCCCTGAGGGCCTCTCCCTCTACAGAGGTTGCAAGCAGGGCAGAGGCTGAGCTGGCCTCCTTGCCAGGGTTCGATTGTGTTCAGTGGGAAGCCACCAGAAGGTAGGTCACCAATGCCTTCTGGAGAGGCCGCTTACTGACTTGCCGGAGAGTCTCTGTTGGTGTGTAACAAGCTTCTGAGAGTTTGTATATTGCTGTAATTAATTCAATCCCAGCCCCTGAGTGAGGGAAGGGCCCTGAAGACGTTGTTGTGGCTTCTGGGGTGCGGTAGCCATGGCAGCCCGGGGTGTGGGGAGAGATTAGGCCGCCACAGAGCCATTGTGCGGGCCAGAGAGAATTAGCCTTTGATGTACGCTGGGGTCTCAGTTGTTTTCTTTCCTTTGATACATTTAAAATTAAGATTCCGTGTTAATCTCCAATTAATTCTGAGATCCAGCTTCTATTTTAGCTCCTTGAATAAGTGATATTGGAATGCTTTAAGGGAAGTGAAGCCAGAATAAAATATTTTCCAATTACATTAAATACTTTGCGGGCATGGTTATTAGGCATTGTTGTGTTAAGTGTGGGATTTTAAATCAGAATGTTATTTAAAATCGGAAATCATTTCAAGTCAGAAGTGGAGCACTTAGGACAATAACACTCCACACTTAAGTGGCTGCACAAAAAAAAAAAAAGAAGAAGAAGAAAAACAAGGCTAGAAACTTCTATCAAAAGTGAAAGTTCAACTTCATGAGTTGTGCATTTAAAAGATTAAATATGAAGTATGAAAACTCAGGACAGAATAGTTAAGATGCCCACCAGATGGGAATGTGAAGCTGGGAGAAGAAAAAGAAGGAGCTTTTTCTAAACTACAATCTGCAGAGAAATCCTACCTCTCCCCACATGGGGCTTCATACGGGCCCTGACAGAGGGTCAAAGGACAGCTGACCTGCACGGGATCCAGTCCAGACCGTGAGGTTAGTTGGGACTTAACGAGTCACCTTGCTAGACACCCGCACCCCCGCAATCTCATCATCCCAGGCGTCCACAGCTGAGCCCAGAAGAGGGTGATCTTTATAGGAAGGAAATAAGCTTCTCCTGGTGACTTTTCAGCTACCCCAAGGAAGAGTGAAGCATAGTAATGACCACCAAATGATGCCTGAGATCTGGCCAGCATTTCTCACAAATTTGGGGGACAGTCATAATTTTTAGTACTGCGACCCTTTACCTTCGCAAATACAGGAACACTTGCTAAATTATGGGTCTGAGCTGTAGTTTCAAGGGGGGAAAGGAGTTTGTCACCATTTCCATGACAACCAACCCGATATTTCAATCCATCTACTCTAGTTCAAGAGAAGAGTGAACTTGCATTTTTTAGTCATTTCCTATGTCCTGTCACGTGTTCTGGAAGT
Source organism: Procyon lotor (assembly GCA_028646535.1). Lineage (NCBI taxonomy): Eukaryota > Metazoa > Chordata > Mammalia > Carnivora > Procyonidae > Procyon > Procyon lotor. The sequence continues at coordinate 82,715,287 of CM053609.1, forward strand.
TGGGTGAAAACAGGCAATTTCCTGCTTCTCTCTTCCACCCCTAATTAGGGGCCTGAGTCCCAAGTGATAACATCTTGAAGGGTCTTTACCATTACCAGTGGGTGGGGCCACAGAACGGGATGGGGAGCACCCATCTGCATGGGTTCTGAGGGGGCCTGCACCTGTTTAACTGGTTGCTAAATATTTTTAATACTATCTGGCACAAAAACTTCATTTTATGCGACTCCTGGTCACCCAGGGAAAACAACTGGGGTTCAGTGAAACACATTGGGTTTGACATCAAAAGATTTGGGTTCAAGTGCTATCTCTGCCAAGAGAAAATGAGACACTAGGTGTGAACACCTCAAGTAAGGGAGTGGGCTCATTTCAGGTAGAACTGTGTATGATGACCCATCTTAAATACAGCATTTCTTTTTTTTTTTTTTTAAAGATTTTATTTATTTGACAGAGAGAAACACAGCTAGAGAGGGAACACAAGCAGATGAAATGGTAGCAGAGGGAATGGTAGTGGGTGAAGCAGGCTCCCCCCTGAGCAAAGAGCCCGATGCGGGGCTCAATCCCAGGACCCTGGGACCACAACCCAAGCTGAAGGCAGACGCCTAATGACTGAGCCACTCAGGTGCCCCAAATACAGCATTTCTTATGACATTAACATGGAAGGGAAGCATGCTGGAACCTCCCAGAAAAGGTGAACCAGGCTGTCACTAAGGTCCCATTGGTCTCATCGACTCAACACTAAGATGTAGGGTAGACTTATCAGACCTTAAGAAGTATCCACGGGGGCACAGTTGGTTAAGGGCCTGACTCTTGGCTTTGGCTCAGGTCATGATTTGAGGGTCGTGAGATGGAGCCCCATGTTGGCTCTACGCTCAACGTGGAGTCTGAGACTCTCTCTCCCTCCGGCCCTCCCCCTCCTGTTCTCTCTCTCTCTAATAAATAAATCGTAAAAAAAAAAAAGTATCCACAAGTCCTCAGAAAATCATTAGTCAAAGTGTGATTCATTTTGGGTGGCCTCTTATTGATCTTATCTGCCAAATGTAGATTCTTAGACTCTGGCCCAGACCTGCTGAGTTAGAATTTTGAAAGGTGCACGGCCCAGGAATTTTGTTTTTAAACACTCCGCAGGAGATTTTGACAGATGAATGGAAAGGTAAGAACTACTAGTCCAGTAGCGAAACACTGCAACACTCAGCCCTGGTGACATTACATAGGAAAAGGGGCCAGCTTCTGGATACCCACACTACCAGCTGCTGCTCAAGGGCTCTACGAATGCAGTTTCTGAAATGATTACTAGAAAAGTGGGCGTGTCTCAGTGTTTCGGAGTGTGTAGGATTGTTTGAGAGAGACTGAGTTCGTGTGTTCAAGAGTGTTGTGCCAGCAGGGTGTGCCTCCCCGGAAGAGCAAACAATCGTCTCAGGCCAAGCCCTCTGGATTCATGGCAATATCACTAATTGCCTCTGGTTTCCATGACTTTGTTTAGGCTTCCAGAGAACAAAGCTACACATCCTCTTGTCAGATTTGACCCCTATGAACTTAATGAACTTCTGACTAGGGCATCACAATAGAGTCCGTCCAAAAGTTTCCTTTAGCTCACACTAATTTGCACAAGCAAAACTGCACGAGCTTCAGTTTTATAAAAAGCTTCTCAGGGATCTCTGAGCCGGATACAGACTAAAACCTGGGAGGCCAGAAATCCTAAAGGTAGCAGGCTTCCCAGTGCATATTTCGTAAAGGATGATCATGTTCCCGCCTGGCCTCAGTAGCCTCGCTGGTGCTCAAATGTGCTTGTGGTGTTGATCGCCTTTCATTCAAATGCATAGGAGGAGAGCGCGAGTCCTGCTTCTGCCGGACCAATGGCATCAAATCCCACTTTTCTTCTAGCTGTCTCTTTTCTCTTGAGTGGGCCACTCATTACATTTCAATTGAGTTCAGTTCCACTTAACATTTATTGAGGACTAGCTATCCTAGGTGCTTTTGTGTTTGTAGCTCAGGTGGGAAGGGTCCCGGCGACAGATGAGCAAGACCCTATTCCTGCCCTCAGAGTTCCAACCATGGACAGCCCATGAGACAGCTACACAAGTACCTATCTACTCCTCAAAATGTAATGAATGCTAAACTAGCAGTTTACCCAAAGCTCGGAAAGAGGAAAAATTATTGTCTTAGGAAGTTGACGGAAGTGCAATTGATCAGGGTCTGAAAGGAAGCTAAATGTCTTGACTCTCATTTCTTTGGGTCTTGAACAATCCCATAAACGTTTTTAATTCTGTGACAGTGCTGGACGTATAACCGTAACTAGACATATACTGAACACTGATTACTATATATATATTCATTCAGTCCTCACAATAGCCTCGTGCAATAATAAACTGTTATTATCCCCATTTCTAAGGTAGGGAAACTGAGGCAAAGAGAGATAAAGCAATAGAACCCCACGGCAGCAGTAGGCAGCAGGAGCAGTAGGCAGTTTGGATCCAGGGTCGTCTAACTCCAGCCCTGTACACACATTCATATTTTACTCATATTTTATGCTACCAACAACCTACCCTTTACTTTTTCTGCCTACATTTTCTATCCAGTTTAGTGTCCTTCTTAATTTTCTTCAATATTTCTATTGTCTGGTGAGAAGAATGAATATAGATTTTTAAATGACTCATTTTTGCCTTTAATCCCAATATTTCATGGGAAGTCACAGAAATCCGAACCTGAAGAAGGCATGTCTAAAAGGACTTTCCCCTCCTTGCTGCTGGTGTCCTGTCCCAGGGCCCACTGCGTTAGCGTCAAACAAGAAGGCCCACTGAAGAGGGCAAGGCTGTGGGCTTTCAAACCTAGACCTACATTGGTGAAGATACTATAAATGCGGGTCCAAATGATTCTGCCTAAATATGACTGCTGCCCCAACTCCTGCCAAATGCTCCTTGGGCGTTCGGAATGCTCTACATTTCTGCCCAAGGAAGCTTTCTGCGAAAGCTTCTCGAATTCAGATCCCCTCAGACCTTTTTGTTCTCGGACACTCAGAAGTGCCGCGTTAACAGCCAGGAAGGGAGCACCCACAGGGGGAAGCAGCACATCACGGGCACCGAGAGCCTCAGGGATCACACGAAATAGGAGTCAAGTCCTTGCCAGCTGTGTGCCTGTTGAATCTCTCTGCACTTCAGCTGACACCTCTGTGAAATAGAGGAGAATAACTCCCTCACAAGGGTTTTGTGAGGACTGAATAAAAGAACATCTACAGAATGCTTCCTATAGTGCCCGCCATGTAGTAAAGAAGCCACCCTTCTCATTTTTAGGATTTGATTACAATGGAGAAAGTAGAGTATGCAGTACTTTGAGGGCTGAAGGGAAGAGATCAAAAGCAGAGAGCTCAGAATTGAGTGTTCTGCTGCACCTGTGCTATGTCCTTTGCGTTTGTGTCGGCATCTCGTCCAAGGAAACCACTGCGTTTACCAAAGCAGAACGGTTAGAGGGAGAAAAGCTGGGCAGTGGTGCTGGGAACAATACCACAGGGGCCCCAAATGTTCTCCATGCACTGTTCTGCCGCCCTGGTGCCCAAGCCACACCCACAACCCTAGCTTTGCTTGGACTTCCTCCCCACATCTCACGGCGTTCCTTCTCGGAGGGGCCTGAGGGCTTGGCCTCTGCATCCATCTCACCGGCCGGCCGTGCCAACTTCCCTTAGGCCACCCCCGTCCCAGCTTCACCCAGATGTGCTTTCAATTTCCCCTGAGACTTCCTCCCTGATCCACGGGTTACTTAGAAGTGTGTTGTTTAATTTCCAAATGTCTTTCTATTGTAGATTTCTAGTTGAATTCCACTGTGGTCTGAGAACATATTCTGTACGAATTCTAGTCTTTTAACTCTATTACGGTTTGCTTTATGGCTCAGGGTATGGTGTATGCTGGTGAATGTTCCATGTGCACTAGAGAATCCATATTCCACTGGTGTTCAATGCAGTGGTCTGTAAGAGTCAACTACGTCCAGCTGCTGGCTAGTGTTGTTTAGGTCATCTAAACTAGATTAAGTCCCTCATCAGTAGTCTGCTTGAGATTCTCTATCTCCCTCTCCATTTGTTCCTCCCCCGGCTCTCTCTCTTTCTCTCTCTAAAATAAATAAGTCTTTAAATCCTTATTCATTTTCTGTTCTATCCTCTCTCGCTTGCTATCTCTCTCTCTCTCAAATAAATAACATGTTTAAAAAAATAAAATCTCTGACTTTTAGCTGGCATGTTAGATCATTCACATTTAAAGTGATTGTTGGTCAACGTGGATGGAACTAGAGGGTATTATGCTAAGCGAAGTAAGTCCATCAGAGAAAGACAATTATATGAATCTCTCTGATATGAGGAATTTGAGAGGCAGGGCGGGGGGTCGTGGGGGTTAGGGAGGGAAAAAATGAAACAAGATGGAATCAGGAGGGAGACAAACCATAAGAGACTCTCAATCTCAGGAAACAAACTGAGGGTTGCTGGGGGGTGGGGGGGTAGGGATGGGTGGCTGGGTGATGGACATTGGGGAGGGTATGTGCTATGGTGAGTGCTGTGAAATGTGCAAGCCTGATGATTCACAGACATGTACCCCTGGGGCAAATAATGCATTATATGTTAATAATAAATAAAAAATATAAAAATTAAAATAAAGTGATTGTTGGTATCATCATATTGAATTCTACCATCTTGCTAGCTGTTTTCTCTCTAGGATACTAGTTCTCAGTTTCTATGTCCTCCTTTTCTGCCTCTCTGGGCTTAATTTTTCCATTTTATCTCTTATATTGACTTGTTATTTATGTCTCTTTTTTTAGACTTTTTAAGTCAGTGACTAAAAGTTCTAATTACTTTGCAGTGATAAAGAGTTTGATCATTTTGTGTTTCCTAAGAATGGGTTCAGAGAAAGCTATAGTTTTGTTTCTTGTTGAGATAGTCTTTGAACTATTGTGGTTAAACTAGCCAGAATTTAAATAGAATATTCCAGTATGGAATATAATTTCATTTGAAGAGAATGTTTAAATTTCATTTGTAATCAATGAACTAACACATACTTTTTTTAAACACTGGGAAGATTAAACCTGGATAAACAAAAATACTCTTATATACAAAAAGGAAAATACAGTGACCTTTTAACTTATTTAACTTTATTCTTCCGAGAAAACATAGACAGAAATTATCGAATTTTGCTCACTGGGAAAATCCTGGAGAAATGTTCCCTTCTAGAGAAGCAGTTCCTATTTCTGTTTTGGGACCAGAGCCCCTTTGAGAACCTGATGAACAACACCCTAGAAAAACACATAGGCTCATCTACACCTCAAATTTTGCACATAATTTCAGAGAATGCACCGACTCCCTTAAGAGTCTCTAGATCCCTGGTGAGGAACACCTGCCCTCGAGGGCGTAGTGAATGTCGTCACCAAGGATTTTGCCGTAACCATGTGTCTGGGTATGTAGGCCAAATAGCAGAAGTATCAGGTTTGACTTGAGCTTCTCGAGCACGGCAAGAGAAACTCTTGTCCTCTTAAACTTCCTGCTAAGGCGGCCCCACATCCAGGTCATACCCACGTCTAGCTCTTAAGTTCGTCACCTGCCCGGTCCTGTACTTGAATAGGACAGCCCTGTGGCTTCTACAATGGCAAAGAAAGCTGAGATGGTGAGAGCCAACTGGCTAGGCTGAACGCCCAGCACACGCAGGATGTGTTCATCTCCTTTTATGCTGTAAGGTAGACGTCTCCCAGGTGTGACGATCGCTTAAACTGTGGCTACGAGCACCAAGACAAATTTGTCCATGAGCAAATTTTCACACTAATATTAAAACTATCTTCAGTACAGAGAGAATGTTTTAAGCAATAACTGCTTGTATTTTA
>CM053609.1:82721233-82741889 GCA_028646535.1 Procyon lotor
ATAGATAGATAGATAGATAGATAGATAGATAGATAGATAGATACCAAAAACCTCAGTCGCAAAGCATTTAATGGCCAAGAGTCCTGAAGAATCCACCAACTACTCCTTCCTTATTCTTCTGCCAGGGTCTAAAATCTCCCTCCAACTATGATGCCCTCCTGAGTCAACCAAAACAGTTACTTGACTCCCCTCAGTAACATTTTTATAAGCAAATAACACCATTAACTTTATCCATTCCTCTATAAATGCACTTCCCATTGGCTTGTATTTCATTTTTTCCTTTCATGTATCTGCCCTCTTAATGATTCAGTAAAATCCATTATCTTTAAGATATTTATCTCATTTGCAAAGGAATCCCACTTTTTCCCCAACTCACATAATGTCATAGAGAAGTGTTTTTAATATTATCAAATAGAGATGATGGATCATATTTTTGGATATTTTTCAGTATTAATATGTTTACTTTCCAAATAGTAAACATTAACCAGATTGAATGGAATCCTTTGGAAATAACCATTAATGAGATGGTTGACCTGTGGCCCGGAAGCTCACTCTGGCAGTGAGAGCATTTGCTTGTAAAGCATTACAAGCATTTGCTTGTAAACAAGCAATGTTTACAATGAAAAAAAGAAAAAAAACCTCCCTTTCCCAAATTTCCTAATAAAAATGTTTGAGAAAACTTCATTTCCAGAACAAGTTAAAGGAACCCTAAAAGAACAAAAAGGCATCCCTTTTTGCATGTTTGTGTCTTTTTCAGTGCTCTTTGAAATAATCAGAATGTCAGGACTTTGGCATTTCTAAAGGTATTCCAACCAGATAGTTTTAATTCCTCTTTATTCTTTGGAATAGTTTACACTCTACAAAAGATAAGCTTCTCTTTCGCTAGCAACTTTTCTTTTCCGCTTGATAAACAATGATGCTTTTTAATGTGGTCCCAAGGGAGCTAAAATGAACTTAGATCAATTTCAGTGACTTCCTTATTTACATGACATCCTCATGATATCCTCAAAACTACCATCCAACACAGCTCATCTATTCACCTCTTCCTCCTCCTCTGTCTTGAGCATCTTCTCTCTGAACAGTAGCCCTTTTTCAACTGCTTGGCAACATTAGTTAAGACTCATTTTCACGTAGAGATAAGAAAAAAAATATTCCTGGTTAGATTCTTTTTTTCCGAATAAAATCAGAACTAGAAAATAAACACACAAGTAAAAATTGGTGCGTGATTTTCCCCTTCAGTTCTTCACCCTAAAATGAGGTGTTGCACACAATTTCTGATGTTCCAAGTTATCCCAGATTGTGGTGTTATAGTACACTGGGTCACCTAATGGATCACCTAGTATACTGACTTTAGGGTAGAGCAGACCACTCGGGAAAGGTTAGCCACCCTCATTTTAGCCAGAATTAGCCTCTGACAGCTATGTAGTGTTTGCTACTCTAAACACACCGTAAGTGACTGGTGTGCCCATCGAGAGTCACTTGTTTAATAGTTAGTTCTGTCAATGGCTGCAAGTTCAAGGGAAGCTATTCTTTTCCTACGGCACCACCACAAAGCCCCTCACTTCTTGCATTTTCAAAAATCAGAGTGTGAAGGACAACAGAGAGAAGGGAAGAAAGGAGGAAGACATACCTATGAAGACAGAATTTAAAGAGGGAGCAAGATCAAGATCTTAGCTGAGGTGAAATAATCTTTTGTGGATGAGTGAAGAATAAAGGTCAGAAGGAGAAATTTGCCCATTTTCCACCCTCTTACAATTGGGGGGGTTAGGTGGAGGAATTTTCATCATCTTCTTGACCTGTACATGTGCCTCATAAATTAAAAAGGTCTTTGCCATAAAGATGCTTAAATTTTTTTTAATATTATCAAATGTATCCATCTTTTTTCCTTTAATGACTTTCGGGCTTGTGTTCTGTTTAGAAAGGCTGGGCTCATTTCATTTCATGAATGAAATGATTCCATGATTCTAAACAAATTTAACCATATTTTATTCTAGTAGCTTAATTTTTAATATATCAATATTTGTTCCAGGTTTAATTCAGTTTGTGAAAATTGTGAAATTCATCTTTCTTGGTGTAATTTCATTTCAGTGCAAATGTCATTCAGATCACATTCAGATCAATCAGTCATTGACTGTTTACTAACAACGTATTATGAGCCAAGCCTGTGAGAGATTCCAAAGAAATAGAAGACATGGTAGTTGACTTCAAACAAGTTACACTGTGGCTGGGAGAAACAACTACCACCCTGAGCCATTTCTAGAGCTAGAGAGCATATAATTAAGTACTAAATACTGAGATGGTGCCTAGAATTGGTATGGGACCTCAGAGGATGGTACAATCTACATAGGCCACAGCTGTTAGGGAGACCTTGTAGAAAAGATAGGGCAAGAGTTGGCTGTGTACTTCCCCAAATGCTAAAGCAGAAAGCTACCAGCTCTGTTCACACGTGTGTGCATATGCATGCACACACATGTGCAATTTAGGTAGACACCCAGTTTTTACAAAACTACTCAGCTGTTGGGAAAATATACCTGCCACAAACTAAGTAGGATTTAGGTGCTTACTTGCAGATTTGAGACAGGGTTTTAGAGCTAGAAAGAAGTCACAGAGTGGCAAGGGTAGTGGTGGGAAATATCTGCCAAGGGAGGGATGCCGGCCTGGGAGTCCTACCTTCTAATCACCGCCCAAACATCTATTAGATCCTCCTGTCCTGCCTAGCATTTTGCCTACCCTGACTCTGCCAGAGAGTTCTGCCAAGTGTGGGTGGGCATCCTCTGGGGGGGGGGGGGCTCTGTCCTTGAGCAATTGGCTGCTACTTCCTTCTTCCTTCTACTTGAAAGGGTCACCACCTTGCTAACTCTGAATCAGCCCAACACATCCTCAGGTGTTGAAGAGCAGTGAACAATACCTTAGTATATCACTTCTACAAGTCTGTTACAGCTGCTGGGAATAAAAGTTGGTTCAGACTTTGGAAAGGGCAGAAGAAACAAGGATAGGTATATCAGTATGTTTATATCAATACGTATACCAATATATTTTAAGTCTCATGTTTGGGGTACCTGGGTGGCTCAGTGAGTTGAGTGTCTGAATCATGGCTTCAGCTCAAGTCATGAACTGAGGGTGGTGAGATAAAGCCATGTGTAGGGCTCTACACTCAGCAGGGAGTCTGCTTGAAATTCCCTCCCTCTCCTTCTACCCGTTCCCCCACCCGCTCCCCTCATAAGTGTGTGCTCTCTCTCTCAAATTAATCAATACATCTTAAAAAAAAAGGCACACTTTTTACATGCCCTTTGATCCAACCATTTAGCTTCCAGGAATTTCCCATTTATTTACTTAATAAAAACATATTGCTTACTGTTTTAAGTGCTTAAAAAAACTCACTTAATCTTCAGAACAATCTTTTGAGATATGCACTATTATTTTACAATGAAGAAAATGAGACACAGAGAGGTTAAGTAACCTGTCCATGGCCAGCAACTTGTATATGGTGGGGCCCGCATTTGAACTCATGCTGTGTGACTAAGGTCCCTGGAGTTAACTATACACTATGCCACCTGTGATGGTTGATTTCATGAGTCAACTTGACGGAGCACAGGGTGCCCAGATTAAACATTACTTCTGGGTGTGTCCATGAGGGTGTTTCAGGATAAGATTAGCATTTGAATTAGTAGGTACAGAAACCTAGATTTCCCTCCCCAGTGTGGTGGTAGGTGGGCATGTACAGTTTGCTGAAGGCAGGCCCCTCAGAGGAAAAGAGCAAAAGTCAGAGGAAGGAGGAATGCTCCCCTCTCCCTGCTTTCTCTTCAACCTCACTGACCAAGCTGGGCCATCCCATCTCTCCCTACCTTTGGACTGAGACTTCCGCTACCGGCTCCCCAGGTTCTCAGGCCTTCGGATGCTGACTGAACTTGCACCACTGTCTTTGCTGGGCGTCCAGCTTACAGATGGTAGATTGTGGGACTTCCCAGCCTCCATAGTTGTGTGAGCCAATTCCTCATAATAAATCTCCTTATATATATCACAGATAGAGAACCAATAAGATATTTCTATAACCAATAGAAGACATAGAGTTGACTCTTGAATAACATGGTTTTGAACTGTGCAGGTCCACTCACATGAATCTTTTTCTATGAATATAGTACAGCACCGTAAACGTATTCTCTCTCCTTTATGATTTGCTTAATAACATTCTTTTCTCTAGCTTACTTTATTGTAAGAATACAGTATGTCATACACAAAACATACAAGATATGTATTAATTGACTGTTATGTTACCGGTAAGGCTCTCAGCCAACAGTAGGCTATTAGTAGTGAAGTTCTGGGGGAGTTAAAAGTTATGTACTAGATTTTTGACTTTGACTAGACCAACCTCATGTCGGTCAAGTGTCAGCTGTATATACATCTCCTATTGGTTCTGTTTCTCTGGAGAGCCCTAAGACACTGCCTAGGCAGTCAGCAGGAACGTACATGAAGATACAGCTATGAGGCTATTCATCCAACACAAACATATTCATGCCCACTGCGTGCCCAGCACAGCCCCTCTTCCCTTTTCAAATGGAGGGTAAAAGCTCATCTGTGAGTCATGAAATAAATTTAGTGGACTGTGACCAGAATTTCTTTAAAATGATACAGAAAATAATAGAATACAAATTACCAGAAAGCGAGCTCTGTTTCATGACATTTTTTTCACTTATATATATTTGCACAACCATGTATGCACAGATGAGTGTTGAGTCAGAAGACCATGTACTTACGGTGAGTTATAATCAGAAAGGCTTAAAAATCACCAGTCCAGTAGGAAAGAAAAACATCAGATAAGTAATTATACTTGTATCAAGTTAATTTTTTAAAATAATTGCAAAAAGTTGTCTGATAATAGGAAATTATTAGATTATGATATAGATATGTAATGGAATTCTACCTAGAAACTAAAGTTATATTGTAGGGAAGTATTTAATGACATAGAAACATGTGCAAGATATATAAATAAGGGGGAAAGTCAGATTATAAAACATGTGGAATATACATTTAAAAATATGTATATATAGACACACGCACATATGTATATTTGCATAGACAAGGACTAGAAAGGATAGTCATCAAGATGTTTCTTGATGTGTTATGCAAAAAATATTCTTTTGTCTATCTGCATTTTCTGCAATTAGTGTAATTACTTTTATAAGATACATCATTATATAAAATAATATAAAAATATAAATATAAATAAAATTTAAAAATAAAATAAATAATAAATAATATTATATTAATATAATATTTTTATAATATAATATATTAATTAATATAATTTATAGTATATTATAATATAATATATATTAAGTATATTATAATATATTATATATTATACTATGATATATATTTTATATATATTATTATATTATTATTAATTAATTTTTAATTAATTATTTTAATTAGGAACCTTCCAATTAGGAAGAATTAATTAATAATTAATATAATATAGTTAAATATAATTAATATAATATAAATAATAAAATAATAATAAAAATTAAAAATAAATAAAAATTAAAAATATAAATAAAAATATAAAATATTTTATGTATATAATTAAATAATAAGGATTAGTATAAACATAATGAAAATTCTTGCAAACAAAAATAAAGAGTTCTACAGATAATAAGGAATCTTTACAAACAATAATAATAATAACGAAAAGGACAAACTATTCAATAAAAGAGTGGGCAAAGGAGGGAAACAGATCATTCATGGAAGAGGACGTTTTCTTCCCAAATAAACGCATCAAGTGATGCTCAAGCACACCAGTGATGAGAGAAATGCAAATTAAAACAAAAATAAGATAAAAATATGTCTTTTATTAGTTTTGCAAACTGCTAACCCTGCCCTATGAGAAACACTCCAAGAAAATTTCATATCTGATAACCTGGAGTTTCCGAATGGAAATAAATGAGTGTCCACCCTACAAAGGAGTGGGTACACTGTAAATATCAAACTTGCCTGGATACTTAATATGTGCTTTTATTTCTGCCTCAAATTCTAGGGCCGAGGGTCAGGGGGACTGAAACACTGGCATTGATTAGCAGCCCTACAATATCATGAAATAAATAATTTAAGTGAGGTACAAAGGCTTCTCCAAAAAAGTACAGAAACTTCTAACACAGAAAGACAGTGTTTAGGGGCGCCTGGGTGGCTCAGGCGGTTAAGCATCTGCCTTCAGCTCAGTCATAATCTCAGGATCCTGGGATTGCCCCACACATCAGTTTCCCTGCTCAGCAGTGGGGAGTCGGCTTCTCCCTCTCTCACTGCCCATCTGCCCTGCTTGTGCTCTCTCCCAAATAAATAAATAAAAATCTTTTTATAAAGATAGTTTTTATAAACATAATCAATAACTGATTATATTTTTTCAGTGTTCATCCTATACACACGCATGCACACACACTCACACACACACCACGTTAATCTCTTAATATATATCACCTCATTTAATCCCTACATCAACTTTATCAGCTTTAGTTACTCCTCTAGCCCCATTTTTACTCTAAGACAACTGAGGCTACAATAGGTAAGTGGAGGAGACGGGACCTGAGCCCAGAGTTCAACACCTCCTCAGTGTGCAATCCCAGCCGCTTGGGTAATTTTCCACATTGAAATCTGGTGGTTGGTTGTACATGATCCTAATTGAGGATGTTGTTTTTGAGGTAAGAGGGCTTCAAAGAAAGGTCTGGGGATTACTGGTGATGGATACAGGTTTCCTTAAGTTTCCAGCGATTGTTTCTTAGAGCACTCCTTTACAAAACAGTCACGACTGGATTTTTTTTTTTTTTTTCTTTGCTGATGAAAATTCGAGTGTCCTCAAACACAATGTGTCTTGTTCCGGCAAGAATTCTTTGTTAATGTGCACAATAACAAGGAAGACCCTATTATGGTCTTTTTCTATGGTGATATAATTGAAATAAAAAGACACTGAAATCGTTGTCTTGGGCTCTTTCTACAGCTTCATAAAATATGGTTATCATCCTGTATTTGGCCCAGAGACTTCTTAGTATTATAAATGTAGCAAGAGAGAATTATGACAGAATTCTGACAATAAGAATAATGATTAAAAACAGGGGCACCTGGCTGGCTCAGTTGACAGAGCATGTGACTCCTGATCTCAGGGTTGTAGGTTCCAGTCCCATGTTGGGTGTAGAGATTAGTTAAAAAATAAAGAAAGAATAATGATAAAAACAATAATTGTATTCATAGTAGTAACACACTAAGGGAAACTATTGATGATAATCAAGTGTAAAGGCTGTGTATCGGAGGGGCGCCTGCATGGCTCAATTGGTTAAGCGTCTCTGACTCTTGGTTTTGGCTCAGGTCATGATCTCAGGGTCTCTGGCTCCCTGCTCAGCAGGGAGTCTGCTTCTCCTCTGCTCCTCCTCGATTGTGCACACACACACACACTCTCTCTCTCTCTCAAATAAATAAAAATATTTTTTAAAAAGGCTGTCTATTTGGAGAGATATATTCTGGAATGGAATATGAACTTCAGGCTTTTTTCTTTCGTCATTTTTGGGAGATAAGGCTCATCCGGGCAGGACCCAGGAACTAGAAAATATGCATCACTTTTAACGAGACACAAGACACACTTGGCCATTCTTAATGGTTTCTGACAATAATGTCATTTAGCACTTGTGTCCTTTAAATATCTCATTTTTCCAGTAACTCTTGGTTCCAGCAGCAGTGGTGATAGATGATTGTGCTTTACTCTACAACTGACCAACGTCTTTCATGAGTGCTTATTACTCGGATTGTCTTGCTTGTCCTACCTCTTTTCCCCTGCATCCTGATTTCTTCATTATTTTATTTTATCTATTTTATAAATCACCATTAAGAACTTGGGGGATAAGACTGAAATAAATACATGCACAAAGAGTCAAACAAACTATCTCATCCCATAAAGGCAGCCTGAATTTTTCCCCATAGCCAAAGAGTTCCAGGTCAAATGGCTTAGCTAATGGCTTGTAAGTGGCCTCAGAGTGGGAGTCAGAGATTAAAGTCTCAGGTGCTAATATGATGACAGTAGGCTATATCTCCATATTCCAGAGAATTGAGTCTGATTGTCCCTATGATCATTACTTCCTACTTCCTTCTCTTCCTAGTTTTGTTGTAATCCTGTCTTTCTTTCTTTCTTTCTTTCTTTCTTTCTTTCTTTCTTTCTTTCTTTCTTTCTTTCTTCCTTCCTTCCTTCCTTCCTTCCTTCCTTCCTTCCTTCCTTCCTTCCTTTCTCTTTCTTTCTCTTTCTTTCTCTCTCTCTCTCTCTCTTTCTTTCTTTCTTTCTTTCTTTCTTTCTTTCTTTCTTTCTTTCTTTCTTTCTTTCTTTCTTTCTTTCTTTCAAGATCTTATTTATCTGAGAGAGCACAAGCAGGGAAGAGAGGCAGAGGGAGAAGCAGACTCATCACTGAGCGGGGATCATGAAGCAGAGCTCTATCCCAGGTCCCCGAGATCATGACCTGAGATGAAGTCAGATACCCAACCACCTGAGTCACCCAGGCGCCCCTGGCTGCAGTCATTTCAATCAAGCCCAATGGAACGTGGTCACTGCAGACAAGCTGGTGGTGTGGGAGGGGCAGAACAGAGGGGGGCTAATTTACTTTGTGCTCTGCACAGATAACTCTTTTCAACATAAAATCTCTTTTGCCCCATATTTTTTATTTGGACTTCTGAAAGTAATAAAAATAGTTACCTGTAACGTTATAATACGGGATATATTTACTTCTAGATTTTAAGCACACTCATGCACAGAAACATAAGGAATATGCCATCACGTCCGGATGGATTTAAAGATTTTCCCAATAACTAACTCACAACAAGTGATTAAGCGGTTCCACAAGGGCAAATGAAACATTTTAACCAACGAAAACATCATAGCAGCTAAGTATATAAATAAAATAAAGTAAAATGAAATTAGACAATTACTAAGACGGATTACTTCTTCCAAAGTTTCCTCAGACACGTGGCTCGCTGGGTCCTACAGGGTGGAGGGAGGACCATAGTTTATGGCCATTGTGTGTGTCCCCGGGGCCACAGCAGTGGGTGGCAATAGGAAACAGAACACCAGCTCGTCCGGGATGCAGTTCGGACTGACCATCCTCACAACTGTGCTGGGACAGAAGTGAATGGTATGGATCGCCGAAAGAAAAGGGGTGTTTTTGTGGTCTGGGCTGGTGACTGGCTACACAGGGGAAAAGCCGCCAGAGCTAAGCAGCTCCCTTCAACATTGCTGCTACGTCAACTCCTCTTTTATCTTTGTATCCTTCCCTGAGCGTTCTAAGAGCTGGAGCTCAAATTCAGTGCTGAGCTAATAGAGAGAAGGAAGGCAAGAGGTTAAACCAAACAGTTAACTGTGTCTCTTCAAAACTGACATTTAATACAGGGTGTAAATCACTAGGGGAGCCTGTTATTCCTTCAGGAATGCAATTACATAGGGTCAAATAAAACATGAAAGAAACCAACAAGTTTTAAAATGTAGTATGTTCTCAAAAGTAGGCAAGGAGGAATGTGAAGCAGTTCAAATATGCTAACACTCCCTGCTGTCCTATAGGAGAGGATTACAAGGGGAGGTTTCTGCTCTTTAATGATTATGTGGTTAAGCACGGGTATGGAAGCACATCGCCCGATCTGGCTGCTCCCCACTGGACCCCCAGCTTCCCAGGACTCCCTGCATTCATTCAAAGCAGGTGTAGGCTCTGCCGTTCAGCCCATTACCATTACAGTCCCATTACCAGCCCTGCCCTCCACTTAACACTTTTCAAAAGTGTTTATATGGCAGTGCAGAATACACGGCGGGTATTTTTTTCTATTTTACTCACTCCTACAAGGAAAAAAAAAAAAGAAACCACCAGGAGAATCCTTATTCTGTGACTTCAAGATAGAGAAAAATTAATGGTGGACTCTCTTAAAGGCTTTTGAATATTTATAGCTACTTGTAAATTATGTAGGTGTTAATTTACACCATGGGGCAGCAGAAGGTGGGCTTATGTTTGTATTTCGGGAAGTATCTGTTACAGTTTGGTGCATTTCAAAAATCTGATGCCTCGAAAAGGTGGGTTGGCCCACCTTCAGTTTAAGGTACTCATGAACTAGGGTGACCAACGCATCCCAGCTCACCCCGTGCTCTCTTGGCTCTCGCACGCAAAGTCCCACGGCCCAGGAAACTTCTCGCTCCCCAGCAAAGCAGGACGACTGGCCGTCCTGTTCCACACACATAGCCCACATTCTCGCTTTGCCCCCGTGCTCCTAGCCCTGGGGGTATATCCCACGTGTGTGCACCAGGGAGGTGTGCAAACAGGCACACGCGTGCCAGGCAAGCCGATTCTGAATCAAACAGAATTTGTAATTAGTCATTTCTTTAGAGTCTTGCTTGAAGCATATGCAATAGCACGGTGGAAACCGGGTGAGGAGAGAGCGTGGCGGGGAAGGGACACTGGGATCACTACTAAACTAATCATAAAAGAATTCAAACAAAACAGACAGGTCAGCTGGGTTCAGAGTCCTGTACGATCAGTGACTTTTATAAGCTAGTTCTCGCTTCTCCAAGAAAAATACAGTTTCAAATGAGTCGTGACTCAAACTTGATTTCCTTTATCTTGCTTACAAAGTGTATCATACTACAAAGCTGACTTCTCAGAGTCTAATTCCAAAGGGTGCAGATTCTATCTAGTTGGTTGACTCCCGGGAGTTTCCTCTCTCCCAACCCCACACCCCACCCCTGTCCCGTCCCTTACCCCCAACCAGGCAGTGGTGGTGGCCCCAGGCTGGTCCTTTTGAATCCTGCCTGAGGGCCGGCAGCTGCCCAGGTCAAGCTCACTGACTAACAGGCACCTTGGGGGTATGTCTCTGAGGTGCACAATTTCCTGAGCGCCTCGCCACATCGGCAGTTCTGCAGGCTCCCAGATCTTTCCAGCAAGCCCTTGGCAACTCCACAGACTGCATGGCTGCCCCAGTGCCTACGACAGACCATTCTGACTACGAGCTGAGTTATGAAAGTCTGGGAATCAGCTGAGCTCCTGAGAGCCGCCTAGTTGAGCAGACCCAAGAGCAGAGTCAAACTTAGTTCATCTTACACGTCTAAGTCCTTTGGCTCTTTCGTTGACGCTTCTCCTGACAGTGCAGTTGGAGATCCATCTGACCCAAGAGAATTCATTTCCCTCACCCCACTTCCCCTCTCTCCCTCCCCACCCCTCTCTCTTTGTGGCTATTTTCTTATTCTGTCAAGAGAGGCCAAACCGATACATTCCCCAGAAATAATGCAAAATAAAGCAAAAAGTAATTATAAATAATGTTTTCTCTTCTGACTCATGTAAACCTCTTACCTCAGAGGTTCTCCTTTCCTGTGCTTAGAACTTGTCTTTCCAGATCAGACACGCTATAAGCATCAGTCTCAAAACTTAGTCCAATGCAAGGAAATTGGTGGTAGACAGGACAAATAAAGGCTCGAAGACTGAAGGAACAGACTTGGAAAGGAGAAAGGTGCCTCCTTGCAATTTTCAAATGAACATGAGGTATGTGCTGGGGGGACTGAACCTGGGCTTGGGAGGCAAACAGATCTAGGTTTGAATTCCAGCCCAGGCACTTATTAGCGACGTGATCTTGGACAAGATACTTCACCGCTGTAAATTTCAGTTCCTCCTGTGTGCCATGGGGATAATTCTAGTTTGAATATGAGGACAGGAAGTAACTTATGTAAAGCACTCAATACATAGTCGATGTTTAATAAGCAGCTTCTAGTACCATAGCGATGGATTTCATGGGACAAAGCAACCCCCTCCGACAGCCCATGGTGCCCTCTGTTTTGACCGCTGGGCTTCTTCCCTAATGGACATCTCTAGGAACCCTGAGCTCTTAATCTCAGCCCTCCACCCACACTCCCTAACTGGCCTGAGGCAAATCACTTATCTGCTTCAATTACTTCATCTGCACAGAGGAGGATAATAATATTTACCTCCCTCAGAGGAGTGTTGGGAGAATTAATGAATGCTTGCAAAGTACCCTGAGATCTACAGATGAAAGGCAGTGTAGAATTGCAAAGTATTATTATAAATATTAGTGTTATTTTGACACATTTGCATGCATGCATGTGTGAGCAAATTTGCACCTACAGCACGGGATGAGAGTATGACTTTCAAATATCATCCTGTGAGCACCCCTGGCAGCCCATGGACGTTTATGTCTGTGTAATTTATACACAATCAAACAGCTGGTCCCAGGAATAAGAATTTGGGTAGCTGGCATAAAATTGACCGTAGCCTATGGTTAAGAGCTTTCTAGAAGCCTTCTGGCCAGTGCCACAGTCCTTCCAGCTTCCTTTAGGGGTAAAGGATCACATACTGACTATGTGATCAGCTCCCTAAAAGGCAGTGAAGTGTAACTCTCAGACTTCTCCATCCGCCATTCGGAGAAAGGACCTTGAACCTAGAAGAGTTTGTTCCTCAGCTAACTGTCTCCATTCGCAAAACACACGGTCATATAATCAGATTGCAAAGAAACACCTCTCTCAGCCCACCTCACGCTGCATTCTCCTCCCTCCACACCAGTAGTGCCAAGTTTCAGCTCTTGCTGCTCCTCTCCTCTTTCCACGAAGAGCCCTGCTTCCTCCCAGGTGTCTCTGCTCCCCAGCCACTGGATTCCCTGCCCTTAAGTGGTGTGAGGTAACATTACAACACTATCCACCGTAATCTCACGTCTCAGAACTCCCCAGAGACCACTGCTGTGACCTGCGCTTTTAGGAATGAAAGAGTAAGAGCAAATGGAAGTTACACGAGGAAGTTAAAATCCCCTTGTGCCTCGGGACTGAGCACTCGGCTACTGTTCCTGCCTGTGTGAGGATGTGGCCGCCTCCTCTGATTCCGGATACAGAGTAGCATACGGGCGTGAGCAAGACCTACGTCTGGTCTCCAGCATAAACCTCTGCAGCCTGGCAAGAAACAGTAAGGCTTATCCAGAACCAGATTCTCATTCCTGCGACAGCCATCATAAACGCCTGCTGACACCAAGGAAGAACAAGCCTGTAATCCTCATAAAAGAACATTCTTGAACCCTGGGATCCAAAGAGGGATATGGATGCCAGTTTGTAAACTGACATTCCCTCGGCTCCTGAGTCTGATCGGACAATGAGGAAGCAGGGGATTGCCTCCGAGTTATGGGTGAGAGGCTGCACACTGGCCTCCCTACTCTGCACATCTCCCCCCGTGGCGGGGCAGATGGCCTGGAGTTCCCACAACTTGTGGTTAAAGCATTGTCTCCAGAAGGCTGTGTGCAGAGTGGAAATATGTGACATGAAAACCAACATGTTAAATCATCCCAGCAGTGCGCTGGGTCCCCGCCCACAGGGGCCTGAGAGAGCCAACCCTGTGCCTCTCTTCCCAAGCCCGAGTTCCCGTTACACCGATAGCCTGAAATCAGCCAGTGGTGCCTTGAAACCACCAAATAGAGCAAATCAGGGCTCCCCCCACCTTTGAGGAAGGTGACTGTGAATCCTTTACTGCACACCACCAATTAGCACCCACTTTGATCCACTATCATAAGACAGGTTTATGCTACCGACAAGGAATGAAGCCCAGGTGGGTCTCCGGTACGGAAGGCACGGGGAGTCAACCAGGACAGCAGGTGGCATGCGATGGCACTTGTCTCGGAGCAGCCAGGGGGTAGTGGATGGCTTGGGGAAGAGGGAGCAGCATGGCTCCTTCAAGGTTTTGCCAAAGGTTGGCCTGCCTTGTAGATTTTAGCCCCAAGCAGGGGATGCAGTGAGCATCGCAGTCCCTAGGACGCTAACAAAACAAATATGGGCTCTAGACCCTTTGTTGCCCTAACAAACTGTATCATCTCTGAGCCTCACTTCCCTTAACTATACAATTCAGCGAACTGTACTCCTTTGATGGGATTTGTGGAATCAGAGAAATACTGTTTGTAAAGTACTTGCCCTTCATAGAAGTCCTAATAGTGGTAAATTGATGGACACTTCATGGCCCCCTTCTTACTCTGTTTCTCAACAGTATTTGTCATGTTCAGTCAATCTGGTCCTGAAACCTTCGACCCCTCTGGCTTCTGAAACCCCTCGCTCTCTTCGTTTTCCTTCCTCTCTGATCCTGCCTTTATTGGGTCTTTCTTCTCTAATCCCTCTCAAAACTTAATCCGGGGCCTCCTTCTCTCGTTTCTCGCACAGCCTCATCAGGCAATCTCATCCAGTCCCGTGGATTTAAATGTTATCTTCATGCTGATGACTTCCAGACTCCTAGAATTATCCTCTGTCTAGACCAGTGATTCTTCAAGTAGGAACCCTGGACCAGCAGCAGCAGCATCACCTGGGAACTTGTTAGAAATGCAAATTCACAGGCCCCACCCAATGCTTCTCAACCAGAAACTCTGGGGGTGGGCCCAGCAATCTGTTTTATCAAGCCCTGCAGGTGTTTCTGATGCTCCCTGAAGTTTGAGAACCACCGGCTCCGGCTAACATATTTAATAGCCTGATTTACATCTCTACAGAAATATCAGACTTAATACGCCCAACACCAAACTCCTATTTCCTCCCTCGTTCTGCTCTCCTACTGAGTCCTCAGAATTGCTCCCCTGAGACAATGGCATTATCATCCACTCATTTACCAAACCTGGAAATCACAACAATCATCCCGGCTTCTTTAGCAACCATTAAATCCATTAGCAAATCCTAGGAATTCTATCTCTGAGTTACAACGTACACTTGCTACTTTCTCCCCATTTTCATCAGCATGGCCATCGCTGGGACCACCATCAAATCTTGCCTATTGGAGCAAGACCAATGCAACCTTTTCTACCTGCTACCCCATTACCCATTCTTTCTGTCTCAGCAAGAAAGCTAGATCTTCTCAAAATGGAATTTGGCTCATGGTGCTCTCCATCCTAAGACACGTTTTGGTTTCCCTTGACACCTAGAATAAAATCCAAACTCTGTACTATGGTCTCCATGGCCCTGCATGGCTTGACTCTCCCCACTTCTCTATTACCTCACCTAGTAGCACTCTCTGCCTCCCCTACTCTGTCCTCCACTCCCTGGTTTTTTTCTCAGTTCCTTAAATGGGCCACAATGCCTTTCTGCCTCGGGGACTCTGTTCTTCTGTCTGGAATGTTCCGCCTCACCCTGTGATGGCCGCTTCCCATCCTCACAGTTTCAGGGGATATGTCACCTCCCCTTTGTGTCCTTCCTTATCACCTATTAAAGTCCCCTCCGCACCCCATTTCCCATCGCCTTTTTATTTCCTTCCTGGCACATCTGCAGTTTGTTAGTTTTCTATTTAGCTATTTACTCTCTCGATGTTGGTTGTGTTTTGTTTTTCTCTGCCCCCGTCACCGTACTGCCTGAATGTGAACTCACAAGGGAAGGGGCTCATGTTTGTCGATCTCGGTGTCTGGCACTGTGACCCATGCGGAATGGGTAGTGGGCTGATGCTGCCATTAACACTAACATGGGGAAGGGAGGGCCATCTGCTTTACTTAGTCTATCAATTCAAATATTAATCTCATTCAGAAATATCCTCACAGACACACTCGAGCAATATCTGACCAAACGTCTGGGCATGCTGCAGCCTAGTCAAATTATACATAAAATTCACCATCACACCACACTACTGATAAAACTTAGAAAGATTAAGACCCTTGCACTACAGTGAAACCAGCATCGAAATCCATGTATATCTCACTCCAAAACTCAGTTACTATCATTTGCATTCACGATTCCCGTGCTCAGTGTGGGCGGCAAAGAAGATGCTGGTTCTCATCTATAACAGACAAGCAAGCAAATGGAAACAGGATGTTAATTTGAATTTCCTACCGATGCACCAAGGTTTGAAACAGAAAGGAAATCCTAGCAGAAGGTGCAGACCAAAATGTAAACACTTAAGAAAATGTTAAGAACTAATTTCTCAACTATGGGTATGTTCACTCATAATGCAGACTTAAAAGGGCAGAGACAAGGCCTCCATGAGGGTCTGACTCACTGGGCTTTGGGATCGATCCATTGAGAGTGCCTTGAGTGGGGCTTTAGAGAAGAGGATTTCCTGGGGGGTTCCACTTCTGACTGTGGCTCCCACTGCTTAGCCCTCTTGCCACCATGGGGAAGGTGGGGGGGGTACCTGCCCCTTATCCTAGTTCCGGTGAGAGAGGCTCCAAAGGGAGTATCCGGAGAGTCTGCTGGGTGTTTTCCCAAGTTGTGAGACAGATAAAGCAAGGGGCTGGCTGACAGCCAGTACAGCACGGTAGTAACTGCAAGCCAGAGCTGCGAGAGCCCCCAAATGTGTGAAATCCACAGAAGAATGTTGTCCCGGTATCATTAAAAATGGAGCCCTGCCCTGTCTAAATAAGCTTCTGCCAGAGGTCAGGAGAAAGTGGAAGAATGCGGAAGCCGAGCGATCGGCAAGTGACCAGCCAAAGAAGGGACACTGCCCACTTCAAAGGAGTTGAACTTGAAGAGGCCCTGCAGGGGAGCCTCTGAAGAACCCACAAAAGAACTTACAAGGTCCAGGGATGGTGATGTCAGCTTACGACAGCAATGGTCAAGTAAGAACCTGCCAAGTCCCCCGTCATCCCTGCCGCTGAGTCCCCTGCAGAGTCAGTGGGGAGGGGAGGAGAATTGCGAGGCAGGTAAGAAATGGACAGCGATCCCTCTTCCACTCTGAGGGGTCGAGCAGAAGCACAACCCAAACAGGGCAAGAAAGGTGATTTAACACGACACAAATTCAGACTTTGATTACTACCTAGGACTGGACAATTAATTCCTCAACCGAGGCCATGATGATGACACAAGTGACTGCAGGGTATTTTTTCCCCTGGAGTGATCAGTGAATCAGCCCAGCCCAGATTTTAATCCAGAGTTTGAAAGAGGGGATAGTTCTGCTAAATAAATGTTAACTGTCCATGAGTCTCGTTCATCAGCATACTATTTACACAATGAAAGAAGGATGAATACGTGAATGAATAAACCAAGCCCCCGCAATTCCCAAAGCTACCTGCCCATGGTGGGGAGACCATTCTGAATGCTGCGCGTCCTTTCAGATCCCACTTGTCTATAGCATCTGCTCATGGAGCTCCGAGATATATCCAGGAGAGCATCTTAGAGAAACAAGGAGGTTATTTTACTGATTCTTTAGCCAAAGCTATGACAGCTGAAAAGCTTTTTGAATTAAAGAAGCCAGATACCCATAAAAACAACCCTCCTCTCCAATATTCCAACTCCCCTCCCAAAAGATGATCCAAAGTCAGCAATTTGGTCTGTAAATTTCTAGTCCTTTCTCTATATATGGCATAAATACAGGGACATGTAATCATATGCATTTTGGTGTTTGTTTGCTTTTTTAATGGATTCACAATATACTTGTTAGTCAATAATACTTGTTTTGACTGAAGAACATGTTTTGCTTTTTAATAGGTGCACATAATACTGATATACCATAATCTATCCAACTACATTTCTACTGATGGATATTTAAATTGTATTTGATTTTTTGTCAAAGTGATACAGAGGAATTTTTTCTAACATCTCTGCAGGCACGAATATTTCTTTAACATAGACTCCTTGTTGGGTCAAAGACCCATTAACGTAGATAGATACAAATTTACATTTTCACCAGGACTGTCTGATGGCGTTTACTTTTCCCACACATGTGTTGATGCTGGATATTACTAAGTCACAATTTTTGTCCAATCCAGTAAGTAAAAATGACATCACAGTGTTGTCTTTATTTGCATTTCCTTCATAGGGAGCAAGGCTCACCATCTTTTTATGTTTGTGGACCATTTGCACTTCTCTGCTGTTAACGAACTGTTCACATTCTTTCCCCATTTTCCAACTGGGTTGTTCATCTTTCTTTGTATTTGTAAGGTACATTTTTATTTTGTGGATACTAGTTGTTAATTACATGTTTGACAAATATTTTTATCTCAGTCTATGATTTATGTTTAACTTTTTAAATGGTGTCTTTGAGGAAAATTTTATATTTTTGTGGGAAAAAAAGCAGTATTTTTTCCTTCGTGGATTCTAGGTTTTGTGTGTTGCTTAGGAAGACCTTACCCCAGTGAAATATTTCTCCATCTTTCTTTCTAATACTCTTGCAATTTTATTTTTTCAAGTTGAAGATTTTAATTCATTTAAAATTATTGTGTTGGGGCACCCGGGTGGCTCAGTGGGTTAAAGCCTCTGCCTTCGGCTCAGGTCATGATCTCAGGGTCCTGGGATCGAGCCCCACATCGGGCTCTCTGCTCAGCAGGGAGCCTGATTCCCCCTCTCTCTCTGCCTGCCTCTCTGCCTACTTGTGATCTCTCTCTGTCAAAAAAAAAAAAAAAAAAAAATCTTAGAATTATTGTAGTGTGAAGCAGCTATCTATACTTATTTTTCCAAATTGTTCCAACACCATTTCATTCTTTCTTCTTTGGTTAAAAATACCATTTTTATTATAAACTAAATTTCAATTCATTTCTTCATCTCTTTGGAGATTTTTCTATTCTGTTCAATTGTTCTTTTTATATAGGAGCTAATAATATTTTACTTTAATTACTACAACTTCATAGAATAATTTGATATTGAATAAGTCAAGTTCCACCTCATTTTCCTCATTCATTTTTTAAAAATTTGGTATGTTTGAGAATCACTTTTCAAATTTCATAAAAATTTGAATTTATTAATTTGCAACTGATGTGATAGCTTCATAGTGTTAAATTTCCTTATCATTTATTGCAGTCTTCTTTTATGTACTTGAATAAGATTTTAAAGTATTATTTACATGGGTTTTTATGCATTTTTTGATAGATTTATTCCTGATATTTTATAGTTTTTGTTGCTTTTACTATTACATTTCCTAATTGCTGGTGTAGAGATACTACAAATATCTTATACCCAGCCATTTTAATAAAAAAATTGCTTTAGTTAATTATCTTTGCTCCTCTCTGGAAATTCTTGTTAGTAAGACTGATATTTTGACCTCAGAGCCAAAGGTATGAAATATATTCATGCGTCCTTTAAATATCTATAAGATTTTACATCCAACCAGAGAGAAAGAAGATGTAAATACAGAATCAATCAGGCAGTAAAGAGTTTAGGTGGACAGAGTTATCAGCAACCTCAGTAGGAGGTTGTGGACTTAAATCAGATAGGAAGAACTGGGTATTTTATAACTTGAACCCAAGAGAAATGAATCCCATTTGAAGGGTTTATACTTGGAGTCCTTGTTGTCATAGCAACAGTGAAAGACGCTCAAGGTGTCTATTAGAGAGGAGGGGAGAATCAAACTGAATACAGGGATCTCAGGTTTCTTTCTCTTCACATATATTTTCTTGAGATGATAAAACCCAGTTTGCTACCAGTGGTAAAACTGACCCCTTGAGGTAGTGTGTTTCCAATATCATGCAAGTTTCAAATTTAATATATTCTAAAGAAAATGAAACTTAAATTATTGATACTTTTGTGTTATATTTAGGATAATATGGGTAGATTTGGATTTTGAACAGGCATTAGGTTTCTGACAGATTAGCCTGGTGATTTCAATATGAAAGGTGTAGCTGAATAATTGACATTAGAATTAGGGATTTATTTTTGGGGTGCCTGGATAGCTCAGTCAGTTAAGTGTCTGACTCTTGATTTTCACTCAGGTCATGATTGTAGGGTCATGACATCGGGCTCTGTGCCTGGCTCCCAGTTGGGTGCCGAGTCTGCTTCAGATTCTCTCTCCTTCTCCTTCTGCCCCTCCCCAGCCTACAAAAAATATATGTAAGATAAATATAAAATTAAAAATAATATGAGCTATGCCTTGCTTATAGGTTTAATGTATTAGATTTATAAAAGTTATATACATACTTAGAAAGGTTTTGCTTATTATAATAGGCATGTTTAAGGTTTTGAAGAAAATTAAATTTATCAAAGTTATAAGTATATTTTATTTCCTTTAAGGGAGTGGAAGGTGTAAATAGAACTAATTTTGGGGGCGCCTGGGTGGTGCAGTCACATAAACGTCAGACTCTCGGTTTCTGCTCAGGTCCTGATCTCATGGTCCAGAGATGGAGCACTGCCTTGGGCTCTGCACTTGAGGTGGAGCCTACTTGAGATTGATGCTCCCTCTTCCTCTGCCCTCCCGCTCATGCTTTCTCTCACTCTCTCTAAAATAAATCAATCTTTTTAAAAAGAGTCAATTTTTAAAGAATTTAGTCTATAAAACTTAAGTTACTCAAACATTATTATTTTAAAAAAGTGAAGGTGATGGTTCTTATTTAACAATACTTACAAAAAAGATTTGTAAGTTGAAATTAAAGGCTTAGAGAGAACTAAAATTTTAAAGTTTCTTACCCTATACATTGAATATTCATTTTTAAACACACGAATTGGTTTTACTGTGCAAATAAGCTAGTAATGCATACCCATCACAAACTTCATGCTGATAATTTTCTTAAATTTTTGAGTTAGATGATCATTTCACTGGAAATAATGTCAGTTTTATTGCTTCTTTTTCCCTGAATTTATTCCTTTCATTCCTTTTTCTTGTTTATACATTAACAAACAATAGTGCAGATGTTGACTATGTTTTATTTCTGATTGTCACGGTAATATTTCACTATTAAGTATGAAGCTTGCTGTCAGTTCTTGAATATAACTCATACTTTA
>CM053609.1:82742389-82758672 GCA_028646535.1 Procyon lotor
GAGTGGCTTGTCATCTCCTCTACAGTTTTCATTTCAATTCTGTTGGTTGGTTGAATAATCCTTTTTATGATATTTTTTTTCCCTTCCTGTACAGAATCAAGTCTAGGGTCTGGTACTGCAGTTGGTTGTCATGTCTCTTTAGCCTCCTTTAATCTGAAACATTTTCATGGTCTTCTTTCGTCTTGTACTACATTAGCATTTTTGAAGAATATAATCCTCACCGCCATCCCTCTCCTCTTTTACTCCTGCCCCCACTTTTTAAAAATAGAATATTTCTCATTTCAGGTTTGCTTGATGTTTCCTTGTGATTAGATTGATGTTATATATTTTAGGCCAGAGTACTGCATAGGGGATATTATGTCGTTTGGGATATCATGTCCGTTCTCACCAGTAATATTAATTTCAATGACTTGGTCAAGGTGTTGTCCAGGTTTTCCATTATGTAATTACTCGTCCTCACCCCACCCACACTTTTGCAGTTAATATCTGTCCCTGGGGAGACACTTTAAGATAATACAAATATCCTGGTCCTCGTGTAGCATGGTGTAGCGTGCATTGATGAGTCCTTTCTGATCCGATCTTTATTATCATGGTTGCAAAATGATGGTCCTCCAGCTCTAGGACTCCTTCATTCACCGTCAGTCATTGTATTTCACTGTAGCCCAGGGCTCCCCTCCACCATTTATTTATTAGTCGCTATTTATTTGTTATTAGTATGGACTCATAAATTCTCTTTTTTTCCCCAGTGGTTTATAATCCATTGCTGTCCTTAGCTCTACTGGTGCTCAAATGTATTTCTTCTTACTTCATAAAATACCAGGTAAATGTAGCTTTCCGCAGTTTACCCACATCCACTCACACTGCAGCCCCTAAGCACCCCCATATGGAAATTCTGGAGCCACCACTGTGTGTATGTGACATACATACACAGACCTAGAGATGCACAGACTGTAGCACATAAGAAAACTGATAGTAGGGGTTACCTCAAGGGAAGGAGACTGAGGAAGGCTAGAGGTTTGAGGTTGAAGAGAAACTTAATTTTCACTTTGGTAATATTTGAACTTGTTTTTTAAATCGAGTACATGTAATAGCTTTTAATTATCAAATTTTTTTTAAAAAGCTTGCTTGTTTGTTTGCTGAGTCACTATTGGCAAAGCCAGATTAATTTGGGTCTGCTACCATGGAACACATCCTGTTTTCCCAGGCGTTAAACTTTTAGGCTCCATTTGCAAGCTTTCTAGGCAATCTTCATGATCTAAGTGGTATTGCTTGGTGACATTAGTTTGGGTCTATTGTGAAGGCAGGTT
Organism: Procyon lotor; assembly: GCA_028646535.1. Lineage (NCBI taxonomy): Eukaryota > Metazoa > Chordata > Mammalia > Carnivora > Procyonidae > Procyon > Procyon lotor. The sequence continues at coordinate 82,743,697 of CM053609.1, forward strand.
CTGGATACAAGCAACCAGAGAATTTCGACCCCGGCCCTCAGTTTTCAGACTCAGAGTGTGATTTCCAATGCCATTGTTAACATGGATGGTGTTGCTGTCATCTACCCTGAGCTTTATTCTGGAGAGTTTGGCAAGCTGGTAGATGGGACACTGTGTGTGAGGCTCTTAGATCAAGTGCTCATTTCAGCTATTTTCATAGTCATTTGGCTGCATGTTTCCCAGGTGAGCAACAATGGCAGATTTGGCTCGTGATAGTTCTTGGGATTCCCGATAATTGCCAGGGTGCCTGGCATTGAGTAGCTCTCCTATTCACGTTTTAGACAATTTTTTTAAAAAAAATCTCTATGAAACCGTATATGCTATATCCTTAAATTTCTTCGTCGCTTAAAATAAACCTGTACATTTAAAGCACTCGATCTCACTTTGGTAAGAAATCTCTGAACCCTGCAAAGTCGTGGATGGTCGGGGCTCAGTGCGGAGCAGTTTGTAACACACGACCCGGAGGGAAGCTCTCTTGGCCTACTCACAAGCAGCCTTGTATAATTATTCCTCCATTAAGCTTGCATGCAGACCACACTGAGCTCAGCTGTAGTCATCCTTCTTTGAAAAAAAAAATAATAAAGTGGCCTTATTATAAACATGGGCAAGCTGGATTTTTTTGAGGGGCTTTTGCATTTTGGAGCCTTGTGGTTTTCTTCATCTATCTGATAATCATTAACATGCACAACAGTTAACCTTCCAGCAATGTGAAACTTTATATCTGAGCTTTGCAGCATCTGTCTTGCAATGCAGACTGAGGTTTGCTGAGGCTGTTTTTATAATCACTGGTGGTAAAATCAGGAAGATGCAAAATGGGCGTGTATTGAAACGCAGTTCATCCCACATTCTAGACCTTAAATTAGAGTGATGAGCATAAACACTGCAAACAGAGTTTTTTTCCCCAACTAAATTGAAATTATATTTTAAATGACCTACAATTACCAGAAACCGTCTCAAAGCTAGAAATTAACTTCTTAGCCACTGGTCCCAGCAGATCAGCTGTTAAATGGACCATCTTGTGTAGCTGACCTCCCACCCCAGCTTTAGCCTCACACAGCCTCGCACGAACCAGGCAAGGTGGAGCCCCAGGGCGGTGCCCGATTTTCAGGGTCATGTGACAGGCGTTGGCCAGTGGGATGGTCCAGCCATATTTTTACAACTTCCCAAATTACAGTTTCATCCAGGTTCGTGACATTTTGCTGAAAAACTGTGCTCGTTTTGTTTTTAAGAACAAGTGACTGTTTTATTTTAGATTTTAATTGAACTTTTTTATGCAGCAGGTTTTGTCATCTGGAATTGAGGGCGCGGAATTGGGTTCGGGAGGAGCCAGAGACTATTCCGGGCTGGTCACCGAGTGACCTTGGCTGTGGCTCTCACCTTCAGGGCTACGCAGTCATTGTCAGCACTAGAAGGGATGAGCAGTTGGGAAAGTGCCCAGTGCCTTCCCTCCATCACCAGGCAGGTGGCCTAGTCTTTGTTGCCGCCTCCCTTTCGGTGAGAGTATGAGGGTCTTAGGGTCAGCCTTTCTTTACACTGTCTGGCTGGTACACAACTCAGCACGTGGTTGACTTGAATTCCACACGGTGGAGTACTTTGAAATGTTGAAATTTGTGCTTAGTGTATTTGCGAATGGATTAACTCGTTTGAACCTCATGGCCTCTTACTTCTCCGGGAACTCACAATAAGCCTCTCTTCCTTGAATCCGGTCTCTGGTCTTGAATCCACCCCCTAACTGTCCCCAAAGCGATTTTTCTGAAATCCAAAGCCACGCTAATTTCCTTCTTAAGAACCCTGCAAACATTTCTCCATCACCAGGAGCCATGCAGATTCAACCCCTGCCAACTTCTCGGCTTCACACTCCACACTTCTGCAGCATGAAATTATTTCTGCTTCTCCCAGGGCACCGCTCTTGTATTCTTGTAAAGCACCTCATTGCATGCTGTGTGGGTTCTTTCTGGCTTGTTCTCCCTATCACTTCTCCACTTGGCTGAGTCACAAACGATGCTTAAGTCTGCTTACACCATGCTTGGACTGAATGTGTCCTCTCAAAAGTCATATGTTAAAATCTAAGTCCCTAAGGTGATGGTATTAGGAGATACCTTTGGGAGGGATCCCCTTCAGGAGGTGATTAGGTCATGAAGGTAGAGCCTTCATGAATGGGATTAGTGCCCTTATAGAAGAAGCCCCAGAGAGATCCCTTGTCCCTTTCGCCATGTGGGGTACAGCGAGAAGACATCGGTATGTGAGGAGGCAGACTCTTACCAGACACCAGATCTGCAAGTGTCATGATCTTGGACTTCTCAGTCTCCAGACTGGGAAAAACAATTTCTGTTATTTATAAGCCTCTAGTTTGTGGTATTTTGTTATAGCCACCCAGACTGACTAAGGCAGACCACATCTTCTAAAAAGCCTCTCTGGAAACCCCTACTTTAAGGTGGATACTCCTTTTTAATTTATTCATTTAATAAACATTTGAGTGCCTCTTAACCCAACTTCTGGGGGATTTCTGAGGGATAGATGGATAGGTGTAGAATTGAAAGGCAGTAAATGGGCTAAAATATCTATCATCATGCTGTATCAATAAGAATGCTGTTGGTATCCATGGAAAACCTTACTAACAGTGACTTAAACTATTTTACTAATGTAACAGGCATTCGGGAGGTAAATAATTGTTGGTGGTTGGTAATAACTCAAAAAAAAAAAATTACCAGATCGAGTATTTCCCTAATTCTGTGGGCCCATCCCTTGTGGTTGCAAGGTTGTTGCCGTAGCCCTAGGCACTAGCCCTTATCAAAGGCCAGAAGAAGGCAGGGGCAGAAGGGGTGGTGCTAGTGACATCTGTCCTTTATATCAGGAAAGCAAAGATTTGCCAGAAGCCCCTGGAGAATTCCACTTATACCTCATTGGCTCTAAAACTGTTTCACATAGCCAACCCTAGCTGCAGGAGAGCAGGAAGGCAAATATTTGGCTTTTCTAGCCTCTAGCAAAGGAGGTGGGGTTGAGAGTGGGAGTTGGGCCGCCTGACCAATGGCATCTGCCACATGTATGTCCTCTCATTCTTTTAGAAGTCATCAGCCTTCACTACCACTTATGCTCTTTGAGACTCTTTTAAGGTAGGAGCTGGCAAAAATAAAACCTTGCATCATTTATAAATTTCTCTAGTTACCGCAGCGGTGGGTCTGTGCTGTCTCTGACACACCGTCCGTGCCTGGGGAAGAAGCATTTGCCTACGGTGTCAGAGAAAGCTTTTCGAATCCAGTTGTTTGGATCGATCTGAAAAAAAGTGCAAACAAAAATGTCTGTCCTTGGTATAACTTTTCTCTCTTGTTTATTCATGGGTGCTTCTAAGAGCTTTTGCAAGTAAACCTTCCAAAGCTTAAACTGAGTGTGGTAGGCAAACTATCTCAGAGTTTACGGTTTACGCCACCGATCATGAAGAATAACAATCCATTAATTCTGATGAGCTAACCTCATTAAAGGGGGCATGTGGAATAAACAAGGGAGGATTCTAGCAAGTTTGAAAACTCGAAGGTACACTGTCTTCTCTCTCCTGGTTTAGCCACAGACACCTCTCTGCTTCAGGAACACATGTGGCAAGATAGCCAATGACAGAGTTGGGTTGATGGCAGTACAGAGTCGTGCCTAAGATGTGAGCTCTGCGGCCAGGCTGTCTGGTCTCAAGTCCTACTTCTATAGCTGACTGGCTGTGAAACCTACGAGAAGTTACTTAAATTCCCTGTGCCTCCAAATGGGGCAATAATAGTAACTCAGCTAATATACATAAATATGTGTAAATCACTGAGAAAATTTCCCATCACGGTCTATACAATAATTGATAACTATTACCTCTTGTTATTACATCATGCTATTTTATGTAATGATAATGCCCATTAGGGCGAGCAGACTCTTCACTTCTCCACCTTTCCCTTCCTGTGGGTGTGCATCTCTTGCGGACATTTCCTTCTCACAGAGGAGGCATGCTTAGATACTTGCCACCCTGTAAGTGCCTCACAGGTAACAGTACTGAGTCACTCCGTGCCCCCCGTGTCATGCGGTGTGTGTTATCTTCACAGTCTCACAGAAAGAAAAGGGAATTGAGCAGAGAGGTAGAGGAACTCATCCCAGCCACACACCTAGTAAACTTGGAGTTAGAATTGGAACTCAGGTATTTTGGACTCTTGAAGTCCGGCACTGAGTCCCATTGCAGCATTACTGAACAGACTTCTGAGTCTCAAGTTAGCTCTTCGTGCACATGTCTCTGCACATAATTTCCTCAGGCTCTGAGGGAAAGATCCGAGTCACAGACATCTTTTAGGACATCCGCACAACTCACAATTACCCTCTTTTTCTGAAAACTATCCCAAGGTCCTGATAAAGGGGGGCTCTGAAGGTTATATAAAGGTAAAGCTTCTAATGTATAGTTAGCACCCAATAAAATCAAGCTGCTCTTCTGTTGTTACACATACCTGCCTTCTTTGGCCAAGGTTGAATGGACAACCTGAGCCAAGCTGGGCCATTTGGATTCTCTCCTGAGGAGGAGGTGACACAAACTGCCTAGGAAACAGTGGGGCTTCTCAGGTCTTGGTTCTAGTCCCTTTGAAAATTCCTGCCTTAGGAAACCCTGTATCCTAATACTCATTTACCCACATCTTGTTTTCTTCATGTGTTAAGCTAGCTTAGATTGTTCTTTTGTCACCAGCAAAACAGCCTCAGTGAACACCATTTGATTGGGATGGGCGTTCTAGTTACCGACTAAAATAAGTGTTTGAGACTTTCTGGGTACTTTATTTATCATACTCTCTTTTTTTAGTGCCATAGATTAGGAATTGACCTATTCAGTGCCATAAATGTAATTCCGGTACCCTAACACAACCTTGAGGAAGTTCCCACTTTCCCTCGTCGATTGCTAAATCTTAGCAAGGTTAAGACTATACAACATTGTATCTCTCTACATGGGGTCTATGTGTGGGCTATTTGTGTATGTGTGCATGCACATGTGTGCACTTGTGTCTAAAATTCCTACAGCTGTGCTTTATTCTTGTGGAAATTGCTTTTCAAGAAAGTTCTAGACGCTTTGTTCCTCTGAGTGTGTTCAGCCTTACCTGTGCCCTCACTGAGCAGTCAGAATCATACTGTGGCTCCCAGGCCAGAGAGAAGTCCAGATGGACAGAAAAGATTCATCTTGCAGTCACTGAATTGCATCTTTGTGTGGCTTCTATGGCCAGAAATCCCGATGCAGGTGACACAAGCAAAGTCTTGCAATCTTCATCCATTGTCGCACAGTCCCCTAGCTTTCAATACCAGTCAGAGTATATAAAGAGATCCAAATGGATATGATTCCTAGAACTTAGTCATTCTACATATGACTTCTTATTACAAGAAGTGTCTTAAGATTTGAAACAAATCTAAAAACCAATTACAGGTTTTTTGTTTGGTTTTTCTTTTTTAAGTAACAGCCTTCAAGTACAGTGGTTCTTGATCAGCGATATATTTCAAAGTGATCTGAGAAGCTTACTTGGAAATAGACTTGCCATCTGAGTAGGGAAGACAGATACTGTCGTATAGTTTGGATGGGTCTCTAAACTGGTGGGATTTGTTGGAGGGCAACTCAAGAGTGTTCATCAAAAATTTAAATGTACATATATATTAATATGCCCTAGGTAGGTGTGTATCCCACAGCTGTACTTGTGCAGCTGCTCAGATATATATTTAAAAGAATGTGTGCTGAAGCATTATTAGTATGTGAGGAAAAACTTGGAATATTATGAAGTCACTAAAAGGAGGTAGATTTTACGAAAGTATAAGTGAATCCTGTGAGAAAGAGGCCAACATAATTAAATAAATAAAACAAATTATAGAACAAAATATGCATAATATAATTCCATCATGTTTATAATAATAATAAAAGGATAGGTACACATTTACTTATGGGTTTGTGCCTCCTTTTATGATATAGATACACATTTATATGTATAAAAATCTTCTGAAAGAATATATCAATTGTCCACAGGGTTACCTCAGGGGAGTAAGAAAAATACATTGTCTCAGAAAGAAATGTTAAAAGTATTTTATGCTGTTTTGTTACCTACAACTGGAATAGTCTCAGTGAAGACAACTTGGCTGACATGGACACTGTAGTTTCTGATTGAAATAAGTGTTTTATATTATCCAGCCTATTATAAAATACAAAACTGGTTCAGGTTTGTTGTATAAAAGTGCTTCTTTTTTTCTTAAAGATTTTTATTTATTTATTTGACAGAGAGAGATCACAAGTAGGCAGAGAGGCAGGCAGAGAGAGAGGGGGAAGCAGGCTCCCTGTTGAGCAGAGAGCCCGATGTGGGGCTTGATCCCAGGACCCTGAGATCCTGACCTGAGCCGAAGGCAGAGGCTTTAACCCACTCAGCCACCCAGGCGCCCCATAAAAAAGCATTTTAAATAATACAGACATTTATATATGACAACAGAAAATTTCCTTTTTCCCCATACCCCACCTAAGTCCCTCCTTGAAGGGGAGGGGACTTTCTATTTTTCATGTTGTACCTCTCTGTCCTGTTTTGCTTGTTTGTTTTTAGTATGAGCATGTAAAGCTTTCATATATAACAGTCATATTTCACTCTTCTAGGATCTTACCAAAACCTATTGGACCAGAAAGTTTGGGGATAGAGGCTAGACATTTATATTTAAAAGTAACTGCCTACATGATTCTGATATACATTCTTTGTTAAAAACCACTGCTAGCTAGGATCATTTTTTGTGTCCTAAATGCCAACATGACTTCAAATAAAATGTAAAAATTTCCATCATGGAGGGATTCCCATCTCTAAGAATTTAGGTAGCTTTATAAGCATGATTAAATGGAAATTTTCAAAAGAAGGGCCTATCCCTGTTACATGCTAAAGGGTTCATGGTTGAATTGACCATACTTAGTAGGAACAAAATCATGATTTCACACTAGGAAGGGATAGTAACTATATGGTTTACGTATCTCTATTGTCCACTATAGAGTCTGTTGCAGGCATTGCTAATAAGTCTTCAAACTCATTCTTAGCCTTCACACAGCTTAGGATCATTTTTATTAGAATCATCATCATCATTCCAGTTAGCTACCATCTATCCCTGATGTGCAATGTCAAATGAAATCTACTGTAATGACCTTTGTTTGTGATCAGTCTAGCACTATGTCCCCACTTTTTCAGAATACAAAAACACTTCTTTCCTATGAGCAACCCATTCCGTATGGGTTTCATAGGCCTGACTACACTCCCTACTCTGGCTACAGAAGTGGAAACATCACCTACACGGCTCCCGTAGATCAGAGAACCCATCCCATAGGCCATACTGATTGGCACAGGGATGGGTACATGATCAAGTCAGATCAATAAATTATTCCTTCCCGGAACTTTCTCCTGTAGTTATTTTGCAAACAAAACAAAACATGTTTCTCTCTCTTGGTTATTAAGCTTATATAGATTTTGAGTCATCAGCTTTCAGCCATCATCTTGTTGATGATCTAGAAAGAACTGGTTGAAGAACTCCCGTTCAAAGAAAGAAGTGAGACAGAGGCCTGATATTGTCATTTATAATCCTTGATCCAGGTGTAACTGAAACCACGTGGATCTTCTGAGCCTTCTATTTATAAGGGTTAACAAATTCCCTTAATTTGCCTACATTTGTTTGAGTTAGGTTAATGCCACCTGCCACAAAGAATCTTCATTAATATACCTATTCTCCTTCCTTATGCCTGAGTGTGAAAATCTGTGCTTGAGCTTCTTTTCATTTCTCTATCCTTTCTTTCTGTTTGTGAGCCTTTCTTCCCGTTTCTTGATTTAGCTGCTGTGTTTGAGGATGGGACACTCAAAAGTCAGAAGGGGTAGAGGATGATGATTTGCTATTGTTGTTGTCATTATTAAGGTGAAAACAAGAAATTCTGATTGTAAATCAATTCTATTAGAATTTGAATCAGGGATGAATTAGAATCTTGATAGACAATGAGAAGAACTGTTGGCCAACTCTTTCATAGATCTACAAAATCTTAAAGGAGGAAGAGACCTAGCAATTCAATATTCTCAGTTTATAAAAGAGGAAACTGAGACACAGAAGGTCCAAGTTCATAGAATCTAGCCTCTAATCCAGTTTTGTCTAGTGCAACTGCATTATGTCACCTTTATTCTGGTTCTAAAACAGTTGAAATGGATCATGAAACAACTAGATGTAATCTTCCAAATGTATGAGCATCCTTACCAATCAGTGAATGAGCAGTTTCATCAAAATTTAACATTTACAAATGCACTGCAAAGCAGCAGAAGAAAATAAGTAGACCACATTAAACATAACCTCATACTTGACTAAATTGAAGTTTTTTCATCTTTGATTCTAAGTCCAGATTTTTCCAATCTTCCAAACTTGGTGTCTTTACTCTTTTAAATGTTGAGGAAAGTTTTTGAAAGTTTTCTTCCAGCCCTGCCATACTACATACATTCAGATGGATTAGAGATTTCTTCTTTTTTTGTATGTATGTGATTTCTTCTTAAATTAAAACTCTTAAAGAAAGGACTACATTGATAAACTACTTGTGGGGTAATTTTTGAGTAAATAATAGATTATTGGCAGTTCACAAAAAGTCTGTATTTATATCTTGAGATTTTTTTTTCTTAACTCCTTGCATTCCTGAGAGAGATATATGACCTATAGAGCAATGAATCATTTCATTCCAGATACATAGAATCATGGAATTTAGGGTGAGAGGGTTATTTAGAAACTACTTAGTTCAACATTTATTGATGAGGAACCCAAGACTCAGGAAAATTAATTGACTGTATGCCACCATGGGCAGGGAGCTATTATAGATCCTTCCATAATGTCATCTGAAATTAACTTTTTATTACACATCTGAATTTTCATGAAAATTTTGAAGCTTGATGACAAGTAAGAAAATGTATCAAAATATAAGTTTTACATATTAGTATTAATTTGAATGCCTAAATAACATGAAAGTAGTATTTATTTGAATGCTTAATTAAGCTAACATGTATTTTCTAATTTTTCTACTTCCCTTCCCACAGTCCAAAAAGCAACAATAATTATTCCAAAAACATTTTTTCCTTTACTTAATACCTTATAATCTGATGTTAGAGGAATGTAATCAACATATATCCTCATAAAATACTTTGTGTCATATGCACTTAACCTTAAAAGGTTGCGTATGTACACTAAAGCATTTGATCCATGGTCTAACAGTCCCCATATTGACATGTGCGGAATTCCAGAAGTCTGAACACCTCTCCAGAATCTTCAGGTCCAATTGATGAAATTAAGCATATCAAACACATGAAAAGCTTATAGCAAAGATGCAGCAAGCACACGGGGTCACCAAGCCTCAGAAGCAAAGACTGAAAAAGGACCTCTCCCTGCTCTGCCTTGCAAGGAAAGGCAGCTCTTGAATGGGAGGTAAACGATTAGAAAATGCAGTATCATAATCCAAGAAAAGCCAAAGAGGGGAAACGGATGTCCTTAACCTAATTCTGTGTTTTCTATTCTTTCAGGTGAGAAAGAAAGCCTTGTGGGAACTCACAAGCCTTATGTGGCCCAATGTTATTGTCTTCCAAACCACAGAGAGGTGAGTCTCAGACACAATGGTCAGTAGAGTTGCCCCAGAAGCTTCTAGCTGCTGCCAACCTAGGCTTAGAGGCTTTTTTTTTTTAAGAAGTTGCTTTTTTTTTTTTTAATTTTTAAGGAAACTTAAATAAAGAACTTAGAAAGTGTGTGAAACCAAAAAATTTTTTCTTTGAACAGTATCAGTTCATCATAATATTTGCTGTGGATTTTGTTAGCAACTAGGGCTAGAAAAATGAAATTCCACTTCTTTAGCATTTGTTTTAAAGGGTAAGGATCATAAGAGTGAAATAATAGCTACAGAAAGGTGTTCATTGTAACATTTATTACAACAGCAAAACATTGGCAACAATCTGAACAATCGTCACTATGGAATTTGCTAAATTATTTTGCATCCACACAGAAAAAAAGTTGTCCTAAAAAAAGTATTCTATGGAAATTTTTTTTTAAAGATTTTATTTATTTATTTGACAGAGAGAGAGAGATCACAGAGGCAGAGAGGCAGGCAGAAAGAGAGAGGGGGAAGCAGGCTCCCCGCCGAGCAGAGAGCCCGATGCGGGGCTCGATCCCAGGACCCTGAGATCATGACCTGAGCCGAAGGCAGACGCTTAAACCACTGAGCCACCCAGGTGCCCCTTCTATGGAAATTTTTGTTGTTTCTGCTCAAATTTTTAATTGGATGAAATGGTATAGGTAAGAAACTCCAGATTATGTGCTTTCAGAAAGCATTTTTACTGGGGAAGGAGTTAATCACGAAATGCTTACTTTCTTTCTCATTTAAACTCCTTCTGGGTAAAGAAAGTCTATTCTGTAACAAAACCAGCCGGGTTCCCATATGAGAGATTGTTTCTCTAATATTTGTGAGACTGACCAACCTAAATCATGGAGTCAGGGAGTGCCAGCTGGACATAATTATTGTATGTAGATGGGGCCCTGCTAGATTGAATGATTTTGGACATCTACCCGGGCACCTGGCTGTTGAGGGATATTTCATTCAGAACATTGAAAGCAACAGGTATTAGTTTAGAAACAAAAAGAACCTCAATATAGGTTTACTTAGAGCTATCTTTGTCCATATGTCAATTATTAAAACATGCGTTAATACACATGAGGCTTTCTTAAATCATCGGTAGTGTACAAATGACAATAGACTAGTCAAATAGTGACTATCTGGAGAGGTGAAGTCTCACCCAGATTCTTGTCCCTTTGGTTTTGTTTTCTTTCTCTCTCCAGCATTTGCTGCCTGTTTCTTAATGATTCGTCTTTGATTCTCAGCTTCTGGCTACAGGATTTCTCATATTCTTTCTGTACTTTCTCAAGATCCAGCTGTTATAGGAACAAGGATTTTGCACTCTCAACTATAGAAAAGTTATATGCCGCGGTTCCGTCATGATTTCACCACTCTCTTTTGACCTCTGTAATTTGTGCATCACTTTATTCCACATGAGTGTGGCAACTCTTCATTCATTTATTTATTCATCAAATATTTATGGAGTGCCTACTTTGTACCACATCCTACTATACAAATAATAAGATTTGGTTTGTACTCTTTGGCCATAAAACAAATCTCATAAGTTATAGAGCCTTGAAAACTATTCAGAATATATTTTCTAAAAACAACAGAATTAAATTAGAAATCAATAGCCAAAAGCTATTAAAAAATTCTCAAATTCTTGTATTGGACAATGTATTTCTAAATAACTTATGGATCAAAAGTCAATTACAATGGAAATTAGAAGATATTTTAAACTGAATGATAATGAAGATAATTTCAGATTAAAATGAAACCATTAAAGCAGTGCACAGAGGGAAATTTATACTTGTGTTTATGTTAGAAGAGGAGAAAGACTTAAAATCAATAATCCATGATTCCACATTAAGATAACAGAAAAGGAAGAGGAATTTTCACTAAAACTAAGTAGAAAATTTCAACTAATAAGGAATGGAAATCAACACAGAAAATGGAAAGACAATAAAGAAAAGTAACAAAAGTAAAAAATTTGTTCTTTGAAAAGATGAATAAAATTGATAAAATATGATTAAGGCAATGAGAAAACACAAGCCCCACTGTTGTGTAAATGAAAGAGAGGTCATCATTACAGATCCTAGAAGTATTTAAAGGATAGTAAAGGACTGGTATGAATAATTTATGCAAACAACCTCAAGAACATAAGTGAACATGAAATCAATACCTCATTCTTGGAGATACTGCAAAGATATTTGACTTCATCACAAACTTGAAAGATACAGGAGTGGTGACTCCTTCTATCCTTATGTAACTGTCCCAAATGAGCTGTGAAGACAGCAAATCTTTTTGGAGTATGTCATTGGATTCTTGAGAAATTAATTAGGTAGGAACTCCAATCAGCTGCTCTCCTAGATGTGGGCTCGGTCTAGTTTGTTATAGAACTGCCTATCATAAATTGGGTGTTATCTTATCTATCAAGCCATAAGGTCGAGTGTGCATAGTAGCACTCCTTCAGCAGGGTGACAGGGACCCATGAGACTGAGCTCTAGCAGACCTAAAGGTACTGGTAAGCTGTGTGAATATATGGTGCCCATTTTAAGTATTCCCACCTTTGATGTATAACCATATCTCCTTCAATCCACTGATAGAACCTCATGGTGGGAAGAGTAGCATATGACCATTTAAATAAGAAACAAAATATTAAACCTGATTTATGGATGATGATTCTGCCCTATATGCAGACTGCTGTACTTAATAACCTTAGTTGTGTGTGATGATAATGATGAATTGACAATGATGACAAGTGACAATGATGAAGAGAAATTCTCCCTCTGGGCAGAATTTTAAGTGGTATATCTTTTTGTTCACATTTCTTGGAAACAGGGGTGTCCTATGTTATGAGTCTAAATTGATAATCAGGGGCCAATGATTGTCTGGAGACTAGAGAAAAATAATACTGGAGAATTGGCAATAAGAAGGTCTGGGCACAGAGTAAGTGGATGGAAACTTTTGACATACCAAGGGCAGGTGGTGAGAGTAATCTGCCCCAGGTGCAAACAGTTTTTAGAACATAAGTCAACAAAAGATTTTTTGAAGGAATATTGTATCATTGACATTGTTTAGAATTGCCAGCACATGCTGCTAATAAAAAGAAGACTAATTTATAGTTGCTTTTATTATTATTTTTAAATTCTCTGCAAACAGTGCACCCCCTTATCACCTGCACCTGGTGAGCCACTCCCATTGCCCTGTTTTTGACCCAGAGTGTGACAACATTTGCAAATATTTATGAATGCTGACTAAGGATCTCCACAACTGAGGACCTTCTCAATAATCAAATGGCCAAAGGATGGACCAGATGACCCATTCCATGGAATTCAATCAGCAGTCACTTTTTGTGGTCATTCCAGTGATTGCTCAGTGAGTTCATGGAAAGTATGCCAGTAGGGATGGAAATGATGTATGGGATCTGGCCCCTACCTCTGAAGGGTACCCAGTGCATCAACAAAAGATATCACCCCTGAGCCCTGCTATATCACCATATCTCAATATCACTAGCCAGCCACCTGGTGGCAGAATAATGATATGGGACTCCTATTGTTGGCAGGGGCAGAAATGTATCATCATTGCAATAGACAGTCTTAAATGAAATAGTCTTGCTTAAAGCAGTTAACTTATAGAAGTAGGAAAGATATAAATGAACGAATGAGAATCAGTGAAATTGAAGAACAGCATAATAGAGATGAAAATAGAAATACTTTTAAACTGTAAAAACTAGAAAAAGATTTTAGTAATAAAATCAAAAGGACATAAAATGAAAAGACTTATGAAACAGACAAAAACTTTTGCTATTCCATTTATAGTTTAATAGAGTACATCAAATATATTTGATGTGAGAAAGGCAACAAAATGGCAGAAAGGAAGGAATTAGGGGCACCTGGATGGCTCAGATGGTTAAGCATCTGCCTTCGGCTCAGGTCATGATCTCTAGGTCCTGGGATCGAGCCCCATGTTGGGTTCCTAGCTCAGTAGGGAGTCTGCTTCTCCCTCTCCCTCTGTCTCTCCCCGTTTGTGCTCTCTCCCTCTCTTCCTCTCTTACTCTTTCAAATGAGTAAATAAAATCTTTAAAAAAAAAAAAGAAAGGAAGGAATTACTTGGGAATTCTACCCAAACAAAAAGATATAAATAAGCTTGAAAATCTTGATGAAATGTACAATTTTCTACATAATTACAAATTATAAAATTTGTAATTTTAACTAACTAAAGGAGGTAGAATACCTGAAATGGGCTAATAAAAGAATAAAACGGTTTTCAGTGAAAATCACAAAAGGTAGAAAAAGTGTGGAAGACAAAGATAAGAATAAAAAACAAAGGCAACCCATTGAAAATAGTAACAAATAAGGATAGCTGTTTACTATATCAGTATATTATATATATATATACGTACTGTATAGTAATATGTATATTACTATATCAGTAATCACTTTTCAAATGTCAGTGGCCTAAATGCATCAATTTAAAAGACAGATTAGGGATACCTGGCTGGCTTAGTCGGTGGAGCGTGTGAATCTTGTACTCAGAGTTGTGAGTTCAAGCCTCATCATGAGTGTAGAGATTACTTAAAACAAAAACAAAAACCTTAAAAAAAAAAAAAAGATATTGTCAGAGTACATAAAAAAAATGACCCAAGTATATATTGTCTATAATAAACTCACTTTAAATATAAAGATAGGTACATATTAAAACTAAAGTGATGGAGATATACTATGTTAACTCTAATCAAAAGAAAATAGGAGTAACTATACTAATTTTAGACAGAGCAGACTTAATAGAAAGGAAAATTATCAGGGATAAAGAGGAGCATTATATAATGATAGAGAGGTCAGTACTCCAATAAGACATAGCAATCCTTAATGTCTATGTGCCTAGCAGCACAGCATCAAAATACATGAGGCAAAAATTGATAGAAATACAAGGAGAAATAGATGAATCCACTATGATAGTTAGAGACTTTAACACTTCGCTATCAGAAATGGACAGATCCAACAAGCGGAAAATCAGTAAGGACATAGTTGAACTCAACAAGCACCATCATTCTACTGGATATAATTGACACCTATAGACTACTTCATCCAATGACATCAGATTAAACATTTTCAAGCTCATATGGAACATTCACCAAGACAGACCACATTTTGGGCCCAAAGTACAGGTTAACAAGTATAAAGAATAGAAATCATAAAATGTCTGCTTTCAGACTTCGTGAAATTGAACTAGAACTCAATAATAGGGGGCGCCTGGGTGGCTCAGTGGGTTAAAACCTCTGCCTTCAGCTCAGGTCATGATCTCAGGGTTCT
>CM053609.1:82759172-82773565 GCA_028646535.1 Procyon lotor
ACAAAAAACAAGCATATAAAATGTCCATGCACTTAAAGAAAATCATCCTACAGTGCTTCTGGGCCATGTGGACACCCAGCAACCTTTCTCATTTTTCCACTTCTACTTGTAATGCAGCGCTTTGATTTTGCACTGGGGAAATGATCCCGCCCCCACGGAATGCACTGTGTTAGGGCTGTCAGCCAAGTGGTGTACTTCGGTCACCTGGCGTGTAGTAGTAGAGATCAATAGATATATCTGTTGAATGAATGAGTGGATGAATGAATGAATGGTCCCAGACTTCCTCTAGCCAGGCAGTGCGACACTTTTCTCCCTGAGATTGGGTCTTATGTGACGTGTCACAGACTAAAAAAATTCCAGAAGCCAATTCATCCTAACAGAGATGCTCTAATGAGACCATCCATTTTTGTTTCCTATACCCCGGGATTCCTGTACCATGATTCCCGTCCTTTCAAAGCCAGGTGCCTAAGCTTTCTGTTTTATTCTAAGAACTGTCATATATCCTTCCAATAAACTCTCCCTCTGCTTACGTTATCCAAAGCTCATTTCTGTTGCTTACGAACAAAGAACCATGACAGACACACATTTCCCAGCTTGCCCCTGTGGAGTACACCAATTATTATCCCCAAATATGGTCTTGGTAATAAGAAGGTTACAGGAAGTTTATGGGCTTTTCTTTCTGCTTTTGTTTCCATGTGTCTAGTCGATTTCACCGAATACACTTACAAGCGGGGACCAGAGGAGTTGAAATAAAAAATTTCAATTCTTTGTATTCCCCTGCAGGAAGTCTTTATTATCGTATCTAAAAGTATCTGCTGTTCAATAGATGTTACTCAGAGTTATGTGTGTTTATGTTAAGAAACCACTTATTTCTAGATTAATTTCAGAGGGTATATTTGCAATTTACCAATTTCCAAAGCCCCACCTACCACAAATTTCCCAATTTTCACATCCGCTCAGGAATAGCTTGAAGCGAGAACAGGGTATCGCTTTTGCTGCTCAAGTTTCAACTTTCCAAGTTTGCCTCGCTATGAAAAGAACAAATTTAAACAAATCCTAGCATCATCCCTTTTCAGAAATACAGTTTAAATACCCGGTTTTATTTCACACCCTAGTTACTTTTTATTGAAAAGACTGGAGGAAATGGTTATTGCTATCTTGCTTTCAAGTAATTACTTTTTAAGTAATTAAAAAACCATTGATAATTTTTATTGTGTTAGCCATGATGCCAGCATCCAACAGTTCTGAGCACCTAACAGATATTTAAGAAATAGCAAATTCATGAACAAATGAATACTTTGGTTTTAATTGTGGGGCAATTTTGGTTTGATGCATCACTAAGAGTTGGTTAAAGAGTATCTATTGCATAGCCATTTTTAAGTCAGTGGAGACAAGTGTCACAGCAACTGGTTATTTTTGATAGTTCCACAAACTCTGTAAAAGTTTTAGAGCCCTAAAATAGTCCCATTATAGAATGTAGGCCTGCAGTGCTGCCTGGGATGATCCTGTGGTAAGATTAATACTCCAGAGGTACCCAGGCACCCCACCTTTGCCCTCATATCAAGCTATAAGGCTACATTTTATCTGAAACCACATCTTATTGGCTCCTTCCCTTTCCTTATCCTGTTTCCCTCATTACCTTATAGATGCTTCCCAAAGATCAGCCAAATCCCTATCTCAGGCTCTGCTTCTTGTGATCCCAACCTAAGAGGAAATACGCTGCTATCTAAATAGAAATATTATGCAACAATACCTATGAACTTCTTCACCAATCACCAATGAAATTTCAAACTTTACCAAATGTGTGGATGACTGTATAGAATCAGCACAGATAAATGACAACTATATTTTATCAAGGGCCTTCTATGAAGATACTATCTCCTTGAATTCTTTTCACAATTTTCTTAGGCATTACCACACATACTTCCAAAATAAAAAAGTTAAGAATCAACAACATCAAATAGCCCAATCAAAGTCAGAGAACCAGGACATGACTTTATTTTTAGTATTTCCTGAAAGGTCTCATAGGTTGATCATAATATTCTAAAATACTCTGAAAGAAAAAGGCAATTTTCCTCTGACTCCTATTCTTCAAAAGTTGTGGGATAAAGCCCAAGTGGTCTCTTTAGAAATGACCGATATGCTTTAAGGCTTACTTAGGAGACCCAAAGCAGATTTTTTTTTCCCAAAAAGAAACTAGTCTTATCACATTACCTCCTTTGTTAATCGTAAAAAATAAACCAACCAACCTCCCCATAGCCAAAAGGAGGGGGTGATGGTTGTTAAAACAGCATTTTAGCTTTCGAACTTGAAAAGAAGAGCAGGTAAAGAGCATGTGACCCACTGTCAACCAGAAATACCAAAAAGCCTTTGTTAGGGAACTGGATGAAGCAATTACAAGCATCTTCACAGGCTGTCAACCTCAAATATCCACCTTCCCTTGAAAAGCTTGTGTGCTCTGTCATCAGTGAGGTTATCTCAACCTTTTCTGAGCCTATTTTTACTTTCAGCCTGGCTTACCTCTTAGGATAATCATCTCCTAAGTTCACTTCCCATCAAGAAAAGCAACACTACACTAATGCAGCCCTAAAAAAGCAAAGACACACATGGCTCAGTCCTCGAATAGGTCAGATTTTAAAAAGCACAGTCTAAAAGGTCAAAAATAATTACAAAAGAAATTCATATGCTAAGTGAAATAAGCCAGATGCAGAAGGACAAATACTGTATGGTTCCACTCGCATGAGGTATCTAGAATAATCAAATTCATAGAGACAGAAAGGAGAATAGTGGTTGCCAGGCGCTGCTGGGGAGAAGGAGGAAAGGAAAGTTACTGAATGGGTCAAGTTTCAGTTTGGGATAATGAGAAAGTTCTGGAAGCGATAGTGGTGAAGGGTAATGCAAATATACTTAATGCCACTAAACAGCAAACTTATTTAAAAAGACTAATAGGGTAAATTTTATCTTACGTGGATTTCACCACAATTCTTTCTTAAAAAAGAAATTCTCATTCTTTCTATATTTTCTCCACCAACATCACTCTCTTCCAAATCTACCCCAAAACTTCTTAAAACTCCAGTGTGGCCATTACCTTTTATCCCCCTTCTCCCCTTCTTTTCCTCATGAGCCCATGTCATTTAAGCACATGAGAGATGGAACCCTCATCCTGGGGTAGGGGAAGGCGAAATCATGAGCCAGCAAGTCCTCTGCAGTGAGCAGAAGAGAAAAGGCTAGAAGTAATCACCGGTAGTAATACTAATTCCATCACACACATTTTAGGCTTAAGCTTTCTCAAGCTTCAAGTCTGCTAATTATCTGAGATTTGATGAACAAATCTGTATTTTCCACTGACGGACATGATCTCACAGTCTTCAGATCGTGCCTCAGCCCCATGTTTATTGTGTGTCTGTACATTGGTTAGAGGTTTTAGAGCAAGGAGTTCTCGACTTCTGGCTGTAAGACAGAATCACCTAGGGACCTCGAAGTCTCGATGCCCAGGCTGCAGCCCACAAGAGCTGAATCAGTGAGAGCCAGGGGTGGGGACCCGGGCAAATGCATTCTTTTTTTTAACTCCTGATGTGCGGCTAAGTGTGATAAGCGATGTTTTAGAGAAGGTGCTTCTCAAACACTAATGAGTATACCAGTTACATAGAGACCTTGTCAAAAGACCTGATGCTGATTCTGATTTGAGAGGTCGGCAGGAAGCCCCAGGATGCGGCATTTCTAATAAATGCCAGGGCAGTGCTGACTCAGCTGTTCCTGGACTCCACCTTGAGTGGCGAGGCTTTAGGGAACAAGGGCCTTTCAGGTTTCCTTTCTCGGCGGGACACTTACCATATACACGGCCAGTGAAGGCAGGCACAGCTGGGCCTCAGCAGAACGGGTCTGGAAGGTTGCTGGGGACAAGCTGTGGTGGCCCAGGGACTAGGGCAGCCCTGCAATGGCAGGTGCTCGTGGCCTTGCCCTCGGGGGGCCGCAGCTATTCCACTTCTGCTTCTAGGCTGGTCTAGGGGCCGGCCCACTCAGCCCCTTCTAACTTCAGGATCTTTAACAAGTACAAGTCACTCAATTCCCAAAGCCTCAATGTCCTTATGTGTAAAACAGGAGTATCAGTGTCAACCACTGGGCTCCATGAGGCTCCATGAGGACTGATGGAGATAATCGGGTAGAGTATGGTATATGCCTGCCGTGAGGCATGCCTGTCTTTATTTCTGCCCCTTCTGCCAACAAAGAACCAACCTGCTAATTCCCTCTTTCCCTTTGGTGTCTGGACATCTGATATGTACACATCACTCATTGTAGCCCCTGTCGCTGGAGCCCTGGGTCCATCTGTGTGTCTTGGTTCTAAAGAGGACGGATAGTGCTCACTTCGATAGCACATATACTAAAGAGGATGGACAAAGCACCCAGAGACATACATTTTCGTGTAGATGGCATAACCCAAATACTGATAAGATTTTGCTCTTTGAGTATTGTTTTTTTTGGGGGGGGTTGTTTTTTGTTTTGTTTTGGTTTTTTTTTTTTACTAATTTTGTATTCAGAAATGCTACCCCAAAAAGGACAAAGAGAGTCTCTCAGCGTTCAGAACTTGGTAAGGGGATACTAGCTAACGTTGAGTGCTTCTGACAGACTAAGCACTGTTCTAAGAACTTTATGCAGCTTAACTCATTTGATCTTCACCACAACACTGTGACCTAGGGATTATTACTCCCATTTGGCAAATGAGGAGACTTAGTCTTCAAGAGGTTAAACCATGGTCACATCACACAGCTAGTACGTGGCAGAATGGGGGTTCAAATTTGAGAGGTTTTCTCCAGAGTCTGCCCAGACCCGTGGTGGGGCGACCTCTCCATCAACATCTCTCTCTCTCTCTCTCTCAGTTTTTGCAGAGATGCCTGACAAATGCCATTTTCAGGTGTGACATTCTCACGTCTATACCGTGGGGATATATACAATATTCCCCGCCTCCTGGCAGGAACAAAAAGGATACCAAGAAATAAACTTAGAGGAATCCAGCTTATGCCAAAATGCAAACGAACCATTCACAAACTTCAGTATCAATACTTGCAACTCAGCCTATTTTAAAATGACTGCTCTCTTGCATACACGTGTCACAGTCGTTTGTTTTTGTCATCTAGCATTGGAAGCTCCTTCCCGTCTTGGGGAAGGACCTACCATGGGACTTCCTGAATTCCCTGATTCTTGCTTTCTGCTTCTCCTTGTCAGCCCGGGTATGGACATGTGAACAAGACTTTACCCAGCCGGACAGTCCTATCTGGAACTCGAATACAAACACACAAGGAGAGCAGAAGATTCATCCTAGAGCCAGAGGAGAGGGCGCCAGCATCAGGAAGGGGCAGCAGCTATGAGATGACATCTCAGACTGTTGCTGAGCATGATTTTGGCCAAGGCCCCCGCTGCAATGCGGCCTGGTTATGTTAGTTTCCCAGGGCTGCCCTAACAAAGTACCACAAACCAGGGAGCATGAAACAACAGGAATTGATTCTCTCACAGTCCTAGAGTCTAGAAGCATGAAATTGAGGCCTGGCCAGGGCCATGCTCTCTCTGCAAGCTCTAGCGAAGGATCCTTCCTGGCCTCTTCTAGCTTGCAGTTGTTGTTGGTTGGCTGGGACAGCGTCTCTCCAATCTCTACCTCCATCCGGGTCTTCCATTATGTCTCTGTGTATAAAGCTCCCGTTCCTCTCTCTTACAAAAATTCACTGTATTGGGGACCACCCTCAGCCAATATGACGACATTTTAACTTGATTATATCTAAAACTCTATTTCCAAGTAAGGTCACAGATACTGGGGATTAGGACTTCAACATATCTTTTGGGGGTGACACAGTTCAAGTCACAACAACTATACTCCTGCTGATTTCTTGGGCCTGGGTCTCTGGCCATCCCAGTGATCTTGTGGTCCATCCAATATTTTCTTATAAATTCTTTTCCAACTTAAATTAGCAAAATTCGTTTTGCTTCTTGCAACTTTAATCCTTGACCTGTGTTATCTCTACCTCTATTTCCTTGACTTTCCACCTAAGAATCTCATCCCTAGGAGGATGGATGGCCCAGGCCAACATTCAAGGAAGGACTCAGACTGAGCAGACCCAATCTCATGACTGAAATGCATGTAGGACCTACTGATTTCCTAAGCTATGAGTTTGTTCTCAGGCTGGATCTCATTTTGGAGCAGAATTTGACTAATCTTTGCCTCTGGCCAGTGGATGGTGTGAGGCCTGTTTTGGTGGCAAAGGACCACACTGCTTGCATCAGATCCCATAGATGTTGCCCCCGTCTGTACAATTTTCATCAAGTTCATGACAGCAGCACCAAAGAGGCTAACTAACATTTCAATTGTGTTTGGTCTAAAGTTTCTAAAACCTCATCAATGCTATTAAAAACAATAACATTATGCCAGAAAGAACTGCAGAGGAAACAAAACATTATGGGGTTCTAAGAAACATGGTAATCAAAGACAGCTGAGTCTAAAAAGACAAATCCATGTCAATGACTTCAAGGAAATGAAAATACATTTAAAGTGTTTGGGTAAATCAACTTCACAATTGGCTATTAGGAGAAAAGTAGCAATGCTAGCTTTTTATTTGCCCTGTTTTGCTTCCTTTTTGACCCACCCCTTGCTAACTTCATGGAATTATGGTAGGGCTGGGGACCACATAATGTTGGAACTGCCTGAAGCTATCTTTGCCATTATTTGCAGAGAGCCTGTTTGAGAAGGAAGCCAACCCAGGAAAGGAGAATCCAAGAGATACATACAAAGTTATTATTTCATTTGTGTCCCACAATCCAGCTGTATCTAAAAATACCCATTAAACTTCCAAGTTATTTGAACCAATAAATCCCCTTTTTTGTTTGTTTGCTCAAGCTAGTTTGAATTGGAAATCTCACGTTACCAACAAATGACAATGTACTATCAAGTGCGCATATCTGCTTTGACCTAATTTCCTTGGATTGCTGTTGGCCCTGGAATGCTATGCTGAATGGACCACATATTTCAACAGGGATGGTGGTTTCTGAATTTCTGTCGTCTGGCATGCTACTGAGATCATGTGCACACAACACACACATCAGCTAACGGAGAAGCGCTTTCATAAAGCAATCTTCTGACAAACGCATATCATTGAATCATGATTATACTTATGACATGGCCAAGTTAATCAACTAAGCTGGTTAAGAAGTCTTCTCTTCCACTTGACACAAGCCCTGTCCATCACTATCTTACCACATCATATGAACAAAATCACAATTTACTACCCTGAGCTTCAAGATTTCCATGTTTCCTAAGGAAGCTGTGCCATTTCATACTTGACATATTCACAGACAATGTATGGGTAGTTTGGCTCCCAGATAGGTTAAGCCTTCGTGTCTCCCAATGCAGTTTCTCCAAAACCCATGGGCGTGGCCTGAAATTCTCATCCATTCACACATTTACTCAACAAATCGGTATCGGGCACTCACTATGTGCCAAGCCCAGGTGTAAGCACAGAGGACTCAGCAATGACCAGAAGAGAATAAGTTTCTGCTCTTCTGAGGCTTCTACTCCAGTGTGGGAGACAGACAATAGATACATTTCAAGCCAATCTGTGCCAGGTGATGAATATATGTTACAGTGAAAGATCAAAGGTAAAGAATAGGAGATACAGGGCAGTTGTGGTGAAATAGTGAGCCTTGTGGTCATCTGTGGAAAGAGTGCGCCAAACCAAGGGAACAGCACGTAGACAAGGTACTGAAGCAGGAACCGGCAGGAAGCCGATGTGGCTGAGGTGAAGAGAATGAGGGGCAGTGTGGCAGGAGACGAGGTGAGAGAGGTCTAAGTGGGAGAAGGTGTTGATGGAGAAAATTTAGAGACTTCCCAGGCCACTATAAGAACTTCGGATTTTATAATGAATTAGATAAGAAACCCTTGGGTGGGTGTGAGCAAAAGAGTCACGTAATCTGACTTAAAGTTTTAAAGACTATTCTGCCTGCTGTGCGGAGAATATAACTACTGGTAAGAACAGAAGCAAGGAGACCAACGAGGGAGACCATGAAAAGAGGAGTAGAAGTCTGAGAAGGGACTGAACTTCTGTTTTGAAGGTAGAACCACCAACGTGTAGGGATGTCAGCAGACGTTTTCATAAATGTCTGCACGGGTTTTGGTCTGAGCAACTAGAGAGAGGACGATGTCAGTTACTTTGATGCAGCGGCTACATGACAGGCAGAGATTTAGGAAGGGGTAAGAGTCAGGAGTGTGGTTTTAGACATCTTAAGCTTAAATACCTATCAGACACCCACGTAGAAGAGATAACTACATCTGAGGATAAGGGGAAATTTCTGGGCTGGAGACAAATACTTGGGAGTCATCAGAGTACAGATGGATTTAAAGTCTTGAAGCTAGATGAGATCACCTAGGAAGTGGGTCCATACAGAAGAGAAGTTGTCTACGGACTGTAGTCTTGAGCAGCCCAGTGCTTAGAGGTTGAGAAGATGCGGAAGGACCAACCAGCAAAGGAGAATGAAGTGAGCAGTAGGATGGGAGGATGAAAACTGAGAGATGTCGGAGAATGTAAGTGGAAAAAAATAACACTCATTTCAGGAAAGGAAGTGATTAATTGGATCAAATGCTGAGATAGGTCATGTAAAATTAGGACTAATAATTGACTATTGAATGTAGCTAAACAGCAGTCACTAGAGTGGGTTCAAAAAGAAGAATAGGAGAATAAATTGTAAACAGTGCATAGAAAAAACTTTTTTGAGGATTGTATTGTATACAGCAATAGAGAAATGGAGCTATAGTTGGGAGAAATGTGGGAGCAAAAGAGAATTTTCATTGAAACTGGACCGTATTTCAGTATGTTTGTATGCTATGGAAATGATCCATACAGAGGGAAAAACTGATGAAGCAAGTGGGGAGAAGGGTAATTGCTGGAGTTGTGTTCTTGAGTAGCCAAGAGGAGATGAGGTCTAATGCACGAGCACTGACATTAGCCTTAGATTAACACATAGATCATTCATCCCCTTTAACAGAAGTGGAGGCAGGGTACAAAAGCAAAGATGCAGATAAGTGAGTAAATGAGGCAGTGGGATTTGGAATAAATCGTCTTCTGACTGCTTCTATTTTCTCAAGAAAAAAGGATGCATATTAATCAGCTGAGTGAGGATGAGGAGAAAGGTTTGGATGGTCTGAAGGAAGCTGAAAAGATGTGAAACGGTTGCCTAGGTAAGTAGGGGAAAGACTGGAATAGAGCAATGCAGTCGGAACCCTGGGCAGCACAGAGGGCTTACAAGAGGCCAGGGGTCATCCTCCTGCTGTGTTTTGAGCATGTGGTGATGAAGAAGCTGATGTCCACAGGTGTTCAGAGTAAGGGGGGGAGAAGAAATGTGCAGTACTTTTAAAGAAGCTGGGTCATTAAGATTTAAGATATAAAAGCAAACACACCTCCACGGTTCAAATACAAAGTGAAATCTCAAAGACAATTAGATATAACTTGAAGATCCTTAGAAATAAAATCAGAGAATTTAGAACTTCAAATGAAAATAACCCTCGCGATGTTCTTCTCTGAATCCTTCATTCTACGTTTGAAAACCAGAGCCCTGGAAAATTAAATCACTTGCCCAAGACCACACAGTTAGTTAGTAGCAGAGACAAGTCTAGATGTCAGTCCTCCTTCATCTTTACCTACTGGTCTCTCCTCCTTCATTTACTGGCAGGGTACAGTGAAATCTCAGGCTGGTCCCTTTCCTTACCGCACACCCAGGCCCTTCTTTATCTTAATGTTTCCAAGCCCTGTTTCACCTTCCCCATCTTCTATACTGAAGGATCCCCTGCTGTCTCTCGGAGTCCCGCAGCCCCCTCCCCCCCAGTGCCTCAGCCAAGAGTGTACTTGACTGAAGTGTTCAAACAGGTGCATTATGTTGGTCAAGAGCACAATCTCAGAAAACCAGGAACTGGGATTCACTTGGGAGGAAGAAAGGGGAATCACAGGATGATCCTCACTGAAATTCTGCGGCTGATTTCCTTGGCCTCACCAGATCCATCATGGTTCTCAAGTGCCAGTGAGAAGGATGTGGTATTCTCTTAGTCCTGCTTTTTTTCTATCCAGGCAGGAGCTCAAGAGACTTTTCAAGCTATGAATTGTACGTGTTCACTGGACAAACAAATGCCAAGCTACTAAACGGATCCGAACCAACCAACTTGGGGATAGCCTGCAGCCTGTGTCCCATCTGAATACCATTTGAACACAACTGGTTAAAGTTCTTCCAATGATGGCTTTTGTTATCTATAAAATTAAGACTAAACCAGAGATCAAGGAATTTCAACTGGAAGCTATATCCTGTCTCCAGTCTCCCATCTTGGTGTAATTTAAGTGAGTTACAGGCCCCTTTAAATTCACTTATTTAAAACAGATACTCATCCAAAGAGGCACTCTATAAACATTTGGCACATCTTGATGAGCACTTCAATTGCCCTTCAAAGGCAGTGGAAACAACCTCAAAACCAATTACTTATGCTCTCCTCCAAGAAGTTCATTAATTGGAACGAGGGCTCTGCCTCTGGCTGAGTGTGTCCTCTCCGCTCTTTAATGTCTCACAATTGTCCCTTCTGGGGAACAGTGGTATGGTTCCAGGCAATTCTTTTTGAATTTAGAAATTATTTAAATATAGAGGTAAATGGCATTGATGGGGACCAGGAGTTAACATATGTTGCAAAGGGGTACATTATTTAATCTGTCCTCTCTTCTCCTGATTAAAACAATTAAAAAATGTAAAGAAGTCCAAATACCTTGGTATCCCCACATGTTGGATGAAAGATTAGGAATAAAATCCCCCAAATAAACCAAACCTTAGTGTTCACTTGCATATGCCCATCCACATTACTCTTCCATATGTCCGCTTATCTCCAGTATTCTAATTGTTCTCGAACCCTTGACCAATTAGCCACGTGGTTTGCAGCCGCCCACATGTTGGTCTAATGTTCTCCCTTTGGCCACTTCTCCTACCACACGAAGTGGATGATGTGCTACACTGCCCGAAGGTGTGTTCCCCAAGAGAGTTTCTCCTCATATATCCACGTACCAAACCAACACATCCACAACCAACTTGGCCTTTTACCTCCTTTGTCAGCTGGCCATAAGAAATTATGTATGTGGCCACAGGGGTGAGATGAGGGAAGAAACTATGCAATAGCAGTGGAGGACGTGGGAGTCTGGGCCACTTGCTCATGCAGCCTAGTTATGCCCACTCTCAGATGTACCATTTTTATCTTATGATGGATTGCTGTTGGGATACCCTAACTTACAACTTGGTGGGTCCTATAGAACCCAGGTAATGGTGGACACTTCTGCCAGCCACTCAAGGTTCCATGAGGTCTCTACCAGAAGCCCAAAGCATACCAGGACCTAGTTTTCAATCAATATATAATTCTCCATGGTGTAGGTATGACATTGCTTCAGAACCTGAAGTAGGTACATTGTGGCTCTCCTATTGGAGTGCCATAAACTCCACACATCACCACTCCATCCTTACTGCAGATAATACCACGGGGTCAGCCAAAGCATGTGGCCAAATAGGCAGGGCTTGTTTACACCACAGCTTGGATGTGCTACATATCCATTTCTTGCACTGGGCCCCACTCAAGGCTGAAAACCTTTCATGCACCTTGTTCCCAGGCATAGAATATGCTACCTCCAGAGTCTAGGAGCCCACCAAGCATTCTTCTTCCTTATTAGCAGTAGGAAGTGAAAAATGCAACAATTTGTCAAGATCAATGGATTCCTGAAAACTCTACTGATATACCAGGCCCCTGAATATTCATGAGGTTTATCTCTTACCCTTTACAGTCTATGTGCCATACACCAAGTGCTTCAAAGTATATGCCATTTCATAATCATCCGATCTGACTAACACAATGTCGACAATATCGTTGAATGTCCTATGGAATATCTAGAGAGTCCAGGTCTCTTCAGACTATATTATGACAGATGACACAGCCAGAGGACAAGACCATAAGTATGTACTATTGTTAATCCTATGCGAATGCAAACTGCTTCTGGTCCTCCTGCCTGATGAAGATGAAACATATATATCTGCCAGATCAGTGGCTGTATGCCAGGTACTCGAGTCCCTGTTAATCTGTTCTAGCAAAGATACCACATCTGGCACAGGAGCTATAATAAGGACTAAATTTGGTTGAGCTTGTGACAGTTTACCTTTATCTTCTAGGATCAGTCTGGTTTTGTAGGGGCTAAACTGAGAAACTAAAGAACAAAGATATGTCAGATCCTTTAGATCTTTAAGATTGGCACTAAGCTCTACTATTCTCTCTGGTATGCAATAGTGTCTTTACTTACTTACTTCCAGGACTGGGAGCAGGGGTTTCAGAGGTTTCTACTTGGTCGTCCCCCACTGCAATGGTTCTTACCAGAAGTCAAGGAACCAATATGGGGTTCAGCCAACTTCCATTTATGTCCACTCCAACTGTGCATTGAGGGGTTAGAGAAATGGCTGCTGGGTGAGCCCAAGGTCCCAGTGGACCTACTTGAGCCAAATGTGGGCCGGGACCCCACTGATCACCTGGTCTCCCTATGTTACCTCTCTAACAGAGGGGCAGTGATAACCTTCAGGTCCAAGCTATCAATTTCAGTTTGAAACCTGTATTCAACAGTCCTCCAATGTCTATGAGCTGTCCTTTCCTCACTGAATGGTTACTCAGTGAAATAGCCATTGATCTTTTTGGAGAAGGAATATTGGAATCATTACCATATGTCCTTCTGACTATGAATTTCATGTCTACACACTGACTCAGATCTGGAAACTGGGAGGAATATGACTCCATAAGTTTTACATTTTTTTAATATAGCATTTTTAATCACTTTGAGAAAAAACTTACACAACAAGGTTCACACACTTTCAGTGTACAACTCATTGAGTTATAGTAAATGTAGATAGCCATATAACTATCACTGTGAAGAAAATACGGAATATTTCTATCATCCCAAAACAGTCCCTTGTGCTCTTTGTAGTCAATTCTCCCTTTCTCATTCCTAGCTCCTGGCAACCACTTCTCTACTTTCTGTTGCTATATAGCTTTGCCTTTTCCAGAATGCCATATAAATGGATTTACGTAGTATACTGTAATCTTTGGTGCCTTTCTCTTAACGTAAAGATTCGGTGCTGTTGCATGTATTAGAACCTCATTCTTCTTTATTGCAGTGTAGTGTTCTGTATGCGGATATACCACAATATGTTTACCAACTCGCCAGTTGGTAGGCACTTGGGTTGTTTTCAATCTGGAGTTATTATGAATACACTTTCTATGATCATTGATCATCACAGATATTTTTATTTCTGTTTGGTAAATTCTTACCAGTGGGATCACTGAGTTTTTCTTTGGTATATGTTTAACTGCATGAGAAACTGCCAACTATTTTCTTTTTTTTTTTCCCCCAAATATGTTTATTTTATTTTCTAAAGTGTTTGTACCATTTTACTTTTCCTGCCAGCAGCTGCATGAGAGTTCCTATTGTACCACATCCCTGATTTCGTATGGTTCATCTTTTACAAATTTTTAATATTTTAACCATGTATCCTGGCTATTACGCTTCTGATCTGTTTTCTAATGACTACTGGCTGATGTTGACCACATTTTTGTTGCTAATTTGCCATTTAAATATGTTCTTTGCTCAAGTGTCTATGCAAATTTCTTGTCCATTTTTTACGTTGTATTTTTTTGTCTTCTTATTGAGTTGTAAGAGTGCTTTATATATTTTAGATGCAAGTCCTTTATCAGATATGTGTTTTACAAATATTTTCTCCCAGTCGGGCTTTCTTTACACTTTCTCAACAGTTTTTTGGTTTGTTTGGTTTTTGGTTTTTGGTTTTTTTGAAGAGCAAGAGCTTTTCATTGGATAAAGTCAGTAACAATGTTTTTCTTTTATGATTCATGCTTTTTGTGTTCTATCTGAAAAATCTTTGCCTAATTCAAGGTCACACAGATCTTCTTCTATGTTTTTTGTCCAGAAGTTTGGTAGTTTTTGCTTTTATGTTTAGGTCTGTGATCCATTTCAAGTTAATTTTTGTATTAATTTTGTGCAAGAGTCAAGTTTCATTTTAATTTTCTTATGGCTATTCAATTGTCTCAGCACCATTTCTTTAAAAAGGATTGGGACTTTTTTTTTTTTTTTTAAAGATTTTATTTATTTATTTGACACAGAGAGAGAGAGATCACAAGTAGGCAGAGAGGCAGGCAGAGAGAGAGGAGGAAGCAGGCTCCCTGCTGGGCAGAGAGCCCGATGCGGGGCTCGATCCCAGGACCCCGAGATCATGACCTGAGCTGAAGGCAGAGGCTTTAACCCACCGAGCCACCCAAGCGCCCCAGGATTGGGACTTTTTATTGA
>CM053609.1:82773665-82794788 GCA_028646535.1 Procyon lotor
ACCCTTGTTAAGATCATTGTACTCACCTGCTTCTGTCAGGTAAGTACAACCACCTGGTTTCGATTTGTCTAAGGGCCTTATCCCCCCACTGCTATCAGTGAGCCCCGTTCTGGAATGACAACTTTAACTGTCAGACCTCATCATGAAAGACAGCCACCATTGAGCTCAAAGGCTGGGATCCTCTCACCAGCATACTCTGTCTCACTTTGGAGTATGGAGGGCTTTTTTTGGTCCTCTAGCATATCAGTTTGCTGGTGGGTTTTCCAATTCTAAGTAATGTTATCTGTTCTAGAATAACCCTTCTCCAAGTCCTTGACCACTTCTTTTTTTCTACTCCATTTAGTGAGGCCATCATTTTCTCCAAGCTTCCAAGAGCTAAACTAAACGTTAGCACCATTTCCTGGATTCCTCGCCAGAGCGTTAAGTCCTATACCGTGGAGAGTGCTTCCATATAGATAAGCTCTCCCATGTCCAACTTTTTGTTCCATTCCCCTCCTTCCCACCACTTTGATCCAACATCCTCAGGATCCACTCCCAGGCAACTCTCCTGGCTCCTGGACTGATCAGTGCATGTTGATTAGTTTCTACAGATGTTCCCTTCTTTAGCAGGCCCAGCAATTTCCTGGCTAGATTGGACTGTGACCTAATCATAGCTATAATCTAGTAGACAACAATGGAGGTAGGTATAGATCCTGAGGCGGATACAAGTCTTTTCAGACAGAGACCTCTGCCTCAGCTTTAAGCAATGGGATGGTTTCTGCAGGCGCAGAGGGCTCAAGGGGCCCTCCATTTTCAAGATTCTCAAGTATATCAACCTAGAATCCCACTGGTCCCCAGCCAGAGCACTGACCTTGGATAAAAGACTTACCAAGGCTGAAAATTCAACCTTTTCATAGAGCTCTGTTGTTCTGAAAATTAAGTCTTGAGCTTCACCCGCAGATATTTCTATACTGTGGTCACAAGGGATGGGCCTCCTCTTTACATTCTAGTGAAGAGGGCCTCTGACTTTTGCACTTGAATTGATGGCTAATGCCCCTCAGCCTTTTATTGTTTTTCTCTGGTAGGATGATAGTCCTCAGTGAGAGACATATAGCTCTAATGTTGTTATAATTACTGTGTTCTCCAAATCTTTTAAATAATTAAGACATCACACTACCATTGCTTCCCTTTTCATCGGTGTTTCCTGCCTGTTTACCACTAGTGAAAATTTTAATAATTATATTGCAACAGCATGTCGGGGGCTATGCATACTCCACTTACCATCAGTGAATGGGTCTTCACTGCCAGCCAGCCAGGGTGGTCTCATTCCCATATCCCATTTTAGAGTTTGCTTCCTAAAGCTGGTCCTGATATTAAAGGTAATATACCAGGTTCCCTAGAAAATGGACCCTGAGATAGAGATTTTTGTGCAGGAAGCCTACTGCACAATACTCTCAGTGAAAAGCCCTCAAGGGGAGTGAGGATGGGCACAGAAGGAACTGAAACCTCAAGGGCCTCAGCAAATACGAGGAGTGCTCTGAATTGGGAGAGCCCTTCAGAGAGGTCCCAGCCTGAGGCTAGCGTTCTGGATGGACACTGTGCCCCCTCACTGACCAGTTGGTGAAAGCAGGCTGCCCCCACACGGGGTGTAACTTTTGGTGAAGCAGCTCTGTATTAATTTGCTGGGACTGTCACAACAAAATTCCAGACTAGGTGGCTTGAACGACACAAATTCATTTCCTCATATTCTGGAAAGTAGGACTCCAAGGTCAAGGTGCTGGCAGGGTTGGTTTCTCTTGAGGTCTTTCTCCTTGGCTTCCAGGCAGTTGCCTGCTTACTGCCCCTTCACAGCACCCTCAGAATCCAGGCCCGGGCAACTCTTCTGTCCCTCTGTGCATGCACACCTGTGCTGTCTCTCTATATATCCTAAACATTTTTCATAAAGACACAGGTCGGATTAGGTTAGAGCCCATCCTAACAGCCTCATTTTACCTTCACTACCCCTTGTAACGACCCTATCTCCAAATACAATCACATTCTGAGGTTATTATAGGGGTTAAGGTTTCAACATGAAATTTTGGGGAGACATAATTCAGTCCATAACAAGTTCCTTTCAGCCAAGGGCAACTTCTGGAGACAAATTCAGCTCTGAGCCATCGTCGGTCAATACTGCTGGCACCAGGAGAAATTAGTATCTTCATCTTTAAGGGAAGGTCTGGGGGGAGTACCACAGCATCCACTACAGTGATGATATTAATATCTCTAATAAGACTATAAACACAGCTAACTAACACTCTTTGAGTATTATGGCCCAGGACTATTTCTTCATACATTTTATCTTATTTAATCCTAACTTAGAAAAATGCTCTCTCTTCTTTGAAATCTCTGTAGCACAAACAACCACCTCAAAATCCCTAAAACACAGCACTCTCTATGTAGTAATTCTCCCTTTTAAATATCCTACTGCCTATCACTTGCCTCTTCCTGAATTATAGTAATTCAAGAAATGGCTGTTGAATCTAACTCACCATTTCACTAGAGAGGGGATACCTTTATGTTAGGCTCTGCATTCTTCCATAATACATAGACATAACTGGTGACTCTATTTCAGTAATTTTGGTGGCCAGAGAAGGATTATTTACTCAAGTGAGTTCTCATGAAATAGAGTTGAAAAACAGTAAAAGATAATGCTGGGGACAGGTGCTTGGCGTAGTTCGGGGGATTTCAAGTCATGCTAGGAGGAACACTGGTCAGTTAATTAACAAGGCAGGGTTGTATCAGGCCCATCTGGACCCTAACATATGTTATAGAGGTCCTAAGAACTCCCTGTGGCAGCCTTTGGTCCAGCTCTCTATTCACTAGTGGTTTTCACTGAACACCTACTATGTGCCAAACACTGTGGTTGGCTTTGGAGATACAAAGTATGCACAAAATATGCACTGTCTCTGTCTTCATGCAGTTTGCATCATTTTACAACCAAGTAGGGTCCACAGAGGTGTCTTGTTGGTCTCAAAGTTTCAACTAAAGTCAAAATAGACATGATGAAAACAAACCTAAAATGTCATCTAATTAGAAATTCAGCTGATTCTCATGTTTTTATGTTTTAATATACCAAGTTCTAATAACCTTGGAAGGTCTTACTGGTCGATCTCTTCCACCATCCATTTCAGAACATAAATAAGCATCTACACCATAGGGATGACCTTTTTCTTACTGAGGGTGGAAAGACTTGGGGATGGTGGCTAACCTGATGAGCTACTTCCAAACGGTTTAAACTCAATCAACACACTAGTGGAGGTAATCATATCTGGCAATCTAGATGTTGCAAGCATCAAGCCAAAACAGAAGTTGGTGCAACAGAAGTATTCTAAGATATTTTCAGAAACCATAGACCACAATCAAAAACAGTGAGAGCAATAATAGCAAGCAAAAAGAAAAAAATGTCATAATCATTAATTGAGCTGTGTGCTAAACACACTTAAAATATTTCATTATTTTATCTAATCTCATAATAATCCTATGTGTGAAGTAGGTATCACTTTCTTATTTTTATAAATAAGGAAAGATAAGGCATAGAAATATTAAATTATCTTCCCAATCCATGCAGTAAACGTGGTATATTGTGCATTTAAACACAAATTCATCAGACTCTAAAAGTTATTTTTTTTCCCATGGTATCATAATCACTCCCCAAGAACTCTCCTACACTGTTGGTGGGAATGCAAGCTGGTGCAGCCACTCTGGAAAACAGTATGGAGGTTCCTCAAAACATTGAAAGTAGAACTACTCTATGGCCTAGCAATTGCACTACTAGGTAGTTACCCTAAAGATACAAATGTAGTGATCCAAAGGGGCACAGGCACCCAAATGTTTATAGCAGCAATATCTACAATAGCCAAACTATGGGAAGAACCTAGATGTCCATCAACAGATGAATGGATAAAGAAGATGTGGTACACTATTAAGTGCTGTGAAATGTGTAAGCCCGAAGATTCACAGACATGTACCCTGGGGCAAATAATACATTATATGTTAATAAAAATTAATAAAAAAAAAAAAAAGAAGATGTGGTACATATATACAATGGAATACTATGCAGCCATCAAAAGCCGAAATCTTGCCATTTGCAACAATATGGATGGAATTAGAGGGTATTATGCTAAGCGAAATAAGTCAATCAGAGAAAGATAGTTATCATATGATCTCTCTGAGATGAGGAATTTGAGAGGCAGGGCGGGGGAGTTGTGGGGGTTAGAGAGGGAAAAAATGAAACAAGAGGGACCAGGGAGGGAGACAAACCATAAGAGACTCTTAATCTCATGAAAGAAACTAAGGGTTGTTGTGGGTGGTTGGGAGGAATAGGGTGGCTGGGTGATGAGCACTGGGGAGGGTATGTGCTATGGTGAGTGCTGTGAATTGCGTAAGACTGATGATTCACAGACCTGTACCCCTGAAGCAAATAATACATTATATGTTAACTAAAAAAAATAATCACATCCCAAATTATGGTGTTCTTCCCTATGAAATAATCCTTCAATATTACTACCAATTCTTGGTTATTTCCAAAGGAAGACAAATGAATTTGGAAAGTTAGGGTAAGATATGGAATGTTCAACATTTCTTTATAGCATTTCCAGATCAGAATTGATTTCAGACAGCAAAATCTTTTCCTCTAGCCAATGTTATTTTGTGACTAATTCCTAGCATGGGAAGATAATGTAGTAGCTGTCTTATGAGCTAAACGTACAATTTCATTATAAAATGTACTTTATCATGCATAAATAGGGTGGCGTCACCTGAAGTATTAAGATAATGAACTGCTATAACAAATAATCCCCAAATCTCAGTGGTTTAATATAGTATAAGATTATATCATGCAAATTTTTACAAGGATATTCCTTGATGGGCATCTGTCCTGAGCAGCTATCCCCTGGGTGATGATTCAAGGGTCCAGTCTACTTTAACCTTGTGAAGGCACCACGGAAGGCAAAGAAAATGTGGGCAAGGAATGCTTAACCACCTTAGTCTGAATTTGTCACATAAGTACAGTAAAATTCAAAGGAGCTAGAAAACAGAGTTCCCGAAATTGCTAAGCTGCAACTTAGCCCAAATTCTACATTGTTCTACCTTGTAGAAGGAGATCCCGTGCCTTTGGGTTTTCAGATAGGTGTTTCTGCCATATCTGTTGTCAGCTAGTTTGGGCTTGTGGAAAGCTTATAAACAGCTAAGATTTCTCAAATAGTTTCTTTACTGGACACTATTGCTATGCCTAGTTATGATACAAATCAAGATGTTGTCCCATGCATTTCATTGTATGAATTAATCAACCCACAGTGGGTTGAATGGTACCCCCCCCCAATAAAAAGGTATGTCTATCTGGAGCCTGTGAATATGGCCTTATTTGAAAAAGGGTCTTTACAGATATAATTGAGTTAAGAATCTTGAGATGAGATCATCCGGGGTTAACTGGGTAGACCTTAACTCCAATGACACCTGTCATTATAAGACACAGATGAAGAAGAGAGAAGAAAAGAAGGCCATGTGAAAATGGAGACAGAAATGGGAGTGATGCCACAAGAAGCCAAGCAATGCCTGGAGCAACTACAAGCTAGAAGAGGCAAAAGAGAATCCTCTCCTAAAGCCTTCAGAAAAAAACATGACCTTATTGACATCTTGATTTTGGACTTCTGGCCTCCAGAGAATATATTTCTATTGTTTTAAGTTTCCAAGTTTGTGGCCATTTGTTTTGGCAATCTAGGAAATTACTACACAGCCTAATGACACGTGTAATGAACTGAACTGTGTCGCCCCACCCTACCAAATTCGTATGCTGAAGCCCTAACTGAATAGGACTAGTATCCCTTTAAGAAGAGGAAGAGACACCAGGGATACCTGTGCTCAGAGAAAATGCCATATGAGGAAAGAGCAAGAAGAAGACGGCCATCTACAAGTCAAGGAAAGAGACCTCAGGAGAAACAAAACCTAATACCTTGATCTAGACTTTCAGCCTCCAGAACTGTAAGAAGTAAGTCTCTGTTGTTTAAGCGACCCGCCCTGCGGTATCTTATTGTAGTAGCCCTAGGAGGTTACTAGAAGGTATGACAGAGAGACCTTCAACAGGTAAGATGTCTAATGCAACAGCCAAGAAGGCCCAGGGCGTTAAGATTTGATTGAGTACTTCTAATTTAATAAGCAAGCAAATACAGCCATAAGCCGGAAGCATGTGCGGTATAGGCTTCTTACAGATGACAAATGCTTAGCATGGTGCCCAGTGCAGGATAAACACTACTGCCTCAGTTGTAACACAAACTGCTTAATTTTTTCATTTCTGATAAAGGATATATACAACCAGTAAACATTTTTCATTAAAATCTATCTTTAAAGAGGGCTCTTTCTTACAAATGATGGCATCTTAGAATCAAGGGAATAAAGTATTTAGAAGCAGGATATTGAGCACTTCACATGCTGTATCTCATTAAACACCCATGACAACCCCAATGTTTGGGAACTGTCAGTGGAGTGTGGCATTGGCTTGTACAGGCTCAGGAGTAACTGATCGTGCTGACCTCTCCCAACTCCAGCTGGCCAACCGAAACCAACCACAGTGGGATAGTTACGCCTCAGAAACTATTATCAGCATACTACTGGACAAGGCACGATTATTATTCCATATCAGTGAGGAAAGAGAGAGCCTCAGTAACTTGCTGTGGCTAGTACAAAGTAGCAGATCTCAGATTTCTGCTGGGGTTTATCCAGTTCTTAGAGCACAGGTTCTCAATGTCTGTCCTAGGCTGTCACCCACCTGAATGGTATTTAACAGAAAGCGTATCTGCAGTGGTAATTCTACAAATTCTTAAGTCCCATGCTAGCGGTTGGTTTCCTTTGTCCAATTACTTCAGTTTTGCAGATTATACTGATCTCCTACCATCTGGCACACATGACAAAAAGTAAAGCCATTACTACATAAAATGGAAATGAATTTGCCAAATTATATAGACAACTGATTGTCTCACCATTAAAACCAATACATAAGATGTTACTGAGATACTTTGTATCAGTACCATGGGTTCATCACTATTAAAACTTGATAACCTAACCTAAGAACCTTACTTAAGGTTGTATGATAACATACAATACATAATTATCTGTATTGCCCCCTTTAAATGAGATATTTCTCATCATGTTCCTACACAATTTAGATTATGGTTGTAATTCAGGAATGTGTAAACTAAGAATGGGGGAGGGAGTTATCTGTCCTTCTTTCTGGTGGTGGGGACAGGACGTAATCTAACTTTATTTCTATTTCCAAAGATCAGCAAGTTTACAACTGTAAGCAAGGCAGGAAATTAGCCCCACTTAAGATGCCTACAAACTACTGATTTTGACTAAGAGCTAAGAAAAAAAGCTGCTTTGAGGGGATTTTCTTCAAAAATCATAAGACAAGAAAATAGACTGCATGTATTTTTCTTGCAGGTCACAAATATTCATAGTTTCGTGAGCACTTGACAAGGAAAAGAAAAGCAAAGCAAAGAAAAAAAGACTCCTTTTCCCTATTCCCTAAAGCTGGGGGGATAAACAGTTCCCAGCCACTCATTCACTTTCATGAATGTAAGAAAAAGCGGTTGGCTCTTTAAAAACAAAAGAGAAAGAAAGAAAAGGCAAAATCTGAGCTCCCATGAGTGTCCCCTCATGAAACCTCCACAGATTCTAGATTGCTTTCAAATCTCCGCTGGTCAAGCAGAAGCAAAGCACTATATTCCTTTGCCTTTTTTTTTTTTTTTTAAATAATGTGGGGATACTCATAAGTAGGAAAAATGGGGAAAGATACTGCTTGTGACCATCCAATAGACTAAAAGTAATGCTAGAAGCAAGACGGAGAGCTTAGGGTCATCAGCACTTCTGGCTAATTACCCATCTTTTCCCCACTCTACATTCTTAAAGGTTTCTTGAAATGAAAACAACAGAATCCGACCAAAACCAACATTTTGATGAGTAAAGTGTAAATGAATGAGAAACAGATGGGCTTGGCTTTCCCAGGGGTCTATAAATGAAGGGCAAGGTGCTTGGGGGCAAAATGCATGTGGGGTTTCTCTGGCAAATCTTTTGCACTGTTAACAAGCCCAAAATGCAGCCAAAGTTCTCGAACCGGCATATCCACACATTGGCAGGACTCAGTATAAAAGGATCTCGGTGCCAAAGGAGCAGCCTTTGGAGACCCCCAGGACATTGTTCAGCACCTCACAAATCATATTTTATAGGTGCCAAAGGCAGCTGCAAATCTCACATGTGCGGCCAGAAGTTTTCATTCAAGAACCCAGCAATTTTGGCTTTGATCAGAAACCACAGATTGGTGTAAACATTTCTCTTGCCACGTTTTATGATATTTACGCTTTGCATGGATCCTCTTGGTTCTGATGATAACAAAGTGTTCGGCAGACATCTGCCGCAGTCTCCTCACCCCAGCCTTCAGGTGGAGAAACAGCTTAAGGGCAGGGAGAATGACGTAGCAAAGGTCAGTCCTAAATCAGAGGAGGTGAGCTCTTTGTGCATCCAGGCCAAGCCTCTCTCTCACTCTCTCTTTGGGATTAGAGTGTCTCCCCGCTGTCTTCAAATCATGTATATATCAAGTTACAGCTCCGAAAGAATGCAGTTTTAGTTTTTCATGGGGAGGGGGAGGAGGATAGGCCCCAAACCACAGATTATTTGAAAAGCATCCAAGCCGACTTTGAGATTTTTGAAAATCAATTATTTGGCAATTCCAAGACCCAGATTGGCCGTTTGGCCAAGGTAACAAGCCCTTCGGTGCAAAGACTACAATTAATGGGCCACATCATTCTCCGCTCTCGAGCAACAGAAGCAGCCAGCTGCTGGAGAACGCTGTGCGGTCCTCCAGTGTAAACGCCACTGATATCATCACCATCAGAAGGTCATAAAACTGATTGATTATAAACACAGCTCTCATTTGTTTACAGCTTACATTTTTGGGTTCGGAGTAATTAGCACATTAGCCATCTCTCAGGGTGAGGGCTCACAGGTGCCGGGAGCGAGGCTTCCAGGCCAGGAGGGGACCACAGAGCCTTTCCCGAAACAATCGCTGGCCTTTACTAGAACCAGCCCAGGGAAGGCGGATTCTGCTGCGTGAGGGGCAGCTGATAACACCCACGTGGGGTCACGTGTGTAGGAGGACATTTGACTCCCGCGATAATTTCTTCCAACACAAGGTAAGGTCAGAAAAATCCGAGACATGTCAGCAATGTGCGGGAGATGTCCTCTGTGAGGAGCCTGCAGCTGCTGAAGCCTTTTAAGATTCCTTTTCTTTCTTGCAGACCAACAAAGGCAGATAAAGATCACCCTTGCTAGTGGTGACTGGTACTTAGTTTCCTTTACTTATAGCTAAAATAAACTCCGTTAGCCTTATAAAGATGTTGCTTCTCAGACACTCGCGTAGGGAAAGCAGCTGGCTCGGCTGTCCTTCCCTGGACACAGTTCTTGTCCCCAGTCCTGTCCTTTCCAGTCTTTCTCTGAGCCTTTTATTTGAACAGCTGGAGCTATCAAACGGGTGCAGGCTGTCTAACTAGTCACTCAAGCCGCTCGGCTAAGTGAGTTTTCCAGATCAGCTCCCGCAGGAATTCCAGAGAGCCTAAGCTGCACCCTAACTGATTCAAGGGGTGCCCTTCTTAAAGGACGTAGGCGCATGCTCACAATTTGGGTTGTTAGATTGATCAGAGGACTAGCCTTTATTCTAAGAAACAAAACAAAACTGTTTTACGCAGTGTGAAATCTTTCACCCAGCGTGAGATTCTTTCCTTATCTTCTGTGATGAACAGCGAATGGGTCAAGGGCTCTGGAGCTGGTTACGGGGTGTTTAAGGTTGCTCATCATGGCCCACGCTCATGGTCAGCAACCTGAATGCCATTCTCCATTCATAATGTCATTTGAATAATTAACAGTCATGTTGCTTTTTACAGTTTTCAAAGTTCCCTCACTTACATGAGCTCCTTTGATCTTCACAGCAATGACATGAGGTTAGGCAACATCATGATATCTGCATTTCATAGATTAGGAACCAGGCTCAGGAAGATTAACTGGCCAATCCTAGATCGCTAAAGCTACTAAGTGGTAAATCTGCTCATTTGAAATTCATTTTCCTTGCCTCACATCACACTATTTGGGGGAGTTTAAGTATGAGGATATTCCTTTGAAGCCATTAGTTTTGTCTGTTTTCCAAACATTAGCCACTAGAATAAAAGGGTTGGCAGCTAGTTTCTTTGTGGTCATGGAAGTAGCTGCAAATATAATCAAGTGATTCTTAGCTATTTCAGCTATCTGTAAATATCCAGTGAAAACACTACAGACACATTCTGAAAGAGATCATATAGGAGCATGTACTCTCTTCACTGAATTGTTAAGGCCCAAAGTAGTTTGCACTTTGCTTTCCCCCGATTTTTAAAAGATCTATTCAATACTTTCTTGACATTGCGTTGGTTTTAGTTGCCATAGTAATTGCTTGGAAGTTTTTACTAAAATTTTGATATTCATGAAACTTCAAGGGCATATTTGCCCTTGACAGACTAATTAATGACAGATTAATTAATCAGTAGTCCCAGATATGTTTGTTCTCTTCTCATAAGAAAACACTAATTAAAGAACAGGATTTGGGACAGCTTCTCCTCTTGGGATTATTTCCATACCGAGCAAATGAAGTAAAGATGGGTTTTGATTAATTCATTCATCTTATTCTTTTTTTTTTTTTTAAAGATTTTATTTATTTGACAGAGAGAAACACAGCGAGAGAGGGAACACAAGCAGAGGGGATGGTAGCGGGAGAAGCAGGCTTCCTGCCGAGCAAGGAGCCCGATGTGGGGCTTAATCCCAGGACCCTGGGATCATGACCTGGGCCGAAGGAAGACGCTTAACGACTGAGCCACCCAGGCACCCCCATTCATATTATTCTTATTGAGCTTCTATCACATGCTGGGCACTGTGCTAGATCATGGGGCTGTTAGAGTGAACAAGAGAGATAAGATCCTATTGTCTTAGAGATTCCAGCCTAATAGGGAACCTTACTTGGGGGGACTTTCACTTATCTGCCAAATCTGAGTTAGACGCCCCTTTGCTTCCGTAACACCATAAGCACTTCCTCACATTATCACACTGAATAATAACTGACCATTAACTTGATATCAGCTACCTCTCTATCCTGCTCTTGCTTATGCCCCTGGTCCCTAACACCCTGACTGACATCTAGTATGGTCAATAAACATTTTTTTCCCCAAACACTTTTATTTTTTTAGTGTTACAAGAGTCATTGTTCACGTACCATACCTAGTGCTCCATGCAATATGTGCCCCTCTCAATACCCACCACCAGGCTCGCCCAACCCTCCATCCCTTCCCCTCCAAAATCTTCAGTTTGTTGCTCAGAGTCCACAGTCTCTCATGATTCATTGCCCCCTCCGATTTCCCCCCATTCACCCTTCCTTTCCTTCTCACAATGTCCTCCATGTTTTTCCTTATGCTCCACACGTGAGACCATAAGATAATTGACTCTCTCTGCTTGACTTATTTCACTCCGCATAATCTCTTCCAGTCCCATCCATGTTGATACAAAAGTTGGGTATTCATCCTTTCTGATGAAGGCATAATATTCCACTGTATATATGGACCATATCTTCTTTATCCATTCATCTGTTGAAGGGCATCTTGGCTCTTTCCACAGTTTGGCGATTGTGGTTATTGCTGCTATGAACATTGGGGTACATGTGGCCCTTCTTTGTACTGCATCTGTTTCTTTGGGGTAAATACCCCAAATGTCAAGAAACATTTAATGAATAAACAGAATTATTTCATGCTGGGTTAAAAATCCAAGTCAGATGAGAAAAAAAGTACTCTAGCTATATTGCCTAGTAGGATTCCTTTAGAAATGCCCCCTTGTCAAAACTGATTTTCAGTATTTGTCAGGACACACAGGGCAGACTTTGGAGCTAGAGGAAAGCAGGTACCACTACAACTCATTGACTCTGCCTAATATCTCTCCACCCCCATCTATCCCTCTCTTTTCTTTAGGATCTCTCTACTTCTTTAGCCATTATTGTCTTTAGCTACATTTCACCCACTGCCTAACATCCAAGATAGTTACTTTACCTCTGGCCTTCACATGTCTCATTATTCCCAGCCTTCATTACCTTTTCAACTTCTTTTCACATTTCATTTTAACTTCAGCAGAGTTCATTCTCAACAACAACTGCTAGAGAAGCTCCATTCTTCATTTATCTAAAAATCTCTGCCAGAGAGATACTAGATAATCCCATTATATAATATTAGGCAGAACTCAAATGAACCTGTCTTTGCTGTTATTTGATAAAAACACAATGTAAATACTTCAGTTTGCAAGTACTGTGAATTCAGAACATGAGTGTGGCTCGGGTTTGGTACAGACAGATACAAGGTGAACCCCTGCTCCAGGTCTGAGCTTTGCTCTACAGAGTATATCACTTTTGTCATGATGTCTAGAGGTGAGAAAGACCAAGGGAGGTTAGCTCATTCTAATAGAGCCCACAGGGATCAAATGCCAATTACTTCCTTTATAATGAGAATTACAAATTCTCAACAGAGTGAATTCTCAATTTTTCTAACTAGTCCATTTCATTTGGTTTTGTCTGTAGGCAAATACATATGAGAAGCTAAATCATCTGCTTACTTGTGCAGCGCAGAATTAGAGCAAGAGCAATTGGTTGGATGCAAGAAGTATTCCTTTCTCTTGAAAATTCTGGGGTACAGTGTTGGGTAGAATTGGTGAAGGAAAAATGTCTGTTAACTCTCTGGCTAATGTTCCCTTCCTTTCCTTTAAAACTGAGCTCCTCAAAGAACAACTACACATTTTTGCCTACTTGTTCTCATTCACTCTTTTTTTTTTAATTTTTTTTTTTTAAGAATTTATTTATTTGACAGAGAGAAACAGCCGAGAGAGGGAACACAAGCAGAGGGAATGGTAGCAGGAGAAGCAGGCTTCCTGCAGAGCAGAGAGCCCGATGCGGGGCTCGATCCCAGGCCCCTGGGATCTGACCTGGACCGAAGGCAAACGCTTAACGACTGAGCCACCCAGGCGCCCCCTCATTCACTCTTTAACTAGCTGACAAGAGCTTTTGTCTATGGTACTCTACTAAAACCACTTTTTAAAAAAGTCCTAATAACCTGTAGATAGCAAAATCCAATGGGCCTTTCCAGGTCCATAATTTCTTTAAGATTTTTTTCATATAATTCAATTGTTCATTCATTATTAATTCAAAATGTAATGACACCTTTGTCAAAGTTGTTTCTAATCCCTTTTTTGGTTTGTTCTTGTCTTGTCCATTATAGCAAGTTCCAGGTCTGTTTTATTCACCATTGTACCTTCAGTTCCTACCACAACACCAGACACATACCACACTCAATAAAATTGAGTGAATGAGAAAAGGAAAAAATTAACATATAATGTTTTCACTTCTGGCAATGACAACACAGGAAGCTCCAAAGAATCATTCCCCCATGAAATGGTGAAAATTATAATTAGGGGGAAAAAAACCTTAAAATCTCTGGAAATAGTCCATGGTCCTAAGGCCATAGAGCAAATAAAGAAACATTTATTCAAAAGAATCTACTAAACCCCGATAAGAACTGCAAGAGTCTGTGGGATTTGAATGAACAACTACATCCTCTTTCCAGAGCCAGCATTGAGACAGAAACTCCACTTCGGACCGGTAGGGCAGAAAGTACAGGGAACACTTTCCCCTGAGTTCCCA
Organism: Procyon lotor; assembly: GCA_028646535.1. Lineage (NCBI taxonomy): Eukaryota > Metazoa > Chordata > Mammalia > Carnivora > Procyonidae > Procyon > Procyon lotor. The sequence goes on from CM053609.1 coordinate 82,787,425, forward strand.
GTTAGAGGACTATCTTCTTCCCAGGAGCGGCAGAATTTGAGCAGTTTTTATCCTGCTTCGGCTGCCTATTGCTGAGGATAAGTTCTAGGAGAATGCATCCAATAGAAGGGATTCTTGTCTCCTACCCACCCTCCATGAATGGGAAAAAGGCTTTACCTTGAGCATAGTGCCACAAGGATATTGGGACTCTAAATGCCCTTGTTGCAGTTTGTGGGGGCAAGGATTCCATGACAAGAGAGGTAAATCAAGAACATCTAGGGCTGCTACCCCATCCACTGAGCACTCAGCTGCAAAGTGCAGGTGTCACTTAGAAGTGTGCCATTGTCCTCACCTCCAATACAGAGCCATGGCTCAGAGATTTTGCCTGGGAAAAGTTGTCTCCAGAACAGACAGTTCCAGATCTCTCCCCAAGGAACTGACTTCATTGGCAATAGAATATTGAGAAGTTCAACCCTAAGGGTACTCCTCAAAACAGAAGCTGTAGTAAAAGGAAATGGGAGAGGACTGATAGGTTCCTTAGAGATATATGCTAAGCTACAGGCTGACTAATTTGCTGAAAAGAATTGGGAAGAGAGACAGATGGGAAGAACAACTAGAGTCAGAATAAATCTCAAATACTTACCTCTCCCACTGTATCTTCAAAGGAGCCAGAATTTGATTGGATTACTTTACTAAAGCAATTTATGCACTAGTATCATTGAAAACAATATAGCGATCAGCTGGCAACTAGTGGCACTTAATAGCTAAATGTAGTCAGAAAAAGAGATCATCCAAGAAAGCCTGCAAAACCACTTTCATCTCAGGATGACACACCTAAGGCTGTGCTCCCTAAGTAGCAACATCAGAGATTTCAAACTATAAGGAAGAAATAGATTTCACCAAAGTAATCCTGACAGTCACTAAACAAATAAACAAGTAACAAAAACAAGCCCCAGAGTAGGGAACTAGTACTCAGAATTGCTACAATATATTACCTAAAGTGCCTAGTTTCCATTAAAAAAAAAAAAATAAACAAACTGAGACACACAAAGAAACAAGAAAGTATGTTCTTTATACCAGAAAAAAGCAGGAAACAAACTACCTGTGAGAGTGACCAGATGTTGGATTTAAAGAACAATGACTTCAAAGTAAACATTATAAATGTGTTTGCTCATAGAACTGAAGAAAATCATGATTAAAAAAGTAAAGGAAGGCATGATGATAGTGTTACATCAAATATAGAATATCAACAGTGAAAATTGAAAACTTTGCATTTGAAAAGTACAATAACTGAAATTTAAAAGTGCACTAGAGGAGATCCATAGTAGATATGAACTGGCAGAAAAAAAATCAGCAAACTTGAGATAATTGACAAATATTATGCAATCTGAGGACCAGAGAGAAAAAACAATGAAGATAAATTAAAAAACAGCCTCAGAGATATGAGAGACAGCATTAAAAATACCAATATAGACATATGTGAGTACCAGAAGGAGAGGAGAAATAGAAAAGGCAGAGAAAAATATTCAAAGAAGTAACGGCTAAAACGTCCCCAAATTTATTAGAAAACATTCATTTACACATCTAGGAAGCTCAGTGAACTTCACGTAGGATAAATACAGATTCACAAATAGACACCTTGTAGTAAACATGCTGAAAAACAAGAACAAATGACACCAACATTCGTATGGAACCACAAAGACCCCAAATAGTCAAAGGAATCTTGAGAAAGAAAAACAAAGCTGGAGTTATCACAACTCCAGATTTCAAGATAAACTAAAAAGCTGTAGCAATCAAAACAGTATGGTACTGGCATAAAAACAGACAAATAGGTCAATGGAATAGAAGAGAGAATCCAGAAATAAACCCATGCTGATATGGTTAATTAAACTATGACAGAAGAATCAAGAATATACAACAGGGAAAAGACAATCTCTTCAGTAAATTGTGCTGAGAAAACTAGATAGCTACATGCCAAAAAATGAGATTGGACCACTTTCTCACACCATATATACCAAAATGAACTCAAAATGGATGAAAGACCTAAATGTGAGATGTGAAACCATAAAATTCCTAGAAAAAAAACATAGACATCCATCTCTTGGACATTAGCCTTAGCAACATTTATCTAGATATGTGTCTTCAGGCAAGGGAAACAAAAGCAAAAATAACTATTGAGGATATACCAAAATAAAAAGCTTTTACATAACAAAGGAAGCCATCAACAAAACAAAAAGGCAACCTACCAAATGGAAGAAGATATTTGCAAATTATATATACAATAAAGGGTTAATAGTCGAGCCATATAAAGAATTTCTACAACTCAACAGCAAAAAAATAAATAATCCAAGTAAAAAATGGGTAGAGGACCTGAACAGACATTTTTCCAAAGAAGTCATACTATAAGGCCAAAAGACATAGGAAAAGATGGTCAACATCACTAATCATCAAGGAAATGAAAATCAAAACCACAAGGACAATGAATCCTTACACCTGTCTGAATGTCTAGAATCAAAAAGACAAGAAGAAACAAGTTTTAGTAAGGATGTGAATAAAAAGGAACCATGGATCACTGTTGCTGGGAATGTAAACTGATTCAGCCACTGTAGAAAATAATATCAAGGTTTCTTAAAAAATTAAAAATAGAAATACCATATGATTCAATAATTCCACTACTGGGTATTTACCCAAAGGAAATGAAAACACTAATTCAAAAAGATATATGTACCCCTATGTTTACTGAAGCATTATTTACAGTAGCCGAGATATGGAAGCAATCCAAGTGTCCATCAATAGATGAGTTGATAAAAAAAATGTGGTGTTTTTATACAACGGAATATTACTCAGCCATAAAAAACAATAAGATCTTACCATTTATAATAACATGGATGGACCTAGAGTGCATTATGCTAAGTGAAATAAGTCAGACACAAATACCACATGATTTTACATATATGTGGAATCTAAAAAATAAATAAAACAAACAAACAACAATATCAGAAAAAAAAAAAACGGTCTCTCAAATACAGCGAACAAACTGGTAGTTGCCAAATGGGAGGTGGGTGAAGGGATAGGTAAAATAGATGAAGGGGATTAGGAGGTATATAAACTTCCAGTTATAAATAAGTTACAGAGATGAAAGGTACAGCATAGGGAATACAGTCAATAATATTGTTAATAATGTATGGTGAGTACACTTATCATGATGAATACTGAGTAATGTATAGAGTTGTTGAATCAATATGTTGTACACCTGAAACTAATATAACATTGTTTATAAATTATACTTAATTAAAAAAAAAAAGAAATATCAGAGAAAATTCTTCAGGCTGAAAGCCCAGACACCAAAACAAAAAACAAGAAACAAAAAGCACCAGTAAAGGTAATTATGTAAATACAAAAGATAGTGAAAATGCATTTTTTTCTTTTAACTGTTGGACCAAAGCATATAGAAATGTAGCATATTTGTCAAAAACAGCATGAAAGAGGTGGGTGAGAGCAAAACCCTTTTGACCCAAGGAAATTACTCCAGGTGTAAACTCAGATCCATAGAAACAAATGAAAAGAAATAAAAATGACAAATAAGATTACTATAATAAAAGCTATAATTATATACTTGCTCTCCTTTCTCCTCTCCGGTTTCTTAAAAGTCATAAAATTGGGGCACCTGACTAGTGCAGTTGGTATAGGATGCAAATCTTGATCCCAGTGTTGTGGGTTCAACTCCCACATTGGGTATAGAGATTACTTAAAAAAATAAAACCTTTAAAAAGTCATAAAATTATGTAAATAAGAGTTACAACAATGTATTATCAGGTTTGCAATATTTACAGAAGTATTGCATATAACAATAATATATGTAACAAAAATAACATACATAACAAAAAGGAGAAAACAGAATATAGCTCTAGAGAATATTTCTATATCTCACTATAATTAAGTTAGATAAATCTAAAGTTGATTCTGATAAGCATGTGTGTGTGTGTGTGTGTGTGTGATAAGCACTAGAGAAACTATAAGGAAATGAATCAAAAAATAATGAAAAATCATGAAAGAATTAAAATGCTATATTAGAAAATATTCACTGCATGCAAAACAAAGCAGTATAGGAAAAACACAGGGAAAAAGATATGAGACATATAGATAACAAAGAATAGAATGGCAGACATAAATCCAGCTGTATCAATAATAACATTAAATGTGAATAGTGTAACAATCCAAGCAAAAGGCTGGATTGAAAAATACTGGATTAAAAAAAAAACAGGATCCAACAATATGCTTTACAGAAGACACATATTATGTTCAAAGATACAAATAAATTGAATGTAAAAGGATGGAAAATGATATATCATACAAAGAGCAGCTGCAAGAAATCTGGAGTGACTATACTAATAGGTAAAATAAACTTTAAAACAGAAAACATTACTAGTGATAAAGAGAGACATTTTATAAGAAGAAGATAAATCCATCAGGAAGATATTACAATTATAAACAAACAGGACCCTAAAAACAGAATACCAAAATGCATAAAGTAAAAACAATGAAGGGAGAAATAAACAATTCAACAACAGTAGTTAAATACTTCAGTATTTCACTTCAATAATGGATAGACAGAACAAAAGCAGGACAACTAAGAAACAGATGATTCGAACAACACTATAAATCAACTATCACTGGTGAATTCTACAAAACATTTAAAGAATTAATACCAATACTTCAAAGACTATTCCAAAAAATACAAGACGATGTAATGCTTTCCCACTCATTCTGTGAAGCCAGCATTACCTTACCTTGAAACCAAAATGAGACATAAATTTCACAGAAAACTACAAACCAATATCTCTTATGAATATGGATATAAAAATCCTAAACAAAACATTAGCTAACTGAATCCACTACTACATATAAAGAATTATAAAACATGACTAATTGGGATTTTTTCCCCAGAATGCAAGATTGGTTTAACATCCAAAAATTAATTAATATGATATACCATATTGATACGATAAAAAAGAAAAACCATATGATCATCTCAAAAGATGAAGTAAGACATCTCACAAAATCCAAAACCATTTCACGAGAAAAATATTCAACAAATTAGAAATAGAAGGAAACTTTCTCACCTTGATAAAAGGGCATGCACAAAACCCACACACCATACCTAATGGTAAAAGACTGGATGCTTTCTAAGTTCAGGAACAAGTCAAGGATGTCCACTCTTGCCACTTCCATACAACATTATACTGGAGGTTTGAACAAGGGCAGTTAGGCAAGAAAAATAAATAAAAATCATCTAGACTGAAAAGGAAAAAGTAAAACTATCCCTATTGGCAGATGATATGAACTTGTATACAGAAAATCCTAAGGAATCCACTAAAAAACAATTAGAAAAAAAAATGTCTTCAGCAAGGACATAAAATACAAGATCAATATAAAAAATCAATTATATTCTATACACTAATAATGAATAATCCAAAAATGAAATTAAGAAAACATCTCATTTATTGTAGCATCAAAAAGAATAAAATATTTAGGAATAAATTTAACAAAAGCACAAAACTTAATACTCTGAGAATTGCAAATAATTGGTAAAAGAAATTGTTAAATAAGATATAAATAAATGGAAATATCCCACGTTCATGGATCAGAAGACATAATATTCTTATCATGCCAGTACTCCCCAAATTAATCTCTACATTGAACACAATCTCTATCAGAATCCTTGCTGACTTCTTTATAGAAATTAATAAGCTGTTCCTAAAACTCATATGGAATTGCAAGGGACCCAGAATAACCAAAATAATCTAAAAGAACACAGTTGGAGGACTCAAACAAATGTTTATAGCAACATTATTTATAATACCCCAAAACGGAAACGACCCAAGTGGCCATTAACTGGTGAATGGATGAACAAAATGTAGTATACTCGTATGGTGGAAATTATTCCACCATAAAAAGGACAGTAGTACTGATACATGTTACAACAGAGCTGAACCTTGAAAACATTAAGTGGAAAAAGTCACAAAAGACCACGTATTATACGACTCTATCGAAAATGTCAAGAATAGGCAAAAGATAGGAAGTAGATTTGTGGTTGCTTAGAGCTGGAGCAATGGGTAATAGCGATCTAATAGCTAAAGGGTAACAGAGTTGTTTTAGTGTTGTGTTTTTTTTTAAGATAATGATAATATTTAAAATTGGTTGTGGTGATGGTTGTGCATATCTGTGAGTATATTATAAACTGTTAAGTTGTATGCCTTAAATTAGTTAATTATAAGGTTTCTGAGTGATATCTTAAGAAAGATGCTATCAAAAATAATATTTTATTTTAGGAAAAAACAAGAGATTTTAAAATATTTTTATTTTACCTTCTTTTTTTTAAAGGGTCTACCTCCTGAATACTTATGAAAATTTTAAAGTCAGAAATTAAAATGAAGCATAACAAATAAATTTAAACATGGTTATAACTTTTTGTTCTAAACACATTTTTCTGAATCTGCTGTTTTATCTTGATCATAACAAGGATCCTCCTCAAGAAGGCCTCTCCAGAACACACTTGATCACATGTCTTCATAATGCTTATTGCTAATATAAGATTATCTCATTTATTAGTTTGTTTATTATCTGTTTCCCTACATGAAAAAAATTCCAGGTTCACTATTGGTTTTAGTTCCAGAAATCTAGAACTAAGCAACTCAAGTGTGGTTCATAAATGGCACTGTGTGTGATGCTACCAATCAGTCCTCAATGAGCTAAGGGGAGAAACTGTAGCAATTTTATGTCTGCTGAAACTAATAATAAAAAACTGTATTTTATATATCCTTGGTTTGTAGTTCTAGAAATTCATTTTTATAGGATTTTTTTTTCAAGCATTAAGCTGTGATAGATTTAAAATTTTTAAAAACAGAATGGGTCCTTCACCCCAGATAGTTTGAGAAACATTGGTTTAGGTGACCATCAAAATATTTTGCTCCCCTACCCTAATGAAATGGTAATGCTCACAAGTGTCTACAAAGCCAGGATGCCTGGGTGGCTCAGTTAGTTAAGCATCTGACTCTTGGTTTCGGCTCAGGTCATGATCTCAGGATCTTGAGATCAAGACCCAAGTCAGGCTCCGTGCTGGGTGAGGAATCTGCTTAAGATTGTCTCCCCCTCCCTCTGCCCCTCTGCACCTCCCTCGCCCAGCATTCATGCACTCTCTCTAAAAAACAAAAACAAACTAAAAAACCCCACGGAAGTGTCTACAAAGCCAGGGATTATATTTTCCAGTCCTTTTGCATGGGAATGACGGAGGGCACTTGTCCTGGGAAAGAGAGTGTGAGAAGTGATGTATTGAAATGGTTGAGTTAGGGGCGCCTGGGTGGCTCAGTTGGTTAAAGCTTCTG
>CM053609.1:82794888-82838266 GCA_028646535.1 Procyon lotor
GCCGTTTTCCCAAGGACCACAGAGAATGGCACCGGATGAAGGGTACCTACCCTGCATGGACTTTGATGCTTCTGAGAAATGGGTTTTTATCACATTAGGTTCACGACTTATTTGTTACAATGTCTGGGATTACCTTAACTAATAAAGTTGCTTAATGGATGTTTGTTGAATGAACGAATGCCCAAATGGTAAGGTATTATTAGAGCAGTGCTACTACAGTTGACCAACTATTGTTTGCCAGTCATGAAAACTTAAAAGAGCTTGTGTCAGAATAAAAACCAAGAAACTTTTACGGGGAAGTAAAAGTAGTGAACGAGGCCATGTGTTCATTATTATTGCTACTGGGAACAGTTTATGGACCAGCACGGGCCCATGGACCACACTTTGAAAGCATACGGCCCTGGAGGACATTTCCCAACTTGTGAAAGAACCTAAAATTGTATTTAAAGTCACACAAACAGCATTTGTAAAATCCATTCAACCTAATCTCCTAGTTTGGATTCGCTTTTAAATTTTTTTATTATCTGATAAAGTATCATTGTTAATTAAACTATATATATTTAAGATATAAGGATTTGTACAATTACACTTCACCCATTCCTCTATTCATCCAGCCATTCATTATCTGTCATCTGTCCATCTACCTGTCTACATAAACTAAAAGTGGTCTGAGGAAGAACATGGCTCCAAGGATTAATAGAAGCCAGAGAATAATCAGCTGCATTACTTGAATAACACGTACATACTTACAAAATGCAAACACATGCACAGTGCTTCAGAAGGTACAAAATCCTTCTTAAATATACTTTTCACATGTGTTATTTAATCCTCATTATAATCCCATGGGATAGGCAAAATTATTATTACTCTTGTGTTACAAATAAAAAATCTGAGGCTACCTAGGCAAAGCAGAATTGAGAGATAATACAGGTAATTATTGACAAGGTCAGGTCTCAGTAACTAATATTTTAAAAAAGGGAAAACTTCGGGCTCCCTGCTCAGTGGGGAGCCTGCTTCTCCCTCTGTCTGCCGCTCCCCCTGCTTGTTCTCGGTCTCTCTGTGAAATAATAAATAAAATCTTTAAATAAAGAGATAGAGAAATAGGAAGGAAGGAAGGAAGGGAGGGAGGAAAGGAGGGAGGGAGGGAGGGAGGGAGGGGGGAATTTAAGGCCCTGAATTTTTCACTTAATTCACCTTCACCGTCATTCTTTGAACAATTTCTTCACTTTGTTAAGGTTAACAGTCTTGGTACTGTGGCAAGTAAGCGAAACAAAGGACCACATTATGTGTAATTGTTACATATAAAGTGTGATGGCTCATATTTACCCAGGATCTCTGCTTGCAAAAATAACTCGAGTAAAGAGAAGTTAGTTTGCAAAAGCCTATTATTCCTATATACTAAACAATCTTGTGCCGCACCATTTCAATCCTTTGAAGTTTTTTTTTTTCCTTTGTTTTTTTTTTTTTTCCTTTAAGTGTCTTTTGCCTTTCGGCCTGTAAATTAATGATCTGCCCGAGTCTTACAGCCAGGTTTCCAGAATAAGCATGCCAAAGGTGAACCCACTCAGCAGGTCCCAAGCCACCTGCACCAAAAACTTGCCAGCTCTGAGCCTCAAATTTTCAGAAAGTTACCCAGCCTCCAGTTAAATTTTTAAAAATACATGTTTTATGACTACAGACCCACACCTCTGCCCCCTTCCATCCCTGAAATTCCAAAGACTCGGGAGGATCCATTCATTGAGATAAGCCTTTGCATACATAGATGGTCCCAGGAAACTAATCTGAACTCAGATATGCCAAGTTCTCCTAACTGCCCTCAAACAAGATGTCCTAGAGAATTTTCCAGGGCCTTTCCTCCACACCATACATTTTCAGTGTAAGGATTGAGAAGGAAGTAGTATTTAACTTTATTCTTTCATTTACTCATTCATCTTCTAACATGTACAAGGCATGTTGAAGAATAAGGATGTGCTTTATGCCTCCCAGAAATTGCAATGAGAAGGCTAAACAAGGTACCCAAAGAACTATAGTACAAGACAATGCATGTTAACAGTCTTGGTACTGTGGCACACACCACACACAACTAAGAGTTGTGAGATCAGCTCTAATCAAATGCGTGAGGATAGGGAGGCAAAGAAAGTTTCTGACTAAAGTGTTCAGAAAAGATTTAATGAAAGATAGAGGGAGTTTCTGAGTGGGTTTTGGAAGAAAAGCAAGCAAGAGAGAAAGATATGAGAGAAAGATGCAAGTCAGAGGTAAGAAAGGGCAAGATGAGGTTAAGAAATGAAAGGCTATGGAGGTGTCATTTGGCTGGAACATGGGCATTAGCATAAGATAGGAAGCATAATTTGGAACCAAACTATAAAAGGCCTTGAACACCAAAATAAATTGCCATGATTTTACTCAGTAGTCAGTGGGAGAGCCACCCCAAAAGTTTAAAGAGAGAAATGATTTGAGCAAAGCAATAATCCAAGCAAGAAGCTTGCTCTGGTGGTGGTGTACAGAATGACCTTAAACTCTGAAAGGTTGAAGGTCTAGGGACAAGTAGGGAGCCTTTTACAACACATCAAAATGAAACAGTCGGGCTTAAAGTGAGGAAATGGCCAAGAAAATGGAAAAGGAGAAAAGGAATTAACAGAACTTGGTAGGGAAAGGGAGAAAATGAAAAAATAACTCCCAGGTCTCGAGTCAATAATGCCTGGAGAAATTTAGGTTATGGATGAAAATGCCTGGACTCAAATTTATACAAAGATCTAGAGATTTTGAAAATTTATTCTAAGCTGTGATTTTATCCATGTTTTAAAAAATAATAAATAGGGGCGCCTGGGTGGCTCAGTGGGTTAAAGCCTCTGCCTTTGGCTCAGGTCATGATCTTAGGGTCCTGGGATCAAGCCCCGCATCGGCCTCTCTGCTCAGCGGGGAGCCTGCTTCCCCCTCTCTCTCTCTGCCTGCCTCTCTGCCTACTTGTTATCTCTCTCCTCGCTGTCAAATAAATAAATAAAATCTTTAAAAAAATAAAAATAAATAAATAAAAAATAATAAATAAAACCATCATTTCCTAGGATCACTCTGAGCAGTTCATTGCTCTCACTACATTCCACCATATGGCTTCTTTTTCCAAGGTATTAGCCTCTTTTGGGATATGGACTAGAGTATTAGAAAGGGCAGGGGAAGAGCTCTTCTCATGATCAATCTAACGCCAGCCTTGTGACCTCCCCTACTTGGGTCATGTCTAAAAATGCACACAGGCCATCTCAATCGACTCTCTGGTCTAGACGAGCAGACATACACTTTGATGGAGATGGCAGAGAGACATTCCTTTGAGAGTGTTAGAGAGAGAATAATCTGGATCTGTTCTGACCGCATCCACTATGACAGCACTGGGGTGACTCTTCACTCTCTTCCTAACCATGGCCCATCGTGTCCTTCAGGTGAGAGAGCAGATGGAAAATATCCCGCATCCTCATTGTTGGGGCATTGATGGCAACATTCTGCATGAAGGAGCAGATGTATGGGAAAGTCGCTGGGACAGGACTCTACCTGGGGTGGGCAGGGGCCAAAAGAAACAAAACTGGTATCATTTTCAGGGTTGGGAAATCTAACCTGACCGCACAAATAATTAACCTGAAAGGCCACTTCATGCTCCCCCAGTGGACCCAGATGTTGCACTTCACTTTAGGTAAACGTTATTTTTAGAGACATAAGAATCCAGCATCCAAAATTTATCACCCATCTGAGTGGGAGACACAGAACACAGAACAGATTTATATGTTTAGGGGGGTAGGAATGGGGTTTAAGCTCAATAAAATCTTAACTGTGCTTTACTTTTTAATTTAACTTTCAAACATTTCTTTCCTGTTTTGTGACTGAGAATCTCGTACATGTCACCCTTTCAGTGAAGTATCACAGGAAAGACATTTTTGTGGTGTTTAATGGAAATAATTTTTCTTGTGGTATTGCTCTGATACCCTGGGAAACTGGCTTTCAGAGATAAATTAGGCCAACAGCCGTCTCGTGCTAATTTATTAAGCAGTCAATGGTTTAAAACAACTTTTCCTGTTTCAGCTCACTGGAGATCTGTTACTGGCTCTTGAAAAGACAGCCAAAGACTGATACGTTTCATAGATTCTCTGAAACAGACAAAGTGATACGTTAGAGGAGGGGAGTTTTGTAGGCAGGCATGGATGGTTCACGCCACAGGTAAGTCTACGCGTGCGCACTTGAAACAACTACAACATTCACACTGCAGCATTTCACACTGGATCTCCTGAAACGGTGGCTGAACACTAAAGAAACTTAAAAATTCTCTCCCCAGAACACATTTCTATAAGAAATACCTCCTAAACTTTCTCTTCCTGTTAGAGTGTGCTGCAGATAGCAGAAATTATTTGTATAAAGAAAAATACTGATGATCTCCCTCGGGTGTCCCAAAGGCTTCAGTGCACTTTCTACAGATGTTCCAGGACAGTGGTTCTTGGTCTAAGTTGCACCCTGGAATCATCAGGGAAGCTTTACAAAGTATAGATGCCTGGGTCCTACCCCTGCAGGTTGTGATGATATCGGTCTGCAGTGTGGCCTAGGTGTTGAGAGGCTTAAACCTTCCCAAGCAATCTAAGGTGCAGTCGAGAGCCACTGCCCTAGATAAGGTGTTGTAAGAGGCTACACTCCATACCTAGTGAGGGTCAGGTGACTCAGCTGATAGTATATATCCTTTTTCTTGCCTGAAAATGCAGATCATGGTCATTCCTAAATGCAGAGGCATTAGGAATAAAACAATGACCGACAATAACAACATTTAGGAAACTGCTCAACTCCGAATGCTACTGTGTGTGAAGACTGGATGATTGAGCCCATTGAGAAAAACTGAGCTAGGAGAAAGCATTAAGAGGAGGAAAAATGACTTGCTCTGTGGATCAAATTGGAATGTTTTCAAAAGCAATACACCACTGACCCTCTCATCAAAGCTAGAGGAGGGCCGGGGCAGAAAGCACTACTGGCTTTTATGATATAGCTACTAATTTCCACTTTGAAGAGACTCCTGCATTTAAAGATGCCTAAGAATCGCTTGCAGAGTGCATGACATATGCAGCTTCCCAGGCCCCACCTGCAGAAATCTGGACTCGGTAGGACTGCAGTGAGTCCCAGGAATCCGAAGTTTTAAAAGTTCCCCTGGGCAATCTGAGGGGAGCTGTGCCACCTTCGAGAGATACTAAGTCATCCCACTTCCAGGCAACCTCGTGATGAATTGCTCTTCAGTTAAATAGATTCTCAGGTCGAGGAAAAAGCGGAAATGCCTCTTCAGTAAAACAGTCGAAAAGTTTGTTTGCTTTTGCAAAGTAGTTTTTGAAAGACATTTGACTGACCTTTTCAATGAAAAATCCTAAGTCATTTTTGGACATCCACATGTCTCCTTATTTCCTCAGTTTACCAATAGAGAGGTGTGAAGCTGAACTCCTGCAAATGGACACAACCATATCCAGAAACTATGGGCCAAGATAGTTCTTGGGAATAATGGGGATCTTTCAAAATCAAAATCCTGTCATGTCTTGAAGGACCACCAACACTGATGAGAAAAATACAATAACAACTAAACAAGTAAATAACCATTATAAGCAAATAAACTTTTTTCAAAAAGTTTTGGAATGTCTAGAAGTTACTCCTTTTTCACGATTAATATAGAAAAGCAGTCCATATTTGTGCTTATATTTAATTTTCATTGTAGCAGCTTTACCAGCCTACAGTGAAAGATAATGGAAACAGACAAAATGTTATTTCCAGTCTGGGATTCAAACGTAATAACTGGAACTTGCTCAATCTCTCCTTCCAATTCAGAGAGAGAGAGAGAGAGAGTGTGTGTGTGTGTGTGTGTGTGTGAGAGAGAGAGAGAGAGTGTGTGTGTGTGTGTGTGTGTGTGAGAGAGAGAGAGAGAGAGACACCAGAGCAGAGCTGTACACTTGCAAAATTCAACTACAATTATTTGGCACCAAATTTTGGAATTCGTAGTTCATGGACCTAAAATTTACTTTGAATTCACTACTCAACCTGTAAATAGGGACACTTGTTTTTTGGTGGGGGCAGGTACTTCACTGCTTTGTGTTTTTCACTCAAAATTTCCCTGGTCCTCTAAAGCTCTCCAGCCTTGGACATTGTTCCTGTGCTGTGCCCACATTCCATTGGCACAGGCATGGAATGGTATGCTTGGAATGTCTCCACCCTCCAAAATATTTTTGGATCAAGCTTATCCCTTTTCCCTGAAAAACCTCTGTTAAACAGCATTTACTTCACTGACTTTTGTATTTTTGTATATTTTTGAACGTGGGCCAAATCATGAAAACTCCAGGGCCCCAGTCTACTGTTAAAAAGCTCTATTAACCCTCTGACATCAACAGAATTCCCACAGAAGGAGAGCAAACCTGGAATCCTCCACTTGGGTGCCGACAGTCTCTCTGTTCTGTTGTATTTACCTGCAGGCTCGTTTTCTAATTGCTCTTCAATTTAGAAATCAGCTCAGAGAAGTCTCATCTAATTACCACCAGATTTATTTGAAAATAATACTTTCCTCTGAAGTTGCTTCTTGATAGGCTCTTCTCCTGCCAAATGACAATCGCAACAGAAGACTGAAACTTAACAGAGACTTGCAGGGAAGTCTGCATTTTTTCTAAGGAAATATATACCAGGGCACTTAGTGGGGTTTTTTGCTTGTACCAATAATTAGCACTGGTTATGATAACATAAACATTACTTAATATGTTAGTATTGTGTACTAAGTACTGGGCTAAGAATGTCGCATACATTATGTCAGGTACCCTCTATAAATAACAGTCATAGGAGGTAAAGGGGCACCTGGGTGGTTCAGTGAGTTAAAGCCTCTGCCTTCAGCTCAGGTCATGATCTCAGGGTCCTGGGATTGAGCCCCACATCAGGCTCTCTGCTCAACAAGGAGCCCGCTTCCCCCACTCTCTGCCTGCCTCTCTACCTACTTGTGATCTCTCTCTCTGTGTGTCAAATAAATGAGTAAAATCTTTAAAAAAAAAAAAATCATAGGAGGTAAGGACAAACATTCCTATCTTAGTTATAAGAAAATTTGGGTCACAAAAGTAACATGTAGCATAGCCATGATTATTTTTATTGCACTAGTGAATTTTTTTTAAATGACAGTGAAAAGATTTTAAGTATCTTCACAAAAATTGTGATTAAAATGAAAATTAAATGGGTTTTCTAATACAACTGTGATAGCAGCATATTTGGGGGCCAGTCAAGTGGGTAGAGAGACTTTGGGAAAAAATTCCTTTTAAAATCTTGTTGGCATTTAAGTGACATTTTGGTGAAACACCACGGAAACATCTGGTCATATCCTCTCAACCCTAATTTCTTCCCTAAATGTTGTTTTTAATATGTCACAGTTGTTAAATTTGTAACAAGTAATGCCCTTGAGACTAAACAACAGTGCCTGGTATGTGAAAAATGAACAATACATTTACAGCAGTAAAAACCCAAAGGAAATTTTAAATAAACATTTAATTGAGTACAAATAGTCTGAAAGTTATTTCGGTGGAACTTGCCCAATCTGTGTGCTGACATTAGCAGCAGGATGTTCTAAATAAACTTTGTTAAAACAAATGTAGTCTTCTTCAGTTGTGACATAACTGATCAGATTCAGTTCTTCTGAGGGATTATGGCTGGGGAAGGAACATTTGCTAGCTGGAAAGGAACTCTCCATTCACAGTATCAGAACAAATGCATAACCACCAAAACACCAGAAAGAATGGAGCTAGGGATTTGGATGTCGTACAATGGCTTCAAAGTAGACAACCAAAAGTAGAAAAACAAGCACCAACCACCAATGTTTGTGAATCGGTCAGTTAGCCAAGGTCCATGGGCCTGATTCACTTCCTCTCTAACTCGAAAAGGATTTTTCCTTCTAGATAAAACCCTGCATATTTGAATCTAATCCAACATATGTACTTGTCTCAGGCTATATTTTGCTCTTGCTGTATTTTAGTTGTGTGCAATGGAAAGTCTTGCAAAGAATCTACAGTGATATAAAAAAAATCAGATCATGGATTGTATTCAGGCAATTAGTAATGCAGTTGAGAATGAGGGGCTGTGTATGTCACCTAGCCAATTATTTGAAAACAATTATCTTTCACTTTCATGTGTTGACTCTTTCTGCATGTGGATAGACAGATGCTATTCAGCAGAAATGTTTTCCCTCTGATATGGGATCCCCAAAGAAACCATATTGGCTTTGATGTGATTCAGAGATTGTGTCATTCATCAACATGGTTTTAAAGAATGTTAGCAACCTTAGGGTTGGTTCAACCTGAAAATAAACACAGATGGTTCTTGGGAGAACAAACTATTTTCCATTGCAGATTTAACCATACATGTAATGGAATATATATCCTTTGTATTTAGTGCTGTATTTGATTACATTAAAGCAGTTGGAATGAGTATGAGTCAGACTTTTTTTCCTAATATGACAAATATATAACTTAACCCGTCCTATTTTATTTTACTTTATTTTATTTTAGGCATTTTTAAGACATACAGAAAAGTTGCATATATATATATATATATATATATGCATCACAGGATTCAATATAGCTTTCTTTCCCTTTATATTTTTAACTTCCTTCATAATTCTCAATATTTTTTACTTATTTGATGAATCCCCTATATATAACCAATCTCCCCACTCAGCCAGATCAGTAGGTTACTAATCATTAAAGAATAATTGAATTTTCAGGAGATTTTTATATATCCAAAGAAAACCAAGCTAACATTTTTTGGTGGCTTCTTAATCATCTTATCACAGTATCTCCTAACTGTAGTCTTGTCCTAGGCATCTCAAAAAATTAACTCAGTGACAATACAAAAAGTTAAGTGCTTTAAAGTCTGAGCTGTCTGGAGCTAATTCTACTCATATTCAGCAGGTTCCCCTATTCTCCTCAGGGTCAAATCATGGAGTTAGGTATGATCTCCCAAGCTTAATGTAGTTTAAAGTTTAAAAGCTCACTTCTCTTTATAACCACCCCTTACCCAACCAAGAGGAGTAATGGCTGCCAAGCAGACCCTCCAGGGCTTGTGGGAGGAGCCTTCCAGTTAAACATGAAAGACCAAATACATGCATTTACCTCCTGTTCCACCTCAAACTTCATCAAAATAAAATGGTGAAGGCGGAGGCATAAGTCAAGGCAAAGACTTTAGAGGAGAGACAGCTGCAACAAAATTTTAGAAGAAATGAGAGATACCGGTGTTTCCAAAATTGGAGGTAGAAGACAGATTTGAAAAGAGAATTCGCTGGAAGGTTGTACTCACAGATCTTTTTTCTCATTCTTTGCTGCAGGCAGCAAGCAGTCTCTCCCACCTGAACAGAAAACTAGAACAGAGAATTTTCTTCACAATGTTAAGAAAACGGAGCAGAGAGATGCAGATTCAGGAATGGTAGACAAAGCTGAGGGAGGCTGCACCATATTGAAAATACGGGGAAGAAGTGAAAGTCTAACTACTGAATGGTGAAAATCCCCCCCCCCACATACTCAAACATACACCCTCTCTCCATGTGTCTCTCAGAACCTTGAAAGCCAGGCTGATACAACCCAGTAAAAAGATAGGTTTCATCTTTGGGAAAACAGACCATCTGCCACAGACTTAATGCATCCCTCCATAATTCATATGTTGACATCCTAAACCCAGTGCGATGGTATTTATAGGTAGGACATTTGGAGGTGATTAGGTCATAAGAGCAGAGTCCTCACAAATGGGATTAGTGCTCGTATTAGAGAAACCCCAGAGCTCCCTCACCCCTTCCACCATGTGAGAACACAATGAGAAGACAGCCATCTGTGAAGCAGGCTCCTACCAAACAAACAATCTGCCGCACCTTGATCTTGGGCCTCCCAGCCTCTAGAACTGTGAGAAATAAATTTCTGTTGTTCATAAGCTACCCAGTCTATGGGATTTTTGTTGTAGCAGCCCGAACAGACTAAGACAGAAATTGGCAACAAATTCTTAAAAATGCGAAGTGGCTTTAAAAGTGGGTAATAGGTAGAGGCTGAAAGAATTTTGAGATGCCTGCTATAAAGAACCTACATTACTGTGAATGTACTAAGACACCATCCCAAGAGGAAAGACCCTAAAATTCTGACAGTTGGGTATTCCCTAATGAAATGACTAAGCCAGATTATTCTAAACCAAAATCCACCACTTAGCAGAACACTGGCTTTCATCCTCCCACTATCTTAGCTATGAGTGGGCAGGAAATAGAAGAAGCTTCAAATCTCATGGGAGAAGACATGGCATAGTTGTCTGTCTGGGAATCCCTTTGCAAAGTTCATGGTGCTCCTTGCAGCAGGGTCTCTCTTCAAGGGAAATCTGTGTGGGGCTTTCCTATACACCTCCTTTACCTTTACCACGGTACTTGCAATGATTGATCTCGCACAGCTATGGTAAAAGCAACGGCCAACTCCAGAGCTTAAGTCTCCTCATTCAAAGCCCGTGGCTTTTGTTTCTGGCAGGGCCAGATGAATGAAGAAAGAGTCTGTCTTGTTTTATCAGTAACTGCCACAAGGTATCGCTACTTTTGGCAGCAGATGTTAGCACGGTTTATATATGTAATATCAGCTACCTATGACTCAATAGACAAAAGAGTCAAATATAATGTACCTTGTGCAAGGGCAAGAAGTAAAGAGTAAAATCATATCATCTTGGTAGGGAAATATGGATAGATGTTCATGGAAGAACAAAAGGTGGAAGAGGGTTGTAGGCAAATGTGGTCCACACCTGTTTATCCCGGAAATACTAATAACTGTCTTCCCATATCCACTCTCGATTAAAAGAATCTTGTTCTGGGGCACATGGGTGGCTTGGTCAGTTGAGCATCTGACTCTTGATTTTTGGCTAGTTCCTGATCTCAGGGTCATGGGATCAAACCCTACATGTGGCTCCACACTTAGTGAAGAGTCAGCTTGAGATTCTCTCTCCCTCTCCCTCTGCCTCTCCCATTCATGTATGCTCACACATGCATGATCTTTCTCTTCTCTCCTCTCTCTTAAAAATAAATAAATCCATTCTATGACCAAGTCAAATTTTTGGAGAAAGAGTCCCTACCACTCTTTTTCCATTGCCAATTTATCTAATCAAGATGAGCTTTGGATGGACAAGATCTGGGTGGAAATCCTAGCTCAGCTTCTTACTAGCATATCTATCTGATCTCAGTTTCCTCATTAATAAAATGCACAGACTAACAAGACTTACTTATCAGGGCTACTGCACCAAGCAAAAGTAATAATGTGGGTAAAGCACAGGCATTCAATAAACATGTCCTCTCCTTCTCCATCAGTGGATTGAGTTCCTCCTGGTCTGTTCTGAGGAAACTCAGTCACTAAAATCAAGTCTGCATTAAGTGATCTACTCTTTGTTAACTCACATCCTGCTGGATAAGAGCAGGAACCTAGCTTAATGGCACTGATACTAGACCATGCATCTTGACTATGTGTTCATTCACTGAAGTCAACAAATATTTGCTATGTGCTACATACCAGGCAGGTACTGGGGATTGCGAAGTGAACTGAACAGACAAGATCCTTCCCCTCATAAAGCATATCCTCCAGTGTGATTCTCTGGGATCATTTCAATTTTATATACTTTGCCCCATTATCCTCTTTAGCACACTTTCACTTGCGATTCTAGGCAAACCTATTTGTAGCTTGGACCATATGGTCTCCATACATTGAGGTGACAGAAAGGTCTGAAGCAGAGGGTGGTTTGAGAGCTAGATCCTAAGCCTTGGACACTCCCTACACCTTAAGTAGACCCACAGTCCTACTGGAGACCAAAACACAGTTCAAGGACATTAGGTACATCTTGAAGAGAGAGGAGTGCACCAAAAGGGTAATCGGGCATGTACTGATGGCAAACTTTTCCTACTTTCTGAATCTATAGGAGTCTACCTTTGGAGATCTTTCCATATGTATCTTCTGGTTGCCTCTGAATATCCATTCATCTGGATTTCCCAGAAGCAAAGGAGAACTTCTGCTTCTTAGTGAATTCCTGAGTAGCCCCAACACCTGAGTTTCCAGCAGCAAAATAATGCAAAAGAGAACAGTGCTTTCACAATGTCCACAGTAGCCAAACTATGGAAAGAATCTAGATGTCCATCAGCAGATGAATGGATGAAGAAGATGTGGTATATATACACAATGGAATACTATGAAGCCATCAAAAAACCCGAAATCTTGCTATTTGGAATGATGTGGATGGAACTAGAGGGTATTATGCTAAGTGAAATAAGTCAGAGAAAGATAATTATCATATGATCTCTCCGATATGAGGAATTTGAGAGGCAGGACGGGGGTTTGTGGGGGGCAGTGAGGGAAAAAATGAAATAAGATGGGATTGGGAGGGAGACAAACTGTAAGAGACTCTTAATCTCACGAAACAAACTGAGGGTTGCTGGGGGGGAGGGATAGGGTGGCTGGGTTATGGACATTGGGGAGGGTATGTGCTATGGTGAGTGCTATGAAATGTATAAGCCTGATGATTCATAGACCTGTACCCCTGGGGCAAATACATTACATTTATAATGCATTATTGTATAGTAATACATTATTATTAATGTGTAATAATACATTATATATTGATAATACAATAATGTATTATTATATTAATATAATATATTCAGGTTATTTGCAATAACCTGATTGTATTCAGGTTATTTGTAATAATACAATAATGTATTAATATAATAATATATTATTATTAATGTATTAATGTATAATAATACATTAATTTAAAAATAAATAATAAAATAAAATAAAAAATAAACAGAGGGAAAAAAAGAGAACAGTTCTTTCTTATTGAGTCATATGTGTAGGGTGAGACCCAAGGGTGAGGTGGGGTATGTCTAAAGCTCAGAATGGTGAAGTTCATTAAACTTACCTAAAAATGTAGAGAGGACAAGTCAGGTCAGAATTGGTTGGATCCAAAGCCTTCATTCTGACTGGGTATTGTTTTTGTTTGGAGAAGTCTCAGTGATACTGGGCTTTCTCTCCCATCCTTACAACCCAAAAAGGTCCTATGATCATAGGTCTCTTAGTTGTAAGTGTCAGAAACTTGACACAAAAAGCATCAGAATCATAATGCGCACAGCATTATGGTCCTTTGCCCACAATAAAGGTGGCTGTCTGTGGGATTAAACTGAATACCTGACAGCCCACCTGAAGTACCGGCTTTGGAAGTCTGTTTTGGGAGATGTAAGATACAATTCTAAAAGCTGCCCATTACCACCAACAGGGGACCCACACTTTCATATTTGGTTGTAATTTTTGCTTTTTTTAGTTTTTATTCTTTAAAAGATTTTATTTATTTATTTGAGAGAGAGAGAGAGAGAGAGTGCGGAGGGGGAGAGGGGCTAAGAGAGAGGGAGAAGCAGACTCCCTGCTGAGCAGAGCCTGATGCAGGGCTGGATTCCAGGATCCTGAGATCATAACCTAAGCTGAAGACAGATGCTTAAGCTGAGCCACCCAGGCGTCCCGGTTGTGAATTTTAAAGAGCATTCACAAGGGTTTTCATTTTGCAGATGAGCAGCTGATTTTAAAGAATTTTAAGTTCTAGAATTTCAGGATCACTCAATTATAATCTCTTTGGTATTATAACTAAGACAAATATAAGCAATGTCCAAAAGGAAAGACTTAGGTAGGCCTACAAAACAAAGCTTGGAAATGCAGGCAAAACAGATTAGGAGTTAAGAACTCTAAATTGGCATTAAACACGAGTTGGTTTAAGTTAACACTAAGATTATTTTTATTCCTTGCCATTGTGCAGTTTTGTAGAATAAAATACTTATCACTTGCTCCAGCACTGCCTCCGGAGATTCTAAGTCTCTTCTGTGGCATTTTCTAGGGTCTTCCTAATTAAAGACTGGCCTGAAGATAAATAAGAGGCACTTCTTTGGTTCATTTAGACTTGTTGAAATAATGCACCACAAACTTACCATCAGACTGCCTTTTGTGACCTTTCCCACAGACACCAGAGATGTGAAAAGGACATATCTTGGAACCCGTTTCTCTAGAAGACCCCATGCCCATTCACACTCTCCATTTCCTAACACGGTTTTTTCCCAGCTGTAACAAACAGGAAACCAGCGTAAAGTCATCGTTAAAGAACAGGTCAACAGATGCTTCTTAGGACAAATAGTACCTTGCTATCCCTATGCAAAATGAACAAGGGCAATAAAGCAGTCATAGGATGATTTAGAAACATTCCCCTTCTACTCTCCTGGGGAAAAAGAAATCCTACCTAAAACATTCTAATATTTTCGTGAAGTCTGTAGCTTGAATTATCCAGATAAATGCTTCCCCTATTGTACTTTGCATGGGCAGACGCTTGCATGAGAATAAATCCAAACTATCTTAAGATGATCTTAAACTCCTGTGCTTCCTTCTCCTTGGATCCCAAAGCTAATGAATTATGCTAGAACAACGATTCTCAAAGTTGGTCCCACACAAGCAGCCTCACAGCACCTGGGCATCTGTCAGAACTGCTAACTCTGAACCCCCTCCCCACCCTAAACCTACCTAATGAGAAATTCCAGGGGGTGGCTAGGAATCTGTGGTTTATGGAGCCTACAGACAAACCATTAACAGACTGGGCCTCTCATCACCCATAGCAATGCTTTTTCTTTCAAAGTTGACTAATATTTGTGCTGGCCCTGCCTAATAGTGTTATTCTTCAGTGTTTTGTTTTGTTTTGCTGTTTTCTTCCTAACAAAGGGAGGATCTGAGTGAGAGAAGTCAACACTGTGGAGGACATGTGACCTTCTGGGGGGTGTGAGGCCCTCTGGTTTTCCCTTTGTTTCACCCTTTCTATTCTGGTGGGTAACAGGCCTTTTTATTCTTATCTGAGAACCTGACTTGTTTTTTAATTTATTTTTCTTTCTAATTCATTTGCAGTAGGTTTTTCAAAACATTATACCACCTCCTTATTGGAAATGATGAGTCCTCTGATCGGCTTACACCTGAGTTCTTCCTTGGTGAAAGCTATCTTTGTGGGAAATCTGGATCATTCATCTCTCTAGAGGCTCCAAGGCCAATGGAAGAATTCTGGCCCAGTCCCAGGGGCAGGGTACACACCAGTGAGTAATGTTGTTTCTTGCCACCAGTTTCTTATAAAGTATACATTTGTAATAACATGGTTAGTGTATCAAGTGGGTGTGTGTCCCCAAGAATACACAGGTGACTGCTTGTAAAGGAATACCACTTGGAAAGATCACTTGGAAGTCTCCACGTAAAAGCAACAATTTTAAAAAAGCAACAATTTAAAGTGACAAGAAAATTTAAAGCTGCTTTATTTTGAAAGATTTCCAAAATTAAACATTGTAAAATTCTTCAAGAATTCTGTTGAAAATATTTTCTCTCGTCAAAAATGCAAAACCTTCTGGAGGAAATGATACTCTGAGTTTTCTAGCACAAATCGATGCCAAGTGAAGGCCATAAACTGTGTTTTGTTATGGATTTGGCACCGTCTCCAAATATCTTGAACAAACAACGTCACTATGCTGCAGATCCGCAAACCCTTACTTCTCTGGAAATTTCTGATTGTCCATTACAGGAAAGTAGAAATGCTGGGGATTAGCGAGTCCTGACCAGGGTGGTAAGAGAAACAAAAAAAATTATGAAAAAACAGAAATCATTTGACTATTCCAAGCATTTGTTTTCCCCAGCCACTGCTTGGGAAAGCCATTCTTGCCTTGCCTGTGTGCTCAAAGGAAACTTGTTTTGATTATCAATCTCAGACTAATGAAAGTGTTCAGAGTTGGCTTTGGCATGGGTAGTGTTGCAGAGGGTGGAGAGGGTAGGTCAAGGGCCCTACAAATCCCAATAGTGGGAACAATAAAGAATTCTAGGCACCAAATCCTATGCCTTTATCAGAATGCATGCCACTTTTCGGTGTCACTGCCATTTCTAAATAAACACTAGCTTCCCCTATTGGTGGAGCTTTATGGTGGAAAAGACCATGGCCGTGGGTTCTAGCCCTGTAGAATACACTTTTGTGGCTGTTTCTGTGATCAGAAAGTCAAAGGCCCCGTATGTGACCATATCCCAATACAAGTTCAACTTGAAATCACAGGTAAAATAGGGTATTTAGAAATATAAGCATCAAGAAAGCAGTATTACCAAAGTACCTTGTACCAAAAAAAAAGTCTCAAATGACTGATTTCTAACCTTCGCTCAAAAGAAACCTAATTCAAAGGAAAATATTTTTAAAGTAAATATCTCAGTAATTGCCAGTGATAGAAATGAATTATAATATAAAAATCTGACTTGAGAGCTTACTAATGCTATGTTCACTTCCTTTTGTCTATAATGCATGTGGCTACATCTCTTCCAAGAATGTGCAAATTGAATAATGGTTCGCGCATAGCTTGACTGAGAACTAATCGTTGCTGAACACCACTTCGTCCACCTGAATCTGAATTTGAACCCCAGCAGGGATGCTGGGCAATCCTGGAGGTACCATTAAGAATCGGCATGGCACCATCAGCAAGCAGCCTTTCTCCTCTGTGTGCCTGGGCATGGTTTTGAGTTGACTTATCTTTCTTTTGAAAGAAAACTCATCCTTTATATACTATTTTTGCACTTCAGCTTTATATCCAGAAAGTTGAGAAGTTCTCTTATTAGCACATTGCACCCTAGAAGGTCAGTCCTTTTTGCAAACGCCTGCCCCAGCAAGCGGGCCCACAATTAAGATTGCAATGGCATTAATAATAGAGTTCCGAGCAAAAGTGAGCAAAATTATTGGCCAAGGCTTATGGGTTTCATTTGAGGCTTAGTGTGGCACTTTAATTTTCCATTCAATTTTCCTTCTAGGAATGACTTTGCTAAACATATTCAGGTTGTCTCCAGTGCTTAATATTATTATTTCTTGGTACTTACCATTACTGATAATTAACAGAAGTGACTGACCTCACTCTTAGAAATAACTGAAACTTAAAAAAAAAAAAAGATAAAGAAAGAAATAACTGAAACTTGCAAGAAGGAGGGTTTTTTTTCTTCTCATTTATATTAAATATATAAATTTGGTTTAAAAAGCTCTTTGCCATCTGAGAGCACTAAGGAGCCAGCCAGTCAGTGCATTCTCTGATTTGTTGACTTGCTTAATATTCACTCATTCAGTAAATATGTAAGAAAGAACTACCATCCAAAGGTTCTCAGGGAATGACTCAAAATCAAGACCTACTAATAAAATCTTGCTAGAAAGACAATGTTTGCACTTTGCACAATGGATTGCTGATTTATTAGAAATAAAGATTGTTCTTGGTCTCAACACAGACTCCATGAGGGTATTATAAATCTGAATGCAAATATGAGTGGCCTTTACCATGTACTTTTTGATCAATATCCAAAGTCTCTTTAATTTATACAGCCAGGTTTTACAGATTGATCCTTAAAATTATCATAGGTAGGAGATGATTAAATTTTCATTTCAAAAAAATATTACTTTGCTTCTACCTCTATAGGTTTTGTAATAAAGAGAATCTTTTAAAATGAAAAAAGCAGCTGTTGGTTAGGTTTTCCTGGTATTCTTGTAATAAATTCTTAAGAGCATATACTAAAACCAATATGGATACCATATATATTCACCATACAAGACTAAATCTATCAAGTATCTTTTAGTAACTAGCAATAAAAATTCTGTTGTGGTGTCTTTAATCTGGAAGTGCTTACAGTTTTATGAAACTCACTGATTCAGACAGTATTTTTAACAACTATACACCAAGTGCTAGGAAAATTGTACAGCTATGTACAGAAGAATGAAACTCGACTATTCTCTTATACCATACACAAAGATAAACTCACAATGGATGAAAGACCTCAGTGTGAGATAGGAATCCATCAAAATCCTAGAGGAGAACATAGGCAGTAACCTCTTCGACATCGGCCATAGCAACTTCTTTCAAGACATGTCTCCAAAGGCAAGGGAAACAAAAGCAAAAATGAACTTTTGGGACTTCATCAAGATAAAAAGCTTCTGCACAGCAAAGGAAACAGTCAATAAAACAAAGATGCAACCCATGGAATGGCAGAAGATATTTGCAAATGACACTATAGAAAAGGGCTGATATCCAAAATCTATAAAGAACTTCTCAAATTCAATACCCAAAAAACAGATAATCAAGTCAAAAAATGGGCAGAAGACATAAACAGACACTTCTCCAATGAAGACATACAAATGGCTAACAGAAACATGAAAAATGTTCATCATCATTAGCCATCAGGGAAATTCAAATCAAAACCACATTGAGATACCACCTTACACCAGTTAGAATGGCAAAAATTAACAAGGCAAGAAACAACAAATGTTGGAAAGGATGTGGAGAAAGGGGAACCTTCTTCCCTGTACATGGGAATGCAAGTTGGTGCAGCCACTTTGGAAAACAGTGTAGAGATTCCTCAAAAAATTAAAAATAGAGCTACCCTATGACCCGGCAATTGCACTATGGTTATTTACCCCAAAGATACAGATGTAGTGAAAAGAAGGTCCATATGTACCCCAATGTTCATAGCAGCAATGTCCACAATAGCCAAACTGTGGAAAGAGCCGAGATGCCCTTCAACAGATGAATGGATAAAGATGATGTGGACCATATATACAATGGAATATTACTCAGCCATCAGAAAGGATCAATACCCAACTTTTGCATCAACATGGATGGAACTGGATGAGATTATGCTGAGTGAAATAAGTCAAGCAGACAAAGTCAATTATCATATGGTTTCACTTACTTGTAGAACATAAAGAATAACATGGAGGACATTAGAAGAAAAGGAAAAGTGAAGGAGGGGAAATCAGAGGGGGAGATGGACTATGAGAGACTGTGGACTCTGAGAAACAAACGGAGGATTTTGGAGGAGAGATGGGTGAGCCTGATGGTGGATATTAAGGAGCGCATGGATTGCATGGAGTACTGGGTGTTGTACGGAAACAATGAATCTTGGAACACTACATCAAAAACTAATGATGTACTATATGGTGACTAACATAACACAATAAAAACAAAAAAACAAACAAATACACAGCAAGGGTGTGCTATGGGCCAGGCATTATATTAGGCCCTGAGGATCTAATTCCAAACTACACAAGCATTTTCTCTGCCTTCATAGGACTTAGAATTCTGAGAGTTGTAAGCATAATTTTTTCCCAATTTCCTCTCCATGAAAATAACCACAGAACAGTTTCCTTTTTAAGGAAACAGAGAACCAACAATCAGGTGACTCTGAAAGTCCCCATAACTCTCATGAGCTTGGATATTCTGTTTTGGTCTTCTATACTGAGGACATTACTTATAGCTTCATACAAGAGGTTTCCATGACACTCAGAGAGATGATCCATAGGAAGAAGTCCTGGCTCTTCAGACAAAAAAAGAAAAGCAAAACAAAACCAAAACAGAAAACAAACAAAACAAAAACTTCATCATTCACATTCTCTTGTAGTGTAAAAGACGACATCTTTGAAATTCAATCCTCCCTTCTTCCATCTCCATTCTCCATTATGTTTCCTTGATAAATCAACCCTCTGAGTGGATTTTTTCTTTTTCAATTGTCAGGAGCATTCCTGCTGTGCCTGGGCATCAACCTTTTCTTTGGCATTTGATTAATTTCATGCACTTGACCTAACTAAGAAGCCAGACTGTACTTCTAATGCACTTGAGTTGACAGAATTAAACAAAACCCTAACCAAAGAAGCATAAAAATCATGCTTCTATACCATTAAAGCCAAAGTTTCTCATTAGCATTGGCAGAAGTTCATTGCCCAAATAGGAAACAGAACAAAAAGTCCTAACATGACAATGGTAGAGACCACAGTGTAAATGGAAGAAGAGAGGCTGCAGAGCGAATTCATACAGAGGGAGGCTGGGAAGACCTGCAGGATCTGAGCTGAGTCTGAAGAGAATTCCAAAGGGAAGGATTTTAATCATCCCAACTCCCTATCACCACTTTGGAAATTTATATAATTGCTCTGACCGGAGTACCTCTGAGTGAAGGGAATAAAAGAAACCAGGTTTATTTTGTAATTAAAATCAGAAATAGCTTTGCAATCGTGTCCTTTCCCAAGTCACATGTAAATCACTCAACTGTGTATCCCCATCACTTTGCCAGGATTTAACTTCATTAAAATGGCATAAACACCAGTTGAGATGGAAAAAAAAATTATTTCCTCTCATGAAAATCAGCTTGGTCTGCTGGCCTGTCTGAATCTGCTGCTCATCTCACCACAGGTTGTTCAGCCATTGAGAACACAATTAAAGCATGGTCATCGATCTTTGTTCCTGCAGAAGTGGAAGAGGGAAAGGTAGATAGACCCTGACACTCTATAGCATCCTGCTCCCGGCTGGTGACTTGAACACACTATTCAGCAATGCAGGTTCTCTCCTGCCCGCAGGGGCAGATTTGAGGAGGCCAGGGTTCTGGACTAGCATTCTTCCCACAACCCTGGAGTCTGCACTTCACACTCCAAGAGGAGTTTTGTTGTTGTTGGCATTTTCCTCTCACTTTCTACAGATAAAGTGACTCTTAACTGATGAATGGAAGTGAGTTTCCATTTCCTTCTGTATTACTCCCCTAAGAGATCTGGTGACAGGGCTGGATTCTTGCTAATCTTCAGGTGGGCCGCCTGCTCTCTGCACTGTGCCAGTGGCCCCAAATGAGCTAGAAAGATAAATAGGTAGTCATTCCCTCTTTCAAATATTCAGCATGACATGATACCACCATGGATACCAGAGACTCTGGCTCCCTGGCCAATGGTAGAGATGTGTTTTGGGGATTTTGGAATGCTGCTTCCCTAGCCAAGGAGCACAAGAATTCAGGAATGTGGTGGCTGTTTTTAGTGGCTCATACATTTAACCATTAGGCCTGCTTGTCCCTATATCAACTCTAAAACTGCTTTAGTTGCCTAACTCTGGAAATTAAAGAATTCTGTGCATTTCTATATGTGTCAGATCAATTTGGTTTCCTTTCCAACCATCGGATAAAGCATTTCTTCAAAACGAGCTACTGGCCTTTTGCTTGTTTAGTGATTGAACTTCAGGGATAGAAGCTATATTCATTCACTCCCTTCCTTACCCGATAAATATTTATTAAACAGCTCTTATGTGCCACATGCTAAAGAAGAGAGTGTAAAATAATGGGGCCTAAGGAGCCACCTCTTCAGAAGGGTCCAAGAAAGATGTTTGCTATTTAAAATCTACAAGAAATTCCACAAGCTCCTGAACAACTGTTCTAGAAGCGATCCCACAAAGACTGAGAAATTCTTTCTATAGCTCCAAACTGTTCTTGATGCAAGTCTTAACTCATTGGCTTGAATGAAGATAGAGAATGAAAGTTTCAGCATAATTTGTGTAACAGTCCTCTGTTTACTCCTTGGCATTCAGTTACCAATTCCCTTTCATATCTTGCTCAAAAAAGTCTATAATACTTTTGTCTTTATTTACAGGACCATTCTCTTATTCCCTTAATCAGATTGACTATTCTTATTCAACAAACATTTATTAAATGTTCAGGCAAGGCTTCAGAGAAGAGGAATAATTGCATCTTTAAAGAAGAAGAAGTATTTAAGCTGGCTTCAAGGGATGCCACTCTATGAGAGGGAATAGCATAGGCAGTGACACAGAAGTAGGGAAGATTAATAAATTGAATGAGGGTGGGATGAGTTGTGACATGGAAGAAGACAGACAAGTTAGGAGAACTCTGCAATAATCCAACTCTTCCTTGGAGACTGTTCATTTTCTTTCAAGATCTTCAGGTATCTTTTGTTAAGGATCTTTTAATTGTAAGCAATAGAAACCTACATTTGTGCTCATGTAATAAAGGAAAATTTATGATAAAGAATCAGGAGTATTCCAGTGAACCTGAAGGCAGGATCATAAGAAAGAAAAGAGAGGAAAGGAAGGCAGGAAGGCAGGAAGAAAGGAAGGAGGGAGGGAGGGAAGGAGGGAGAGAGGGAAGGGGAAGGGGAAGAAGGAAGGAAGGAAGGAAGGAAGGAAGGAAGGAAGGAAGGAAGGAAGGAAGGAAGGAAGGAAGGAAGGAAGGAAGGAAGGAAGGAAGGAAGGAAAGGAAAGGAAAAAGGAAAGGAAGAAAGAGAGGGAGGGAGGGAGGAAGGAGTAAGGGAGAGAAAGAGAGAGAAGGAGGGAGGGAGGAACAGAGAAAAAAAGAAAGACGGGGGAGGGAGGGAGAGAGAGAAAGAATGAGTGGAAATAGTTATTCTCTCTCTTTCCCTCCCCCCACACCACACATTCTTCTGCTTATTCCTGCCCATCTAACTCATCTTTCCTCTACAGTTCTTTCTCAGCTTCTTCATATGCTTGGCTGACCCCACAGCTCCTGACTATACATGTCCCTATTCCTAGAAGAGTGTAGGTAGGGTCCATACAACCTAATTCCAATCATCAGGACAGATAACTCCATCAACCCTGGAGCAGGCAGGGCTAAATAACGAAGAAGTGGCTCTACATCCCATCGCGGGTGGGTGGGTTCCCTGTCAGAGAACACGTGGGTATGGCAACAGACACCAGATGGAAGTATGCATGTGTGAAGTTTCCTGAAAAGGGGGCTGAGGTGATGCACTCTTTCATTGCAATGTTCCAGTCACCTTGGCAAGGCAGCCTGGGTGGGCAGGATGCCTGTGGGAGGCTCAGTGAAGAAGAAACCAAACATCAGGGCCGGAGGTGTGAGGGACCCAAACCATGAGGAACAATGGAAGGAACTGCAGCTGCTTTCCTGGAGAAGCAAAGATTTCAAGAAGTTCTGCCGCTGCTGCCTCTCTTCAAATGCCACGTGGGCTCTCAAGAAAATAGATACCTCTCCAGGAGACAGAACCAGACCAGGGATGTAACATCCTGGAAAAGGTGCAATGGCCCTGGAGTTAGTCAATTCTCTATTAAGGAAAGTTTTGCCAAATTGTGGACACACCATTTTACGTGATATTCATAGAGATAATTTAAGTTTCCAGTGGAGGATGAATTAGATGACCTGTTTTTACAGGTAATCGGGTGGCCTTCCAACCCTCCAACCGAATGATTTTCCTTATCAGTCAAGTCCTCTCTTAGAATACCCAAGAAAGAATTTTTCAACAAGAGACCCTGAAGAAGAACTCTTAACACTGAGAGGCAGGGAATCTAGGTGATACGTGCTAGTTCAACATTTGTCAGACTCTCAAGTGTGGAACTCTAGCACCCATGGGATGTTCACAGGTATTTTACAAAAGGAGGGCTTCACTGTGAAATAAAATACTAGTTTAAACAAAGCAAAACAGGCTTCTTTATCTCAGGACATCCTAGAACCTTTAAAGACTTAACGTTTTATGCCTCTCCAACAGGTGAAATACATTAAACAATGTTTCCCCAGACTATCTGATCACATGAGGACCTCATGGCATGGTCCATTCAGTCCCATGAAACAGAGTTGGAGTAATGGTAGTCTGGCTCTGTTGCTTTGATTCTTCACCTTGTTGGGGGTCACACCCCTTTGAGAACCAAACAAAATCTACTAGACACTCCCCTCACCAACAATGAAAAATGAGCATACATACATGCACACCAAATTTTGCACATAATTTCAGGGGGTCACAGGTGACTTATCCATGATATTCAGGTTTTCCTGGACCCCAGGTGATACATCCCCATCCTAGATAATCCAATTTTCTGAGTAAATATCCCTTTATTCTTACACCCCGCAATGGTCATAAGATGGAGGCACAAATCTTTCTGATTGCATGGAATGTGTGAGTTTGACATAGTTTTCTCTGGATATGCCTTAGTACTATTCTTTGGTATCTATACCGGAAAGGAGGCGTGACTCCTGCTATTTCTGCAACACCTCAAAGTTTATCTTCCCTCAGCTGGACCTCACTCAATGTTCAAGGTCTTTCCAAACCAGAAGTCCTATTTAACTTGATAAATGAAGAGATAATACATTATCTCTTCTCAATATATCTCTCAATATAATACATACAGAAAAAACATTAAAATAATGTTCCACATTATTTTAAACGTAATTTTCAGTTTTTTTCCTAACCACAACAAAAAAACTAAAGAAGTAAGTGTGAGTGTTTTTCTTATTCTGCTATGCAGATCTTCGGGAATTTCATTGTTTAGGAAAATATGATCTTAGGAGAGGAGAAGTCTCTCCTCATTTTTTACAAAAGAGCGCTTCAAGACTCCAGCTCTGGTGTCACTAGGAAAGTAAGATATTTGGGGACAGGTATAAGATGAACAAGTGAAAAGGCGAAGAGCAAACAATTCAGAGTAAATGAGCTACCTAAATTATTATAAAACAGCACAGGTAAAAAGAATAAGCTCATCATTTCTGTGTTACTTATATGGTCTTATAAAAAAGGAAGAAATGGGCATTTAAAAGGGCTAATTCCAGGACATGCATGTGGAAGCCAGACACGTGACTTCTTGTGCATCTGTCATTAATTTTATAATTGAAGTTTATGAATATCTCATTTGAAAAACAAATGGTTTATATCAATGGAAATGATTTAGTTTTTATTTTTATCAAAGTTAATACATGTTAATAATTCTTTTTCAGAGTAATAGCTGTTTGCACATTATAAGCACATGTCTCGGGTTTTCCTTATAAGGATATCCGATGGAAAAATTTTTTTTTCTCCTTGGCCCTCTTATAGTCAGCATATTTCCGTTTATACAAGAAGAAAGTAGTCACTTGAAGTCTATGAAGAAATGTCTGTTTGACTAACAGATGTCTATGCTGGAGTAAGCAGGAAGTCTTAACAGTTCCTTCCCAACACAAAAGCCCACTCATGATAAAAGAAAAGACCAAACAGCTTGGAAATAAATAAGGCAATTTCTATTCTAACGAACATCTGTCCTAAGCCAGCTAAGAAGGGAGAACCAAGAAAATCCCTAGTACCCCATACTTTAGTACATTTTTTTTCTTTTACTCCTTTCCTACCCTTTCAGCAGCCATCCTCAACATTATTGAAAAATCACCCAAAATGTTGTTTTATTTGTTCCACCACCAATATTTTCATCTGGAATGCTTATCAGTCAGCCTCTAGCTATGAGGAAGCAGGTTTGCTCTGAAACCGATGAACTCTGTGAGCTGGAGATGAATCTAAACTCCAGTTTAGTCTTATGCAATATTATATGTCCAATATATCACAATAAAGCTAGAAGAAAAAAATAAAATAAAATCCAGATTAGTCACTGGTATTTATTTAGCACCACTCTGCGAATACAGAGGTATGCGTGGTGGGTATCCCTTTTTAGTAAAGACAGCTAATAAAGGTGTAATCAAAGAGGGAAGCAGGTTAATTTTAGAAAGTGATACCAAAAAATAGGGTGATATGATAGAAAGTGACCGGTAGAGGAGAGGGAGGAGGCTAATTAGAGTGGATGATACATGCAGGTGATGTGCGAACAGAGGCAAGAATGGCACAGAACAGCAGCCTTCTGTAGATCTAAGACACAGTGTTCCAGAAAGAGAAAACAGCAAGCACCGAGGACTTGAGGTGGAAACAGGCTTGGCCTTGCGCAAGTGGTTGGAGCTTAGTGAACATCGGAAAAGTGAAGAGATGAGTCAAGGAAGTCAAGTGTACGTTATAGCCTAGCCATTTCGCCATAAGGAAAAAGATCAAATTGGCCCCGAATATAGTCAAACGATATGTCAAACCATTAACTTATTAGTGAACAAAATAATTACCCTGGAGACGGTATGAATTTGTTACCTACAAAGAATGCAAGCATACAATGGTGAGCTTTGAAGTAAATGTTCCAGAAAGAGACTTCATAATAAAGTACGGGCTGGACCAGTCTCCCATCAGCAGGTACCGTCTTCCTTTTTAGGGGTAGGTGCTGCCCAGAAAGTAGCTTCCTCCATTCCTTTTCTCAGGTAGCAAATGCCCATTCATCCATCACCTTCTTTGCACCCTGGAATCTGGGTATTCTATATCACTAGAGTGATAAGAAGAACCAAGATCTGGCCTCGAAGGATTGTTCTGGAAGTCTGCCAGACCACTGGATCATTTCCCAGTGTTCTGCAGAATGATCACATTGTTTCCAGGTACGGCCAACAAGGGTTATTATCAGAGAGCCAGCTCACTCTAGATGAATTAATGAATTCTGACACCATACTTCAGGTTACCGTCTTTTGCTAACCTTTTTGTAGTCTCTGAAAAATTGATATGAGATAAAATCTAGTATTCCCCTCTTCTGTATTAGACCAGGCTCTATTCCACTCCAAGTGACAACTGCCAGAGGGAAGAAGAAGAAAAACTACCAGATGACCAAAGAATAAAGAGGGAGATTTTTACCAAGGAAACATCCACAGTTTCAGCAGAACATAAATACTTATATGTAAACATAAGTAAAGGGGCACTTGGGTGGCTCCGTGGGTTAAAGCCTCTGCCTTCGGCTCAGGTCATGATCTCAGGGTCCTGGGATTGAGCCCCACATGGGCTCTCTGCTCAGTGGGGAACCTACTTCCCCTTCTCTCTCTGCCTGTGCCTCTGCCTACTTATGATTCTCTCTCTCTGTCAAATAAATAAAGTCTTTTTAAAAAATAAATAAAATAAATAAACATAAGTAAAAGCATGCAATGTGTGCAACATAGCCTAGTTCAATAGTCTAGAACTGATTCAAGAGACTAGCTCAAATAGATATTTATATATAATTTACATATAAATGTATATAGAAATTATGTGTAATGCACGTGTGTGTATATATATATATCCTCCTACAAAATAAAATGTGCGATGAGAGAATAAGAGGGCCTTGAAAATGTTTTTCTTCCAGAATCAGTGTATAAAAATCCAGCTTTCTTTATCCAACTAGTAAAGTGATGGTGTTCTCCATTCCCTAATTCTGCATTTCATTGGGTCTATACATTGAACTCATTTCCATTCTTAAACAAAATATAAAACTCTCTTCAACTTGTCTGCTGCTATTTCTGTTCCATTGTTCATTTGGACAATGATATTGTTATATATATTAATATATAAGATGTATGTTATATATTAATATATGTTAGTGTTATATACTGTGTTATTCATTTTAAGCAAAGAGCACTTACAGACCAGTAATCATATCTGTTTAACACAAATGTGTTGGAGATGCCTGGGTGGCTCAGTTGGTTTGGCTCAGGTCATGGTCATGCAGTCCCAGGATTGAGTCCCTGCATCAGGCTCCCTGCTCAGGGGGGAGTCTGCTTCTCCCTCTGACCTCTCCTCCCTCATATTTTCTCTCTCTCAATCCCAATCTCTCAAATAAATAAAATCTTCAAAAAAAAAACACATATGTGTTAATGAATACCTTCAGACATTGGTTTGTTTTCACACTCATGACTTTTTGTATTCTGAAAAATAGGCCAAAATATTATTCTGGCATTTGATTTATTCAAGATAAGAAAAAAACCAAGCTGATTATCTTTGAGGCAGAGTTTAATGCTTGTTTATCACTTTAGTTGTTTACTTCTTCTTTCATTGATTAAATATTATTTTGGAATGGAGTAATTAAAGCCCAGCAATAAACTTCCCACAGACTAGCAATTTGTAGACAGAAACCTGTAAGATCTAATTTTATGATGTTCCAATTTACTTTTGCCATTAGATTTGCTCCTTTTTTCCAAAAAGGGGGCAATGAAATAATAGGCTCTAACCCAGTTTCTATGGTATCACTGTCACTTTAGATTTTGCATTAATTCATGAGCCTCTATTAAAAAATTAGCATCTTTTTTTATTATTAATTTTTATTAACATATAATGTATTATTTGCCCCAGGGTACATGTCTGTGAATCTTCGGGCTTACACATTTCACAGCACTTAACAGCACATACCCTCCCCAATGTCCACAACCCAGCCACCCTATCCCTACCCCCCCACCCCAAAAATTAGCATCTTTAAAGATATTTTTGATATTGTGAGCAATATATCAGTTGGGTAAAAAAGTATTTAATGAGTTACAAGACAGAAATTAATACAACTTGGATACCAGCCATTAGAAAGACTAAACCACTACCTTATAGGCTTCCAGATTGCCAACTTTTGATTAGCTAGCTACCTAGATAGTAGCTCTGGAATAGCTAACTTGCTACTAAAGGCCTTTAACTAACAACAACTGGTGTGTTTCTTGACTCAATTAAGTTCACAGCTACTTGGTCTTTCGTTATTTTTTAAGCAAATACCCAAATTTCTCAGTTATCAAGTTTCCTTGTAAATTATTCTTTTAATGCCCTAAAAAAAGTTTCCTTAATACCCTTAATAAATTGTACATCAAAATCATTTTACAGATTAGAAGATTTCTTTAGATCTTTGTTCTGGATAAACAATACACAACTAATGGTAATTAATCTGAATGGAGAAAAGTTAAAAAAAAAAAAAAAAACAGCACTGTCCATGAGAACTACCATGCAATAGTGTGTATGGGAAAACACCACCTCTATATATTACTATTTCAGCTAACCCACATCTGTAAATCCAGAGAGCTAGTTGCCATATGTCTTTCCAACTGAAAAAGGCAAAAGACAACTGGCTGCCATATGCTTTTTACAAAGAAATTGTAAACAGGTTACTCAGTATGGGCCACATATATAGGATCTACACATGAATGCCCTAGGAAAGGATTTGGCCCAAAGTCTCCTTAAGCTAAAAAGCTTCAGGCATCATAATATTCCCACATGTCCACTATATAATGAAACAGATGACAGCTTTTATCCTGAAGATTGTTTGGTGCTAAGAATGAGATTGGGCAATGGGCAGTTCAGGCAACCATCCAAAGGAGTTCTTGTGGCTTATACATGTGTATATGTATATAAAAGATGTATACTAATGTTCCTTGAAAACCAGAGATAATGTATTAAAGAACTCTAGAAATACAACGTATCACTCTCCACTTCACAACACATGCAAACACACACTCACACAGGAACACGCATATGGCCGAAGAAGTCAAGAAATCTCCTACCAAGGTTAAAGTCTTTGTTATAAACAACAAAGTGACAGTTCCTTTATTGAGGTGGTTTCTCTTTCCTCTACTGTGGCTGAGGCTTACAAAAATAGAGATCATTGGTACCTAATGCTTTAAGGAGAGAGCTCTGAGTGAGGGGCCGGAATAAGAAAGAGAACACGAAGAGAGACCATTTCAGCCTGTTCTGTCTTCAACAGTAGGAGAGAAAGGTAAAGAGAGTTCCTGAGGTTTCTATTTTGTCCATTTTAGCTCCATAGAGTAGAAAACCTAAGAGAGATTTAGGCAAAGTTCCAGCTAAGGATAAATAGCACCCATTTACTTGGAGAGGTCTGTGCCTTGTCTTCCTGAGAACTTCAGACAGCCACTGAAAAGGATCTCCAGACACATGGTGATTAGTGTTGCAATTTACGCATCCAGCCCCTTCCCCCATCCATTCACCCAATGTTAACTGAGGTCCTACTAGAAGTATAGTACTGTATTAAGAAAAGGGAAAGATGGTTTGGACAAGAATTTTGCTATCAAATATAGGAGTAAATATAAAGAATTACCAATTCCAACACAAAAGTCATAATGAAAAATGTCAAAGAGAAAGCTACAAATAAAATACTAAATATTTAAGAAAGAAAGATGCTTCCAGCTTAAGAATAATAAACGATTAAGGATGATCTTATGAAGAAGACAGCATTTGAACACACTTTGAAATAAATCAACATGGTTGGTTTTAAGAGTATACACACACAGGGCGCCTGGGTGGCTCTGTCAGTTAAGCGTCTGCCTTTGGCTCAGGTCATGATCCTAGAGTCCCAGGATCGAGTCCTCTATCAGGCTCCCTGCTCAGGAGGGAGTCTGCTTCTCCCTCTGACCCTCCCTCTTCTCGTGCGCTTTCTCTCTCTCTCATTCTCTCCCTCAAATAAATAAATAAAATCTTAGAAAGAAGAAGAAGAAGGAGGAGGAGGAGGAGGAGGAGGAGGAGGAGGAGGAGGAGGAGGAGGAGGAGAATATAGTCACATAGAACAGTAGACCAATCAGTAGAACCAGGCAACTTCGGTGTAAAAAAAGTTGCACTGGTGTGGCCCTAATGTTTGAACTGCTAGAAGAGCCTGCATTACCATGATCAGTTGTTTCACAGTGGACAATATCGCATATGACCTTCCATCCACCTTCTACACAGAGAATGGCACCTCATCAAGAATCTGTTGTAATCGGTCTATTTTATGGAGCAATACTGTGCTCGGGGACTCTTTAAGAAAATCAAGCAGCATTGGAATTTGTTTCTAAACCTTTGTTGGGGGAAAAATGTCAACTTTATACACTTTAACCACCAAAATGTTTTCAAGGTCAAGCTGAGCACATAAACCTCAAATAAGAATTCGAAGGGAGAGGTTCCCTAACAGGAGCAAAGGAGCAAAGGAAGCATGGAGTGTATCATTGCAACAAATGCTCCTTCTGTCTGCCCTGGATTCATCATGGTCAGAGGACAAGGGGAGGTTGTGTAATTGTGTATATAAATCCTGGGTGAGGATGAGACAGGTCAGGGGAAGCAAGAGGCAGGGGTGGCCCATTTTCCTCATCTGCTCAACATAAGCCTGTGAGGAAACACGCTGACTCTTTTAATAATATCAATGAAAGACAAACATCAGGGGAACAGGCACTGAAGCTATGAGGTCCAGCTGGTCCCTTCAACAGGGAGATCCACCCCCACCCCATTGCCAACCTTGCAGAACCTGGACATGTGTTTGTTAAGAGAAGGGGTTTTTATGTGTGATTGCAGCAGTAGCATGCACAAGAAATCTCTAAGGGAAAGGTAAAGTTCTGGGGTCAAGGCTCCCTTCCAATGTGAAGACTTTCCCCCAGTGGTAATTTTAGAGAATCTGAGTTTGGCTTTATTAAGGGAGAAAAAAGGTTTCCTTAAAAATGAAATAGATGAATGTCTGAAAACACGGGAAAGAATAAAAGGATATTTCATTTCTCATCCCTGCTTGGACATATGTTATTCGAAGCTCTCTTTGTTCCAAGTAGATGAAAACAATTCAAACTACCTTAAGCATAAACGGGGAGTTTATTGGCTCATTAAAACAAAAGTCTAAGGGTATTCTGGCCTCAGCCATGGCTGAATCCAGGTGCTCAATTTTTCATGAAGCTGCTTCTCTGTGTCTTGACTCAGCTTGCCTCTGTGCTGGCCCCCACTCTCCGGCAGGATCAGCCGGTCTAGAGGCATGATGGAAACCAGAAGCTCCAGCTCATTTTTCTATCCTCTCAACAATCCTCTACAGAGTTTCTCTTTTTCCAACTATTTCCAAGAACGGAGTCTCCTTCACTCCTACTGGGTCACACGCCCATCCCTGAGCCCATCAACGGTGGCCAGAAGAACATCATTTCCTGGGTGGCCAACCCAGGAGCATGGTGTTAGCTCTGCCCAAGCAATATGATCTCACAGAGGAAGAGGGGCAGCTTCCCATGAATAATCAGACTGCTTTTACCAGAAACAGGGTGAGTGGACACTAGCCAGGTAAATCCCCTCTGGGGTTTAAAGCGAGATACCGGGCCTGTGGGCGAGCACTCACATTCATCTTTGAAGAGGCAGTTTTGTGTTTGAAGTAGTGACTATGTACGCCCTGCATGCCTGATGGAGCCCACAGATAGCAGCTCTCTATCCTTCATGACAGACAGTTCTCGATCCTTCCCCAGCACCCACGGGTCATCCTGAAGTTGACTGGAGTCACTGAAGCTCCATCAACCTCATCATCCTCAAAGGCCCAGAACAGGGAGACCAGTTGCAATCAGTCAAAACTTGAGGATGCTTAGTCTCAGCTCTTCTGCTGGCTTGAAGCTATGTGCCCGGAAAGTTAACAACTATTAAATTCTTCAGCTTTCTCCACCACCCCCTCCCCCAAAATAAGAAAGAAAGGGGGGGGAGGGGAAAGATTGAAAGTCCAAGATTGCTCAAAAAGACATTCTACTGAAATGAAAAACATTTCAAATATACTGTCATCACTCTTATAAGCCTTCTCACCTGGGCCAAGTAACAATGTATGCCAGATGAGTGAAAAAGAAAAATGCCAATTTTATTGATTTTACCACCTCCTACTCCTTTCAGGTCTGTGAAAAATGTTTAAGGAGTGAGTAATTTTTTTTATAATTCTCTGTAAGTCTGCTCTATATCAAAGATTATTTTGGGGGGAGGGTGTTGCCCAGATATAGAACAGAATACTTAAGCTGAGATAGTCTGATTGATCTTTACTATTCCTGGTATAATAAAGTTTTGTGGGATGTAATAAATAAAATTCCCCAAATTCGCAGCTTGGTGGGCAAGGTATGAAATGGTCAAGCCAGCATCTTGTTGGCCTCCCATAGGTGTCTTGATGTATATAGTTGAAGAAGTAAGAAACCAGTCCCTTCTTCATTCCTGTCTGTAGCATCCGGCTTGACCCAACTCCCACCCCCAATCTGAACCAAACCAGATAACTGCTAGATAGTATCATATCACTTGTGAGTATTGTCCCAGTTGCATAAGCATGAAAGAATGTATGAGTGGGCAGAATAAAAAGGAGTGGTATGAAATATACCCTGCCTACCTTCTCATAATTCCCTGGCCCTCAAAATGGAAAGAACTAAGAATACGGACAAGGGCCATGAACAAAAAGGATAAAAGTAGGCTCATCCTTTTACTCCCAAAAGACTTTCTGGCTATCTTCCTCTGCAAAAAGAAAAGGAATGATCTCATTTAATCCTATAGCATTGGTGAGGCACCCTAAAAATCCTCTAGTGTGGTGGTTTTTAAATTATGTATCATGGATCCCCCAGATCCCATATGAAGAAGAAATTATTTTTATATCTGCACATTGAATTTGTGCTTATTCTATCATTTCCTGCTTCACCAGTCCTCTCCTCCCAGACGGTATTATGCCAGAGAGAGATTGGAATCCAAGCCTCTGAAAACAATGCAGAAAGTTTCCACAGTCCTGGAAAGTCTAATGAGCTGTGAGCTAGAACACAGACAGAGTCATGGTCACATGAATCTAGTTTTTGTACCCTCACTTTGAGCCTCATTGCCAGTCTGGCTCTTTGTTTAGGTGACCTTTGGCCCCTGGAGTCAATGTTTGTCTTCTAAATGGTATTTCAACACTAACATCTGGTGATGTCCCCCAGCTTGACATTTGTGAAGCAGATGCTTCCAGTGGCCTGGAGTGTGCCTTCTGGGTCAGTGTTTTCAATAATGCCCTCTGGCATTGATCTCTGTGGTACCTCTCCCCAGGTAAGAAAAGAAATGCCACTGGGAAATGGCTGAGAGAGAACACTTCAGAGCATCTGGAGGCAATCTTGGAATATAAAACCCCAGAAGTTCTTGTATAAAGAAATACCTAGAGGTAGGGAGTAGAGGCAGATATCAAGTCCTTGGTATTTTTTTGAAGTTGTACTTTAAACAATCTAGCAGTTCAAGCCTGACAAATCTATACTTCATTTTAAGTAATTTCTTTACATGTTTCTTTCTCTCCATTCAGGGTTGTCTCTCTTGAAACTCTGAAGTGATAAAGAATAGAATCTGTTGCTGAGGAAGGCAAGCCCTCTCTCCCCTTCATCCCTTCTCACCCTCCATGCACACAGACGAGCATATACTTTGTAACTTAATAAGCAGCTCCTCTCAATTGCACCTAGAGAAAACTTCAAGGAATCTTGTGAACTAAAATAGAAATTCAGATAGCCTACATTTGGACAATGATGTCTTTTAAAATTAAGGATCTGCCCAAGATTCCTAAAAAGTTTTCAAAAGTAGTAAGCAGGTCAAAGAGAATTATTGTTTCAACTTGATGAAGATTTTTGATCTCTAACATTATGTCTCCTATGAGTGAAAACACCTAATTCCCATAGTTTTCACTAAATCAGCTGATAACTGGAGATGCTGTTGAAGAAAAACTAGATCTTATTGTCACCTCTTATGGTCACCAGTAGGTAGTGACATGCATATAACCACCTATAGAGAAGCAGAAATCTTTTTCAATCTACACAGAAGTTTAGTACAGGTGAGATATTCATGAGGATTTTAATACTTACCATATTGTTATTTGGCTTCTCTTTCCAAAGAGCTTAGAATCCACCATCCTCTCATTCATTCATCTTCATGAAAGCTCTGCTGTTCAACTGGTCAACAAGGGCAGGGAGGTGAGCAATGCACAAACCAGTGCGAAGGGGAGTGGTAGGCAGAACTCTAGGAGGACCCCCAATGACTCACACCCTTGTGTAAGTCCCTCTTCTGAGTGCACGTGGAATTTGTCATTTGCTTCTAATCAACAGAACATGGCAAAGGTGACAAGATATCACTTCCATGATTATATTCTGCTATATGACAAAGGCAAAGATCAGCTGACTTAGTAAGAGAAAATTCATCTGGACCATACTTGACCTAATCAAGCGAGCCTTTTAAAAGAGAGTCTCGATTAAGCAACCCAAGCGAGAGAGATTCTCTTTCTGGCTTGGAAGAAATAAGCTGCCACGTTGTGAGAGGATTTGCAAGAGAGCCACATAGCAAGGAACTGAGGACAGCCTCTAGGAGCTGAGAATGGTCCCTGGCCAAAAACTAGCAAGAAAATAGGGACATCAGCTATACAAACACAAGGAAAGGAATAAAGATGCAAATAAACCAAATGAGCTGAGAAGCAGGTTCTTCCCCGGTCAAGTCTCCAGATAGGAACGCAGCCTGGTTTACGTCTTAATTTTTGCCTTGTGACACCTTGAGCAGAGAACCCAGAGAAGTCATGCCCAGGTTATTGATCTGCAAAAACCATGGGATAACAAATGGGTGTTGTTTGAAGCTGCTGAAGTTTGTATTAACTTCCTACACAGCA
This sequence comes from Procyon lotor, assembly GCA_028646535.1. Classification (NCBI taxonomy): domain Eukaryota; kingdom Metazoa; phylum Chordata; class Mammalia; order Carnivora; family Procyonidae; genus Procyon; species Procyon lotor. The sequence continues at coordinate 82,829,720 of CM053609.1, forward strand.
GTGGAAAACTTCTACAAGAGAGGTGACAGCTCAAACAGCCAAGATCCCACATTTTGCTTCTCCCATCCACTGAACACCCTGTGAAATTTGGATATAGTTCCTCCCTTAAGAATCAGAAATCTACGGAATAGCAGAGAATGTGACTCTGCCTCAAAACATGGATGGATGGATGGATGGATGGATGGATGGATGGATGGATAATTAAATAGCTTCACACAGAGAGATACACACACATATACAACAAGTACTTACTGCAGGCTAGAATTTCTAATGAGTGCTTTAAATATTTAAATATTTAACTTTAGCTGAAGGATTAGAGTTAAAATGGTGTAGGTACTTTTAATGCCAGAAAGGGACTCAACCTGGTGGACTAAAAGAAAGGAAAAAAACTAACAAAGCAAGGAAAAAGACACATGGATTCACCCCTCACAAGGTCACAGGTCAAGATGTATGTCCCATAGCTCTCCAAGAAGGATATGAATGTTATAAAAAGCAGGGAGGACAAGCTAGATGGTATAATCAATCTATTCAGATGAGTTTGATGGCAGTTTTAATCAAGAGTTCATCAAACCATGATGTAAGTAATATTAACATTTTTTCCAGTTGCTGTGTCTGAGCTGATAGTGGGCAGGTCTGCATTTACACATGAGTATATGAAATACACATAGAGGAATGGGAATGTTTTAAAACTATTAAACCTATTAAAGGGTCATGAGTCAACAATCAGAAAAGTGTGAAAGCTGCTTCTGATGTGGAGCCATTGTTGTATGAGCTGTGAATTTCAGTATTTTAAAAGAAATGGCTGGGTTTTTTTAAAGAGTGATAGATGTAACTTACTCAAAACAAACCAGAGTCAGTATAGTAGTAAGGATAATACTAACTGCTGAACAGCTGACCTCCAAATCTCAGTGGCTAATATGTTATTTCTCACTCATGTAAGATTTAATGAGCAGGGCAAGGGGTAAGGGTTATACTCCACACAATCCTTTAGAGACCCAGATGGGCAAGTCTCTATCATCTTGGATCCATGGTTTCTGAGGAAACGTGGGGGAAGAGAAAGGGTGAGTATCCTGGAAACGAAGTATCTAACTTCAACCCTCATTCCATTGCCCAGAATTCAGGCAATGAACCTTCCTAACTTCAGAGGAGGCTAGGATAAATTCTTAAACTCATTCTACCTCCATCCTCTGATCTCTTGCAAGTGATCCCCCTTGGAGGAACCCAAGCACAACTCAGAGGGCAAGTATCCATAAGATTATGTCCATGAAAGTCATCTTCCCGTGACACAGGCCACGTTAGAGAATGGCAGTAAGTGAATTTAGAGGGACCATTGAAAGATATCCAGCACAAGATATCATATGAATACAAGGACTAGTAAAAGTCAATCCTATGAGTGAAAACCCCTAATTCCCATAGTTTTCACTAAATCAGCTGATAATTGGAGATGCTGTTGAAGAAAAACTAGATCATTTGATAAGCATTGACTCTAAGTTGGGATTTTCGAATGTGGAAAGCATGAGAGACTAGAAGTCAGAAAAAAGTGACTTCTGGTCCTACTCTACCTCATACTAGTTCCAAGATCTCAGACAAGTCATTCAATTTGGCCATGGTTTTATATCTGTAAAAATTTATAATAATCACACCTTTCCCAGCCCTAATCATAGACTTGATCTGAGAAGATCTAGTGAGAGCACATACTTGAAAGCACTTTGTAAATCAGAAACACGGGTCCCAAATAATACTGGTTTCTGGTATGTGATAATTGTTGTCATTACTCAAATTATGGTTCTGGTTTTGTGAGAAATGAATGATCCTGATTAAACTGTCACCTTCCCAGTGACTTTTAAACTGAATATGAACCAGAAACATCAATCACCTTCAACGTAAAATTCACCTCTCCCATGAAGCTTTTGAAAGACTTCCCATTTGGGTAGTCTGGATGGAATATTCCCTCTTGCCCTGGAACTGTCATTTAAGCCTATAGATCTCCTTAAACCAAAGAAACTCACAAACTAAAGAAAGCTATCCACAACAGGGCCCTTCCTCTCAGGTTTACCAGGAAATTTGAGGGTTGGGAAATAAAACCTCAAAACTCACCCTCTTCTTCGCCAGTCTATAGAAGAAGACCGGAAATGAGAAGGGAGTAGAGAAAGGGTCAAGTCTGTGGGGAGTTCAGTGTTCGTGGTGAGGTGGTTCTCTTCTCTCCCTCCAGGCTGTCCCTCTCCACCCCTATTCCAAAGGGAACTGAAGCAGGACCTGAGAATCAGCGGAACACTGGGGATGCCTACAGAAAGTGAAGACTGCCCTCTGTTCACACGGCTGTGCTTTTAATTCCACTGCATATTTGCTAACCCTCCTCATCCCTGACTGAGGTAGGAGAGTGATGAGGTAAGTCCAAGGAGAGAACGAGAAATGGAAAGAGAAGACGGAACACACAGAGAAGGGACAGCAGTGCAATAGCCTCCATTGGCACCAATTGGTGTATGATCTAGATGTCTAATGCATCCTGTCTGTCTCCAAGGCAGGGAGAACAGCCTGTTAAACCACTGAAAGCTCAATTTTTTTTTTTCATTCAAATCAACGTGAGGAAGTTTCACTTCTCTACAAGTCCATTAGAGGGAAACTGGTGACAGTGTGTAAACTGAGCTTACGCCCATTTTATTTCAGTCATCAGGGCTCCTTCCTCCCCGTATGAAATATTTAATGTTGGTTGTAAGTAAAAATGGTCTTTAAAGAAAAACCTAACTTCATTGGAGAAACATTTTGTAATAGGAGAAAAAAATTATGATCTGGTCATGGAAACCTCACTGGCTTTCACTGTCATTTAGGTGCATCTCTTAATTAATATTGGAAATATTAACAGACACTTAAAAATAAACTTAGATTAAGACCCTTTTCTAATTCTGCTTATTAAATTTGGGGCACTTTTTTCACATTTACTGTTTTAAAGCTGAATTACATTTAAAAATCTTTCTCTTGCAAAAAAAAAATTCTAGCTTAAGAACTGCTAAAATTCATAAGAGAACACTATAGGATGGTCAAATAGAACAATGTAAGACCAATAGCTTTTATTTATAACTAGCAATAAATCCCTAGAAAAGAAAATATGGAAAAATATTCTATTCACAGCAATAACAAAAATTTTAAATAACTAAAGAATAAGTTATAAAGAATGCCTCAGGACCGACAACTATAAAGCCACAAAGTCTCACTGAAGGACATAAATAAGGATCTGTGCAACTGGAAAGACAATGTTTTAGGTGCAAGGACTTAACACCACAAAAATGTGACTTCTCCCCCAAAATTAACATATAATTTAAATCAAATTAAAAGCTTAACAGCATGATAACATGTAAAGTAACAGGGACCTGCTCCCAGAAAAACTGGTGAAAATTGCTTTTTTTGTTATTTTAATTCTCTAGAAATGGGCCTAAGGACATATAGCAAATGAAGAAACATCTACTGAAGAAAATCTAGTAAAAATTGCGCAAGAACTTAGAGTGTCTGTAGTATTGGAACCAAGACTATAACCTCCCTTCACCCTCCAAAGCTCAGCTAAACAGAAATAGACTCATGCAGCCAAGAACACAGGGCTCCCCGTCCCCTGAGGTCCGAGTCATAAGGGTATCTTCCCCAGAGGTGCAGGTTGTCGACATTTCTCATCCTTTTGTCCAGCTTTCGGCTGTCAAGCTAAGTTCTGGAAGAATGCAAACAAAAGGTGGGAGTTCTCCTCTTCTATCTACCACCCCCACTGGTGGGGTGAATTGTACGGTATATAAATTATATCTCGGTAAAGACGTTTGTAAAAACAAAATAAGTGGGAGAATATATGCCCAAGAATAAACAAGAAAAGTATGAAAAGGAAGTACATGACTCCCTAGATACCAGAACTTTATATAAGACTACTATAATTAAGTCAACATGATACAGGTGCAGGGATAGATAAACAGATCTAAACTGAGATCAAGAAATGAATCCCTGTGCATTAGAAGATTTAATATAGGGCAATGGTATTTCAACACAGTGGGCATAGATGAATTATTTTGCCAATAGTGCTGGTATGACTGGCTAGATATCTGGAAGGAAAAATACACTGGACTTATATTATTCCACAGATACATGAAAACAAGTTCCAAATATACTGAAGACTTAAATGAAAAAAAAAATTACAATAATATCCAAGAGAGCCCATGTACAACATATGGTTAGGGAGGTCTTAACCAACACTGGAAACCCTGCTGCCATAAAAGAGAAATAGATGTACATTCTGTGTGGCAAAAAATACTATAGACTTAAAAGACAAAATTTATAGAAAAGCAAATCTAAATGGTTAACAAATGTAATAAAATTCTCACATTCAAGAGCAGTCAGGAAAATTCAGTTAAGGTAACAATGGAGCATCAGTTACACCTCTCAGAACAGAAAAATTTTTATAGAGGCGTAACCTATCATACTTAAGGTAAACGAAGAAAATAGTATGTTCCTACTTTGCTGGGAAATGTTATTATGGCCCTTAGAGCAGTCTGGCAAAATCTACTGAAACTAAATAGACATATATCCATTTGGCAGAGTAATTCCATTCCTTAGAAGCTACGAAAAGCACAAAAACAAAAAGAATATATGAGACTGACTGTTGTAGTATTTCCATCAGTTGTAGCGTTTCCATCATAAGTGTTAAATAAATTATGGTATGTGGACATCATGAATTAAACATGTATCAGATGACTCACAGGCATTTCTAAAAAGTATTCTGAGGGGCGCCTGGGTGGCTCAGTAGGTTAAAGCCTCTGCCTTCAGCTCAGGTCATGATCTCAGGGTCCTGGGATCGAGCCCCACATGGGCTCTCCGCTCAGCGGGGAGCCTGCTTTCCCCTCTCTCTCTCTGCCTACTTGTGGTCTCGCTCTCTCTGTGTCAAATAAATAAATAAAATCTTTAAAAAAAAAAAAAGTATTCTGAGAGAAGTGGGACACAGAAAATTGAATATAATATATTCCTAGTTTTGTTTTTAAGCCACTAAAACTACATAGGAATAAGTACATATATTTCTCTCTGTGCATATATACATTTCCATTTAATTGTAAGAGCATGGAGAAAAAATATGGGAGATTATAAAACAGGTTATCGTTGTGGGTTACAGCCCAAGGACTGGTGACTGGGGAAAAGAGGGGATGAGTACAAAAGGAAAAGAAATCGTAAAAAGGAACATGCCAACAAAAATATATGTGTAATACCCTCACATTTATATACATATTTTAAACTGTATTTATGCATATAGATGCAATTTTGAAAATAATATATTTGACAAATGCTATAGACATGCTAATTCTATTAGGGCATAGCTTGATGACCAGAAAGATAAACAAACTCTCTGGTTGTATGTTCAATGGAAACATCTGATTCTATCCTCCCAAATCAGCTGGTTTTTGTCAACGTCATGGAAACCTGACCTCTCAAGTGTTCCTACCTTGACATCTGAAATTACACATAGCAGTAGTAGTTCTTGTCTTAGTTCATTGCTATCTCTTCACTAAAGCCAACCCTTCACCCTCTCCTGCCTTCTCCAGTAGCTGTCCATCATTATAGCTACTTGCTTCTGTATCTTTAGTCCCTTCCTCAAATCTCTTTGCCCCAAGCTTCTCCTCTACCCGACAACTCCTTTCACATTCAGATTTCACAAGAGGAAAGCAGACTGCTTTCATCATCCGCTGAAGCCTTTCAAATCTTGATTTCCAGCCCAGATTTTTCTTCCTAACCCCAGCCTCCTATTTCCAACAACTCCACCAAGTTGATTGCAAGGTACTTTAGGCTCGCCGTGTCTTTATTAGTCTGCCAGGACTGCCATAACAAAATACCAAAGACCAGGTGGCTTTAACAACAAAAATTTATTTTCTCAAAGTTCTGGAGGCTGAAAGGTCAAGATCGTCAGCAAGTTTGGTTTCTTCTGCGGCCTCTATCCTTGACTTGCCTTCACACAGACTTCCCACCATACGTGCACATCCCTAGAATCTCTTCCTCTTCTGGGGATTCCATTCACGTTGGATTAGGGTCCCACTCTCATGGTTTCATTTTAACTTAATCACTTATTTAAAAGTCCTGTTTCCACATATAGTCAGATTCTGAGGTTACGGGGATTATGATTTCAACATATGAATTTGGGGCGAACACAATTCAGCCCATCATCATGTCCAGAACAGACCTCATTCCCATTCCAAACAGCAAACACATGTTTCCTCTTCTACTTATCTGTCATCACAGAAAAAGGTGTCAACCCAGGATCCAGAGCTAGAAACCCTAGAGTTATCTTCTGAAGTTATCAGCCCATGCCCAACCACCTCTTCACCACATGTAGCCTCCATGTTTCCATTATCACTGGCATGGCCAGAGATGCCCATCATCCTCTTAGATTATTGCAACAACTCCAAGCCTTCTTTTCTGGCAACCAGCCTGCCTACATTCAATCTAGCCTCCACTATTCTACCAGAACAATCTAGCTTCCTTTTAAAATGAAACCTAGGGGTCTCAAGGCAAGATGGCAGAGGCGTAGGAGGTACAGAGAGTACTGGGTCCCAGAAGGCCAGCTAAAGAGGCAGAAAACCACTCTAAAAGCCGGTAAAATGAAACCTAATTATGCCACACCTTGTTTAGAAACTTCCACTCTCTATTGTCCATGGGAAGAAATCCAATTCCTTCGCTTGGCATAAAGGTTTGCCTACTACCTGTCCTCAACCTAGGGCTTCATCTTATTTTTCAGCACTTTATCCACTTGTAGCTTGTGTTCCAACAACACTCAATGTAGCTGCCGTAAAGATATCATGTCCTTTCTTCCCTGTTCCTAAAATGCAATTTCTTCTCTTTTCCTGCAGATGAGGTTCTATTCACTCCTTGTGGCTCAGTCTTACTGTATTCCCAGTTAGTCAGACCCTCTTCTATTCCTGCAGGCTGTCTTATCTATTTTATATACATTTATTCAATTATTGTAGTGTTTCATCTTACATTTCTTTCTCCCCCAGCAGCCTGTATGTCTCAAAGATGGAGACTCTACTTACTTGGCACTCATTAAGTGTCTGTTCTCTGTCCTAAGCTCCTCAAACTCCACATGTCCAAAGTGAAACTCACAATCACCCCTTTCATGCTGCTCTTCTTTCTAGCAGCCACGTTCCTAACACAAATCTCACCATTTCTCTTGGCTACATAGTGCTCAAATCCTGGACTCTTCTTGAACAGCATCTCTGCCTTTATTCCCAAAATAAAATCAGTTACCAAAGTGTAGGAGTTTGTTCTTCAAAAAGTCTCTCTGTTCCCACCAGAAACCAAGTCCACACCACCCTCTGACTACGTATCTTCGGTGACGTGTTTTCAGCCTCTCTCAATGCAGATCCACGGAATGCTGCTTCTGGAAAGGTTTCCTTAGACACTATCTTTAAAGCGTTATTGTGGTGAATCCCTATTGCTTAAAGAGTTTATTTCCAACTCCTCACTCCGGCACTCAGAGAAATAAAACTGCTGCTCTGTCCTCACCTCCTGCAGCTGCCCATCACAGACTCTAGGTACATCATCACATTCTCCTGCTAAAGTCTTGCCCCCTTTCCATGCCCTACACTCTCTTTAATACCCTGCTCATTCATTCATTCCTTATTTCCTGGGAACACTCTCTTTGCTAGCCACTGTGGTAGGCTCTGATGGTGAAATAATAAGAAGCAAGATTCGTGACTTCACAGAAACCAATTGTGCTCAGATTTTACTCGGCTTAAAAAATAGCTAAAGCACTATGTTAAAATGAAGATTCCTATACCAAACCCCTCTGCCCAAAAACTCATATTTGTAGATATAAGAGGTGGGCCAAAAGGTTCATGTTCACCAAATACCTAAGACTCTAAGGAGCACCACTTTGACAAACAATGATGTAAACTAACAATTACAATATATATAAGAGCCACACAAGATGTAATCACTAGTTATCATGGGAGCACGCTGTACTCATATTAACTAGGCAAAGAAGATGGATGTGAAGAGATTAAAGGGGAGAAATTTTCACAAAGAGGAAACAACCTGTGCAAAGCAAAGTTTGAAAAGTCTGAAACCAATTAGAGTGCTGAAAAGAGCTCAAAAAGTTGGATCAAAAAGTCCAGTGGGAACTCTTGGGATGGGAGATGATCAACATGGTTGACGATCCAGCGCAGATCTGTCCCAAAGACAATGGGTCTTCAGCAGGGGCGTGATAGGATTCTTGGCCCTGCATGAGCTCCCTCTTTTCCTTTCCAACAGTTCTTTCCCCAACCATGGTTAGTTTTCTCACGTACAAATGCTTATCAGTACTCACCTGAACACTCAAAGAGGACTTGCTATAGATCCCAGGAATTCTCCTTCTGTGCAGCTTTCTTCTCTCTGACATGCTGCCCTGAGAACTTTAGATATTTTCCTGGTCTCCACCCCCAGCAACATTTCCTCAATTCAGAGAATCCCCCAGGTTCCACTTGGGGTCTCCTTCCTGCACCATGACTTCGCATCTCTCTTAAGGCAAGAAGATGGAGCAATCATAGGGCTCAT
>CM053609.1:82838766-82899332 GCA_028646535.1 Procyon lotor
GTTCACATTTAATATTCATTTAATTCTTTGAAAAAGGGAGAGGGGCGCCTGGGTGGCTCAGTTGGTTAACCTCCTGCCTTCAGGTCAGGTGACGATTCCCGGGTTCTGGGATTGAGGCCTGCTTTGGGGCTCTGTGCTCAGCGGAGAGTCTGCTTCTCCCTCTCCCTCTGCCATTCTCCACCCCAACTCATGCTCTCTCTATTTCTCTCTCTCTCAGATAAATAAAATCTTAAAAAAAAAAGGAAAAGGTGGAAAAGTGAGTCTTCAAAGAATAACTTCAAAAAGAGGTAAGCATCACTTAAAAGCTCTTACTTCATTTGATAAAACAATTTGCCTATACATGAAGGCAAAGAAAGAAAAACCCTGGAGAGTACAAATTAGATAGAAATCTTCCATATAGATAAAGCTAGGCAATCTAGATGTAACAGCAACAACAAGCACAGTGGATCACATACTGAACAAGAAAAGGAAAGGTTCCCAACAACTCTTTTGAGAGGTTGAGAGGAAAATGCTATTCCACGCACCCCCCTCCTCTCTGGCCCAACCTCAAGGAGAAACCCATTAACACGAAGGCACCACGGAGCCTCACTCTGCAGGGGGAGGAGGTAACCTGCCCCTCTCCCCAGACAGGCCTGACACAACTGTTGGTGCTGGCAGGGGAGGAACTATGGACGGGAGACTCTTGAACACCCTCTCGATTCTCTCTCCTTCTGGAGGAAAGCTGGACGTGTCTCCTTGTAGAGTTTGCTTGCCGTTGCAAAACCAAACGGGATCAGAACTCCTGAGTAGTGGCAGTCGCCTCTTTGAGGCTAACTCCAGGCAACTTTAAAAGAAGGGCTGGAAGACTCTAAGCTCTCTTTCCCAGCCAAGCCCTCAGGGGAGTCACTTGTGACAGGGCGTGGGGCAGAAGCTATCCTCAGGAGTGAGGAGCATGCGTCTGACCAGAACATCCCCAAAGCCGAGCCCCATCCCTGCAGCAGGTACCTGAATCACAAGGATTCAACTTCCCTTCCCCCACCCCCACCCCCCCCACTAGAGCCGGAACTGAGAAGCAGAAAGGAGAAAGAGAAATTCTTTGTACACTTTTCATGAAGACCCAATTCATGTGTATGCCTTGTTAGGGATTAAGATGATTCCTGCTCATGCCTGCTGACGTACATCCAAGATTATCCTGCTAAATCTCCAGAAATGCCAACTGGGAACAAATGACAATTGTTCTCTTAAAAGACCTTTGTTCGACTTCGTGGCTGTGATGGCCTGTTGGGCTCATTCAAGTGCCAGCCCGGAGACAACACTGCAAACAGGAAGAAAGCAAACCTCTGTGCGGCACCGGACAAGGGCCACTGTGGGTACAGCTCCACAAGCCCGGTGGCTGGCCTTTTAGCTAACTGTCAGAGCAGGATGCCAGAACCGAGGGCAGGGTGGACCAGCACCCAAGGGCAGAACCCGAGCCATGCCGGGCCTCGGCACAGAAGTGGGCAGGAGCTTCAGCAATTGAGGCCAGTCACGCCCAGAGGTGGAATCGGGGCTGCTTAGAAAATCACAAGTCTTGGCTCAGAGAACTGGAGGCAGCACGGCAAGGAGGCCTTGCAGAGGTCCCCGGATGGTGCCTGCACTTCCGCACAGCCGAAGGCCAAGGTCTGGCTGGCTAGCAACAACTGGCCATCTAAGCCCCCTCTTCCATGCCATACATCCTTTCCTTTTCAAGGTCGTCCTCAGGGCTCACTTCCCCTGTTTGCCCTGAGTAAAAATTCTCAGGACTTCCTGGGGAGACAAGGAGAGGGAGAAAAGGAGAAACGGACCACAATGCAATTTCCCTGATGTCTAGCCCATCACTTGCCTTGGGCCCCTGACCCAAGTCACAGTACCCCCGTCAGCCCCAGAATAGGGTCCTGGACTCCCCTCTGAGCAGCCACGTGAGACCCAATCCTCCTTCCAGTATGAGGGATGCTGAGAGATTGGCCTTTACTATCTTCCCATCTCCTCATTAACCTGACCAATGTGGGAAGCCCTAGCCTCACGGCCAGCATTTTCCCAGCAGCCAGGGAGAGGATCTTTAATTTGAGGAAACTCTTACAGGTCTGTCCATTTGCTTTTCTAGTGTAAAGACTTGGCCATTAGAGAACAAATAAAAGCATTTATTCAAGGAGATGTATTTTTACTGGCATTTGGGATCTCAATTTCTGTGCTACCAGTTTTTTTTTTTTTTTAACCTTCTTATTTTGTAAGGGAATAGCTAAGATAACAAGGCAAGAGGAAAACATAGTCTTTATTTTAACCACTGTATGTCCATTAAATCTGCTTAAAATCATCTGTCTTCGTTATTGACGGGAATGTGCCGTGAATTAAGAGCCAAAAGAAGTGTAAAGATTTATCTTAAACATACAGCCTTTCTCTCAGAACTGGCCATAGGACCCAGGGAGGGACAATGTCATGGGCTCACAGCAGTCCTAGGGTGGCACCAGAGTAAAAGTCAGGACATAGCAATGCAGTGAAGGTTTTTGTAAAATTCATCCTCCTAGAGCCCCAGGTTCTAAAGGAACTTGTTTTCCAAATGCCCGCAAGGATCCAGCTAGCATTAACCTGACAAAGTTCAGCCACAGGGGCTGGGAAGGTCCTGATGAAGGTCCAGAACGGGAAGATGGAGGTTTGGATCTCCAGAGTCAGGCTTCTGCATTCAACTCCTTCCCACTGTAGAGTTCAGGAATGTTACTGAACCCCGCTAAGCTTCCACTTCCCTGAGCACAAAACGGAGAGGATAACAGCTATCAATGAGCCCATACTCTGTGCCAGGCTCTCTTCTGAACTTCCCCTATTTCAACTCATCCATCTTTATTGATAATCCTAAGTCTTTCATCCATATTAACCTATTTGCTCTTTACAACAACCCCGGGAGGTAGGTTCTATGATTATCCCCATTTTACAGCTGAGGAAACTGAGGCACAGAGAGATTAAGTACCTCATTAAAAGATAGCCTGACATTTAGTAATTACTCAACAAATGTTAGCTATTGTTACTAGCATTAAGGATTTCACCACCTTGAGCAGGTCAGGAGATGCTGAGTGGGTAAAGCAAGATCATATGCTACTTTGTCTCTTCCTGGCTTCATTTCTTAGTTCCCAGTTCTCACATAAATTTGCTATAAACCACGTACCTTCTTTACTAAGTCTCTCTCCTACTTTCCAGTGCGCACTTTCTCATATACATGCACTCAAGCTCAACATATATGCCCATACAAGCCAGAGAGACATCCGGGCATCCCTAACCTAGCCCAAGATTTAGGGCTACCGTGATTCACCAGAAACTGTAGGTGGCCAGTTTAGCTTGATTCTTCTGTGGCCTGGCTGTACTTGATCAGCCAACTCAAGAGTTATCTTGACTTTAGAAGGTTTAGAAATACTCTCTGAGGTTTTCCTTACCCGGCTGATCTGAGCAATAGTAAGACAAAACTACAGGCATCACCCAAGTGTTAATGCCCTGCTATAGCAACTGGGTGCCCTCCACCACTGTTCCTGGACCTGCCCATGATGCTCCTCTCCTGGGGCTGCCAGGGTGGGCTCCTGGGCAGACTGGAGCATTCTCGGTCAAGGGAATGAAGACTGGCTCAGAGCAAGAACATCACACACAGATGTGTTTTCATGAGTGCAGGAGGAGTCCTTAGCAGATACCTGGTTAAGACCCATCATCGTAAAAGTGACATCTTGGGGCTCACAGAGCTTGATGGGGCTTCCCAGAGGTCACAAAACAAAAAGGGGCCTGGAGCTGAGATCTCTTTTTTCAGAGTATGGTTTTCTTTCCACTATGCCTGACGCTGGCTTCACCTATTTCGCCAAGATGTCCATTTCGCCCTGTGCCTACTTAGCATTTTCCCATGTGGAATAGAGGAGCCTGAGAATGTGAGCCAAAGAAGGAAAAAGGAGAGAGGACAGGCCCATAGTTTCGTTAAAAAATGCTTGACCATGGGTCTTAAGGAAAAGCCATTTTGATTCCCAAACTAAAAAGAAGGTCAAATCCCTAAAACATAGTCAGATTCCCACAGTTGTCTTTAATGAGATAGTAGAGAAATCACTCAGGTAGTGAATGAAGTCTTTCCAGAATGTTCTTCATGAGCAGGCACACAACTTCAATCCTGAAAAATTAAATCTCTATTCTGTGCTTGAGCCTCCTCTAACTGAACTCTTCACAGATGGACTGCAGAGCCCTGCATGTGTCTGGACCTTCAGGGATGGGGAGCAGGGCTTTGCTTCCTGCACCATCTGGTTCACTGTTCCCAGCTCCAGCCTAGATTCCCACCACAGCCGAGTAATCAGAAGAAATCAGAAGAACACCTCAGGGAAAAGAATCTAGGACTCAGACTTAACTTCCTCCAAGGAGGATCAAACACTGAAGACTGTTCCTTTTCAAGTTTTATTAATCCTGGTTCATAATTTCCACCACATCATTAGTCATTTCCTATTTCTGAAGGGCTGGCAGCAGTCGCCAAGGCATCAGGCAGTAAATGGCCAGATAACCGTGCCACCTGTGTGCCGTATTGACAGCTACCCACAACCGCATCTGGGTGAGAGGCTAATGTGCTTTGTCTAAAAGGCAAGCCATTTAGAAGTGCAGCCCAGTTTTTGATCTCTTGCTAAATACTTTTATCCACATCATCTCCCCATCTGGGCCTGGAAGTCATCATGTGACCTGCGGCGCTTTGAAAAGAAGGCAGCAAGGCAACAACGGCAAATCTGCCATAACCCCTGAGCAGCAGGACTTCTCGAACCCCTCCCAAGCAAGAGAGCCAGTCCCTGTCTCTAGCAAGAACTCCAGGAGCTGAAGTGGAAAGAAAGAATGGAAAGTGACAAGAATTATGTCCACCAGAAACCTTTTTTGCAAAGAGACAGATGAAATATGATTTATAAAGAACTTGAGAGCTGACTAGTGAGATGAATTCCATGAGGGTTATTCCCAGTTCATAACGGCAAGGAGGGAGCCACAAAGCCAAGTGGCTTCTGAACATCCTGACTCCCTCAAGTAGAGGGTCTCTCCAATAGAACAGCCCTCCAGAAACTCATTGACAGGCAGGCGGGGTGCATGGGGGAGCCCTATCTCTAATACACACCTAGCAATGCAGGGATACGGGCTTCAGTTCTGTATACCAAAGAGAGGGCTAACGATGGAAAAAGGTACCTATCAGCTCGTTGGCCAAGCCCCTGGCTAGAAACTATCCAAACTGTCTGGAGAGCTACGATTAGTACTCAGAAACTTCGGAGCCTGCATTTCTACCACTGCCCATGCCCACATGAAGGACTATAAAGGAAATACAAATAAAGCTCATCTGAGGATATTTTAATTTTTAAAAGTCTAAACCCTAATACCTGGCTCTTAAATAGCATTTCCATCTGGATAATCCCAAGCATGTTGCCAAAAGTTGGGTAATCACATCCCTGCTAAGCAAAAAGGGAAGTTCCCAAGCTTAACTGCATCTCTCATGAAAGACAAAAAACTGAAGACAGCAAGTTAAGGGAGATGTATAACTTTTTCCTCGTTACCATTCAAAACAGAGAAGTGGTCTCTTCTTGGAGAACTACAGCCTTGAGTGCCATTCTGAGTGTTACAACTGAAACAGGACAAGTGCTCATGTAGGCAAAATCCCCCCACCTCACCACCCTGCCTGCCAATGGTTGCACCAGGAGGTGGTAAAAATGCAATCCCACAGAGTGTAGTAACAACCACCATAGGAACAGGAGTGGAAAAGTTGGAGAAACTGAATCCTCTGTTCTTTTTTCCCCATACTTAACACTGGTCCCTGCTGTTACCAGTCTTAAGGGACAAAAAGCATCAAAACATAGCCCATTACATTTTAAGGAGCGTGTCCTCTTTTGACATCTTGGGTACTCTGCGGAAATGACTAATATTCAAATTGGAGTTTTTCTTTTTGACTATACACACACACACACACACACACACGCTTACATGCATACATGCAATGCATACAATTGCTTTAAATCCTCAGATTCTACTCTGATTTTTCCCCTCTGGATTTCATGTTGTAATCAATAGTCCATCAATTAGCCACTTGATAAAGTATCAGAAAGGAGAAACTGCCATTTCTTATCTCTTGATAATTCCAATTTCCCTCAACTTTAGAGTTTTATCCTCTTGTCTGGTTTTCCTACCAAAGGCTACTGAAAGTCTAAAACAATATTTGCCTGAGCAGCACCCCAGTTGTCAAGAGCGGACTTGTAATTCCCTTTGGTAACTGAATTTTCATTAAATTCTCATCGGTCCCATAACTTCCCTGTTCATATCTGCTCCAGCAAATCAGGTATTGAGGGTTAACCCTTCTGCTTGACTAAAAGTAAATCTTCCTCCATAATATACACCCTTCTGAGGAGCTGAGCATCCTAGCCCTCCCAAAGAACCTAATCTGAACGAGGTTCGCATAACAAAAAGAACCAACTAGCAGATTCTGAAACGCACAACGTCTCCTCACAAGGCCTCTAAATCACTCTGAGGGAGTCGCTAGGGCCATGTGCTCCCTCTTCCAAACCTCTTTCCAGGGCTCCCCCACCCTCATTGCAATTGCTGTGGTAGCTAAAACCAGAGTTGATTTTTATCTACGTGGCAACCTCATGTTCCCACAGGTTCCAAACTGATCAAGTGGCTTTCAAAAATGCCCCCACCCCTTCTTAAAAAGGCTCAGCCAAGCTCTGTATGATCAAGACAGAAAACAATCCCTTATCATGTCGGAAGTAATACTTGTGGTTATCTAAAGCAACGGTAATCATATCATACACTTTATCTATGACTGCCTTTTTCCTTCCAACTGTAGGAATAGAAACTTCTTCTCCTTCATAATGAGCACTATTGAAACTCCAGCAGGCGGACTCTGCTTCTGGCGACATGCCATTCCCTAGCATAAGCGCGTAATCATCTCAAAAAATGTAACATGGCAGAGAACAGGTACAAGTACTTTCTGGAAATATTGTTTGTAGAGGGCTGACTTGATAACAGGGATTTTTGTGTTAGGGCCTTTTTGGCCCATACGGTTAACAAGAAAACTTACAGTTGTGGTGCCGGCCCGGTTAATCCAATAGGACTTCACATAGGGCTTCAGGGGATAGGGCCCAGGAAACAACACGGACCTTTTCCCTCGTAAGTGCTGCTAGTCCGTGAGAGAAAAGCATTCTGCTATTTAATCCATCATAGTTCCTTTGATAGATACTATTGCTGTCAGCGCATCACATCAAAACATAGGCTCTATCAGATTCGCAGCACTAGCGAAGTCTTTAAAGTAAAATCATCAAACAGCATCATTTACCGAAGATGACAATCCAGGCACAGTCTCCGTGACTCATCAGAGAGGCAAACACTACAGCATTAGAGGTACACAACAGTCAGGGGCCCCATAGGTCAAGGCCTCTGACGAGGGAACCACCACTGTCTAGAAGAACACATTTTCAGGAGAGAAGCAAAATGTACTTTCCCTTCAAAAGACAGAGAAATTTCCATTTGTGCTTTGCCAGATTGGAAGCCTGGAGCACAGTGCCACAGAGTTCAGCAAATATTGGCCCAAAAGAATGAAGGATATGGATTTGGGTTTTCCTCATGCTTCCCCCCCACCCATGAGAATGTGTCCCACTGCCCCTTGCCCTGTCCCACAGACTTGCCTCTTGCTGAAATTTTTGTCCCCGCTCCCCGACTGACTATACAGTACTGATGCAGTACTGATCCAAGAGGTAAAATCAGCTCTATTCGCCCATACAGTTTTACTTCAGTGAATGAATTTGCTAAGGGTGAAACAAAGTATTTTAATGCCTGAGTCAGTTGTGGGTTTGTTTTGTCTTGTTTTGTTTTGTAAGTAGGCTCCATGCCCAACGTAGGGCTTGAACTCAGGAACCCGAGATCAAGTGTTGTATGTCCTACTGACTGAGCGAGCCAGGCACCCCAGTTATAGTTTTATATCTCCTTTACTGAGCTCCTATCTTTGCCTTTCTGTGATGTAAATATATTAAAAAAAGACATTATGTATAATGCAAAGATAATCCAAAGTACTTGCTCTGCTTTAGAAGGGAACTATACAAATCAAATTTATACAACTGTGAGTTAAGCTAAAGCATAAGACCCTGTAGTGAAATCTACGGAGTGTTTTTGGAATATTTCTGCAATATGTAGAAATTTTTCTATTAGATTTCTACTTAGTAAAAAATAGAGTTTATCTTATATAAGTGTTAATTATTAAATTATGTGCAAGTTTAGAGACCAGGCCATTGAAACAGATAAAGGGCAGTTATTGAACGATAATCTTAATCAGCTGTTGTCAACCCCCACTCAATAAATAAGAAGCAAAAAATTTAAAATACACTGAAAGATTAAATGAAAGGGAAATTTCTTGCCAATGAAAAATGGTAAATAACCAAACTCCACAATAAATGTCCGAAATTGCTATTCCCAGGAAGCTCCAAGTTCACACCGCCCTGGATGGTTTAAAAATTGTGTTGAAGCCATGAGGAATTATTTCAGATTGCTTATTGTCATCCCTTCCAACAACACGGGCCTTCAGTCAGCACATACACCTGCATGCGGCTGCCCATCAGGGAGTTCATGGTCAGAAGCTAACCATAGGCAATGGACTCGATCGCTTGAAGTGTCATGTTCGTAAACAAAATACACACACATTTCTCTAAATGACAAGATGGCTGCAACAAGCACTCGGATTAAGAGCCAGTATCACAGCCCGGTGAGAAAATAGATTACCAATAAGATTTCTGATCTATAGAGAAATATGAAGGTGAAGGGGCTCCTGAAAATAAAAGCTATTTGTTCCTAAACCCCGCTTCTTTGCTTGGAGCTATTTCTTAAGAAAGAAACTGCTTCCTTCCCTAACCATATAAAACAATCCCTGAAGTTATTTATAGTGTTCATGGCCCGGAGGCATCACTTGGTTCCCCCACCACAAGCCCAACCATGTGTTACTATATTAAAAAATGTGAAAAAGTAATTATGGGGTATGGGAGCCAGTGTCTGCAGACACAACCTGCCAAAGAGGAAGTGACAGGAAACTTATGCTCCTCGTTGCTGCTCAAGCACTGCCCAGGCTCCAGGCTCAGAAGAGAGCAATCTGTTCCAAGAAATAAGAGAGGAGCCTGTCCTGGTGAATCAGAAATATCCCTGTTTCTGAATATACAGTAAACTGGTTTCCATTCCCAGGTCCTCTTAGTTGGTCAGACTTTCCAGCCACGTGGTGAGACCACTCACGGCATCCTCCCTGGGCTACTCAGCCAGCTGCCTGCCTCAGCTCCCATTGGACTGGATAGACTGGGACATGCAAGGTTCTAGACTTGGGTGAGAGTGGCCCCTGGAATCCTGTCCTCCCACGCTCAGATCCTGATTTCTGCCACCTTGTCCTAAATCGGCTTCACTGTTCCTCTCCTCATCTCCACCCCTGGTTCCTTGCCTTCCAAAGGGCTGATCCATCTAATACTGACTTCTGGACTGGCGTCCACACACATTCACAACTCCCTCAGCTGTCCCCTTGGAGGATGGGCTCTGTCACCATTAGAACACCCATGCTTTCTAGCCCTGGAGGCAGAGAGGAAAAGTCTTCCAAATATCTGCTCCAGAAAGCAGAAATTCGTCAGGAAGAAAAGTCCACATTTCTGATAGAAAGGCAGTGTTCCCAAGAGGCCTCAGCTTAGGAAACATTTATTGAGAGAAATTACATTTCCTCCCCAGGACCTCCATCGCCTCTGGTCTAATCTACAAAAGGAGTTCCCTTCTGATGTCCCAGGGAAAAAGAGACAAGTGTCAACCCTCACAAGCGAACCTTGGAAAGTTCCTGCTATTTCAGGAAGGATTCACTTGGAAGTAATTATTGTTATATCTTTATTCAACTTGACCACTTAAATGCAGCACTTCCAAAGAAGCAAGGATTTATGCACAAAGTGTCTTCTAAAAATCAGTTTACAGGGGCTCCTGGGTGGCTCAGTGGTTAAGCCTCTGCCTTCAGCTCACGTCATGATCTTAGGGTCCTGGGATAGAGCCCCGCATCGGGCTCTCGGCTCAGCGGGGAGCCTGTTTCCCCCTCTCTCTCTGTCTGCCTCTCTGCCTACTTGTGATTTCTCTCCCTGTCAAATAAATAAAATCTTTTTAAAAATAACATAATAAAAATAAAAATCAGTTTACAAAAATCTCTTTCAAATAAACTTTTAAAAATAAGAAGTCATGGATGACTGAGAATGCAGAGGATAATGGATGTCAGAAAAATGTCCTCACTGCCTCTTTAATATAACTCAATAAATCACAATAATCATTAACATGTTTCCCTAATGGATAATAATTGTGAGCATGAAATGTAGTTCCCTATAACAAACACACCAAGCTTGAGATCCTAGTTCACATTCTGCAGTTTTAGGATACGAGTAAATACTGATTTCTAAATTCCCTAAAAATTCTCCCTTCAAGTTTGTGTTTTTACTCTGGGCAACAGCATATATGCAGCAACTGATGCAGTCTGAAAGCAGACTTTAAAAATCAGAGAGAATGTTCTCATAAGGCTAAACCACACAGCTTCCCACATTCAGAACTGGTTTATGGCTTTCTGAGATGCCCCTGTGAACCTCCCTGAGAGCCCAAGAGGAGCTCAAGTCATCTCATCATTAGGCTTTCCGAGCGTCTTTGCCTCCTAAATGTCAGTTTCTTCGCCACTGTAGTGTCCACAGCGCCACCTGCTGATTGTAGGAAGTATCTCGATGGCTCCCTACTCTCCCATGGGGGATTTGCTTATTTCAAATCAATGGATGATGACTAGAAAACATACCCCTAAGAAATAAGGAACATACCCTAAAGAAATAATAAAAGACTCTATAAGATGAGCAATATACCAACTCACAGAAGCTTAACATGACCCAACAGGTTCTCTGGAGGCAAAGGTCTCGCTCTTGTAAAGACAACATTTAAAAAGTTAAACCTGGTATTTGCAACTATGCTTCATGCAGGTTGGCAACAGGGCTCTGTGTGAGAATATTTTTCAGAATATTAGACTAAAGACCTCAAAATTTTTCGGGATTCTATAAACTTTCTTGTACGCACCAGTCCTGGACTTCTACTTTCTACCTTTCTTATAGATGAGTATCCTCTACTTTTAAAAGGTATGAAATTTGGCCATCATAATTGGTTAGATAGGAATAAAAGCTTTAACCCAATCCCTTGACTTTGATTCATAGCTGTTCTTTCTCCACCAAAAGTTATAGCACCCACCCCCCACCACCACCACCCGCAATCTGGAATCTGTGAACCATCCACACAAACGATAGAGACAACAGTATCTACAGGCACGTGTGAATGCAATGCCCCTCCTCCCATACTCAGCCTCTCAGATGGTTCAACTATTTCCCAGGTGTCAACAATCTTCCATTTGCATCTCAGAACTTAGCGGGGCAAAAGATAAGAGAGGGCAACCTTTAGCACCGCCACTAATGAATATGAATGAGGTCGTTCTTGCAAGCTTTACTTTGGGACAAAGTAACATACAGGGAAGACTTTTTTGTTGTTGTTCCAAGGCTCCCGAAAAGCATTAGCTAATTAAGTTTCCTAACAATCCTCTGGGGTCTAGACTGGCAAAGGATCATTAGCCCTCCAGCAAGTAGGCAAAACAAGAGGCCCAAAGGTTACCATTTCAACATCATTCTGTGTCATCGATATCCTGAAATCACACCGGAAAAAAAGGTCCTGCAAGATGCTTTTCACTGTAAGTGCAAAGCGAGAAATATGCCCAAATCAGGAGGCCCTGAGAGTTTGGAAGAGTACTGAACCAATGATTATTTGGTAATGATCTTATCAGAGCAGATGATTTTAGAAATGTAGATTTCTACCTAAAGAAAATACAGCTATAAGATTTAGATTGCAACCGAGTAATAAATTTTAAAGAAATTTCTGTATTTATTGGTTATAGGTTTAAGGTTTATTTGAAGAGTTGGTTGGGTTTCTTTTTTTTCTCCCCTACTCTTTCCTAATTAAAGGCTAAATGTGGAAACTAGAGATAAAGAATAAATATCACAAATATGATCTTCAGCCTTGAGCTCTGGCATAGTATTCCATTTTCATTTTGTTTGCATTTGCTTTGCTCTTTTTAAGAGTATAAACTGGTCCCTGACATTTTCCTGTCTCCTACCAAATTCAGGAACTATCTCGTTTTCTTTTTTTTTTTTCTTTCTGAGTCTATAAACTTCAAAATATTTTCTGCCAAGTTGGCAAAGCTCCAATCAGCCCTTCACCACTGCAATTAAAGTGATTTTCCATCCGAATATAACCCTGACAAGAGAGACATTCTAAGGGCTCTCTATAAATCTATTTTAATAGAGAAGTTCCCTCGCTGAGCGTATTTTTATACTCATCACAAACATGTATACATCCTCACAAACATTCAGATTATTCTAGGAATTGCGAGTCCAAATGACAGCAGCGCTCACTATCTAAAAGGGAAGTCGAATTAGGATCCTCCTTTGAAAGCAAGCAGTACCTAGAAAGAAAGAAAAGGAAAAAAAAAAAAGAAGAAGCGGCTTTTTATTTCTTTTAAAGTTGATATAACATAAAACAAGCTAAACCCATGGCAGAGCCAGACAAAGTCAAACAATACATCAACTTCGAGGAGATGGTGCAGCAGGGAATGCTGTGTTACAAAGCATTATTCTTATGTCATCACCGCTTCCAGAAAATGCTCAAAGCTCCAACATTTGTTCACTTAGTGCAGGATTCGCTTCTCAGCTGAGGAGGACCTTAGGAGCAGTACACTTAGCACTCAGCAGTTATTTGACCTATTTTACTAATGTGTTTGGGAAGGAGGTTAATTAACAGTGGATGGCTATATCCTTAAGCTTAATTTTTCCAACAGCCCTGCTCATAAAAGGAAAAATTGAGTATGTATTGAAGGAAGCAAGCAATTAAGTTGCACAAATAGTGAGCTCATTGAACTGCAGCTGACTTCTATCATGTCAAAGAACAACTAAACACAGAAGCAATAAAAAGATTGTTGCCGCGACCACCACTGAGAACCGACTGGCAATAAAGATGAATAACTTCCTACTTGAAGATTACTTGATTAAAGCTCTTTAGAAACCAAATGTTACACATAGGCATACACGGAGCAAAATATTTTAATGCGTGTTTGGCAGGTTCAGAAACATTTTATAGTCGATTTTAAATGAAGGTTTATACAACAACAGTAAACTCCACTTGAAACAGCCTTTCCAACTGCTGTTCTTGCAAGCAAGCGCCTATGTTCCTGGGGAAATCTTGAACTCTACTGTGGGATAAAAGTCCCATACCTCACAGGGTAAGGGGAGGGCGATGGGGAGCGGCATTCCACAGGACCGGGTCCTCTGAAACCAAACCCAAGAGCAGAGCCAGAGAAGCCCATTCAGATGGCTGTGACCCTTGAAGGCAAGTAAACAGACTCCCTGTAGCAATAACCAGGAAATCTCTCTCTCCCCAGCAGCACTCTGCTCCCCTGCCCACCTCCCAAAGCTCGGAAAGGTCAAGTTTTAGCCCAAGCTGCCCTTCAAAGAAGTGTCCTCACATCTAGGAGTTCAATACAGGTTGGCATCACAACTGGCTCCCAGGACTATCAGTGTCAGCGAGGTGGGACAGGCATGATTTGACACGGAAAATGTGTCTGACAGAGGATTCAGCTCTCAACTTACAAGTGTCTATGGACGTGTCTGGAGAATATCAGCCTCTTTGAGGGCTAGACCCCAGCACTTACCTGCTGCCTTTAGGGGGAATACCATGAAGAATTAGAAAAGACAAAAAGGATGAGGATTTTGCCATGAAAGCTGCTCATAAGCTATCATTAAAAAGGAAAAAATGAGAAGAAGCTGCCTTTTGCATTGCTGCCCTCAAACCCACTACTGTGGAGAATTAAAGCCAGTCAGTCTATCACAAATAAGCCAGTCCACCGGCTCATCTCAGTTCTGCCCCCACTGCTACTCCATCTCTCAAAGACTGAGGAGGGCTGACGCGGGGCTTTTCTTCTGAGCATTTCCCCCTGATGGGGATTTAAAGGATCAGAGCCTTGAGATTCTGATGAGCGGGTCTCCCCCTTCCTCGGCTCCAACCCTCCCTTCCCTCACTCAGAAACTTTGCAGTGAGCTTCTATGGGGCTCCTCTACTTTTTATTCCACACAGCACCCTTCAGGATGCTGGGTAAACAGTAAGTGTTTAATGCATGCATGCTTTGGGGCTAGAAGCAGTAGGAAAAGCTGATGTTTGTGTCCTTTTTGAAGATTTATTTTTATCTTAGCTATTCTTGTTGAAATAATCAAGGGAATCAAAACTAGAGAAGCAAGATTATGCCACAATGTAAAACAAGAATAACGTTCTCAATTTTCTTGGATGGAAAACAGGACCTAAAATGGCCCGAAGAAGTTGTTAAGAGCATAAAGCACATGGTCCCTTAACTTCACAATCTGGTTAGACAGATCTACCCCTTACACACTATTTTCTAGAGATTCAGAGCTGAATTTGTGCCTAGAATTTTTAAATATTTAATTTGGGGAATTCTAACTACAGACCAAATTCACATTGCAAACTTTGGAAGAGCCTTATCAATAAAAGTAGATGTTTATAATTTTAGTAACACTCTTCCTCGGCACCTTTCAAGAGAACTAGTCATTGGACATGTGGCATGCAAATCTGATAAAGAAATAAGTTAGGAAAGAGTTGGAATATTTATATAAATTATATGGCATTTGCAGGAAGAAAGTTCAGGGGTATACCCTCTTCCTTCCATTTCAGTGTCTCCACTTTAAAGCCTTGCATGGGCTTTGAACTCCAGGTACTCCACTAAGACTTTCTAACCCTGTGCACTGAAATTCTGGAGATGGAATGAATTGCACAGCACCGGAAGGGGGGTGGAGAAAGAAAGTAACTACTGTTCAGAGATGGGAACCGTCTGCTCTCCGGAATCCCCTCCAGGCTTGGGTTCACTATCCAAACTCCAAAGTCCAAGAATCTTTAGTCCCCCTGCGTTAAGAGAACAAGAAAAATGCCTAGGAAAGCCCACGGTTTCCTTCCTCATGGAGGAGAGGAAGCAGCGGAGGTAGCAGACGCCCGTGTGCGGCCATCACTTCCTCAGGGGCTGGTGTCCATTTCCACCCACTGGGATGGAGTCTGGCAGCTTCACAACCGGCAGGAGACACGTGATCCAAGAATCCAGTTTGGCTCCAGTTCCAGCCTTGTAAAGGCCAGTTCTACCTCTGAGAACCCTTATAAGCATTAGTAAGGATTTCAAATAGCCTCGTCCTCAAAAGTATGGCCAGAGAAAGAGGCGTTAGGTCAAAGAGTCCCTCTTGAGTAAAGCTCAAGGTACTCTTCAAAAATACATTGAGATTAGGTAAGATAGAAATACATTCATAAGTGAGAGAGAGAAAACACACCTTTTCTTCTCCTCCTTAGAAGAGTCAGAGTGTCAAGGCCCTAAATCAAAAGCAAAATAGGGTGTAATTCTAAAACAGAATCTAGATCAAATGGCTATAACAAGTTTGTTCTTCAAGAAACAAAAGAAATGGTGTGTATAATCAAAGTGTATTTAAAATGTCAATTTAAGGGGCACCTGGGTGGCTCAGTTGCTAAGCATCTGCCTTCGGCTCAGGTCATGATCCCAGGGTCCTGGGATCGAGCCCTGCGTCGGGCTCCCTGCTCAGCGGGAGGCCTGCTTCTCTCACTACCATTCCCTCTGCTTGTGTTCCCTCTTTCGCTGTGTTTCTCTCTGTCAAATAAATAAAATCTTTAAAAATAAAATAAAATAAAATGTCAATTTAAGCATTATTGCCTTCTCCTTCAACCTTCCTCTCTTAAATTTCCCTATCTCTGTTTTAGGTTTCTCCATTTCCCAACAACCCTAAAGAAGAAATTTCTGTCATTTATGTATCCCACCACATTCGATTCTAGACTTCGTAGGTCTCTTGGATTCTTCTCTTACTTCTGCTTCTATTATCAGTGTCCTACATCATGTCATCCATATCTGGGTTGTTAGAACAGCCCCAGTGGGTCTCCCATCACCACTTGCTTTCTCTACTACAAGTTATCTGTCACAAACCTGACGGTTAACTTCTCAAGGTACAGTTCTAACTGTGGTGCACCTTCTCAGTCCAAAAGCTTTTACCAGTTTTCTATTTTCTTTTAGAATAAAGTCCAAATATCTGAGTATGCTCTTTACACATGCTCATTCAAGGCTGCTAATAAATAGAAAGTGTTCTACACTTCAACAGTGACCTCTCATTTCTCCTCACACATGGCTAACGCTCTACTCAGAATGGATTCATCTCCTTTTCTGAATCTTCACGGGCTTTCCCACGTCTTAAACTCTGGGCTTTTCCTCTAGCTTATCTCTTCAAATCCTGCTTCTGCTCTAAGGACTAATTCAAATGTTACCACCTCCAGGAAGCCCTACCCAATTCCAAGCCAAAACAGATTGTTCCCTCCTCAGAGCACATGTAACCCTTTGCTACAATATTTCTCCCAATGTGACTTGTATTATTGCAGAATTTTCCACCTCCTCCTAAAGGATAGCAACAGTAGTTAATCCCTCTAAAGATGGGCTTGGGTGCCTACCATTGGGCCTTAAATAAGGTAGGCATTTCATGAATGGTTCCTGTACTGAAATGACCAGTAGAGAAATGATTAATTTCCGCTAAAAGCTGAACCATAGATAAAAGACCAAACCAAGAATCACAATCAAGGAAGACTTGGAGGAAAGAAAGTAACCTGGTAAATGCTACTCAAACTGAGGCCCATGAATAGGTCTTTCATAAAAGAATAGAGATGGCCTAAACCATTGCTTCTTAACAGTTTTGTATTCACACATTCTTGTGAAGGGTTTGACTATGGTTGAGGACTGCCCCGACCAAATGGAGAGACCACCTCTTTTTCGGCAGTAGAGACTTAAATCTGCATTTGAAAGGATTCGATGAAGGCTCAACAGATAAACATCACAATAAAATATTACATATAAAAATATATAAATATACAACCTATACACACACACACACACACACACACACACACACAGTATCTAAGATACTGTTTCATTTAAACATCTCTACACACAGAGCTAATAATAAAACAAATATTTAGTTCACATTTTTGCCATCATTCCAAAGAGGGGAAAAAGGCCAAGGACTGAAACTATCTCCTTAGCCTTATTGGCATTAAGTAATCAAATTCCCTGCTACTCAGAAATCCGAGACAGGCTTATTGCAGTTCTCATTTCTCTCGCCTGGAATGAAAAAATGAACTCAAACTTCCAAAAGAAAACCATAATTTTCCAACATCTTCTCAAATAAGTCTTGCCTCTCCCCTGAAACTTTTGAGTCAACTCTTCCTGAGATGAATCACGTTAAGAAATGAATCTCTTAATTGCACCATAGAAGCTAAACAGTAAGCCATGAGCTCATCACCCTGGATGTAATAAAAGGGCAGAGACACTCAGGCATTTCAACAACATCTTAATTCCTGCACTGTTCTGGTTTATTATAAAGCAGGCCTGTGTGCAGGAAGACATTTTTAAAAATGCTTTTATCTCCGGTTTGCATGTTAGGAGATCGCATGGTCTCGTATCTCTGCAGACAGAGGTCTGAAACGTGCAAAAGCTAAGAAGGCAGGCTGATGGATTTACCTGAGAAAACAAGAAACCTAATCTTGAAACAGACACTTGGACTCAAGAGGAGCCAGGAGTAGAAGCACCTCAAACTTCACAATTACTCCCCAGTCTCAAGCTCAAAACAAAACCTAGCACTGAACTGTCTGAATGCCACAGCCAGACTGGACAAGAAGTAAGAGGAGGCTGGAGAAGAAATGAGGAGAAACACAGTAAATACTACACCCCTTGGGTGGCACATCACTTTCTGACCCTTGATTTACCATGAAGTCCTTCTTCCAATGAGTATAGTATTATTATTTTGCCAAAAGTAGCATCGGTAGATCCCATCTGTTTCTGGAGACCTCTACAGTACATTCCATATATGCACAAATGTCTATCTAGTCTGGACCTGGTACCGATGAAAAATTCCTAAGAAGATGGTCCAGTGAGAGAAATAAAGTATTTGGATAATTTTGCAAGAAAGTTTATCTTTGCGTTTGGAAGGAAATGTATTTGTACCACATCTATAAGTAACTCCAAATACAGATATTTCAACAGGAGTTAACATTTGAGCCTATCAAATTACAAAAATACATTTAACTTGCTTAGGAGGATAGAAACTGCCCCCAGCACAGAAAGGAAGTACCGAGAGGTACAGAATCAGCAGAATCAGCAGCATTTAATAATTCCATAGGCTCAACAACAGATCTCGAGTGAATATTCTTCCTCTGTATCATTTCCTAGCCATAGAACGCATTGTTCCGAGTGTTTTTAGATGGTGCTCTCGATTGCGAAGATCTGTGAGCTTGCTGTTCCACATTCCATGGCTTATCGCTGTTGGGAACCTTGACCAATGGGCCTTCTGTTCTGAGTGTCCCAGTTACAACTTTAGACCTTTAGACCAGGCTCATGGGAGAGAGTGGCAAAGTTAAAAACCTACCTGGAAACACACAGCCCTGGGATCATGGTGTCACTCACGCTGCAGCCCACAGAGCGGAGGGATGGAGAACTTCAGTTTCACCATCTGCAAAAAGGGAATAGTCACTTGAGTTCTGAGACTCAACTCAAAGCAGTGATTTGCCAAAAAGAAATGCACCTACAGTCAGACGCTCTGGTAAAAATCAGGCATAGATTTTATGAGAACTGTCCAGAAAGAGTTGAGCAGATTGTTAGCAGACACCAGGAAGATGTTGCCTCATAATCAAGATTAAATCCCTTTCTGTGACTGTCAACATTAAGCTACAGTGCTTGTGATTGATGTGGCCCTGAAATTACTAAAATTAAGAAAGGTGCTTTGCTCTAATCAACTGTGACATACACTATTTTCAACAATGGCATTTCTGCAAAAAAGGAGAAACGGGGGAAAAGCCTATTGTAAAAATCTTTTATCTAAGTACCTTGAAACAGCTTCTTTCTGGGAAGAGCCTGGCATCTTCAGAACAGCACTGTCTCAATTCCAAAGAATTTAAGGAAGACAATACCCTAAGCTCCACACAGTTGTTAAAGTTATGGTGTATATCATTTAACAAAAGCATTGACCCTAGGGCAACATAAACACATGAAACTTTCCTTTCTTCCTCTACCTGTTCAATGCTGAAAGGCAGCACAAGGAACGGAGGAAAGGGGTTTCAACGTCCTGGGGCCCCGTTCCTGATAAGAAAGTTCCTCTTTACAAAGTAGGAATGAGGAAAAGCATGTGCATTTCTACAATTTCCAAGACCCCTCACGATTCCTTAAAGAGAAAAGTGTGTGTTGAGAATATTTCAAAAGAAAACAGAACAATAACAAAGAAAGTTGAACTTAAGTACAACAGCAGCTGGTACTTCTAGAGGAATGGAGGGATGCTAAAGTGAGAGAAAGAAACTAAATACCCAAGACCATGATAACAGTCCATGAGCTTACTTTAATGCTAGCCCAGGATGTTTTCTCAATAACCTTTAAGTGCAGAAGAAAGCAGCACGCATATAAAGCATCAGGGACTGAGATATTCTTGTTTCTCTTTCTGTTTTCACTGTTTACAAAGCGACCTTGAGCAGCCCTCGTTTATCTTCGCTGCTGTTTGCTGACTTGTGGTGTTTAGATCAAGTTTTGATACGTGTGTCTTTAGCTGGCCACGAAAAGGCAGCTGGTGCAGGGGCCAGAATCAGGGAGAGAGAAATTGCAGGGCTTATCAAGTCATCCGAGAGGCCTTGTTGTGCTCATCCTTTGTAAACAATAAGACATGTCAGCGTCCCTGGTTGCTGTCATGGCTGACAGTTCTCTAAAGACCAGTAAGTGTTGAATTCTTTAAAGTCAGTTTGCACCCGGTGAGAGAAACGAAAGCGTGAGATGAGGGGGACTTCATGGATATCTGAGTACCTTGGGAAAAGAGAGGAATTGAGGCTTTTCACTCAGCAACCTAATGAAAACTAGACAAATAGTCTTGCATTTAATATATAGTTTCCACCAATTCATGCTGCTTTTGTTGGGAACCATTCTACCCTCTAGAGGAAAAGAGACAGTTTGAAATAAAGAAATAATTTCTCATTGACAAGGGAGCTTCGGATAAAGCAGTGCTTATGAAAGGCAAAGAAGGGATGAGAAATTGAGTCTATATTGGTAAATTTCCATTACACAACCATTTCATTGCTTTAACTTCATAGACCTCCAAAATTTCATGTCCTTGAACAAGTAATCGAATGCAAGAGGACAGAGCTAAGTAATCCATCTGGAATAGGCAGGACTGTATGCAAAACACCAAGAATAAAATACAAGTCTTTAGGGAATATAAAGGAGAAATTGTGGCAAAGAAGAGGAGGACCTGGAAATAAATTACTAATGCCGTATCTAGTGCTTATGGAATAATGAACTTCACATACGCTACCTTAAAGTCCTTAAAAGTATCTTTTGAATGAGATATACTTGTGTAAGTTAATATGATCACACACACACACAAATCCCAAGTCATATCATTACTCATCATTTCTGACCTCAGACTTTTAAAATGTATAAAATGAAGATTAAATTCTTTGGATGGATATCGATAACGTGTGTTGAAGTAGAACAGAACCCACGCGAGGTCTCAAAATCCCATTATTACAGCAATTGGTAATGTGCTACATTCAAGACTAATTTTGCCATGACCTTTAAGTTATAGATTTTGAGGTTAATAATGTTTCAGAGGAAAGAAAATTTCCAGCGTTTCTATCCTCCTCTTTCCAGGAAGATTTCCTAAACGCATTTGCTCCATTAAATGATCTAAAATGTCCAAGAGGACAAAATGTCTTAGATCCACTTGTATAATATTAGGATCCAAAACTGAGAAGACTCATCCTTTCAATATCAAATGTATTGCTGAAATAAGGATCATCCTTACAAACAAGCCCAGAATCCAAGCTTCCATTAATCTAACGGCGCAGTTTTTAACTTGGGAGTTTTACTTGTTTCTACGGGACAAACAGCATTTGATGGTACCAAGTCATAAATTACTCTTCCCAAGTTTGTTCTTCTATCCTCTTCTTCCTGTAGACAGCCAGAGCATATCTTACACAGTTACAGGTTAAGCATCGAGCCCGAGCGTCCATCTGTACCACAAATGCAGAGAGCAATTTAAGAAAAAAAAAACCTGCAAATTTCTATTGACTAAATAAAAAGTCACCCCCGTTTACCTAATTTTCCTACAAGCAGAAAAACTAAAGGCCTATTGGCATGGCCTAGACAGACACTGCTGTGCAGCCTTCCAAAGAGCAAATGGTAAAAATAAAATAAAATGAAAAAGATTTGCCTGTCATGGGAGTTGGTCAATAAAATGCAACAGTGTTTATTACAACATTTAAAGTCTGTGATTAAGAACACCAAAAGGCCTAAACTAGAAAGGTTTTCAGCCTGTAATTTCCCTGCAGTCCTGGCCTGTACTTCCTTATGAGTTAGCTCAGCAGGGTTTTTTTCCATGTCCATCATCAGCTTGTAATTATTGCCATTCTCAAAGCTATGCCAGATGGGTCTTTAGAAGCAGGCATGCAGCTTGTTTATGAGAGAAAGAGCTGTAATATTACTCTACACAGAGACCTATCTGGTCCCACTCAAAGAGCCCTGCTCCTCCCTCCCCACCCCACCCCCAAACCCACCCCCATGACTATTCTGTCTTCCTCCCCTAGACAGCCTTCTCCGTTTCAGCTCCCTGTCCCAGCTGAATGGACTGGTGAAGGGCTGTGACCATGGGAGCCAAGAGATATCTGTATCTCTAAGCATATGGCCTCATCGTCACCTTTCACTATTCACATATGGAAATAAGGCCAACACCCAAGGGAAAGACACACTGCAGACTCTTTTCCCTGAATATTCTTGGGCAGAGGCTTTATTTAAAACACCAGAGCTGCACGTCTACTTTTCAGAACACCCATCTCCCTAGATACCACAACTGTGCGTTCCATTTCTCTTTTCTAAGAATTCCTCACTGGATGGAAGTGAAATTCCCAGCAAGATTCTCAAGGACAAACCTTTACGCACTTTGTCTGGTAGAAGGATAAACATTTGTAAGAAGGTTGAGGTCAAGGAGCTGTGCAAAGCAACACAGGCAAAGGCAAAAGCGCCTAACCGGGGGGTTCATCTGGTGATAGGCCTGGGGTGTTAGGTATCCCAGAGGGCTAAGCAGAGCTTCAATCAGCAGTTAATGAGGCAAGACCTGCAACAGATAGCCACTTTTAACTTACAAAAGCTTTTAGATGTCTCTGTTTACTTTGATCCATTTCAGTTCATTTGAGCCTGGTTAGGGTGCATTTTCCTTTTTTTTTTTTTTTCCCTCCTTAGATAAACCCTCTGCTCCCACCCCATCTCTACCCCACCTCCCAAACAATAGTATCATTTACCAACTTTATACTTAAGTTTTGAGATCTTCTGTCAAGGTCGGCAACAATTATATAAAACACAAGGAGAGGAAGACGGGTACCACAGCCTGCCTATAGAATGGTAATTTCAAAATCCCACCAGTGAAAGATAAATGAAAAGGAGGACAGGGCAGGAAAGGCTGCATTTTCAGACAGATTTAGTTATTTGCTTCTGATTAGGTGAAGTACATGTTCTTTTATCTCTTGTTATTTTACCCATGTGATGACCAGAGAGCTTTCTTTGTTACACTGTTTCAGAGCGGATAAAACTAATTTACTGGCATGTGAAATAATCCCGAAAGAAACTGTACCTGATGGTCACAGACGGGGAGATCACTTTAACTGACCGGAGTTCCCAGGCGCTGGGGCTGGGGCTGGGGCTAGGGCTGGGCCTGGTATTCCCAAAGGGGAGGCAGAGAGAGCGCCTGCGCCGAGGGATTTGCACGTGGGTCCCCTTCCTAAGGGGGATACTCTCGAGTAATGAGCTTTTAATTAGGTTGGTTTGGTGTCTGATCCCACTGCACCGTGCGCCAGCGCCTAGAGGAGACCGCCCCACCCACTGGTGCAGATGAAGGTCCTGGAACCCTTCCTGGCATGCCCTGGTTGAGCTCTCTATCCCGGCATGCCCCAGGCCATCCATCTTCCCAGCATTCCCTAAGTGGCTCTTCCTCCGACCTCACCCCTCTCTCTCTTTGTTTATAGCGCCTGACATACACCCTTTCCTCCTCTTTCTCCTTCCTGTGCCACTTCCCGATACACCTTTTCTTTGTTAGGAATGTCATATTTGAAGCAGCTGTGCATTTGAAAAACAAAACAAACTTCTGGGCATCTAGCCAACAAAATTAATTTCACAAATACACACGGGCAAGTTTGGTTTGACATATATAGTGCTCAAAAATATACTTTTCTCAAGTGAACCATATTCCTCTTTTCCACTCCCCAACCATGTCCTGACGTCTACATTTCCAGGAAGTATGAAGACATTAGAGCTAGTGGAAGGAACAGGATGAAATCTTCCTGCACTTCTATCCTTAAATAAATTGCAACTACTTTTAAATGTTCTCTTTGAAATCCTGTCCAGTGAAGACCCTGAGGAATCATCAGGGAAGTAGAAGTTAGGAAACCCAATTTCTATTTTGAGTCCTTGTTGAAAAGGGAAGGACTAAGTATCCAACATTGATCTCATGTTACCTGCCAAGGTCTTAGGCACTGAAGGTGTCATTAGGACCTCAACAGTAATGATTTACACTTATTTTGCTCTTTACCAAGTCTTTAAAATGAAACTTAGATTAGTTTATCACTGAAGAGTATTAAACTTTTTGGTTAAAAGATGTTAAGTTCAGAGAAAACAGATCCAGACATCTTAAACTATATTCATGAGAACAACAATAATAGTAACAGCTAATATTTATTCATTGCTTATTAAGGGGCAACTGCTCTAAATGCTTTAGGATTCTGCATAATTTGTAAAATGTTTAATGTGCAAGCTTACCTAATTCTTGCAGTTAATGACGGTGGCAGTTGCTAAGCTGTAGGCCAAGTTTTTCCTTTCATTCATGGTCTAGAGAGAGATGACACGGGCATGTTGAGTCACTCAAAACAGGCTCAAACCACCCCAAGGAGTTTGCCTGATGAAAGGTTTTCTTTTCCTTCAAAGCCACTTCCTGTGTCACATGACCTATATCACTCCAAAGATAATAACACTGCATGCTTCCAGAACACTTTTATCCAAAGATCTCAAAGCATTTTCAAATGTTAATTAAGCCTTCACCATCCTGGAAGACAGCAATGCCAATCTTGCTGTTTAAATACTGTATTCCAGAATACAGGTTGTTCTAATCACTAAGAGGGAAAATGGAGGCCTCTCTGAGCAAATTCAGGGCATAAACCACCACCCAAACACCCACGGCACCCAAAATTCTCTTACCTCTCCTGGAAAACCACCGCAGCATCTCTATTCTAAATTGTTCCTTACTCCCACTGATTGTTTCCCCTGGAAGAACCATATCCAAGAAAAAAAAGAAGAAGAAGAAGAAAAGGGCTTTCTAATAGTTCTACTTTGATAGGGATAGAAATGTAGGTAGAAATATATGCAATGTGTATCTGCAAATATATAAGCATTTTCAACAAAGGTTCATTCTTGGCATTCTCAAGCTAGGTTCCTTTGCTACATGCTTTTTCATTTATCATGATGACCAGAAGGGGGAAAAACTAACCAACTTTTCCCAAGGCTTCAATGTGACTGTTCAGACCAAGTTAGTGTGCCCTCCTGTTTCACGGGCATCCTGGACTGCTCTGATACAGCCAGAGAGCAGTGAGATTTCAGGCAGTTTATGTATCCTTGAGTCTGGTTAAAGGGTGCCATGTGGCACCCAAAGTCCTTCAGGATTTGCCGTGCCTCCTTTCCAGTCTCATCTCCCTCCACTCTGACATACTGGCTTTCTCTCCACCCTTCCAAAGGGCCAAAGGTCATTTTTTTGTTTTTGTTTTTGTTTTTTCTACCCCAGGGCCTTTGCACGGGTTTTCCTGCTGCCTGGAATGCTTTATCTTCTATTCTTAATAAAACTCCCACTCTTAGTTCCCAGATTAAAGGTCACTTCTTCAGAGAAGACTTGCCTTTCTATTATTAAATTAGCTTCTATTATTCTCTCTAATGACAGACTGTTTGGATTATAATATAATGAGATTTTCTCTGTTTAATGTCTCCCTTCTAGAATATAAACTCTATGAAAGCAGGGACTTTGTTCTGTCCAGCAATTCATGACTCATGATGGGCACTTTGTCCTCAGAAAATATCTGTTGAGTAAACTGAGTGGATGATTCTTTTTAACCTGGTTTATAAGTCATATTTTTCTCTAGAAGTGATATTATAGGATCTAGAGGACAAAAAGAGAAATAGATAGCAGAAGTTTGGTTGTCATTGTTTACGTTCTTATTTTCTCTTGATCAAAATTGGAAATAGCAAACAATCTTAGAACTATTTGAGTAAATATGATTTATAGTATATATTATGCAAAGTAGGTGTTTTACCTACATGATCTTATTTACCACTCACAACATCCTTGATGGATGGAAGTTACTATTGTTCTCATTTTGAGGTCATGAGGACTAAGTAATTTACCCATCTCTCTAAATCTCCTCTCTTCCACTTACTCATTTATTGAGCACCCATTGTTTGCTGGGCACTGCAGTGGTAGAGGAATGAACAAGACAGTCATGGCCTCCTAATTGGAACTTTGGCCCTTGATCCCCCAAAGCATTAATAGCACAGTGCATTCTGGCATGTAGTTGGTGCTCAATAAATATTTAAACAGTGTGAATCAGAGTTAAAAAAAAAAAAAAGATTCAAGAACTACAATTGAATCCCTTTAGAATTTGAAAGGTCCCGCAAAACTGCTACGATACTGCTCATTACATGACTTTCCCAGGGGACATACGATTTGCCCTTCATTCTGTAAAGATGGAGAGTGCAGAAGGAGGTCACGAATCACTCCAACATTCTAATAAAAAACACAATGATCGATGATGAGAGTTTTAATTAATGTGCCACATTGTAGCCAAAATGATCTTTCTAAAACACAAATTAGAAAATCAGATCATGTCTCTCCCGTGATTTACTATCTCATAGGGCTTCCCAACAGCCTTGGGATAGAGTCCAATCTCCCTATCTCCTTGATGTGGCTGACAAGAGCTTGACTCCCCCTTTGGAATCATGTCTCTTTACTGACTTCACTTGCTACTTTGCAGTCTTTGTAAAAAACTAAAACAAAAACAGAAAACAAAACAAAAAAAAAAAACATTTAACTCTTCCAACACCTCTAGGCCTTGCACAAGCCATTCCAACTTTTAGTAACACCTTCCCTACATTCGCACCATCGCTACCATTCTTTGCCTGCATCAAGAAAAGGGTTTATTTGTATGCGGGACTTTTCTGTGAAGTGCTCTCAGGAACAATACCTGTGGTGAGAGGGATGCAGGACCGGGCAGAAGGAAAAACTGAACTGCAGTACAAACTCACTGATCCTAGGAGGAGCTCTGGAACTGAGA
The DNA here is from genome assembly GCA_028646535.1 of Procyon lotor. Classification (NCBI taxonomy): domain Eukaryota; kingdom Metazoa; phylum Chordata; class Mammalia; order Carnivora; family Procyonidae; genus Procyon; species Procyon lotor. Next base: position 82,865,299 of record CM053609.1, read on the forward strand.
TGGCCCTTCAAAGATGTCCACATTAAGGCAAGAAGGTTGACCTTTTACCCCATTTGCCCCTGGAGACAGAGATAACCTTGAGCAAGAAGGCTTCCTTCAGCAAAGGGCAATTTCTAGGGCAGGACCTCAGCTAAGAACATCAGAAGATGACACTACTGCCAGCAGGGGAATGAGTGTTCCAGTCCCTAAGGAGGTCCCTAGACACCACACCACAACATCCACTGCAGTCTGGCTCCCTCGGGTCATCTTTCCGCTCTCAACTAAAAATCTCTTCCTCTAGGAAGCCTCTCCTAACTCCCTAATCCTGGGAGAAATGCTCCTACAAAGCACCTGTTGCTTCTCCATTATAGCAAGCTTCTCATTATATTATAATCATTTGTTTAGGGGCACCTGGCTGGCTCAGTGGGTTAAGCATCTGCCTTTGGCTCAGGTCATGATCCCGGGGTCCTGGGATCAAGTCCTGCATTGGGCTCTGTGCTCAGTAGGGAGTCTGCTTCTCCCTCTCCCTGTGCCTCCTCCCCACTACTTATGCACTCTTTCTCTCTCAAATAAATAAATAAAATCTTTGAAACAAAATCATTTGTTTCTTTGTCTGTATACCCCCAGGAAAGTATAAACCACATTTAAAAAGACATGGTATTTATCTTAATAGCGTTTTATCTACTAATATATAACTAATCACAAACAAATTAAAAAATGAATGACAAACAAAAGATTCCACTTTGGTTTTTTAAAAAAATGTTACACAAATAGGCCATTTGTGAAAAGTAAAAGGCCATTCACCAAAATTGTGATAAGATGAGGTGTGATTTTTTTTTATTTTCATCATTATGCCTGTGTCTAAATTTTTTAAGTGCATTTGACTTTTTAAATTTTATATCATTTTGAAGGAAAAAAACATGATTCTTACTAAAATAATAACTAGTATCAACAGACTCATCCCATAAAGTTATTTTTACTATAATTTATAGTTCATAAAGCTATTTTGTACAAATGATTTTGTTTAATCTTGACGAAAAGTCAACAAGAGAAAAAAGGCAAGTATGAAATTCTGATTCCTACTGGGTTGCAAAATAAAGCCAACATTCTCGATCAGGAATGAGAGAATGTGCCCTCACAGCTTGGGAACCCAGCTGTCTAATATTTCTTCTTCTCCAACATGTTCATTTTTGATGAGGTCTTGCCAGGCTTTGGGGAAAACAGTGATATAGGAAGACCATATACAAGCCCTCCCTCCCTATCTTCCCTGAGTCTCACTGGCTACATTCTCTGTCCTCACTTTTCTCTTCCCCCTCCCCCAGTTCTATTCATAAAAGAGAATATAATGCCTCTCCTGTGACCTTATTTTCATCATTTGTTTGCACAAACCTAATCTACAAGGCCAGCTAGAGTTGAAAGCCCTGTTTCCCCTTACAACTCATGTCCCCCCTTCTCTCCTATAATGATAACACTTCACATATGTATAGCACTTTCCAGAAGGCTTCCGCATACATCACCTCGCTGGATCCTCCTGACAAACCTTTGAGGTCTGCACATCAGATACTATTACCCCATTTTAGAGATAAGGAAACCAAAACACAGAGAGGTTACGTGACTTGCCAAAAATCACAGTTAGTTACTGATAAAGACAGGACTAGAATCTGGGTCCTAACAGAAAAGCCCAGAACCCTCTACATTTTTGCTTTGATCTCCTAGTCTAGCATGGGATGCATTGATAGGGCCCTGCAGAATCTAAAGCTGGTTACAAACCAAAATGATGAAAGCAAGATTATGGGTTCAATTTCCGAGCAGGCCAGTCAGGATCCCTGCACTGGAGCGGGCTAATGCGTGGAGCCCACCTGCAAAGGAAAGACCTAAGTTACAAAAGGGACTAATCAAGAGCGTGTAGATGATTGCATCGCCACAGTGACTTAAATGCCTTAATTACCTATTCTTCCAAGCCCACACAAATATATAAAATAACTATTTCTGTAAATAGACGATAAAAATCCATGTTTCTGTAACTGTCACTTTCTGTCATCATCATTTTCTTGAGATAGTACCCCATTTCTACCTATGGCCATAGTGCAATTAATGGCTCTCCCCTTCTCTTAAAAAAAAAAAGTCCCAGTATGGAGGATAATTTATGTGGTCATCCCACATATGTTTTACAGAGAACAAATGTGCAACTTCAGTAGACACCAAACAGTATTGATTTTCAAAGTGGCAAGCCCCAAACGTTGTAAGAAGGGCTTGCTGTTATTGAAATACACTGCTGGAAACCTTCCCAGCATTAAATGGCCTTCGCTAAAGACACAGTAAGACACACATCCCTTTGTTTTCCGTTGGGCTCAAGTTTTAAAATGTAGTGAAATGCTGGCTAGCTTCAATCTATTTGCTAAATGATTCTGGTTTTTCTGCACCTCATTCCCTCACCTGATATTCTATCTTTGTCTCATTGCTTATCAGAAGTGTCCCTTTCCACATTCATTTTTTAAGATGAGAAGGAACAAATCAGAATTCACATTTTTTGGCTTAAAATTATAATGCCTCCTACATTTCCCAAAGGAATCCTGCCAAGGGAATGGCCTAGAACAAGCTGTTTGCCAAAAGGTAAGAAGTAAGATTTTCATGGTAATTCCAACTCAAGGCTTTGAGCTTGTCTTTTCCCACCATCTGAAATATGGGGAGAATACTTGCTCTCAAGTTGCTAAAAAACCAGAGAAGATTCTGTGTGAGTCACACAATTGATGAACAATTGTATTTTGCTCTGCTTTGAAGTCCCAGTACTGCCCCAATGTACAGACCGGGTCCTTGCTCTCAGGAAGCTTACAATCTCATTTCAAAGGACAGATACAAGATAGTACATAATTAAATGCTAAGAGTGTCCATTCAAAAAGCAGTACATGTCAGCCTAAGGAAAAAGTGATATGGATTGGAGTAGTAAGCAAACAAGTCAGTGTCAACATTTTTCCCTAAGGTACATCTCATAGATACCTCAAGAAAATGATCTGAAGGGTATGTACCCACTTTCTCAAGTGCGTCTCCATGGGTTCCTAATCAACACTCAGCTGAACTTTTCTGAACGACTCTGCCGGGTACTTCATAGAAGTTTTTCTCCTTGTTTTCTTTTTTTTTTTTTCTTTTCTTTTTTTAGAATGATCCAATTCAGTCATCTGAGCATACAAAGATGGTGAAATCTGTATTCTGTTGGGAGAGATTCTTTGAGCCCTTTTTATAAAGATCCGTCTTCCCCCATTATTGTAACAGGCATAATCAGACTACAGTTCTTTCTGCAGTATACATATATAAAGATTATTTCTAAAAGACATGAGCAAAGACATCCCAACCCATGTCCCAGTAGAAAACAGACAGAAAGAGAGAGAATAAATAACCTCAGATTCTTTGAAGCAAGAACTTTAGCTATTCTGTATTTCCTTTACAATTATTAATCACCCAGCATTATTGAGCATCTACTAGGTCCCCAAGCCAGGCCCTAGGACGATCTCTGCACTGCAGGCATACCTGAACTGAGAAACTACATCAATAGAGCCCATTGCCAGACACCAGGACCAAGCTCTTTATACAGGCTAATCCTTAAATTATTTTTCCGGTTCACCCCATTTTACAGATGAGGAAACAAATGCTCAGAGAAAATACTGTGCTCCAGGTTGCAAAGTGGTAAAGTAGGATCTGACCAGAGTTTTGGGGTTTCAAAGCCTCTGCTCTTTTTACCATCCCATGTTGCCTTTGTTCTCCTTTTAATTGAGAGCCCTGTTAGCGGCACCGTTCAAGAGAGGGATCTGATATCTGGATGTTTTTTCCACCAGATCCTCCCAGAAGAAGATGTCCTAACTTCAGTGCAACAAAAACCTGAGTGATAACATCAGATTTTGCCAGAATGGAGTTACCTCCTGGCTGTCATACAGAAACCCAGGCCCCCGGCAGTGAGCACACTATTATGTCACATTCTTTCAACAGCTCTGGGAGAACAGAGGAAAACAATGATGTGGGTAATCTAAAATAATAGAGGATTCAAAAAAAGGAATCTTTGTATCTGTCTTTTGGATTAATTATATAATTATTTGCGTTCCTAGCCACAGTTTTCAAATGTTTAATTACAATTATTCCGTAGTTATTGGAACAATGTTAGCTGAGTATTGGAGCAAGTCAGCCAAGAAAATACCAGGCAGCTGAGAAAGAATTCAGGGCCCAGCTTCCATGGTGCCAAAATGCTGGTGGCATCAGACAGGTCACTAACTTGTCTGGCCCTTGGCCTCCTCAAGAAGAAAATAAAGGGGTTAGGCTAGAAGATGGATTTATTCATTCAGTAAATATTCATTAGTAACACACAGTCTTGGCCCTCAGGTTGTTTACAGTCTCATGGAAGAGATGGATAAGAGGACACACTATTTTCACACAGTGTGATGACTGTTGTAAAAAGGTGAATAGAGAGTGAAATGGGAGCGCATAATTCATTTGCAGGGTACAGGAGGGGGGTATACTGTACAGCGAGGGGCATGTAAAGTAGAAGCATAAAAAACCAAAGGCAAAAAAAAAAAAGCAAAATGTGCATATGCCGAGGGAGAGCAGGGACCCAGGCAGATGGAACAGTGAGGGCAAAGGCTTGCCAGGGGCTGCCATGGTCCCTTAGGAAACCACAACATGCTTACCATGTCAGGTCTGTGCGAAGGCAGCTGGAAGCGGACATCCAGGAGATGCACCGGGAGGCAGGGGCCGGACCGATCCGCAGCAGCCTCGCACAACACCAAATGGAGTTTCAACCTGATTTGTTTCTCTGGAAACTATTTCTCGATCATTCTGTGGGGCAGGCATTTTTTCCTAGGTTCTAGGGTTATCAGAATAGTAACAAGAGAAACAGGTTCTTGTTTTTATAGAGCAAAATAAGAGTCCATTCCAGGGTTAAAGCAGGAAGATGACATGATCAGAGTTTTAGAAAGACCATGCTGACTGGTGAGTAGGAATGGCTCAGAGAAGGATAAGCCTCTTTCAGCTACAAAATTCTGACTCCGTAATTTAAAACTTGGGATATAATAAATCCTAAAAATCTCCATGTTGATATTTATATTATGTATCAATATCTAATTACATTCTTTTTCATATATATATCTATGATAATCTTATATAAATCTTTGGGTCACAGATTTCTTTGCAAGTGTTCAATAAATTGAGTGGGTTTTTTCCCCTGTTGTATGTTCAGACATGGGAATATTTATTTGGCGGAGAAGGAGAAGGAGCCAACACATGTTGCACACTGAGAACATAACCAGGGGCAATGGGGAGGAGTAGGTATTAATAATTCCCACTCTACAAATGAGGAACACTGAGTCTCAAATTTCATCAACTCTAAATGTCATTTGGTGACAACAGGGTAAAGTCAAGATTCAAATCGGATTTTCTGGTTGGTTGGTTTGTTGTACATCAAAGCCCATCCTGTTTTATGTCCCAAAGCATAATTATCACATAGTCACCATTCTCCCTGAGCTCTTGGAAGACTAGTCAACAACTAACTCATGGGTATCAGCTGGTTGGCGCCGTATAGTTACTTTTCAGGTAAACATAGCCTATTTTCAAATAAATTGCAAAACTCCTGATGTGCAGAGACCATATGCAGCTCAAAACTCTTCGGCGAGTTTACAGAAAACAGAACTCAAATCTAGTCTGTCAAGTCTATCAAATATTGAAAACAGGAGTTTGAGGTAAGGAGAAGGCAGCGTTTTCTTTGGAGCGGACATGCACAGGGAGGGAAGAGAGAACCAAGACTTGAGAAATACGTAGTACTTCCTAGAAAGTTGTTTTCCAGTACAAGAAATACTGCTTTCAAGCGCAAGAATTCCCTGAGCTTCCTGAAAATAAACCAAAAATAAATAATAAAAACCACCTCAGGCCTAGGAACCCATTCCTGCTCTGATCACTTAGCATTTCCTCTTCTCTTGGCACATTGGCTTACACACACACACACACACACACACACACACACACACTCCATGGAATCTGGCTCTCATTCAGCAAGGCTTGGGGGGGGTAGGTTTACAAGGTCTCCAGGAGTCTGGTGGCCTCCACGCACTTCCTGGTCCCCACCCACCACCTCCCCATCTTCCGGAATGCCCTGCTTCCTGTCTTGGAGCTAAGCCCCTTACAAGGCTCACAGGGGGTGGGATGCTTTCTTTTCAAGCCCCTGAAGGTCTCTGTTTCCTTGCAAGTAAGACACTCACTGTAATTTATAAGTTAGCTATAACCGTTGAGTACAGGAAAGACAGAGCATCTTTTTTGTTCCTTTTGTGTGTTCTCCTTTAGAGCATAGTATTCAATCACATCTGCTCACACCCAAGTGTGGCACTTGGTTCGTTACTTAGCCAGAATTTCTAACCCCAGGTTTTCTTTGGGCAATCTGCAGAGTGCAACACAGCCTTGTGCTTTCTTAAACTAGACGTGCTAATCCCACTTCCCTTGCTAGGACGCCGTTTTTGCAGTGAGCCTTAGCTGCAGCGATTCTAGCCAATGAGGTGAGAGAAGTCTGCTGATCGATCGGAGAAAAGTTGTCTGAGAAAGGCTACCTTGTGGGGGAAAAAAAAGAAATAAAGAAAGAAAAGAGAAAGAGGGAAGGAAGGAAGGAAGGAAGGGAGGAAGGGAGGGAGGGAGGGAGGGAGGGGGGAGGGAGGAAAAGGAAGGAGGGAACTGTAGAAGAGAGAGAGGAAAGGAGTGAGAAAGGGAGGGAGGGAGAGAGGGAGGGAGGGAGGGAGAGAGGAAGGGAGGAGGAAGGAAGGGAGGGAAGGGGGAGGGGGAGGCACATAGAGGAACCTCTAGGAGCAGTAACTATAAGCATCCTAACCATCCTGCAACCATGAAAGGAATCCATCTGAGAGCAGAGCTGACATGCTCAGGGTGGCAGAGCTAGAAGATGTAACGAACCTGGGTCTTTGAATTTACCAGCCCTAGAGCTCCCTGACTACCAGGCTGCTGCTTATGTGAAGTAAGAACTTTTTCTCATCGCTTAAGTCATTTGAGTCAGGCTTTCTGCGTGTTTGAACATGACCTCGTCCACCGCAGAGCCGATGATTGGGACAACAGACTTACTGGTATGACATCAAGAAGCCAAGCATGGGAGGCTTGAGCAGGAAAAAAGCTCTTGTGTCAAGGCAGGAGCAATTCTGGATGCAGTATAAATCTGTCACTTAAATTTGTCCTCCAGTCCGGCCACCCATTGGGTTTGGGGATCGTGAGTAAATATTGAAAGGACCATTCTTTTTTTTTTTTTTTTTTTTTTTTTACAATTCCATGAGCAGCATCCTCCCTGCCTTCAGGACCTCATGGGACAGAATGCATCGTAGAGGCAGATTCTTCCCTAGTTTAAAACCAAACATCTGACAGCATGACAAGCTCCAGGGCTTCAGGGTTTCCCAGCAGTGAGAGCAGCAGTGCTCAGTAGACATCCGCAAGAGATGGGGCGGGGTACCCATGGAGCCTGCAGGACCTGGGAAGGCCCCCCAGTCTGCCCCCCAAAGCAGACAGAGCGTCCAGCAGGTGCAGCACAGAACCTGTCAGAGGACCATAGCGACCAATGGCTCACTGCACTGCCTGCCAGGATGGGGGGGCTTGCTCGTGAGCACCTGTGAGATCCTCTCTGGCGACTCCAGAAGAATACTTAGAAGAATATTGCTGGGATTTGGAAACCTAGGACCTTGTACCAAGAGGGGGGAGCAAAGGCAAGGGCAGTTTCTGTCACTTCATCCATACCTACAGGTGGCTAAGAAGAAAGTGAGTGAGCAGAGAGAAAGCTTCGGTGGCCCACTAGGAAGGGAGCCAGCCTAATATGTTCACAGATGTTCCAGCAAACTATTACATTAGAAGTTCAGATAAAGTATGAAAGTGCCCATTTTGAGTAGTTTTTCTTTGAGTCTGTCCAAGCAGGATCAAACCCAAGGAGAGAGAAAAGGGTAATGTATTGAGAGGATAAGAATCTATTAACCACATCAACCTTTAGAAAATTCTGGTGACAGAAATCATTGCCTGAAACTTCGCTTGACATTTTTAATCAGAGAAACCAAAAAGGGACTCACTACTGAGATTCAATCATAAAGAAATTTTTTTAAAACATTTTGTTTATTTATCAGAGAGAGAGGGAAGCAGAGAGCATAAGCAGGGGGAGCAACAGAGGGAGACGGAGAAGCAGGCTCCCCACCAAGCAAGGAGCCCAATGCAGGGGATCCATCCCAGGACCCTGAGATCATGACGAAAGCCAAAGGCAGAGACTTAATCGACTGAGCCACCCAGGCGCCCCAGTCATAGAGGATTTTAAGTTGCACATATTTGGGACAAGTGACATGGAACTATAAGGAATTAAGCCTCCCTAAAATTCACTTCGAATTTGTACTGAACCAATATCATGTGTATTGTGTTCCCAAATCTGCTTCCCTTATTGCCTGTCACCCACGACCCGTAGGATGTGTGTGGCTTTAAAGATCCAAGATCATGATAAACAGCATACCGCCTCTCACAGTTGGTCTTGATGGACCTTCCCAAAAGAGAAACTGGAAGATCAAAACCCCTGTTTGCCTGACCTTGGCACAGAGAGTGCTGGTTTCTACAGCCAAGAATCCAGTGAATAGAGCAAAGAGAAAGCAACATGACGCCATCAAGATGAGATTTCAAAATGGTCTGAGATGACAGAAAACTACTGACACAATTAGCAAAACCTTCTACTTTAATCTTCTTGCCTTTCTAAATCTACAAAATAAATCGCACCTCAGGGAAAGGTTGAGATCAATGGCAAATAGCATATTCATTTGGAAAATGTCCAGTCTGAAAGAAGCAGGCACTGATCGTAGCGTGGTCAGGAGCAATGTTCTATCATATTTGTAAATGAACTTTAAAAGTTCATTTTAAGTATCTATTTATTCCAAAAGGAAGGTTCTAGTCCCTGGTGTTGGCTTGCAGGGAGTGAGGCTTGCATCAGGGTCAGGTTCCAGCGGCTCAATCACGATCAGGCAGGACTGTTAGAGTCCAGGGGAGCAGAAGGCAGTCTGGGTAGGTGAAAGTACAGAGCCACGTTCAAGAGATCACATGGAGATAAAACCAGAAAAGTATAATACAACACAAGATCAAGGGCCTGGCTCCAGGCCAGGAACAAGAAAAGAAGCCAGAAGAGTGAAGGAAGAGAAGGGCGGAAAGTAGAGTTCAAGGTAGTGGAGTTCAGAAAGTTTACTGTGTAAAGATTGGACGCCCAAACGATTCTCCCACCAGGTCTGGTCACATGCACTCCCTTGGCCATCCTGGCTTAAAGGAATAGGTAAAGGGAAAATGGAATGACTCAAGGGAAAATAAATTCCAGAATAACTCTGGCCTCTCTGTCTCCACCCTCAACCATCTTGACTCTCCATCTCACTTCTCATATATAAAATGTATGGCCAACAAATAACTCTTAAATACAGACAGACATCTTATAAACAAATACATGCTTAAAAATGGGATTTCAGGCAGAGTTTCAAATATGTGCCAAGGAGGGTTCAAAAGAAGAAAAAAATCACTTCGAGTCAAGAAGAGAACAGAAGAAAATATGCTAAGATTTTTGAGCACCTACTATGGGCCAGGCACAGATTCTCACCACAGCCCTGAAATACCATTGGCCCTCATCCTGAGATGAGGGAAACTGAGACTCCCACGGTCCAACCCCAGATAGTCCAGGAGAGGCAGATGCAAGGCCAAATACGACTCCAAAGCTTCCTCTTGAGAGAACCAGGTGAGTTTCAAGCCAAGGAAATGGCATGTGGTCTGAAGCTTGCAAGAGGACTAGGAGAAGCCAAAGGGGAGGTGCCAGAGTTGAGCATTCCAGGACAGGAAACAAAGTGAGCAGATGGGGACAGGTAGGAAAGGCAACCATTGTCAGAAAATGCAGAGTAGAGTTATTTGGAAACAGCACGCAACAGTGAGAGGCACAGAAGAAAGCAGTGTAAGGGTGAGCTGTGATCAGAGCCTGGAAAATTCTTCCCCACAAATCCATGTATCACCCTGGCGCTACCTTGTGTTCTCCGGACACTGCTGAGGGTCCCTTCCAGCAAATCACTGCAGGTCCAATTCAAGTCCGTACCCAGTTTTCTGGACACCTCAACCTGCCCCCAAATCAGCCACAGGGGCCCTCCTGGAGTCAGGGGAAGCCCGGAAACAAAGGCTCCACCTGGCAAACACCCAGGGGAGACCTCATTCTTGGGCTTTTACAGCGTGTTTTGTTTTCAAAGACTATTTCAGCTTCTGGAATATCACACTTATTTAAAATTCTGTGATCTATAGTGATGAAACTCCTCGGTTCATCCCTGGGGCTCCCAGGCTGTCACATAAACTAGTGTTTTACTTCTCGCTTGTACCTCAGAGAGTCTGGAGACTACCGGAGCTTTTTACATGTGTCCCTGAGAGGGTCCCAGTGTTGCCATCCCTCCGCAGGCTTTCTCTGTAGTCTGTGCCTCTGACCTCTGTGCTCATCTGTTTCCCATGATTCCTACTGGGCCCCAGGGCGGAGCAGTATAACATAGTACGGCATAATTCACTTTTATAGAGCATCCTTCATGCGAGCTATCGCAGGGAGCTAATCAAATGCTGACGAGAAAGGGTCTGCTGCAGGATAAGATTTAAAGGGAGGAACTGATTTAGTGGCTCCGGGGGCAGAAAAGAAATTTCAGATAGATGGGCTAGGCGCAGGGAAAGAACAACCCCCGCTGGGGTAAAATGTGGGTGGAGGGAAGTGGCTTAACGCTGAGGAAAACAACACGGAGCGGTTGAGAAGCAGCTGGCATCCCGAGAAATGACTACCAACACTTTCACAAGCAAAGGTGATGTGGATTTCGCTCAGGAGAGTAAACAAATCATGAGAAAGCCTTTGGGTCCAAGGAACAGAAACCCCAGCCCAAAAGGATTTGAACAACTGGAAGTGTTAAGATCTCACATAACGAGACATCCTAAGAAATGGTGGCCAGGTTAATTCGGTGGTCCAACCACGTCATCGAAGTCCCAGACTCTTGTCATCTTTCTGTCCTGAAGACCACAACGTGTCAGATTTGTCCTCAAAACTGGTATTTGCCAGGTCCCAGGAAGGCTGACGCAATTCCAAGCGTCACACCTAGCTATGGCAACAACTAGGCACAACACTAGGAGGCCACAGAAGAAAGAGAGGCTGTTTCCCAGCTAGTCCACTTTTAAGAGTGAGGAATTTCATCCCAGAAACCCTCAGTAGACTGAGCCCCAAGGTCCCTTTGGCCAGCTTTGGAGTCTCATCCCTTTCTACATCAAAGTCTGGCAAGAACAGGATCATCATGATTGGTTTAGACCAACCAGGATTCACTTCTAAGTCATTTAAGAGAAGGGTGGACTCCCAAATCAAGGCTTTGTCCATAAGGAAAAAGGAAAAATGGCAACTGAGAGGTCAACCCACCCTAACGCACACAAGATGAGTTGAGACGGGCATCGTGTCTCGTCATCCCCTGGAGAAAGAGCATATATCCCAATACATAATTACCTACACAATTCAGATTAATTGTTTAGAATTTAGGAAGATCATAATGGCTGGAAACCTCCTATACTGAGAAAGAAAATAAGAATTTCTAAGCAGAAGGGCATATTAGGAAGAAACAGGTTGGAGAGAGCTGAATTTTGGCTTTGTTCTAGAGTGAAATTAAACATATTTAAAGATGGGAGGAAAGTCTGTTTGGGATCAAGGATTTCTGCTCTTAGCAGATGAGGCATGGAAAGGGAAAATTTTAATTCTGAATTAAAGAATGTAATGGTAGAGTCAGAGCCTTTGAGAGCAAAAATCTCCTATTTCTGGAGGCAAAAGGGAGATATGCAAGAATGCATAGCCAAATATCAATCCAGGGACATGCATATGAGAACTTCTGCAGAGTCCAAAGTGAAGGGTTGTAGAAAACCCACAGAACAGGAGGAAGACACATTTTTGGTGAAGGGGGAACCAACTTGAACTTTATGGGATCCGAGCTTCTTGCTAATACTGAAACTTTGGGGGTTTGAATCCGTTAAGTCTGTGCAAAATTCACCTTCTAAGGACCAAGAAAAAAAAAATTGGCTCCAAAGACTACTGAACACCAAACTAGCTCTTAAGGAACCACACAGGGATGAGTTAAGTGTAAATGAATCACAAACACACAGATTGAATTTCTCCTAAACGGCACCAAGGTTTAAAGGCCAAGAGAAAAAGCACTTCAGGCAAAAGACATCTTGGCTTTTGCAGAGCCTAAAACATTTTTAATGAGTTTGAATCCATTCAATTAACTCAAGGCTCAGCTGAGTTCTTACTTCCAAACCGGGTAGTGCAGCCTAGCAATATCTGTATATATAGTCACCACTCCAGAGCTGCCTCACCTTGGAAAGGAAATTGCTTTTGTTTTGTTTTGTTTTTTTTAGTATTAACTTTTTTTTTTAAGATTTTATGTATTTATTTGACAGAGAGAGAGCACAAGCAGAGGAAGCAGCAGGCAGAGGGAGAGGAAGAAGCAGACTCCCCGCTGAGCAGGGAGCCAGATGTGGGGCTCGATCCCAGGACCCTGAGATCATGACCTGAGCCGAAGGCAGATGCTTAACAACCGAGCCACCCAGGCATCCCTTAATATTAATTTCTTGATTCAACATGATCAAAGATTACTGAGACAAATATCATGACAATGACAAAATTATTGTTTCCAATGGCCTGTAATATAAATGGTAGAACCAAACAGTTCTGTGCTCAATGTGGAACACAACGTTAACAACCCTCAGAGATATGGCAGGCGAAAATAAAGCAGGCTCTTCTAAAACCTTTCCATTTCAAATGTTAGTAAGTCCATAGCAGGAATTCTTGCGTCTTTTGATCATTTGTGGGAAGTTATTACTGAGTGTGCACTAGGTAGCAATAGGTAGGTAAGGGTGTAAAATTATCTATTTCTTTATCAGTTTACTTCTTGTTTTGAATGAACACTGCTTGGTAATTATCAAGATGTATTCATGCCACTCAGGTCACTTTCATACCCTCCTTTCCTCCTCTTTGGAGTAGGTGACTGTCTCCAGAAGTCTGTTTTATTTTATCTTCATAAATATCAGCCTCTTTTTCTCAGATATACACATATCCTTCCATATAATAGATGCCCAAACACTGAGAAGTGGAAATATCATTAATCCACCTTTTGCTTTGCCTACCTCTAGATAAAGCTCATTCTGCTCTGTTTTTGATCTGCTCAAAATAGCACATAAATAATTGTGGTTAAGTACTCTTCAATGGTCTGGCTTAATCAAGATGTAGAATCTAGAATAGTTGAATAAAAGCAGAGATTCCACATCACTCAGGCAACTGTCCACTAATAAGAGTTCGTGAAACTGAAATTGAGGGAAGTATTGCATTTGAAGTCCTACTCCCTTGGCATATAGAGTGCAGAGAGTCTGTGCTAAACTATAGTTTTGTGATGATGCTCCCAATAAAACTCAAGTAATAGTAACGTAGAGACATGTGTATACATCTCACTGAGGTTGAACACATTTGATGTCATTTGATGTCATAGACCCTTGCATCCCTCAAGGACCAGTGTGATAGGTTATTCTTACTATCCCCACTTTCCAAATGGGGAATCTGAATTTCAGAGAAATTAAGTAACTGGACCAAGGCCCTACTCCTAGGAAGCAGTGGAGGCAGAATCTGAAGAGGCCTGTAGGAGCCCAGGTCTGATCTGTTAAGTCCCACCTCTCACTGGTTCCAATAAAGCAAAGAAGGATTGCTGTAGCTCTTTGGCTGGGGTAAGAATGCAAAAGCTAAAATTTTGTTTTGTTAGCCTTAATTCAGTTAAGGGGAAGGAATGACACTTCAGGGAAAAAGAACCTCAGGTTTTTTTTTTTCCAATTAAATTATATTTTACAAGAACCCTTGATGAAACCAGAGGGGGAAGAAAATCTTGCTTCCCCTCTCTCCTTCAAACAAGCACCTAAACGGTCCCTCCTAATTCCTGACTTGAGGCGATGGCTTATGCAAGAATTGATAGAGTGGCCTATCTTGTTAAAGAAAAAAACCTGATGACAAGTGCACTGGGCTCCTCTGCTTCAGAAGAGAAGAATTCTCTACAGCAGGAGACACTCATCACATCTAGTGAGGGGGGAAAAAAATCACAGCTCTTGAATATTAATTTGGTTGCATGTTTGAAGAAAGAAACAGGAAAAGAATATATGACTGACAAAGAGAAGGCAACTGGTGAAGTTATTTTCATTGCACAAGTCCTGGGAAATTTTCTCTGAGAGCCCAAATAGACCATTCATCTCCTCTGTCCCATTTGTGGAAGACTCAAAATAGTCAATGCTTTTCCACTCCCTTTCTTAAAGCCACTTCCTTCCCCTCCCTCTACCCCCCTGCCCCAAAATAAAACTTTTTCTTCCCCCTCAGCCAACAGATTTTCTGGTCACCACAACAACAAGCAGATTCACAAAGCAAATGAGTAATTTGGAATGTGACAAGTCTCTCATCTGACTCACAGAAAGAAAAAAGAAAAGGTGGCGGCTGCCAAAATGGAAACGCTTTCTGGAAAATTCTTGAAAATATTCCTAAAATCTCAAATTGGGCGAGTGAATATACCCTGAGGAAAACCTTGGAATTTCCCAAAACATAAACAAGGTAAAATTTTTTAAAACGTTAAAGTGATGGATATAAATATGTTGAAATGTCTATATAAATGAACTTTTTTTTTCTATTTCTAATGTTTGCTTTTAACACTTGAGCTACTGCTTCAAAAGTCCCTACCAGGGAGCAGATAGAGATGGTCCCAGAATTTCTATATAGAAGGGGCTTATGGGATTGATCTGGATAGGAGGGCAGGTCGGGAACTTGAAGATGAGCTAGCAGCTCATGGATTTTATTTAGATAGTACAATTATTATCAGTGGGGTACTTGGAGGATGAGCTAATGAAGAGCTAAGGAAGATTATAGTGAAACTAATATCCCCCATACACATCCAGGCCACAGCAGTTCGCACTGCTACTTGTCTACCCAGCATCCAATCTTACTTTCTTCCTCCCTGACAGAACCCTGATATGATCAGTCAACCACTAATTGTCTACATAGCCATGATCCTTAGGGAAACATGGTCCAACACTAAATCCAAGTGGTCTAAAATGACTCCATGGGCCTTTCCAGGAATGTTTTAGAAGTAAGCATATGATCTAACTCTGGCCAACAAGATGTGAGGAAAAGTTTGCTAGCAGATTCTAGAATGTCATCCTCACTCCTAAGCAAGATAGTCTCCTCTACCACGAACACTGACCTGAGTGCGCGTGACTCCAGACATTACTGTGCCATCTTGCCACCAGCTTGAGGATATAGTCAACCCAGGGGCCAGCTGCTGATGGAGATGAAAAGAACCTGGGTTATCGACAGCATCATTGGCCTCTGAAGCAACACATCCAGGAGACCACCCTATCTCTAGACTTCTTACAATGTGAAGCAATAAATCTCCATATTGTTTAAGCTAATTGACTCAGAGTTTTCTGCTTGTGGCTGAACAACCCAAAGAATAGAGCTGCTCACTGTACCACCATCCCTTGACATAAACATTGACTTAGAGGCTAGAGGAGCTTCAAGGCGTCCATCCAGAATTCGCAGACAGAAGCCACAAACTCACGTCCCATATATAATTTCTAAGAACTGTTCATTCAGAGCAGAGTGATCATGGAATGTTACACTGCATTTACTCAGTGCTCCCATTTTTGTTCAATTTGAGAAAGTTGCTCACCTGCTGATACTGTATCAAAACTTCAAGAATAAAAAATACATGTTATTATAGAAATAAGGACGTACTTTCTCCATCAATCCTAAGATAAAATGTTTCTTTATCTTTTTTTTTTTAAAGATTTTATTTATTTGACAGAGAGAAACACAGCGAGAGAGGGAACACAAGCAGAGGGAATGGTAGCAGGAGAAGCAGGCTTCCTGCTGAGCAAGGAGCCCGATGCGGGGCTCGATCCCAGGACTCTGGGATCATGACCTGAGCCGAAGGCAGACGCTTAACGACTGAGCCACCCAGGTGCCCCTTCTTTATCTTTTTGATAAAGATGTTTATTATTCACACACTTCAGATCTACTCAGAGTAGAAAAAATACAAAAGGTGATGGAGAGAAAGTCAGAATCAGTGAGAGCAGCTCGCTCTTGCACTGAAAGAAAACTAATATAACAAGAATAACTGAGTAATATTTTGAAAAATATTAAGTGCTTGTTTTATTTTGTATTTCCATGTATTTTACTTCTCCTTAGTAAGCACAAAACATCCACCTGTTTGATTGCTTTGGCAGAGAAGTAAAGTGCAATAGAAAGTTAATATTCAACTTTTAGCTTTCAGAACTAGATTCCAAAATAAGACAATAGATTTGCAAGTTAGGTTTCATTAAATGAGGATTTTTAAAAAGTTTTATTGTATAATATTGAAAACATACAGACAACATAATAATATTATAAATCTTTTTATACCCATATCCAAAATAAAAAATTCTTAACATTTTTCATATTTGCTTTGGATCTTTTTTTAACAAAACATAATAGATATCTTCCCAGGCCCATTCTTCTCACTCTGATCAGTGGATCTTTCTGTATGCTTTTACCATATATGTATATTTCTACACCAGTATCCTATATTACTTTGTGTGCCTTTAAACATTCTATAAACTGTATCACAGTGTATAATTTCAATTGAAATCTTTAGGTTTCTTTAATCACTAATTTAATCATTATCATTCTGAGATTAATGATGGATTAAATGATAGATGTAGCTATTTTCATTCAATTCATCAGCTTTATAATGTATTCTAATTTACTTATTCTTCTATTAATGGACAGTTTTCAACTTTTCATTATTCACACAATGCTATAACAAACATTTTTGCGCTTTCTAAACATGTCTGAAAGTTTCCCTTTGACGGGTAGATTGAATCACGGGAAAGTATCAATATTCAACCATTTTGACCTGCAAAATGACAGATTATTATGACTCAACTTAGGTGTACCTGGGTGATACAGTCAGTTGAGCATCCAACTCTTGGTTTCAACTCAGTTCATGATCTTAAGGTCGTGAGATCAAGCCCAATTCTCGCTCATGCTCTCTCTTTCTCACAAGTAAATAAACAAATCTTTTAAAAAAAAAAATATGGCTGAACCTATTATGTACCTGGAAATGAAAATGCCAGTTGATAGGATATAAACATCTTCAACTCAAAAAAAAAAATCTTCAACTCAACCAGCTATAGCCAAATTGTGAAGGATGATTTTCTAAAATACTTCTGTAATCAACACCCAAGTCTTGAAAACTCAGTTCACAGAGTTTATTCCATAAAGAAAATAGGTCTTCTACCTTTGAGAGGGAAGGATAAGACAAAGAGAAGAAACTGGGAGTTCCCATGTAGCAATGTCATCTACCAAACCTTGGAGAAAATGCTATGCTTCATTTGAAACCCCCCAAGTTTCCACTATTCCCCAAGGCAAAGGCATCATGGATGACTGAAAGAATTTGGTACACTATCCTAGGAGATCTGTTCGATGAAGTTTGAGCTTGTCTTTAAGAAGCAGCCCAAGGGGATATTTGGAACCACAAATTATCTACAGTTAAAATAGCAATAGCTTCACTTGTAGTTCTCTTTTCTTAACTAGAATCAGAAAAGATGGGCAGTGGTGGGAGAGAGACAAAGAAATGTGTAGATACTTGTATCCGTTCAATTTCTGAATCCAAGGAATAAAGGTCTATCTTAACACAGGATGAAATGGGCTGACGTTTGCTTTCTCAAGTGTGTGTATCATTCCCATGGATGACTTGGTAATTAAACTCTGGAGGTCTCCACTGTAAATTATCGTGTAACTTGTACTCCTATAATAAATACGCACCACTTGCCTTGTAAACACTATTGACAGTGCTTACAGCTTGCCATATCATTAAAATACCAACACCCAGTTATCAAGTATAATATCTGGATGCTGGAAGTTCATTTTTAATGATTGGAAATGCCCTGACCACCATCCATCAACAAATATTGCCCCAATAAACACAATGCTCAGACTCCTTGTGGAATTCTTTCAACATTTTCCTTGGTTCTGGAGTCCTGGATAGAATCCCTCAGATATTTTTTTCCCAGATGACTGACATTTGGGAATTCTTCTTTCTAATCTCATAATTTACCTATAAAAGGCAGATAAAACTTAGTTTTATAAGTTTTAAAACTTGTAAAAGGATCTGCCTTTTATAGGTAAATTATGAGATTAGATCTAATAGACTTAGCATTTTGCTCCAGTAACAAACAATCTCAATACATCAGTGGCTTACAGTGAATATATCCATCATGGTCTTGTTTCATGAGAGCTGCGGGTTAGCTACAGTTCTTCTGGTCTCTGCTCAGCTCTACACTCACTCATCTTCACTGGCCAGAGCACTGGCATGTCACAGGATCAAGCTCAGAGTCAAGAATCAAGCAAGAATACTGGAGGCAGGAGCAAATCACACACTACAGGAAGAAGAATGTAGAATCCTACAGGGATGAATTGTAGTGAATGATAATCCAGCATATCACAAATTTTCTGAATGTTTCCTTGACCAATGGTAAAAAAGGAAAGAAAAAAAACATGGCGCAAACTGGTGCACATTATCAAAAAATTGAAATTTGAAGTCATATCAAATCTGACACATTCAGTGTAGTAAATACTATAAGGCCTTAGGGAGAAAGTCAGGAGTTGCTGAAAGTTCTTACTTCAATTTTCCCATTTGATTCACTATTTGCTTTTCCATTCATTAAAAAGTATGATCAACAGATAATGAACTTGCTCTTTAATAGCATAAAGAATATGGCGCTTCCCTTGCTCAAAACATTTCCCCATATTCTCTTCTGGATTTACCTTCAAAGGTGTAGTCTCTTTTTCATGAATATGGTTATCTGAAGAGTTCATCTGCTATCAAGTCTTATGAATCAGGTAAATGGATGGCCAAGGTGTATAACTGAGTTAGGGTGGGCAAAAACAAGTGCCAGTATAAACCAGTCCCAGGTTTCTTGAGTACCTTGCATCCTGGTTCCGAAGGTAATTTTAAACAAGCATTTCCAAGAATGTTCTCACAAATGGTAGCATCGTTAGTATCAACGCATAGCCTCTTAAGGTGATACTTTAAAAAATAAAACTCACTTGATGACGCAAGTTCTGACTTTTGTTGTCTTGCTTTGTCTTTTAAATTTTCATTCTTAAGTCTTGCCCAGCTGTATTTCATGGCTATGATCTGTAATAACATGTTTAGTATTTGGTTCTGTCTTCCACAGCAAGTCAACCGGTGTTCTCCAAACTACCAAGGAAAGTTCTAAGGGTCTGTGATGATCCCTGCATTATGCTTGTTTCTACAGAGATACAAAGTCCGTTCTGGTCCTTGGCCAGTTTTCATAAACTTGTGTGCTACATTCCATCTGTGAGTCTGCGCGGGTACTTTAAGCTGACAGCCTTTTCAACACTAGGCAAAGAGAAACTGATAATGTCCATGTATGTCCCAGTGGAAATTCCCAATAAAATTCAGATGGGAGATGGCAAATGAAACCCTCCCAGAAGAAAGCCAACCAAATGTACGTGATGTAATGTGGGCTCTGACAAAACAATACTGTTCAATTACAGGTACATATAATTGTATGACTCCAAAGTCACGCCCAAGTCTTGAAAATGTCACGTAGAAATAAACTGTAGAGGAAGAATGCCTAAAACACATACAAGTGCACTGTAACCCACTGGTCTTCATTCTGAAAATCATTCTGAAAATCTACTTCCCTTCTGAAAATCAATGGATTTTCAAGCTCTCTTTATGTGAAAGGGTATTCAGGAACCCAATAAGGACAATAGTGGCAGCTCCTGGATTATGGTGCTGGGGGCTCTTAATAGTACAGACCATTGTGAAGTCTCTGAGCTACTGAGGTCCCCCTGGAACTAAACCCCCTTGGCCCAGCCTAGACTTTAAATCTGCTAGCTTGGGGTGCCTGGGTGGCTCAGTGGGTTCTGCCTTCAGCTCAGGTCATGATCTCAGGGACCTGGGATCCTGCTCAGCAGGGAGCCTGTTTCCCCCTCTCTCTCTGCCTGCCTCTCTGCCTGCTTGTGATCTCTCTGTCTCTGTCAAATAAATAAATAAAATCTTTTAAAAAAATAAATCTGCTAACTTATCACCCTTCCAATTTATTTCCCTTTTCTTCCCCTCTATGCACCGCCCCCCACCCCCGCCCCCGCTTTTGGGTGCGGATAAGGGGCGGGGTGATAAAAATGGAATAATAGGAGAGCTCACGATGGGAATCTTTTGGTAATGGCATCAACACCAGTGTAAACTTCAGACCAGTGAGAGCAGCAAGAATGACCTCAAAATCACTTTTTATACATTTGCATTCTTCCTTCCTCCCGTCCAGATCCTTTTAAAGAACCTCTCGCACCGCACCATCTATCCCTTCTTGGGCAGCTCTGCTGTTGAAACTTCTGAGCTGTAGGAATGCTATCCATGTCAGTACGTTCACATGAAAATGAGTGCAGAAAGGAAAACTCTTCACTGGCTGCCGTGACAGGGCTCAGAAATAAACTGTTCCTTTCTCCTGAGCGCTGAAATTCGTGGTAAAGCACCAGCATGCGCGTTCCCAAAGAGATTTGCTTACAAAGATCGGTATAGGAGAGGCTGATTGGGTCTCCTGAGATAGATCTCATCCTCTGACAACTCACCGAGACCCCGCTGAATCTCGCTCTGCGCGTCTAATTAACTGCCTGATACCTGAGCCTTTCTCCCCGAAGCCCGGGCGCGCTAACTCTCCCCCAAGGCGTGGCAGACACACAGCTGGGGGGCCGGCCTGGGCGGGGAGCGGCCCCCCATCAGCCTCTGGAAATCCACATTTTAGGGCCTTGTAGTCATTTCCTTGCTAGTGCGAGGAAAGTTTTTGTACATTTTTATAAAAGGAGGCCAGAAGAGAACACCCTTCTCTTACTTCCTAATATATTATGTCCTCCCCTGCCGAGTCCGGGGACTTAGTCTGGATTCGGTAACTGAAGTAATATAAATGTTAGCTAAGAAGTATTCCCGCAATATGGTTCCAATTTAGGCCTGTTTTGAAGTCTAAAGGCCCAATATGTCTCGTAGATTCTTCGCTGGACATTAGCGCTAATGTAATTTGCGGAGGAGCGCGGGCCGCGAGCTAGAAGGGCGCTTTCCCAGTGCCAAGGGGACTCTGCATTCGCCGGTAGTTCCCCCCACCGCTTTTGATGTTGAGGGCTTTGCTCAGGAAATTGCCTTATACTTGCCAGGGTTTGCAGATAAATGGAGCAAGGTAAGTGCTGTACCCTGTCACCACCCTCTCTCCTCTCCAGGCTCTGGAAGGAGGCAGCCCAGGCTGAATGCAGCTTTTCTCTGCAAGCTGTTTGCACTTTACTTCAATAACATATCTCTCAGAACACTGGCTTGATTTGCGAAGACACGCCTGCATTTTCGGAGCAGGGCTGACGCACCCCCACCCGGAGCCCGCTCCCCCCAACACACACACCCGCAGCCCAGCTCGGCGGCGCTCACACCCCTCCTGAGCCCCCGGCTGCATCCCGGTAATGAGCATCTCCTTGGAACCGCCTGCCCTTTATCTTGCTGGGGGGACCCGCACCTTTTGAACTGCCATCTGTAGATTGTGTTGGTGCACTGACTTGTTAACTGTGCCATGCTGTGAAGGAAATGGCATGATTTAGATCAAGTGCTCAGGACGGCTGTTCATAAGAAACACTTGAGCCAAGCTGTTGCTGCTCAGAAAGTGCCCTGGGGAGAAGGGTTCCGTTTCGGGTCACGGTCCTGCCTTGTATGAGGGCAGGCGCAAAGCTTTGCAATCCCGGGGCTTCTCTGGGGCTGGAGGGAGGGGGTGGGGAGAAACATTATGAACATTATGAAACCATAGAAGCGAGGCTGCCAAATTAACTTCTCACCCTTTCAATCACACTCCAGAGGATAAAAGCCTAACATTTCTGCCTCAGAAACGGGCTCGGTTTACACCAAACAAGTTATTTCTCTAATTTATCAGCCTGGCCCGCTATCCTTCTAATTACCGAAAATCTCCCCTGTTTATGAAGCCACTTTTGCACATGTACAAATGAACGGCAAGCCGGGAAAGGGGGTTAGGAAAGTTTTTGTGGACGGGACTTCCCCGAGGCTGCTTATCAAAATCACTCAAAAACAGAAAGTTTCTGGGATCGTTTGCTTTGTTTCCACGAAAATGTTTTCCCTTGCTCCAGCAGGCAGAAATAAACCCAGGAAACTAACTGCAAGTTGAGGTGCGCAGAGATCATTAAATTCTCACTTCTGAATAGCAAAATTCTGCAAGTAAAGTTTAATTAGCAAGACAAAAGTAGAACTGAGATAGAGCCAGGGAAGAGGAGAACCCTTCAGCTTAACTCATCAATTCCCAGACTAATACCGAGGGCACTGATTTGTCCATTATATGGAAATAGATGATTAGGGTCATTCTCTAAGACAAATTTACTTTTCTGCACACTCTAAATCTGTTTAGTCACTTTAAAGGTGTCAATTATTGGAACAGGCTAAGACTATGAATTTCTTAGTAATAGCTTTAATAACATTTTGAAATGAAAAGCAGATACCTTGAAGTCAGCCTGCTTTGAAAAGACATGAGCAGCTCTGGTTTTAATTTGGGTAGCATTCTACATCTGGAATCCCTTATAATTAAAACTAAAAACTGAACTACTACTTCCACCTGTCAAATGATGAAAAGATGAATGCACTAATAAGTTACTAAATAGCCCAACATGATAGAGTTTACATTCTCATTCTATACAGTAAAACAGAGTTTTGGACAGGAGGCTAAAGGTCTTTGGTCATTACTAATAACACACTTGGAGTATTAACCTATATGTCCTGTTGCAACTACTGACGGGATCTTTTTTACATTAAGAGCACATTTTTGGAAGTCTTTGTTTTAAAAGTAAATAGACATTTCAGAAAGAATATTCAAAACACATAAATTAAGAGGTACTTTTTATCCCACGTTCTATGGTTTCATCGTTCTTAAAACCGTTCTAATAGCTTCCTATACTCATTGTGTACAGTAGTCCAAAAAAAAAATCCAGTATTTAAAAAAAAAATCCAGTACTTACAAATATTTATCAAGCACCCACAGTGTGCATGACTTTGTGCTCAGCACTAGGGATACAGCGCTGAGCAAAAGACATCTTTTTAGGTAATTTAGGGTTCAGAGAACTTGCAGTAATTTCTTCAGAATGACAAAAGCCACATTTTTGCCTAGATTCTGATAAGAAAAAGTCGTTTCCTAAGACTTTTGCTGTCACTCCAATTAAAACAACAATGGCCATTAAAATGCCCTCAGACTGTCACCGGTGATCAGAAGGTTAATTATTTAAAAATGTAAATCCTGAGTTGTAATCCCTATTGAAGCTGTTTGGAACAACTCCCCCTGCAGAGGTCGAGCTGTGTGGGCGGCCCCTAAAGGCTCATTTTTCTTATTTCACAGTCTTGCTTCTCTGTCATGAAACAAAAATGGAAATATCACATTTTGAAGAGAGCATTGGTTTCCCTGGAAAACATAACGAAGGCTTTTTTTTGCCAGCCATGGAAGGCATCTTCCACAGGGCAGATGCCGCTTTCGTGGAGGCTTATCCTGATTGTTCCCTTCAGCACGGTGACTGCCATTGGCACCAGAGACTGAAGGAAGAGGGCTAGGCCTGGAGGCAGCCCCACTCACAAAGAACTGAGTCCTCTCTCTGTGAGAGTATGCCCAGGAAGAGAATTCCAGCCTGTTTTAACTCTTTGGGGCCAGCCGGGACTCCATTACGCTATTGCTTTCGTATCCTTTTCTATATGGTGCTACATTCCATTCAAGAAAAAGTAGGATTTGGCTGCCACACACTTGTTCTCAGGCACTTGTTCTTGGGACTTGTTCCCAGGTCCCAAACTGGCTGCCCAAGCTTCAATCTAGCCTGAAGACGTGTTCATGTGGACAGCACATTGTTCTAGAAACCAAGCGATCCATAAGCAGCGTTATTCACAATAGACCAAAGTTGAGAGCAACCCAAGTGTCCACAGGTGGGTGAATGGATAAACAAGTACAGTATAGACATACATTGGAATATTGTCCAGCCTTAAAAAGGAAGGAAATTCTGGCCATAACATGAATGATCCCTGATGACATTATGCTAAGTCAAGTAAGCCAGTCACAAAAGGACAAATGTATGATTCCACTTGCATGAGGTTCCTTGAGTAGTCAAAATCATAAAGACAGAAGGGAGAATGGTGGCTGCCTGGGACTAGGGGCAGGGGACCAAGGGGAGTCATTATTCTTTAATGGGTACAGTTTTAATTTGGCAGGATGGAAAAACTTGCGGAGATGGTATCCCAACGATGCGAATGTACCTAATGCAACTTAAAAATAGTGGAAATGTAAGTTTTATGTCATGTATATTTTGTCATGATTAAAAAAAACAAGAGATTTTTTTAGAGTAAAAGAGAGAGCTCTGATTTTTCCAGAAACAAAGAAATCCAAGTAACTGTTAGCATTAGCCAGCATTCCTGAAGGATAACAGAGATGGAAAGTGAGTAGCCCTCACCCGCTTAAACCAGAGGGGGAGATGAACCATGAGAGACTATGGACTCTGAGCAACAAACTGAGGGTTTAGGAGGGGTGGGGGTGAGGGGCTGGGCGAGCCCGGTGGTGGGTATTGAGGAGGGCACGTATTGCATGGAGCACTGGATGTGGTGCATGAACAATAAATCTTTTAACACTGAAAAAATAAAATAAACATTTTTGGGGAGAAAAAATGCATATTTCGGGTCCTCGTGGCCCCCACTCCGCCCTCTGGTCTTCCGCCCTCTCTACTTCATCCACGTAGGCTACCTGCCAGGCCTCTGCAGCCTTCTGCTCTAAGGGGCCCTGTGGATAGCTCTCCCCTGTGCTTACAGCTTTCAAAGACTCGCCTAGAATTCGATTTTAGCAACACAATTAACGCCATCTGTCCCAGGCACAAATGAGCTTGAGGTGAGAGACAGAACATAGCATCCGTGACAGAAACATGATGGAGAAGCCCATCCCTACAAAATGAACCCTTGATGCCCTCTTCCACCTACCCACCATGGGGAGAAGACAGTGGGCGTCACACTCTGGAGTCCGACTGAGTCATGTTTCCTTACTCCACAGTTGCAAACAGGGCCATTAAGGAGATGTTTCCAAATGAACGGAAGGCACTTTTCAGGAGACAGTTCATGTTACCTATTTTTCTCATATCGACTTTATATGAATTTATTACAGATTTTGTAACTCAGCGTCAAGGAGCAATGAATTTAAGAATCTTTCTTGAAGTCTGGATTATCCCCAAACTGTGAAAGTTCCTTCTAAGCCATCGACCGTCTAAGGGTTTTTCCTCTTAAATGCTACTGTCAAACTAGCATTTTAAAACATTTATCAAAAACCAATGACTGCAAACTTCAATCTGTACATTCTGTACAAAGTAAACCCCAGTCTAGTGCTGATGCATAAATGATGTGTTGGTTTAATCTATTTTTCACAGGGGGTGTCTGAGAGTAGGAAAATTAAAAACAGGTAGAATGGACTATTATTACTGTCCCATAGTGTGCTTTTTTACATGAGGTCTGGATTAAGATAACATCTGGTCTATATTTCTTGAACTATTTCCCTTTTATCACAAGAAAAATCGGCAACCCATCTCACAACTGCTCTTAATTTAGATCTAAATATCACTGATGAAACATTGTACAACATGCTGTTATCTATTAAAGTGATTTCCCTGAAGGAACAGTTGATACTTTTATATATTCCAGCAAAGCTAATCATGCCAGGCCCCCTTAGTAGGACTTACGTTATAATCATATGTTCAAATGTTCCACCTAAATCACTACTTTAGTACCAAATGAGTCTTATTCTGAGATTTATTTCACCGCACTGTTAAATATAGTGCCCCAGTCAGAGAGTCACAGAACAATCGAGAATCCTTTAGGAGTACAAAACTTTACTCTGGAGCAAACAAGCCATTGTTTCCCCCACACCGTATACTATGGACTTTCCAGAGCCCCTTGCAAGGGAAAGGCAGTAAGCTGTTTTCAGCACTTTTCAGAGTTCAACTCCTATACAATGTAGCATATTGATTTCACAGAATAAAAACTCCTGGGTTGTTGTGTGTGTGTGTTTTTTTTCCAGAGTTGTATAAGTTACTTCCACAGATAATAAATCAAGAAAGTATTTTCTCTAAAACTATTTTGCATACCTATGGTGCACATTCATTTTGTTCATTTTAAACTACATCAAGACCTAGAATCACAGAAGGTAAGCCTATGCATTAACCAGTTACATGGGAAATTACTTTCTCCAACCCCCACCTTTAATTTGGAAATATCATGTGTTCCTGGTTTTTTAAAAAACACAGAAACCAAAAGACCCCAAAATTATAGGGGTTAAAAAACTCAACTAGAAATAATTCTTGCATAATGATAAAAACATAAGAATGTTTATTACGGTAGAAAATGAAATTAGAAATGTATTACACATAAAATACAGAAAAATTAAAGTCAGTAACAATGTTTCTTAATGGGGTGGGTGATAAAATGAATTATGTTACATGCATAATATGGAATATCTTATAGGCAGTCAATAAGGATAAAGAATATTTGTATGTACTAAGGAAGGCTCTTGATGATGTGTTCAGAACAACACAACACGAATAAAATTTGGTGTTATTTTTTGTTGTCACTAAAAAGAAAAAACAAAGATAGACATATATGTCGCTGGGTCCATAAAAGAGCTCTGGTAGAATTCACATCAAACTGTTTGCGTGATTAACCGTTAGGAAAAAGGAAGGAAGAGAACATTTTGTAAACTCCTGTGGGTTTTCTAACTTTTCATAACACACATATATTACTTTCTAAATTAAAAAAAAAAAACCAACATAAAAATGCACTGAAGAAAAAAGCAAATAGAACAGAGATCAATGAGCTATCACCTTACAGGAATAAATCGTAGGAAGGGAGGTGGCCGGTGGGGAAGGGTGGGTGCCTGCAGAAATGAGCAAGAGGAATGCAATTGACAGGCATCCTGTCATCTTGTATTTTTTGGAGGGAATTCTGAGAATAAAAAGCCTTTGGAAGTTATCAGCGGTCAGGCTGGAGCCATTCATTTTTCACCTGCCTGTGTTTGTTGTCTGGCAGCCAGTCAAGGGTGCTATTAGCAGAATTAAGATCCAGAAGAAAAGATTATCCCGTGGAAGGCAAGATAAGGGGCTGGAAAGTGTGGCTGGTTATCAATATCACAATACCAAACAGGTCAGAAAGGATTCCGTATAGGTTTCACTCGAAGCAGGTAATCTCTGCAAAAATAATGGAGTGACTGTTCTTCCAAAACACTTCAGTACTGCAACATACTGCAGTGCATTTAAGATAAAGCGGCAGTTTTACTGAGAGCCCCCGCGACTACATTAAGCTGCAGAGTGGATAATAAAATGCTGTAACAACCTTCTTTTATTCCCTCTTATTCAGTCGTCCTAGGTAATGAAACAACCCTCCATCTCTCTCCCAGGTCATTTTTGATATTTTGAATGGTATACTTTCATTCACTTTTCTTTCCTTCCCTCTGAGAAAAGATCTAAATGGAATTCCATAGTACGATTTGATATAGGAAACAAGAGGAGGGATCATAGCATTATTTAAGGATTTAATTGTTAAGAAATTTTAAAAATCACCAACAGGAGTGTGGGTTCAAAGCAGCCACTCTTGCCTAGGGAGGTTTTGCCACTCTGGTACTGAAACATGTGTTTTCAAACAATGAATTGGAATGGTGAAGGTTTTGAGTTCATGTCAGCACTGCAATTTACAAGAGTTCACATACAGCATGAACTTACATAGCATTTCACCATGTTGTCTATGAATCATTCAATTTTAAGCTCTGCAGCATATGGGCAATTGCAAAATGCAAAGAGGTAAGAAAACACATTTGGTATTTCCATTCTAAATACCTCATGTTGGAAATAAATGGTTTTGTTCTCCCAAATATTTTTCATCTAAATGGTAAGGACTCCTTGATTTTGCTTTCGCTTTCCTTTTTTCTTTTTAGCAATTGCAACCGAATAGATACTAACTTGTTCAGCTAAATAATATTGCAGTGTTGGCATTACTAGACCTTTGTATTATTTGTACACAGAGAGAGGGATCAACAACTAGCAGGCTGTTTACTTCGAGTCATCATTCCAGTAGTAGTAATGGATGGACAATGGTTCATCCATCTGGTATTTCATCAATAAAACACATTCCCAAAAACAAAAACAAAACAAAACAACAAAAAACCACATTCCCAAGACAGCTGCAGTTAAGGGAAGCATCCAACCACGGACAGAATAGTAAGAATAAAGATTGTGGCATTACATCACCAATCGAGGTTACCAAGAACACAATGACTCAGGAACTATCAGTTTATCAATGAAAAACAAAACCAACATACATTTAAAACACAAATGGGCTTCCATATTTCTTTAGAGTCCTAACATTGAGTCTGCCATAGCAGTACCTGAAAATGCTCTCATTTCAGCAATGACTTTCAAAACCCTATCAAGGTTATATCGGTGGTAGGAATGAGACTAGGCTGTACCCGTAAGTGGTAAATGATTTCCAAAAGATTTTCATTCCTTCTCCCTACGTTTTCATCTACAGTCTAAAAAAGGACATTACCCAAAAAAAGTAGAAAACTGTGATAGTTGAATAATAAGACCCCGTTTTAAACATTTTTTAATTGCGAACACAATACATGAAAACATTTTTTTATTCTTTAAAGGCCAACAGTACAAAGGTATGTAGATTAAAAGCAAAAGCCTCCTTCAAACGTCTGAATCCCCTCCCCGCAAATGCACATCACACCGCCCTCCTCTCTGCTAACAATCTCAGCAGAAAGTATGTTCCGGGCCTTTTTCTGTGTACATACACACATGTGTAATGGAGGATGTTTTTAAATAAATGAGATTATACTATATGCATTGTTCTGTAGGTTGTTTTTTTTCTTGTTTGTCTCAGAAATCACTCCAGGTCAGTATATTTAAGCCAGAAGTTGCAAACCAGTAGGTCACAGTTCACAAATTCTTTTAAATTTTTCAAAAGTATTTTTAACATAAAGAAAGCCCATATCTCCTTTCTTTTTTTTTTTTTTAATGAGAGACACAGCAACATTGTCCCTAATATGCACCATGAAACAAGAGGAAACAAGAGTCCCTCTGGTGGGACCCCCATTCTCAGTATATCACATACTCTGCACCCCCCAGCCCCATATCCATCCTGGCCCTCTAGACCTCAAGTTTGCTAACCCTGATTAAACATATCTACATGGCTCTTTTAAGAGGCTGTGTAATCTTCAATAATACAGATGCACCATAATTTATTGAACTATTTCCCTATTTATGGTACATTTTTAAAGCTCAAGTTTTCATACTATATTTGATAGAGAAGAACCAAATCTCATATTTGGAAATTAACTTCCCCCTTTTTTATTTGCCCTTTTATTTTTTTCTTACAGTATGAGAAGATCCTGAGTATAACTGATCGTGCCTGAGCTGAAAATACAAAGGACTGTTCAATATTTTTCCCTTTGAAAAATGATATTGTAACTGAGAGACCAAAAGCCCAGGGATAGGGAGTGGAGGGGGTGGGTCCTAAAAGATAAAGAAAATTCAATCCGAACATTGGGATGGAGTCAATGTGCTTTTGAGTTAAATCAGGATGTTTCTCTTAAAAAAAAAAAAAATTGTCTCTGGCTTAAAAGTAACAAAGACCTGCTGAATAATTAAAGTGTTCTCTGGTATTTTCATCAGCTCTATCTGTTCTCATTCTCCTTTTTCCCTCTTCTATACCCCTGGCTCAAAAAAATCTCTAAGAGCATATAAAGTTCCCATCACAGGGGCTTGCAACTGTGAAAACGGGACGGCGATCCAAAAAGTTCGAAACTTACTCCTCTAAAGTGATGCTGTTCCTATGAATACAGCTGACAGACTTCTAATAAGGGGGCCAGATCGGAGTTCCAATTGAGTCGCTATGATATACACACGAGCCAAAAATCAAAGCATATGTAAAAGTGGAAAGGAACTCGAATTTTTTTTTAAATAGTCTATCAGCCAAAATAAGAAACACACATGGAGTGACGCAATTGCTATTCTCAGAGGAACAGGATTTTTGCCTATGTAATTTGACGGGAGCTAACGGTGCCGCTCAAATGAAAAGAGACACTGGGACAAAATTTGTCCCCCTCCCATGCCTTCCTTCTTATTATTCAAATTATCAGAAAACCCGGAAACTTATCACATCTTTTTTCTAGTGGGCTGCAAAAGATACCAAAAGTAGAGACATTTTCACATATAGTTTTCATGAAGATCATATTTATGTAGTACATATTTAATACTTGGAAATAAACCAAAGTCTAGTAATAGCTGATTGTTCAATCTGTCTTTCTAGCCAAAATTAAACTGTAATGATTCGTTAGCTGCAGGTTTGAGACATCGAGATAAAAAGATCTGTATGTATTGAATCTCTTTTATGCACGCAACTATAAAACCTTGTGGAGAGCAGCAATATTCTTAGAACAAACAATTTTAAAATAAAATCGCATGTGTATTTTGAAATAATCTGTGCTTTTTTTTTAAGTCACTTTCCTTCTCATTTGAGCTCCCCTTTAGAATCCGTGGCTATAGTCCCTAGGCTGCATTTTACAACTCCAGACTTACTTATTTCACAACTAAAAGTTTGTGCCTCTTAATCCCTTTCACCCATGTGGCCCATTCCCTCATGTCCCTCTGCTCTGGCAACCACTGTTTTGTTTGTTCTCTGTATTTGTGAGTTTGTTTCTGTTTTGTTTTGTTCGTTTGTTTTGTTTTTTACATTCCCCATATAAGTGAAATCATACAGTACTTGCCTTTCTCTGTCTTACTTCACTTAGCATAGTATCTTCAAAGTCCATCCATGTTCTTGCAAGTGGCAAGATTTCATTCTTTTTTGTGGCTAATATTTATACACACACACACACCCCACATCTTCTTCAGCACACCTGGGTTGCTTCCATATTTGGGCGACTATAAATAATGTTGCAGTGAACGTGGGGGCGGATATAGCTTTTTAAATTAGTGTCTTCATTACCTTTGCATAAATACCCTGAAGCGGAATCGCTGGATTGCAAAGTGGTTCTATTTTTCATTTTTTGAGGAACCTCCATGCTGTTTCCCGCTGTGGCTGCACCAATTTAGGTTCCCACCAAGAGCGCACCAGGGCTCCCTTTTCTCCACCTCCTCGCCGACACTTGTTATTTCTATTGGAGCTGTTACCTGGTATTTTCCAGGTAAGCTAAAATCAAACTGAAAGAGCAGAGCAAGGCCAACTCTGTTCTGTGCTACACCGGCTATCTTGTGTATAACCCCCACATGACTGGCTCCTGAGAAAAAAAACCACAGAATGTTAGAATGTTAGAATATTGCCTAGCCCGTCCTTGAGTTAGTTTGAGTTAGCAAAAAGAAAAAAAAAAAAATGTGAAAGGACATCTCCCCAACTGCGCAACTGACCTGTGGCCAACCAGAACAAGCCACGAGCATCACCCCACCAACTGTTACCAAGTCCCCTATAAACCTGCTGCACTTTTTGAAGCTCGCTCTCTTTCTCTACAACACGCCACTGTGTCGGTGAGTGTGGGAGACTGAGCTTGAGCTAGCTCGAATCAAGGCTCTTTGCTTTTGCATCGGACTCGGCTCCCTGGTGGTCTTTGGGGATCTCAAAATCTGGGCATAACAAAACTTTGGGGCTTTGCACAAATGACATCTTGCACTGCTCACAGGTGCGAGGACTGCTGCACTGACTGGAACACTTGGACCCTGCAACTGTCTTAAGGGGCACCCCCTGTGAGGCTGCAGTACCTTGCAATCGTCCCTTCCCCATCCTTAGAGGTTACAGATAAACGCAAAGCCTTCACTTCGTGCTATCTTTAAATGGTTTCTGCAAATGTCGGCTCCTTTCCTATTATTAATATCAAACAGGTCTCAATAAAGTTTTTTTTTTTTATTACAACCCCTATGGTATTTCAACAGTGATAAAGAAAACTGCTCTCAATTCATCAAAGTCTCAGAGGGTGATGCGGGAGTTGGGTATAAAGTGAAACAGAGCAGACTCCAGGAGCTACCCCAGGCCTAGTAAAGCCCATGCCTCCCTGGAGCTCGAAGCTACCCTACTGGACAACACACGGAGGAGGCCAAGGTTGATCATTCCTTATCACGGAATGATCATGCAAATACTGCTGGTATGTTCCAGGCACTGTATTATGGTCTTAAAGTCTAGCAGTGGGTGAGCAGGGGACTCACAGGGTTATACCTGAGCAGACTGATGAAAATATCATCAAAAAGCATCCCACTATAGCCAGCTAGGATAGAGACATGCCCAGAGAAGAGACTAACTTGTGATCAAGAAATACGGAATGGTCAAGGAAAGCACCTAGATGGAGTATGTTATAATAAAGGCAAGAACTGCTTTGTAGGACTATGGTGGCCACTCACCCACTAGCTATCTGTTTGAGTCCTAGCTGAGGACTGCAGCTCGCTCTCTGAGAGCTCTGGAAACACGTAAATCTCCTGGCTTGGAGAGAATCTGTTTGCGTTCCCCAGCTACCTTACGGGGATTCCGCTGTGGCAAAACTGGGTAATGATTCCTCTTCCCAGCAGGCCACAGTTGAAGCAGTGGGAGATGAAGAGCAGACCCCCAAAGCGCCCTTGTTTGCATATTGTCCAGAAACACCATGGTTTAACTTCAAAAAAGCATGTGCACATATGTAAGTTCCAAAGGCTTATGGTGAAAGAAGGAACACAAAACTTTGTTCTGAGGGGTGTTATGTTCTTTTGAAGGCTGCTACCCAGTGATCTTGATTGAGCCAAGTTTAACACAGCCTTGAACTCACAGATACGTCTCCTCAGGTGTTCGCCCCAAAACAATCTCTGCTCAATTTCGCATTGAGCTTATTTGATTATACAACACATTCCTAAGATCTGTGTTTGGAAACAATGTAAGTGGCCCATTTTATATTACCTGCATTTATTATAACGGTTGAACATCCACAAAGCTGTGGATTCTCTACTCAACCAGAGCTTTCAATTTCTCCATAGAACTTTTACCCCATATGAAATACTACAGTGTCTGCCCCTTTTTAAAACAAGCTAAGTAGGAAGAACCAAGTGTTTCTAGGAATCATGACATAGAAGATAAGACTATCACATTTTAAAATACAAATTTAAAAACAAGATACTTCATTTCTGGCCTAGCACAGGGCTATGGATTAGAAAAGCAATAATAACCAGTAAATATAAACAGAGAGAAAAACCAATACGAGTCAGAATGAAAGTTGTTTCACCCGTTTAGAGGCAGCTTGACAATATTGTCAAAACTTGTATTTGACCTGCCAATCCCATTTCTAAGAGTATATCCCAAGAACCTAATCAGAGATGAATCCAAGGATTTTTACATTAAAAATTTTACATTACATTTTACATTAAAAATATGCCTTTTTTAGAATATCCAGAACCAAAAAATAATAATAATAATAATAATTAAATAAAAAAATAATATCCAGAACACAATTACAGGTCTAACATTCAGAGATTGGCTAGTATAGATGGAACAGGGCTCCTGGGTGGCTCAGTCAGTTAAGCATCCGACTCTTGATTTCAGCTCAGGTCATGATCTCAGGGTCGTGGGATCGGATTGAACCCCAAGGAGGCTCCCTGCTCAGTGGGGAGTCTTCTTGGGATTCTCCCCTCTGCCACCCACCTCCGTGCATGCCCACTCTCTCTCTCAAATAGATAAATAAATCTTTTTTTTTTTTTAAAGATTTTTTTTTTTTTAATTTGACAGAGAGAAACACAGCGAGAGAGGGAACACAAGCAGAGGGAATGGTAGCGGGAGAAGCAGGCTTCCTGCCGAGCAGGGAGCCCGATGCGGGGCTCGATCCCAGGACGCACGCTGGGATCA
>CM053609.1:82899832-82940693 GCA_028646535.1 Procyon lotor
ACAGCATGATTTCTATGGCAACCCTGAGGCAATATAGGCTTCTTCCAGAGGCGAAACCCAAAGAAATGACTAACTAATTAGCAAGAATCTAATTCAGATACGCCAAGAAAGAAATACTACACATTAGTATTTTCCATTGCATTTTTTTTATAAACACAGTGATATACTGTTTCCCACTACACTTCCCTCACAGAATTACAAAATTGTGGTTTTACTGCCAGATTTAAACATGAGAAGAGAAACAGCTCAGTGGGTGTATAAACAGAGGTTCAAAGATTATTGTGGGATCAAAGCGCCAAAATATGGGAGCGCTCCTGGAAATACCCACCCGGCCACTATCTGTCCAAAACTTGGTAACAGAAGGTAGATGATAGTGGTTGCCTAGCAACTGTTGTTTTAAAAACAAAAATCTGTTTCTTGCCCATTTCAGCCTTAATTCTTGACAAAGAGAAATGCCACAAAAACTTGGCTCTGCTGGGGGTGGGATTAAAATGGAGTGTCAACTTTATCTTTTAAATGTCCTCTTTCCAGATAAGCCAGACCCTTAAGAGCATCCTAATGTGTGATTACAAGGCCATCAGTTTCTCTCTCTCTCTCTCTCTCTCTTTTTTTCCTCTAGGGAAAAAAATAACCTTCACAAAACAACTTCATATGTATTAGCTATTTGGGGTGAAATTTCCCTTAATTAACATCTCTCTGAACCCAAAATAAACAAATTATACAGAAGGTATCTTAGAACTCCAGGAAATAGACATTTCTCTTGGAGAAGGTCTTAAGTGTTTATGTGTAGTAGGGACCAGACAGGAGTGGGTGGGTTTCTCCAGGGAAGCCAAGAGGGGAGGTAGGGATTTGATCTTCTGGTCTCCTTCCTTGTTACTCACTGGCCTCCTTCTGCCACTTTCTGAATAGAATGCCAAATCCAAAATTTAGTAGGGCTTTTCTATTTAGAAACTCCTCTTCAAGAATATCCCCAAGAAACCAACGGATGCTCCAACAGAGCTACAAAATTTTTAAGGCAATAAGTGAAAGTTTGACCCGACATATAAATGTCCCATTTTATACAGCTTCTGGGATAAATCTTAAATGTTATTCAGGCATAAAACTTTGTTATTTGGGGCTTCCTAGGGTCTGAGGGATGGATGTCAAGCAAGGATCTACTATCCCCTAACTACCCCAAAACGTAAGACTAAATCGGATCCATGTCTGAATAATCCCTTATAAATAAAAAAATGTATTTTTAAATATGAAACAAAAATGACATATTAAAAAACTTTTCCTGTGACTCTTTGAGACTCATGGTTAAACGTCTCCCAAAGAATGAGGCAATTTTCGGGAAGATTCTTCACTAGAAAAATGTCAACTTTAACTCAAAAGTTAACTCCAGACCTCATATATTCCAAATTTCCTTCTGACAAGCAGAAATGAGGAAAACTTGTCCACATAATTCTAGGGGAGAAAAACCTGGTATAAATTTATCCACATATCTTCAGTAACAGGCCCTCAAAACAAAGTGAAGAATGGACTTAATATTTACAATGCTCCTACATTCCAAAGTCACAGGCAGACACAAAAATGTATCACACCAACCCCCAACATAAAGTTTCCTAGAGATTGAGATCAAAGTGAAGAAAAGTAATAGAGCAGAGGTCTCTCCCTCTCTCTCTCTCTCACACACACACACACCCCACCCACCACCATCACCACCACCACCACCACCAATTTCGCAGTTACCCTCCATTTATACATTCAGCAATTGTTCACTGAGCACCTACTGTATACTCAATAATCAGGCACTGCAATGAAGCAGTGTTATCAGTGACAATTTTGAGTTACAAACAACAGAGTCCGTCCTGGCAAGTTTCAGTGGAAAAAGGGAATTGATTAAACAGTAGTACATATCTCAGGACTCTCCAGACGGGCCAGGAAGCCAAACCCTGAAGCTACATGTCCAGGAATAAGGCCCATCCACAGCATAAGGATGTCTCTAAGGAAAATACCACTGCACCAATACTCAGAGTCTAAGACCCTTAGGACTGGAGGCGAGGAAATATGCCACTGTCACCTCCCCTGCATCTCTCTACCACCAACCTTTAGCAAAAGATCGGTTCCCTCCTGCTGCCATCTCCTGTGGCTCACTTCCAAATCTGCCTTGCATGGGCCGTGTCACAGAGCCCAGGGCACAGGCCTGACCCCCGGACACGGAAGAATCTAACATGTGCATTTTCTGCCTTCGACATTGGAAAGGTAAGCCTAATATATGGGAAATCACCAAAAGTTTGGGTGACCACAAATGTTCACTCTAAGATAGGACCCAGTCGGACAATGTGGAGCATTCAATCCAGTATAATAGTATAGAAACAAAAACAAAAACAAATTCTGTAGGCAGTGATTACCAACATCATGCAGGCCTTCCTAAACACAATCTAATAAAAAATTTATGTTAAGCATTATATATGGTTTATCTGGCTTCAGCTTTTCTTCCCTAAAGGGTTATCTTCTCTGCCTTTTTCCATAGTTTCATACTTAACACGAATCAGCCTAGTCATTCTGTTAAATAAAAAGAAAACATGGATTAAATAGTTATGTGCTAGGTTCCTGGCTTCTGCATAGAGCATTGTGGCAAAGAAAATAGACCTCTAGATTCAAATTCCAGATCCACTCTTATTAGCCTTGTGTCTTTATTTCCCTACACCTTAGTTTCTGCTTCTGCTGCACCTACTGCACAGACTTGTTTGGGAAGATTAAAAAGAAACAAACAAGCACGTAAAAGACTCAATACAGTGATTAGCACTGTTGGATATTATCCAACAATTATTTAATCATTACGATGACATTACAAACTGGCATCATTACCCCCATTTGAATTGGTAAACATGAATCTGAAGTTCGGAGAGCTGACAAAGGTAACACCTCTGGCAGGACGGTGTTGGAATTTGAACCCAGGTTTTCTGATGTCAAGCTTGGCCTTTTTCCACCACACCACCTGCTAAACATTAAAAGCCATTGCAAATAAGAACATAATGGCTCATGTAGGTTCTCAGAAAATCTTCCCTATCCTACTAAGCAAGGTGGCTTTGCTAGAGAAAATGTGCTAATGAGCATAGTGAACCCACAGAATGAGATACGGTATGCAGTGGTGAATTGTTCAACCACAAAATCCTTTTTTCCTAAAGAATCAGGTAAGATTAGTGAACCATAGGACACATTTGAGAAACACTGAGAGAGGAAAGAAATTTGCCATCTGAATACAGAAAAAAATTAGATCATTCAAACGTGACAAGAAACTTCCAACACTACCCCTTTCAGAAGAGGTCCTGACCCCTGGCTCAAATATCCAGTTTGCTTGGCATGAATTCTGATGCTGTGGGTGGACACATCAGGTTAGATGACTAGATGTACTCAATATTGATATTGACAAGATCAGTGTCCATGTTCAACATACAAACTTCTGATTAGGTTTTAGCTTCCTCTGTAGCCATCCTACAGAGAGAAACGTTAGGCAAGCTGGTATAAATGCCTGGGACCCTTGAGAGTTGTATTTCTTGTCATAAACTAATACAAATATTCCATCCAGCCAATAAGAATAACCAGTCTACTTGGCAGATAATTTTTCAGCATAAGTCAAACCATTGTCACTTGCTAGTTTTGTGGGCATGATATAGTCTTCAAGAGTTCCTAGGTACTGACGAAATCCAGTTTCCAAAGCTGCAAATATTAAGACCAGACAGAACTTGGGCCCTATTGTCTTTGCCAAAGAAACGTGACCCTTTCAGCACTATGTAGGCATCCTTTTAAGAGTCTGTTATGCTCCTTTAAGATTAAACATTATAATCCCTTAT
The DNA here is from genome assembly GCA_028646535.1 of Procyon lotor. Classification (NCBI taxonomy): domain Eukaryota; kingdom Metazoa; phylum Chordata; class Mammalia; order Carnivora; family Procyonidae; genus Procyon; species Procyon lotor. The sequence continues at coordinate 82,903,672 of CM053609.1, forward strand.
GCTTTGGCCCTGGTTTGCCACCCCCTAAAGCCCTAGATCCTCAAAGAAACAGAGTTGAAACGAAATGAAAACACAAAATTCCTGATCTGCCTTACTTACCAATGAGCATCTCTAGGGTTCGAGTTTTGAAAGCAGGTACCCAGGTAAGCCCAAAATCTCAACAAGTAAAAACCCAGGTAAGCCCAAAATCTCAACAAGTAAAAACCGAACTCTGCGGTGCCACAAAGAACAAGTATGCATCTCTTATCCTGCAGGCAGGAGTCAATCTTCTGTCCTGAACTTTCAAGTTGACAAAAATGCATGCAAGGAGCCGGCTCCGCACCAGTCAGTTGGCTGTGCCCACAGGGATGCCTGGATTGTGAATCTCTCCTGGAGAGAGGCCGGGGTGCTGGGAAGATCATTCTCCTGAATACACTTACTTCCCTCCTTTGAACAAGCACACCTGTTTTCTCTACTAACTCTGCTGCTTCGGTCGCTTATGCTCTAGGGAAAGCAGTTGTAAGAAATAGCAGATGCAAAATTTACACAGCAGAGAGCATTCCATCCTTTCAGTTTACAAATTCTGCAGAAAACGACCCAAATGGTGCAGGACGATTTTATGAACTGTGACCTCAAGCCGCTCATTGAAAATGCAGTTACTATCAAATTGTTCTTTGCAGATTTCCATTTTAAATGATAAACACATTTTGGGTTAGTTACACTTGAACCAGCCACAATTGCATTACAATATTCTTTCCAAAAAGTTTATGTTGTGTAATATTACATGATTGCTTCAATTTTACAGATGGAGAAACTGAGGCACAAGCATCTTGTCAAAATTTCTGGAAAATGACACAGAAAACATAAGACAGCTGTCTATTGCAAATGACAAAATCTAAAAGGGAACTACCATAAATGAGGTTGATTGGAGGTATAAAGTTTGCAGTGTGTTCCCTCTTGGCCAAAATCTCCTTTCAGATGGATTTGCCTGGTGAGGCTTGCATGCAACTGACCTCTGAGGATAGAGTCCAGCTCTCCGGTATCATGAAAGTTAGCATTAAAATGAGAAAATTGGCCCCTTGCCATTTCCAGTTCAGTGACTCAAAAATGGGGGTAAGATTATTTAAAAAGTATCAAAGGGTCAGTAATCCAAGCAAGAGCGAAAAATTAAAATTACGAATTGGAAATTGTCTCAAACAAGCACAAACGAGGAAAGGGAGGCGAGGAGAAGAGAAAGGGGAAGATCCAGATCTGCAGGCAAATGGATGAATAAGAGATTCTTTAAAACATCCAGTACGTGCAATTGTTTGATTTTTTTAAAGTAAGATTCTTGCATTTAATAAATAGCACTATGAGTTTAAGAGAGTATATTTTAATTTCTCCAAGTTTACTTCACAGCAGAAATTTTTAAACTCAAGAAATATTTTCAGTATAAAGCCTGGCCCTCTTTTCACATTAGTAGTCCCTCAACCTGAATGTACATCAGAATCACCTGGCGAACTTGTTAAAAATCCACTCAGGACATATCTACTGATTCTGGACTTCCAGGGATGCTGCCTGGAATTATTTTTTCAAAGGTCACCCACGGTTTCTTGGTCACCAATGACATTTGGGGATTGCTGCCCTAGATATACCAGTTTTAGGGTGACCTAAAAAAATGTGTGGCTGTGGGATCTGACCTATATAGCCCACAACTCCTTCCTTCCTAATTCAAGGGTCTTAGTGTCTCACCCGGGCTCCCTGTCTACCTTTTTAGCCCTTCCTCTTGGCTGTCCCCTGGAATCTATTCTCTTTCTCTATGTCCTGTGCTCCCCACATGGCTCACAGGGGTGTCACCCTTCCGGGCTAAAGCTACGCTCCTAGCACTCCCTGCCTGACGTCACCAAGAGTAGGGTAACCTAAGTCACTCTTCTGTCATGGCTGGTGACTATGCCATGCTAGGGAAAGTGTCCTCCTCCCACAAGGTTTAAAATTTTTCATCGAGTTACCCAAAAAAGTGCTGCTGGGCATTTAAATAATGTCTCCAAAAATCTTTTTCTGCAGGAGTTTGGTACGAGTTTTCTTGAGACAAAGTGGAGAGAGGTGAGGGAGGAGAGTCTTGGTCCAAAGATAAATAGATATTTTGAGCGATGTCACCCCATGTGACACCAGAAACCATCCCTCACTTACCACCTTTACCCCTTCACAGGTATCCCCTGCTTTCTCAGAAGTAATGGGGCTGTACTTACTGGTCTCCTTTGTCAGGAAGGAGATCCAGGTCTCTCTTAGGTGTCTCTACAGGCCTCATGGACACATGCTCCTGCTCTAGCATAATCAGGTACCCTGAAGGAGCACATAAAATAATAAGATTCCTCTTTACAAATGTCTTCTGATGCTTGACTTTTTCCTACCTGTACCTGAAAGTGCCTATACATATCCCCTAAAGACCACCGGGACCCTTCCAGATTCTATGTAGCATCTCTCCTCTTCATATCTCTCTCTCCACTTTTTCTTGAGAGATTAGAGCCACAGACCTGCTGTTAACGCAATCTGTTAGCCATTGCTTTAAGCAAAGGTTTTCATAGTGAAATCTATTTAGGAAGCACGGGATTAAAAACAAGTTACTTGGGGCACCTTGGTGGCTCAGTCGTTAAGAGTCTGCCTTCAGCTCAGGTCATGACCCCAGGGTCCTAGGTTCGAGCCCTGCATTGGGCTCCCTGCTCAGCGGGAAGCCTGCTTCTCCCTCTCCCACTCCCCCTGCTTATGTTCCCTCTCTCACTGTGTCTCTCTCTCTCTCAAATAAATGAATAAAATCTTTAAAAAAAAAAAAGTTACTCAAATCCAACAATGCGTAAAAATAATTATACACCACATCTAAGTCTGATTCATCCCAGGTATGCAAGGCTAGTTCAACACTCAAAAATCAGTTAATATAATCCATCACATCAACAGGCTAAAAATAAAAATCACACAATTATATTGATAGATACGGAAAAAGCATTTGACAAAACCCAATCCTGTTCATGATTAAAATTCTCAGTAAACTAGGAATAGAGGGGAACTTCCTCAACTTGACAGTCTTTACTATCTACAAAAACCCTACAGCTAACATCATACTTAATAATGAGAAACTTGAAGCTTTCCCAGTAGTATCAGGAATGAGACAAGGTTGTTTCCTCTCACCACTTTTTTTTCAGTCTTACTGAAACTTTTAGCTAATGCAATAAGACAAGAAAAGGAAATAAAAGGCATACAGATTGAGAAGAAAAAAATTAAATGTCTTTGTTCACAGATGATATGATCATCTATGTAGAAAATTTGAAGGAATTCACAAAAAAAAAATTCTAGAACTAATAAATGATTATGTCCCTTGGTTGGGGTTATTGATGGTTATAGGGTACAAGGTTAGCATATAAAAAGTCAATTGTTTTCCTATAGATCAGCAATGAACAAGTGGAATTTGAAATAAAAAAACCCATTACCATTTATATTACCACTCAAAATATGAAATACTTAAGCATAAATTTAACAAAGTATGTATGAGATGGATGTGAGGAAAACTATAAAACTCTGATGAATGAAATCAAAGGAAAACTAAATAAATAGAGAGATATTCCATATGCATGAAAGATTCATATTATCAAAATTTCCATTCTTCCTAACTCGATCAGTAGATTTCATGCAATCCCAATCAAAATCCCAGCAAGTTATTTTCTAGATATTGACGAATTAATTCTTAAATTCATGTGGAGAAGCAAAAGACCCAGAATAACAACTTAATATTGAAAGAGCAAAATAAAGTTGGAGCACTGACATTATCTAACTTTAAGACTTACTATAAAGTTATAGTAATCAAGACAGTGTGGTATTAGCAAAAGAATTGACAAGTAGATCAATGGAACAGAATAAAGAATCCAGAAATAGACCTATATAAATATAGTTAACTGATCTTTGACAAAGGAACAAAAACAATACAATGGTGCAAAGAAAGTCTTTCCAACAAGTGGTGCTTGAAAAACTGGACGTCCATAGACCAAAAAAAAAATGAATCTCAACGTAGGACTTACACCTTTCACAAAAATTAACTTAAAATGGATCACAGACCTAAATATGAAAACCAAAACTATAAAACTCCTAGAAGACAACATAGGAGAAAACCTAGATGTCTTCGGATTGGACAATGACTTTTAAGATACAACACCAAAGACAAGATCCACGAAAGAAATAATTGATAAGCTAGACTTCATTAAAATAAAAATACTTCAGCTCTGTGAAAGACAATGTCAAGAGAATGAGAAGACAAGCCACAAACTGGGACAAAATATTTGCAAAGACCCATCTGATAAAGGATTAAAACTCAATATTAAACTCAATTAAACTTATTAAAACTCAATAAAACAAGCAACCTGATTAACAAATGGGCCAAAGATCTTAACAGATACCTCACCAAAGAAGATATACAGATGGCAAATAACCATATGAAAAGATGTTTCACATCATATGTCATCAGGGAAATACAAATTAAACATTAATGAGATATCACTACACATCTATTAAAATGGCCAAAATTTGGAACACTGACAATACCAAGTGCTGGCAAGGATGAAGAGCACATGAACTCTCATTCATTGCTAGTGGGAATGGAAAATGGCTCAGTCACTCTGAAGACTGTTTGGCAGTTCTTACAAAATCAAACATATTCTTAATATATGATCCAGCAATTGAACTCCTTGGTATTTACCCAAATGAACTGAAAACTTATGTCTACAAAAAAACAAATAAGCAAGCAAACAAGCAAACAAACAAACAAAAACCTACACATGCTTGTGTATAGCACCGTTCTTCATACCTGCCAAGACTTGGAAGCAACGAAAATGTCCTCGTATAGATGATAAATGGTGCTATATCTAAACAATGGAATATTATTCAGTGCTAAAAGTAAATGAACTATCAAGCCATGAAAAGACAGGAAGGAAACTTAAATGCATACTACTAAGTGAAAAAAGCCAAACTAAAAAGGCTACATACTATACGATTCCAACTGTATGAAATTCTAGAAAAGGCAAAATTAAGGAGACAATAAAACGATCAGCAATTGCCAGGGGTTGGTGGGGAGGGGTGAATAGGTGGAACACAGAGGACTTTTAGAGCATACTATTAGAGTATGCATGTAGAGGAGCAGGGGACTTTTATACTACAAAGCATGCCCTCGATTATATTATTTAAGCAATCAATAAACAATTAGATTAATAGAACACAATCCAAACTAATCTGAGATACTTACACAATTCACCTGGTAGAGCTGGTTTAAGAAAAAAAGTCAGAGAAGCAAAGAAAGTCCAGATTAATTGCAAATAGTATGTATCATTGCAAAGGAGCATTTCAAAAGACAATTTTATACGCAACTAGTGATTGAGTATTAGTACTAATTGTAGTGTTCATTACACTACATCAAAAACTAATGATGTACTATACGTTGGCTAATTGAACTTAATGAAAAATAAAAAAATAAAAGTCATAAAGATTACATTGTGGAGATCACAACTACACATGTACAGAATGAATAAAAAACAAAATAACTCTCTAATATTCTGTAAATGGCTAACTGTGGCTTGGGATAAACAGATTTCAAGCACAGCTGTACCTGAAACAGAAAGGTGAGGACTGTGTGCAGTTTCAAATCATGTTAGAAGACTCAGAAGGCTTGGATGTCAAAGGTATAGGTGAAAAGTTTTAATAAAATTGTTTCATAAGGGGCGCCTGGGTGGCTCAGTGGGTTGAAGCCTCTGCCTTCGCTCAGGTCATGATCTCAGGGTCCTGGGATTGAGCCCCGCATCGGGCTCTCTGCTCAGCAGGGAGACTGCTTCCTCCTCTATCTCTGCCTGCCTCTCTGCCTACTTGTGATCTCTCTCTCTGTCAAATAAATAAATAAAAATCTTTAAAAAAAATTGTTTCATAAACTTTGATAGTAAAAAATGCAATATTCTAATTTAAATTATTTTATATGGGAGGTAGGTATTTTGAGTATGTGTGTAAACTACATGAAGCTACATCCAGGGCTCCTGGTGGCTCGGTCAGTTAGCATCTGACTCTTGATCTCAGTTCAGGTCATAATCTCAGGGATGTGAGTTTAGGGCCCACACCGAAGCCTACTTTAAAAATTAATCCATCAATCAATCAACTAAATAAAATCTACATCTATACGTAGACAAGTGACTAAGTCATCTATATCCCTATAAGTTAATATTAGCGTTTTATTTTTTGAAAGATCTTTTCACTGCCAAGTGCAAGTTGCTTCTATATTCAGAGTCTTTCTAAGCTGTGGAAATATAGACACTTAGCTATATTACGGGCCACCATCAAGGCCTGCTTTGGAATTCGCTGGATAGAGTGGATAGCTAGAATCCCCAAGGGGCCTTGTTTCTCTATTCTGGTACTTAGCACAGTCCACTTTCCAAATGGATAGCCTACCTTCTTTGATTCAATGAATTTTCTTGGCAGAAAGAAGGCTGTAAGACAAGTGTACTAATACAAATAAGAAAATGTTGGATGTAGAGGCATGCATTATTCTTTTTTCCAATGTCCATAATCTATGAGTGAGATCTTATCCCTCAGTTAATGGTTGTATATTCAGAATTTTATTTTTCTTGGGTTTTGGATATACTATTATGAGCTAAGGACCTCTGATCGTATGCTCGCATTACTATACTCTTCCCCCACCACCCAACCACCTTCCCCATATGTCTTCTCTTGACCCCATGATTGGGGAGAAAGACACGTTATCAACACCACGTAATTATCAAATGTTCAATCTATTAGGAAGAGATAAATCTATAATTAAGCAAAGTATCAACTTTCCTCTTAAGTACAGGATTCTTACCTAAGTACAACTCTAAGCTACTGTGCCAAAACTAGAGCCCATAAACCAGATCTAAATAAATATCAGTATTTGTGTTGAATATTAGCATTATCAGTCTTTTAAATATGACTGGTACTATCTCTATAGACTTACAAGTATTATACAATTTATTTCTTCACCAAACAAAATCCTTGGCTGTGACTCCATCAAGAATGGACTAAAAGCGAAGAGAGTTCTGTACAACCTCCTCCTCCTTACACCAGCTCATTTTGGGTACAATATCTCTTTCATCCTCCAGAAGGGGACTTGGAGCTCTAATTGAGCACTTTTTCTTTTCTTTTCATTACAGATGTAGGCATCAGTGATGTTGCCAGGCAGGAGGAAGCCCAGCATTCCTCATCACTTTCTTCTGCCAAGTTAACACACCCTTATCAGAGGAGAAAGTACAGCTTCACTAACCCTTTCAAGACAAAGTTTCCCTGAAACAGGTAAGCAAGCCAGCTCTTGAAATGATTCAGGAAAAGCAGACAGTGGAATACCTTGGGTGTGTCAACCCTGTACACTGCTTTTCCCACTTTCCACTGATGCTTTTTTCTGCTTTTTAATTGCCAGCCATGACACCATGATGCCTAGCCCATCTCCAGCCCTAGTTGTGTCCATTCCCTTTTCCTACTCCTCCAAGCCCCTTAGTCCAGAAGACATATGAGCATCCTGCCTACATAAACAAACATTGTAAAATCTATTCCCAACTATGATTTTCAAGAGAGTTACAGCTGGGGAGTGATAGGTGGAGGGGAAGAACAGGGCTTAGAGATTATCTAGTCCAGAGATTGCAAGTTGAAATTCCTAATGGTGTCAGGGCGTACATGAGTAAAGCGGGCCACATATGAGACTATGGGGAGCAGTGAGGACCGTGGCTGTGATAAACTGCCTAAAAACATCCTTCTGAGTCTAACCCAAGATACCTATTTCACAGATGATGAAATGTAGTCCAAAAAAGTAATTTGTCAAGATGAAAATTCAGGTTAGCTTGTTTTCCACGAAATTGGTTGCCCTTAGATAAGAAGGGAAGATTATAACTTTCCCCAAACCTGCAGTTCTCTTATTTGGGGGGGGGGGGGTTTATATAAAACCTGTGATTTAGGGTATTAAAAATGCCATCCTCCTGGATTATGTACCCTCCCAGTCTTACTCTACCCCATGGGCTATAGCCAAGGCTGCATTTGTTCTCAGGAATGTGCTGTCTAGCGAGGATTCCTGGGATGTGATCTGTGGTCAGTGAGAAAGCCCTTTTGATCCCAGCCACAAGAATGCAGCTGAGCTCAGAATCCCTCTCTCCATAAATCAGAGTCCTCCCGGGAATCACTGGGCGTGGCTCCCCACGCAGGTGCCCGACTGCTCCAGAAATCCTAAGGGGGCATTTCCTCACTTTGAAGGTCTTCTAGGAGCTGCTGGAGTAAAAATGGTAAATCCATAATGCTCTGTGTTCACATACAAATTCTTCCCGACTTTCCGGGCATCTGTTTTGTTCATTCCTAGCAGCCAGGTGTGAGCGCCTGTCTACTTTGCTTCTGTTTGTTATTTCGTGTCTAACCTTCAACTCTGAATTTGGCTCAGCTTGTGGACACTGGCCAAAGAGTTGTGTGTGCACACTGCTTTTAATTCGTCCAAGGATGCAGAAGGAAGCAGTAGTTTATATCGTTTAAGAAGTCAGAAAAAGACTGCGGCCTAAGACTCTGGACCCAGACAGCTGACTGAAGGCTGGCTAGCGAATTTGGAATCTCCCTGTGAGCTCTTCCCTTCACCAGCACCAGGCTTTCCCCCACCCAGACCAGCATGAGGTCAGCATGAGATAGCTGCCAGGAAGACTCGTGCCCAGGCCTGGTTTGAAAGGCTCAGACACCCCCAGCAGATATGAAGTTTTTCAATGATTCACACCCCAGGATGTTTAACAGTTCACATTTCGGCTCCCACATCCATGAAGATACAGCAAGAGCAGCATTTACTAAATACTCCATGGCTGTTCGGTACCCATTACTCTACCCATTTACTTTACCCACTTAACCCATTTGGTACCCAAGTACTTTACAGAAATTATCTCATTTAATTCCCACAACTACCCTATGCAGTAGAGTTCTGTAACTGAGTGAAGCAAGCCATAGTCAGCATCATTACACTCTCCATCATATGAGAACAGTGAAGTCAATTTGCCCAAGTTCATCAAACTAACGAATAGTGACGTGAAACTTGGAATGCGCTTACTCTGATTCCAGGGAACCACAAAACTAGAAATGCACATTTCCAGATTGAAATCTCACCAGGTAGGTTACACCTTTGAAATATGCCTGAGCAGTTGTCAGACAGAGAGGCATCTGCCGGGGACTGTGGGGGCTTCCGTGTCACAAGCAAAGAAGGGAGGATAGGGCACCAGTTCTGCTAGGACTCAAGGAGCCCCAAATCCACATACCCCTCATGGACAAGAAAGGGGATGCAGACAGCCTCCTTGTGCTGGTGGCAGAAGAAACAGGTGCTGCAGGGGAAGGCCCCATCCACCTGGGACCAACCTCAAAGGGGTAGGATCAGGTCTGGTAATCTTGGAAAAGCTACAGAGAATATTGTACAAAGCTACAATACAGGAACTCCTAGACACACTTGCCTGGTAGAAAATCTGTCTAGTCCCTTCTGAGTTTCCTCGAGGACAGAGGAGGTCTGGGCACATGTCACCGAGTCAAAGCTAGCCAGGGCAGTATGAGGTAGGTCCCAGAGATGAGGGTGCAATCTTCCCAGGCCTTTCCATCGCCTGCTTCTCTGTCTTCCTCCTCTCCCTGACTCTCAGAAATGACTCAGAAGAGCAGCTAAGGTGACTCAGAGAGATTTCCCAAGAAAACACGTGCATGGCCAACAGAGAGGTGCATTTCCTTGCGGCTATGTTATTTTAAAGGCAAATATGTCTCCAAAATGGGGCCACCATCCTAGGGCTGGGCCAACTCACACTGCGAGCCATTTTTCATGGAGAGAAGCTATTAAAATAAATCCGAGCAGGCCTGAAAATGTTGATTTATTCTTCTAAGAAGCTGGATCACACCGTGTGGAGTGGCGGAAGCAAATAAGAAATTCTGAGACTAGTTGTTGCAAGTGGGACAAACACAGTCGCGGGGGATGCCGGCAGACAGATCCATGGGGCAAGGCCCGTGTAACCGCTCTGTGGGACCAGCACTCCAGGATGCGGAGGCAGCGACCACGAAAGCCCGTCCCTTTTCCCCCTCCCTATCCTGGCTCTCTGCTCCTGGCTGCTCTAACACCTTTAATACTGGAGAGCTAAGAGGAGGTGAAGTTAAAATAATCATCTTAGCTCTTTTAAGTGGCTAAATCAAGGTGACTTCTATAATGACCAAATATATTATAATACTTGTATACTATAATGCAGTTATAATACTTATATAATGACCAATAGAGGTGATGTATATAATGCTCAAAACTATCTGCATAACTGTTTTCCTTATCGTCACATCTAACTCCGTCCTCTCAAAATACTCCAGAAACCTAAGAAAGTAAAACAGTTCCAGTATCCCCATCAACAGGAGGCACAAGGGCCTCCATGGGTCTTACCTTAGTCTTGGGTTGCTATAGCAGAATACCATAGGCTGGGTGGCTTGTAATTTATTTATTTATTTCTCACGGGTCCCTGGGCTGGGAAGTCAATGATCAAGGCACTGGCAGATTCAGTGCCTGGTAAGGAGCAGCTTCAGGTTCAGAGACGGCCATCTCCTAGCTCTGTCCTCACAAGATGCAAAGGGAAAGGGAGCTCTTGGGGTCTCTTATAAAGGCACTAATCCCATCCATGAGGACTCTACCCTCAAGGCCTCATCACCTCCCAAAGGCCCTACCCCCAACTACCATCACATTGGGGATTAGATTTCAACCCATAGATTCTGAGCGGACACAAACATTCAGTCCACAGCAGGCCTCAAGATAGCTTTCTTCTCACCCACTCCTGGGATCAGGCTCAAACAAATGGCTGTGGAGGAACCAGTTCTACTGTGCTTTCTGCCCAGTTCTCGTCCTTAACCTAATCACAAAGTGATCGAAGTGCCTTTTTTTGAGACTTTTTCCTCCCCTCTTTCCCCTTATAGATGCTTCTCCTACTCTCGGGTGCCATCTGATAAGATAATTTATATTAGGAGCTAGGGTATGAGAGACACCAAAGTATCATATTCCGAGAGAGGTAGGGAAATTCTAACCTGAAAGGACATCCTCCAAATGTTAACAGCCAACACCTGTTTAAGAGGGTCCCCTCTTTTATAACATGTGCCTGGCACTAGCTGGGGACGTCAGTGAGCAAGGCCAAATGGCTGGTGGGGGGGAGATCTGGGCACAGGAGAGCACACATCCAGACCTCCGGGGGGGGGGGGGACGGGTTAGGAGGCACGCAGGTGTGACCACAGACAAATCATAGGTGTTATCTCCTTGTGGGAACATTGGGCCTGCTCTCAGAGACTCTCATGATTCCAAAAGAGCCAGAACTATAGATTTTCATGTGAAAGCTCAATATTTTTATGTTAGCTCCTAATTCAGTTGAAAACATAAAAATAAAGTATACCAGGGCAAATAAATCCCATCAACCAGCTGCTGTGGCTCCCAGGTTGCCAACTTGCTCACCCTTGGCCCAGTCTTGCAAAGGTTCATGGTCTCCAGCACCACGTGAAAGAGTTCTGGTCATTAACGGTAGTGAAGAGCAAGGGGATTTTCATGCCCACACCCTGTTTCGGTCAGTGGAGTTGAGGATCCCTGCCCCCAAGACAACAACATAGCCAAGGCTTATTTGAAACACAGGCATGTTCCTGGTGGGCTTGGAGCCCAGGCTTCTACCTACATCTATGCAGTAGAGTACAGCTGCTTCTTCTTGACTTTTTCCTCAGCCTCCAGAAGCCTGCCACCCAGCCACTATGATGCTCAAGACAATCCCAGGTCTGGCTTCAAGATCCAGCCCAAATTCGCCCCGGTCACCCACATTCCTCCCTCACCTTCTGTTCTGGGGACAAATCTGACTTTGGAAAGTTGAGGTCTCCAGCTGCTACCCTCTTACCTCCAATATTTGTGAGGCTGGAAGGATTGAGCCTCTCAATACTCAAGACTACTTCCTTAACTAAGCAAAAGTAGGACAGAAACACTTTCCTACAAATGTCTCAGAATCAGTCCCGAAGTCCCGGAAACGGAGAATAACCTATTTTTCTCCCCAGTAAGGAATGTTTTCACAATACTTCGTGCTCACAGTTCCCAGTTTGCTAAGTAGAACCGTGCTGAATCTCCAACCACACATGTGGCAAAGCGAATGTGCATAAAAGGAAATGTTTAATTCAGTTCGTCGACTTTCTATAAAATTCACCCCTCAGGATTTCAAAACCCCTTCTGAGAAGAGGCTTTCGTGGTAGCTGACAAAGGCTCCTGACAAAGTTTCCTAAATCCAGTTGTCCTCACCAGCCGGTCCCCCTCATCTTCTGGTTGTCCAACCAGCACATTTCCAAATGCTATCGTTTCTCTCTGTGGGACACAGCAGGCTAAATTCAAGTTAAACTGAAGAAAAGAGAAGGAGAAACCCTCGCCTGCCTCAGAAGGTGCCCCCTCCAATCTTATTAGGAAACACAAGGGCTACAAAAACAGGTTTGTTTTAACTCTTACGTTCACGGGCTGAAAGAATAAAAAGAAAGCCAGCTATTGTGTTCATCTTCAGATTAGCCCTCTAGTCTGTCACGGTAATACTGATTAGTAAACAATGTCCATAATTAAACTGTTGTCGGAGACACAAATGCCCCACGAGCCTGAGCTAATGAGGCGGTATTCAACTCCTTTACAAAGGCTAGCTAAATACAATCCCAGGAATGTTAATGCTGCCAAGTATCTGGGAGGCTCTCAACAGTGGGCAGACCACTGAGTTGAGGTGATTAAGTCTCCACAGCCCCCTAGAGAATTCTGTGCCGGTGCTATTTGTTTGTTTAGGACATGCGCTTAGGTACAAGGAATTGGAAATCTCTGAAACCAAATTGAGCACATTGGGCATCAAAGCACCCCAAGTCCTCTACTGAGGCCTGTGACATTCGTGTGCATGACAAGGGGGCAAGGGGGCCACAGTCTCCTAATTGTTCCAGAGACCTTTTAGTCTGGGGGGGAGACTACATGTCTTGGTATTTATGTAATTAATTGCACTGAAATCCTCAGGGCAAGGTTCCCTTGAAGTCTGGCTGTGTGTTAACAAGAGCACAATAGATCTGTTAGAGGAGAGTTTTCCCTTCTTTTTGCTCTGGGAGATAGAATGCTTCTCCATAAAATACCACCGTACTGAATTATTTTGTCTAGAAACCAGAGAATCACATCTGTTCAATTCTAGAGAGTATTCCCACGAGGGATATTTTATTTCCCTTCCTGTTTTTCTTGGATTCTCTTGAAAATTCCAATACGTGGCCCAAATCACATTGTAATAAGAAATATCACGTCGGGGGAGACTTTCTAAAGGAGGAGTCCTGCACACGACCATTTCTGCCGCAGGTCCACATTCATTACACACTCTTACCAGCCCGCGGGCCTCTCCACAACCGGCCCCAGGCTGCCAACATCCCTTCAGTTATTCCTTGAAGCTCCAACAGGGGATCCAGATCCTGCCTCCTGGGACCCAGGGGCTTCCCACCTGGAAGGGTTTTTGATTTTGTTTTCGTTTTTTGTTTTGTTTTTTTCTGCAATGAGATGAGGATGGGAGATAGAGAGCTCTACACACCTGACGTTCTAGCAACATTTCACTGCAGCCTTGAAGATGTCATCAGGAGGTCAAGCTCCCTGGGGGGACAAGATTATGACACTTCTCCACTCCCAGAGATCAAAGGGAAACCAGTTCCCATCACAAAACTTTGAGGAAGGCAGGGAAAATGCTGGACTTGCCACAACTTAGTTCTGTCCATTCATTTATTCATTTGGAAAAGTTGATGCAAGTCCACTGCAAGCCAGGCTCTGGGGAGACCAAGAGGAGCAAATCGAAACAATCCCCTCACTCAGACAATTTATTGCCTACTGGGGGAGATAAGTATTACCCAAATCGTTGCACACTTAACCATGAAAAGTGCTCTGTGGAACAACGACGACAAAACCAGAATGCAAGCAAACCACTTAAGCAGGCTGGTTGTCCTTTTCCAAATCAGTTGAATGCCAAGGGCTAACCAGAGTCATTCCTAGGTGGCGGGATAATTTAGTGTTTTATTTGATTACTGTCTCCTTACGCATTTTTTTTTCCCTTGGAAGCTACATAACTTCATAATTAATTCAGACCCTAGGTGTGGAAGCAAATCAGCTATCTCATCATGAGCCATGGACTTAAACTCTCTGAGCCTCAGTTTCCATACTCTGAGACATGGGTGATGGCAGCCCCTTCCTCAGTGGCTGGCTGTAAGGACTAAATAAGGTGAATATCCAGAACGGGTGCATATTACAGAGCAGATACCTTGAGGATATCTTGTGTCTACGAAAAAATGAAAACATGTCAAGTTACGCGTGGTTTTTGGGATTTTTGGGCTTTGTTTTTAAAGAAGTGACTGCCCTGGGTAATCTCTACAGCCCTAGCACCTGTTGATACAAGGCTCCCATCACTACAATTACCGTCTTCCTTATGGACTACTGGCATTCCTGGTCTCTTGTCGAGGACAACATGCGATTCTACTTTGGAGAGCAGCAGACCTACTCTCTAAACGTCCTCTCATGTGTGTCTTTACAACTCTTCTGTGATGGTTTTCTCTCCCTACAATGCCTCTATTCCAAAGGATTTTGGGGCTGTGGGTATTGTTTGGGATTCAGAGGTTGGGATTGAGGAGAAAAGGGTGGTGACGTTTCTTCTCCACCCTCTCCCCCCAATTCAAGCTCTACCCAAGCCTGAGGTATAATCGTAACTACGAATAGCACTGGTCATGAGACAACCTGATCTTTTGTAAAATGCAGTCATAGAACTTGGCTTGCCGACCTCTTATGACAATGTGTTCCACAGACTTTACGGAAGGCTCTTCAGCTTTTAAAATATGGTTAAGTAAATAAATAACTTACCAGCCCCAAATTCTTAAATACCCCATTTCTTCTGACTTCTGGCAAAACTCAACGAGATGAAAGAGTGACCCAGTCATATACTTTGTCACATAAATATCAGGAACTACTCAACAAAATGCATCCCAGACAGTGTACTGGAAAACATATCTGCCTATGACTCTTTGCTGGTCTTCTCAATCTCCTTCTGGAAGCAGGAATGTCCTAGAAGGAGGTGGGAAAGACGACAAGGCCTTCAATTTCAAGCTAATTGGAAGCTAGAAACATTACTTAAACTTTAAGTAATCATATAAAATACCCTATTTTCATTTTACTCCATCTCAGACATTTTTCATCCACCCCAAAAGATGTGCCTCTTCATTCCCAACTCTACCAAAAAAGAGAAATCTTCTGTTATTGTAAACATGACCCATTACCACTGAAAGTATTGTCTATTGCTTAACTCGTGTTTAAAGAGCCCATTTTAATAGAGGCAGTTTCAACCAAAGCCCATGTCCAAAAGTGAAACTTTCACTGCAGTGGAGAACACAGTGGATTCTCTGCTCCACCATGTCCTTGTTGTGTCCTCACCCAAAGGGTGAGGACAAGAGTAGCTTCCACGAGAGGGTGAGGAAGGAAAAGGCTTTATTATCATGGAGCACAAATTTGAGGACGGGCTAGGGAAAGGTGTCCGGGCTGAGTGTTTGCCTCTCACCCTGTGAAGAAGGATGTGCAGAATACGAAACAAGAGATAATCAGGCCCCAAAGTCCCGACCACGCTCTGGCATCAGTGGCTTTACTCTGAATACTGCCCGGGGTCCCAAGGAGAATCTGAGGCCTGAAGGAAAAGCCACTGGCCTGCCTGAACTGAAGGATGAAGCCAATGTCAGTGCAGACTCCAGAAGCTGTGCTGAAGACCAAGCGCCAAGATATGAAGAGTCTCATTGATTTAGGCAAAGCACTCCAATGGGAGGACACTGCTATCTGCTCTCAAGCATGCATACTCTTCAACTCCCCACTTCACAAAGGAAAACATAGAAGCACAGACTGCAGGAGCACAAAAAGGAACTTTAAAACCAGTTGTAATAATAGAGCTCAATATTATAATTGGGTCCAGCAAGTCTTGAGGTCTCTACCTCAAAAATATCTGGAATCCGGGGTGCCTGGGTGGCTCAGTGGGTTAAAGTCTCTGCCTTCAGCTCCGGTCATGATCTCGGGGTCCTGGGATCGATCCCCGCATCAGGCTCTCTGCTCAGTGGGGAGCCTGCTTCCCTCTCTCTCTGCCTGCTTCTCTGCCTACTTGTGATCTCTTTCTCTGTCAAATAGATAAAATCTTTAAAAAAAAAAAATTTAGAATCCCTCTGCCTCTCTCACCCTCTTACTGCACCTTCTTTTCCCTGTGCCCCCACGAGAGGCTCCATCCTGCTCCCCTACAGTGCCCTGTACACCTGGCAGCCTCTCCACAGGGCCTCAGGGCCGCAGGGTCATCATTCTGAGACATAAGTCAGGTCACTCTCATGCCCAGGCGGACCTGGGACCAGGGTGAGAAGGGTAAGGAACTCACTTTCAGCATCAGTTATGTTCAGGGTCAGATCCTGTCTTTATTTAAAATTGTGATGTTTTGTTCATCGAGGATTTTTCATTCGTTTCTGTTTTCTAAAAATACACAATTGATCTCAATTATTGAATTTGGCAGAATCCCTGGAATTTTGGGTCTTACTTTCCTGACACCAATCCTAGGCCCCAAAGTTCTCCAACCATTTCCTGTACACTCAGAAAAAAACTCCTCTCTCCTTCTTATGGCCTATGAGCCTTGGGTGACAAGGCCACCATCTCCCTCTGAACCCCTCTCTCCAGCCACACTGGCCCCCATGTTTCCATGTTGCTTGGATCCCAAGCACCCTCTGGTTTTAGGATGTTGTGTTTTCAGTGCTCTTTTTCCAAATGTCTGGATTCTCCTTTTGGTAACACTCAGATGTCACCCAAATATCACCATTCACAGGGGTCTCCCCTGACTGATCAAACTGAAGAAAAGCCCATCCAGACCCGGTCAGTCTCTTTGACCCATCCTGACAGATTGTCTTCATGCCACTCGTCAGGGACTGACATTACCTGGTCTGTTTATTTGCTCACCTGATTTTTTTCTATTTCCCCCTCTCCACCCACATAGGAGCAATTAGAGAAAAACCTTTCTTTTTGTTCAGCCTTTCTCCCGAGGGACAGAACAAGATCCGGTGCATGGTAAGAACTCAAATAGCTATCAAATGAATGAATGTACTGTAGCTACCAACCATTTAGGTTAATAATACAAATAAGTGCTCAGTATTTAAAAACTGGACATATTTAAAACCATAAATGTAGTACTTTTTAACCAAGTGAGTAACTGAAAAAGTGGGACAATTTTCCATTTTTTCCTGAAAGTAGTTCTCAGTGAGGAGGGATGGGCACCACAGTATAGCTGGGAAAAAGAATTCCTCTCTTCCGCGTGCTCAGGCCTTCTCAACTCTGTATGTTGGGCAAATCACGTTCACATCTCTCTCCACTTAAGAACCCAATTTCCTTAATGATAAAATTAAGAGGCTAACTGGCAATATGGATAACCAGCCTTGGAAAGCAGTTCACATTCACAGGTCAATTGGTCTCTGAAGCCCTTCCAGTCCGAACATTCCAGACCACTTGAATTTGTAGGTCGCCTGCTCCTGACCTACACAGGTAACAGGAAGGTCTTCTTTGTGATCAGAAGAACGAGCTAGCTGGTGGAGCTTTCCAGCAAATCTCCAAAGAAAGAAAGCCAGGGACTAGAAAGATTTTATCAGTCACAAAAAAATCCCTATCACCAGTCACCCCATGAACAACATAAATAAATATTCATACGGTGATTGAAAATCAGCTTCACATGAAATTTTGTGAGTTTACTATATACATGCGGAACTCAAGGCTGGGAGATCTTATTTATATTACCTTATTTAATCCTTGTAACACCTCTGTGAGATAAGTAATACAGGCCCACAGTCCTTTTTCTGCAATTACAAAAGTCAAATCTCCAAAAACTTAGTTTTGGGAGGTTTATTAAAATAAAAATTTTTATTTTTTAACTCTTTTTGTGGGAAAAACTAGCCTGAGTGAAACGATATGAGTGTAATTACAATTGTTATCTGATCCATTTACTATGAATGCTTATATGTGTTACACGGAAATAGGATGGTGTTTGACTGCAAGGAACTGCAGAGGTATTCCATAATATATATGTACTGTATTACTTCTCTTCAGATAAAATCTGAAAAAAAATCCTCTAAATCCCTGGACATAAGAGGCCCCAAGGTTTTTTGATAAAGAACTGGATATTAAACTCAGTTTTACAGGGGAAAACATTGAGGCATAGATGTAAAAGTAACTTGTCCAAAGTCGCATAACTAGAATATGATAGGGTCAGGATTTGAACACAGGTCTTTTGACCCCGATTCCATTTCTTACCCTTAAACAGCTAATTTTTGAGGAAGGAAGACAAACTATTTATTAAATAACTACAGCATAAAGGGGAAGGTGAATGAGTTCCATAAGAGTGGTACAAATAATTCAAGGAAGAGAGTTTATTTGACTCCATTGTTCCATGAGGGCTTTGTGCTAATATTTTTCTTTTTCACAAATATCACTTTTGTCACAGCTCAAGGAAGCTTGGCCATAGGCATGCTCTTACCTCAGCAACCCCAGGGTAGCAAAGGAGTCCAGAGTGTATCTAATGACTAGTACCCAAAGTGGAGCTGGATATTTGAGGGGCCAGGGGTAGGGGTAGCTGGGGAGATAAATGAGGTAAGAAAATCTGACATTCACTGAAGACAGAGGGGCTGTTCAAATATGGCATCTAAAGACCATAGCAAGCTTGGATTCAGGCAATCTTCGGAATCAAGAAGTCCAATATGGTGGCTGAAACATCAGAGGATTCCAGAGAGCAACTTGGAAGTCAGGGAGGGCAACTGAAGATCTGCTCATGGCTGGGCTGCCCATTGTAACTTATTTTCACTAGTTGTGATAATCAGCCAAGAGTAGTTACATGAGATGAACTGTAGTCACAAAAAGAGATTTGGGTCAGTGTAGGAGGTTAGCTCAGAAGAGTATGCAAGGATTCTTTGGGTTCAGACCTGACACAGACATACTGGATCTGGATCTGATTGAAGACAGAGAATGAAGCACTTCTATTCTGGAAAAATGCTAAGTTAGAGATCCTGAAATCTACCAGCTACAAAAAGGTTTAATATATAAAAGTTTAATATTATCTATCTATCTATCTATATAAAATATAATTATAAGGTATGATTATCTATATTACATATGTCAATAACAATAATACATCACCATGCATTATGCTATATAATTATACATAAGCTACTCAATTATATAGACATACATTAATCAGTTTTAGAAAATAAGTGAAATATCCACAGACCTGCTAAGGAGCTGATGCTGAGACCAGAGAGGTAAAAGAGTTCTAATGCCGGGACTATGTAAGACAGGAAGACAGATTGGAGAGCCATCTGCATAGAGGTAGGAGTCACAAGGGCTTATTCCTTCAGGAAAATGGCAAACTGAAAGCGAATCCATCCAGTGATGGCAACCACAAAGGAAACCGTGGCTCCATTTAGAGGTTAAAAAAGCAAAACAACAAATCATCCTCTGAGATTTAAAAAATCCAAATTGACCATGCATAGCGGTTCAGGATTAGAAATTACATTATCTGTGTGGCCCAAAAAACCTAGAGGATAATTTCATTTAAGATGGACCTAGGTCTGTGGTGCCTGCAGGCATGTAGTAAAGAAGATTGAAAATTCACCTAGGGAGGGGCATCTGGATGGCTCAGTCAGTTGAGTGTCCAACTCCATCTCAATTCAGGTCTTGATCTCAGGGGAGTGAGTTCAAGCCCCACATTGGGCTCCATGCTGGGCATGGAGTCTACTTTAAAGGAAAGAAAGAAAGAAAGAAAGAAAGAAAGAAAGAAAGAAAGAAAGAAAGAAAGAAAGAGAGAAAGAGAGAAAGAGAGAAAGAGAGAGAGAGAGGGAGGGAGGAAGGAAGGAAGGAAGGAGGGAGGGAGGGAGGGAGGGAAAGAAAGAGAGAGAGAGAGAGAAAGAGAGAGAGAGAAAAAAAAGAAAGAGAAAGAAAGAAAGAAAGAAAGAAAGAAAGAAAGAAAGAAAGAAAGAAAGAAAGAAAGAAAGAAAGAAAGAAAGAGAGAGAGAAAGGGAGAAAGGGAGAAAGGGAGAAAGGGAGAAAGGGAGAAAGGAAGAAAGGAAGAAAGAAAGAAAATCCACCTAGAGAAACAAACCCTCCACCCAGGTCTCATGGAGTCCTGTCAGAGATAATGCCAACAAATATGAACTTATGTGAACTCACATTCAAAAATCACAAAATCTATCAGGAGACAAGCACCCATAAACAAGAGTCATTGGGAACAACAAATAATAGAACCAGACCCAGAAGAAAGATTTCAGATAGTGACTGTATCAGATTATAAATGAAAGATAAGTACATTTAATATTTTTAAATAAATGAAGGAATCAAAGCTATAAATAAGGAGGCAGAGACCACCTAAAAACAGATAAAATGGCCAGGCGAATTTCAAAAAGAAAGAAATAAAATTTTCAGTTGTGTTAATAGAATAATTGTTATTTAAAATTCAGTGAAACCACAAGCATACAATCAACCAAATACTGAATGTGGGAAATTGAATAAGACAAGTGACCTGTTTTTTCAACAACTAAATGGCAAGAAGGAAAACAAAGGGAGTGGAAATTGTTATAGAGTAAAAGAGATCTAAGACCTCCACCAAATGCAATGTGAGGATCCTGATTCAAATAAGCCAAATCTAAAATATTGTTTAAAAATTGCATTTATAGAGAATTGTTTGAAGGACAACAAATATTCATTTTTTCCATTCATTTTGCTAATATGGGCTTTTGTCTTAGACTTGTATTGAGGGACAATGTAAGAAACATCCATATAATAGCTATCCACAATTTTTACTGTAAGGATACCATCTGGGATAATGTCCCCTACTTTATAGTGTGGTCTTCATGAAGACTTACATTAGGATTTGCTTTCAAGTCTCCAGAAAAACTGTGCTTCTCCTAACTGATTTGGTCCTATCCCTAGGATACAACTCTTGAAACTATGCCTGTTTTTCTTTCTTACATTGGTCTTTAGGAAATTCAGCGTCCACCTCAAACAGCCTCACAGAACCATATGGGATATATTCTTGTGAACTATTTTATCACGAACTAGCTCTATTTGCCTTTCCCTGGATTCCTTTTACTGTATAGTTTATACTTTGCATATTTTTTGTAATCCACCTCAAGGTTTAAATAAAATTTTAAGCCATCTCAAATTCTTGGTGCCTGCTTTAAAAGGAACTCAAGCTTTATATCTTTATATACATATGTTTGGGGGGTTAGAGATGGTACATGCACTGTACATGTCATGTGGACACTCAACAAAAGTATTTCTGCATTTAGCTTTTCATCTCACTTAAGCTATAGTTCTTTAGAGTCACAAACTGTATCTTTTTCAAGTGTATAATACACATAATGCCTTGCACACTTAAATAATCTGTTTAGGAGTAAGAGATCCAGAACATTATGAAGATCCCACAAAACAATGTAATGCTCTAGGGCTTAATGATGGGAATGAATTCTAAACCACATTCTCTGAAGCAAATGTTTGAATTTGTGCGCCAGATAGATTTTCATGACCTCCTAAGACACAAAGTTCTGAAGATGTAGATAAATATTGATGGGTATTTGGTTAATACATTGCATTCTACTACTAAGTAAATTGAAAATACAGCCCAAATTAATATGGAAGATGCAGATCATGGCAATCTCATGAGACTTCCTCCTCTTTTGAAACCTGTATCATGTCTATGGAAGTTCAAACTCCTGTATATTATTATCCTCAATCATAGCATCTAATAATTTAGTATCTGATTTCATTTGAAATCCCATATATCTCATTTTCCATTTGTATTAGTGTAGTTTCAATAAAACTAGAGGCTCAACAGCAGAGACACACATCATGGGGTCCTGGCAGTTTGAGTCTCAGTTCCTAGGGAACCAGAGCTACCGGATAAATGAGAGATGGGCCAAGCAGGGATGGCACAGGCTACCAAAAACAAAAGCAAGATCTGCATTTATTATATGTTTTTAAAGAATTTCTTATTCCCATCTTACAGGTCATGAAACCAAGGCTCTCAGAAGTTAACATCCCTGAGGGCCATAATTAGAAAGTGACCAAACCAGAATTTGAACCTAGAGATATTTAATTTTAAAGCTTCTTCCGTACTACCCTGCTATGGAGAGAAGTGTCATTAAAAAAAAAAAGTGTTGGGGCACCTGGGTGGCTCAGTGGGTTAAAGCCTCTGCCTTCGGCTCAGGTCATGATCCCAGGATCCTGGGATCAAGCCCTGCGTCAGGCTCTTTGCTCGGCAGGGAGGCTGTTTCCTCCTCTCTTTCTGCCTGCCTCTCTGCTTACTTGTGATCTCTCTCTGTCAAATAAATAAATAAAATAAAAAATTAAAAGATTTTTAAAAAGTGTAAACAATGTGTATGGGAGTTTGGAGGAATGAGAACTACATGGGTAAGAAAGAAAAAAAGAAAGACACTGATAGGAAAGGAAAGGGATATTTGTGAATAACTATCAGGAGCCAAGCACTTTGACAGGCCCTATCTTATCAAAGCCATAAAACCACTTCACTTCATAGGACATTTTTGTCCACAGACAAGATGAGCCTCAGAAAAGAAAAGTGACATCCCCAAGGTCACATAGCCAGTAAATACATAGCTGGGAATCATATCCATACCTGGTGACCCAAAGTCAGGGATTCCAAAGGCCCATTTCTTAAACAAAAAGGACTTCCAAGTTCCTATTTCTTTTTTTTTTTTTAAAGATTTTATTTATTTATTTATTTGACAGAGAGGGATCACAAGCAGGCAGAGAGGCAGGCAGAGAGAGAGGAGGAAGCAGGCTCCTTGCTGAGCAGAGAGCCCGATGCAGGGCTCGATCCCAGGACCCTGAGATCATGACCTGAGCCGAGGGCAGAGGCTTTAACCCACTGAGCCACCCAGGCGCCCCCCAAGATCCTATTTCTATCAAGCTTTGCTCATACCTTGTTTAACCAAATCCCAAGAACAAGGCCAGGAAGTGGTCAAGATTGGGTAATCAGAGTGGCCCTATCCAACAGGACTAGGATGGCCAACCATCCTGACTTCCCCAGGTCTGAAGGGTTTCTCAGGACACAGGACTTTCAATGCTGAAATAGTGAAAATCCTGGAAAAATACAGATAGGAGAACTCAGTGGCTCAGCCAAAGAGGGATCCATTCACCATGGGGTTAATAGTTCCATGCAGAAGTGGCTTTAACATGGCAGCCAAGTAGCAAGGGGTCAGGATGGAGGGGCCTACCCAATAGGGGACAGACAAGAAGACAATGAGATGGGGTTGGGTTCTAGGGATTCAAGAGCCAGTCTAATGAACATGGCCCATTTAAGGTGATTAATTCTCTTAATTTAGGCCAAGAATGCTTTCTGGATATGAAAAGTATTCTTATAGCACCAGAACTGTGCTGACAAACATCTAGGTCAACCCCTTTGTTCAAGACCGAGGGTTTTTTCCAAGCTCTTTGATATCCACCTACATAGCATAATTTTGAAATTTATGGTTTTGAATCTTGGCTTCTCTGTCATGTCTTTATCCCTCTGTTTTAGGCAACCAGCATTCTGGATTTAATCCATCTTATCGAAACCTAGAAAGGCTCCGCACTCATTCATTGAGTCTACTAGTGTGAACTAAAACCAAGTGTCCCTTTTCATCCCAATGTGTTTTCATCTTACTTCATTCCACATCTCCAACTATGAGTGATTTGCTTTCCTAATAATATCAAGAGTATTTGGGATAGCTGTTGGTCGGGGGGAGCAGACAGCTCTCCCTCCCCTCTCCCACCGCCATCTTACATGGAGCTGACAGAAAACAAGTAGTCAAATTCAGAATCCCAATTAATTGGTTGAAAAAAATGGGTAAGGCTTATACTCTTTTGACATTTTTAACTTGGTAAAAGCAGCCATGGAATGACCCCAGGGTAGAGACCCTATCTTTAAACTTACAATCCCCCTAAACTCCTGAGTCCAAACGGGCCAAGCCTGGCAAAAGTTTGGAGCACACTTTCTAAGTGCAAATACCTGGATCGGGCTCAGCCACCAACTAGCAAGACATTCAGCTTCTCTGAGCCTCAGTTTCCTTAGCTGTAAGTTGTCAATTGTCATATAAAGGTACTTGCCCCGGGCTTGTCACCAAAGAGATTATATTAGTTACCTAGAGCTGCCATAAAAAGTACACACACTGGGTGGCTTGAAATAACCAAAATTTATTCTCTCACAGTTCTGAAGACCAGAAGTTGGAAATCAGCAAGTCAGCAGAAGTGGTTCCCTCTGGGAGAATCTGTTCCATGCCTCTCTCCTAGCTGCTAGGCAAGCCCTGGCATTCCTTGGCTTGCAGCTGCTTACGTCCAATCCCGGCCTCCATTATCGCATGGCCTTCTCCGCTGGGTCTCTCTCTGCATGTCCACCCTAACCCAGCATGACCTCATCTCAATCTAACTAATTATGTCTGCAAAGACCCCACTTCCAAATAAGGTCACATTCTGAGGTTCTAAGTAGACATGAATTTTGGGGAGACACTATTCCCAATAAAGAGGCATTCACAAAATAATAACTATCAGTATCAACTTATTTTATTGACAAATGGATGGATGGGCCTCTCATTGATTAACTCAGATCTTTATTGAGTATCTGTAATGTGCCAGGCACAGTAATAAGTGCTAGCGATACCATTCCTGCTCTCATGACGGTTAACAGATAAACAGATCTATTAATAATCTTATAACTTGTCAGATGGTGATAAGAAGAAGAAGAAGAAGAAGGCAGGAGCACGGCATCTAAAACTTCCTACTTGGTCTCCTCCATTCTATCCTATATGCAGCCTTCTTCTCTGGGGCTGTGTTGTCTCAGCTCTTTGTTGTGTCCTTTGTAAAGGATGACACGGATTTTTCTATCTAAAAATGAGAAAACCCACTCCAGATAGCACTTTCCACTACAGTGGGCAAATTAATCATGATTATCCCATGAACTGGAGACTTGTATAACTGAGGAAATCATTCCAAATGAAGGAATAGCTCACAGGGTAGGAGGTAAATCCAATTCCACAAGTGATAATAAGAGAGAGCAAAAAGAGGGCAGTTATGTATCAGGCTGCATGAATCATTTACTATAAATCCAGATGTTTGCAAAATGAAAAACAGGCCAAGCCTGTGACCTTGTGAACTAATGGAAGGACTAGTTAAAATATGATGGGAGAATAAATATCATGGAATTTTGTTTAAGTCATGCAAAGGCCACTTACCTATCTATCACCTTAAAAACACATAGGAGATAGGAAAAATATCTAAAATTTTATTTTGAACTGCCATCAAACTACTTAAAGTTTTTAGCAACCAAAGTTTCAACTATTATAAATCAGGAGCACAGCATGAGTGGCTTGTTATATCATTGTGGAGAGAAAAATACTTTGTTAAGCTTGTTTCCAAGGAAATGAAACGCTTTTCAGACATGTCATTAACGCTCATAAAATTCCCCCAGAGCCAAGTACAGGGCAGATGTTATTTTTTAGAATGGTCACAGACCATCGATAGGAGGAAATCTCATTTAATTGTTTGAGTATTTATTTGCTTATTTATACTTCAAGGCACTAATTTTAAAAAAGGAGTCTGAGGTGATCTGTATTATTAAAACATATCAAACAACGTAGAAGGAACCTAGTTAAAAAATAGTCGGAAGTGAAATGCACGCAGAGAATGAACCTATCCCAAACACGGGCGAAACACCAATAAAGTGGAAACTGTCCATCCTTGTAAATTCATGGAGCAAAGAACCCTGAGGCCCCTCCTAACCTTGTACTACCCCAGAATTTATTTCCACACTGGCCCAGCCCATTACCACTGCTCAATATCCCACCTCAATTTCACTTGTTCTCACCCCTTCTCCTAGACCACACTCCCAGCCATAGCCTCAAATCCCACACTTTCTCCGTACCTTCCCTGAACCATCCCGCTTGGTTACTGGTTGTTTAAACCACTATTCTTGGGGCGCCTGGGTGGCTCAGTCGTTAAGCGTCTGCCTTCGGCCCAGGTCATGATCCCAGAGTCCTGGGATCGAGCCCCACATCAGGCTCCTTGCTCAGCAGGAAGCCTGCTTCTCCCGCTACCATTCCCTCTGCTTGTGTTCCCTCTCTCACTGTGTTTCTGTCTGTCAAATAAATAAAATCTTAATAAAAAAAAAAAACAAAAAACACTATTCTTAGCCTCTGCCCATCTCTCCCATTTCCTGGGAAATGACATCCCCACCTACCATGCATTCCTACCTAGTTCTTCTGTCTTCATTCATACTGAATCTACCCGCCTCTAATCTGCTAACCTCGCCTTTAGGTTTGCAAGAATTTCCCGTCCCTACCCAAGAGATTATCCTGGAAGCATTAAAGGCACCAACAACAGTCCGGTTTTCACGGTTTTTGTTTTTTTGTTGTTGATGGTAGTGGTTTTTTGGGTTTTTTTGTTTGTTTGTTTTTTGGTTGTTTTTTTTAACTTAAACACAGCCATTTATTGTTAGGGCAAATCTACATTCAAGTTGGTTTTAACACAGACACATCAAAAGGGAGAGGCCCTGCCCCACCACAGTTTTGTCTTCCCGACATCAGCAAGAGCTCAAGTTCCTCCGCGTCACCCAGCAGCTGGAGGGGACGGAGGAGGACTCTTGAATGCCATCTGCCTGAGTTTGGTTTTTGGTTTTTGGTTTTTGGTTTTTGGTTTTTGCCTATGGTAGGTAGAACCATGAAAAAGCCTGTGAGACCTTGAAAGACAATTCTGAACTCTGCACTCTGTTCCCTCACAAAATCACTCATTAAGTAAATATTTATTGAGCCGCGTTGGGTGAGAAACTACTTGACATAATGGTAACCTCCAAGTACCCTACCAAGCAAGCTCCCCAAGGGGTCAGGGAACAGAAAGGCTCTTAGACTACATTAATATGTTTGAATCACGTGGTTGGTTCATTAAGTAAACTCAAAGCACATAGTGAAAAGCAAGGGAAAAAGATATGGTGTAAGTTATCACACTTAGGCTAGAGCGCAAGCAGGGGGGAAGAAACTACATGAGCTGAATTATGGGTTCCGCCTTCTCTGTGGATGGTATTGGTGTGAGGATCAGAGTTAGTGTGGGCAAGGGGCCTCATAGGTGACGGTGCCTAGACTCGAGGGCACACACAGAGCAATCCTATCTGGCCAGAGCTGTAGTCTGGTGATTAGCCTGTTGAGCGGCTGTGGATGATTATATTTGTACTTCTTGGGGAGAGGACACACAGGCCAAAATAGGCATATTGATGAGTATCCAAATTAAGACCTCATAAATATTCAGTACCTTCTTATATTCAGTGTATCATGAATATTTGGTAACTGCTTGGTCCACCCCTTTCCCTGTGCGTTCACACAAATATGTTCTGCTTAATTTGTCAAACTGCTTACTCTATGCTTAGCAAATCTTAATGAGTTTCATTCACTTCCATTTGTCCTCTTCTACAATAGAGCTGCACATTCCCAAACCATACGGCAAAATGCACGTTAGGAGCAATTACTGTGTTTCCAGCTCTGGGGGCAGGAAGATAAAGCACGGAGCAGGAAGCAAATGCTTAGAGAATGAGCATTTGGGGACATAGGCAGGAAAGACACCTTCCCGGGCTGCCATGTGAGGCAAGACTTCAACACTGAGTGGGATATGCCCTGGAGAAGCAGACAGTCTGGGCCTTCCAGACAGAGGAACAAATGGCTGAGCAAAGGCACTGAGGAGCGACAGGGAGTGGTCCCTGAAGCAAACTAGAGCATCAGAACAGGTGCCTGGAAGCTGGGGTTGGAGAGAAGACAGGTAGTGGCAGAAGGAAGCTCCATATCCAGCCAGAGTTGGACGTCATTGAGAATATGGGCAGCCACCCGTGAAGGCTGTGTGCCAACGCAGGAGTCCCAGACGAGGCTGCAGGTTAGAGGCTCTGGTAACTAACTACCTGCCGTGTTTCGGAAGTGGTGAAAAGCTAATTGACACAGGGCAGGAGGGAGGAGGCACCACGTCCAGCAGGCGGAAGAGCATGGTACTGGGAGACCCACCTCGCTTCAGGCTCTCTGCTGCCACAGAGCATTGCGGGCTCTTTGTCAGAACTGTCTCAAAGTAGATGAAGAGGTTTGCACTTCGTTTCCAGCCACTGATGGATAATCTCCCCCGGTGGCGGACAGAGTTCTACACCATGTCATTCCACATGACCGTTCCTATTTGGTTTCTTGGGGAACAGGGGTCAGATTCAGAGCTCAGTTTTGACTTCCCAAAGGGGCCCCTTTGCTCCACTCACTACAGATAAACAAATCCTCTTTCTGGGCCTCTTCTCAACCAGAGCTGATTAGATTCTATTTATATTGGTGATAAAAAGGTAAACATATCTCAATTTCTCTAAATATTTACTGATAGACTCATAAGAAGCTAACTAGTCTAACTCCTAATTCCCATCCTACAACCTGGAGGCAAAGGGGAAGCTGCAGGAAAGAAAGAAAATAAATATTTGTGAATTATGCATAGCATGCTTCCTAGCTCTTCAAGCCAACTCAAATTGCAATGGGCTAATGCATTTTCTTATTCATTCACTCAGCAAACATTCTTAGAGCCCTTAATGTGGGAGCAGCACATGTATTTCACACAATGATTCACCACATGAAGGCCAAGGAGGACTCATATGACGCAGTTTAATTAAATCAGAGATGGAAGGACCTTAAATTTATAAAGCTTAAACCTTGGGGCACCTCTCTAGACTAGGTACTTTCCAAGACCCTGGGAGGGAACTTAGCAAAAAGCTTACATAGTTGAATGGTTTATGAAATGTGCAAATGTATAATATTTTAACTGCACTTGGCTTAAATCCATTATATACTTCCATTTTGACTTTCCTTCAGCCACACTTAACCCTCAGTTTGGGTGTTTTCTTCCAAGTGGCTACTGGCATTTTGGGGAACTGGCTAAGAAGTTAAATTGAGGGCACATTTGTGTTTAGCAGGAGAAATGTATGCACAGTCATTACTAACCATCCCAGTGTAGGACCTCATTCCAGGAATGCTCCTCTACCCATTGGGCTGGCTAGCTCTGCATCAAGACCACAGCCGGGGGCCAGAGGTCATATGATAAACTGAATGTGTCCTCCTGAACCCCATATCCCAAGTATGTGAGTAATGGGAGAAACAAGGTTTGAAATGTAAGGAGCCAGAAGCCAGTCCATGGAAAATTTTTCAGTCATCAGATGTATAAAACTAAGTCCTTTGGACAGTGAGGAGACAGGGACAAGCCCTCAGGATAAATTATTGCCAACGTATGCCAGGTCTGCTCTGGGAGTGCTAGAAAACTGGGAATGAGGTACATCTACCAAGTGAAAAAAGAAAAAGGAAAAAGAAAAAAAAAGGCGGCGGGGTGCCTGGGTGGCTCAGTCGTTAAGCGTCTGCCTTCGGCCTAGGTCATGATCCCAGGGTCCTGGGATCGAGCCCCGCATCAGGCTCTCTGCTTGGCAGGAAGCCTGCTTCTCCCACTACCATTCCCTCTGCTTGTGTTCCCTCTCTCGCTGTGTTTCTCTTT
The DNA here is from genome assembly GCA_028646535.1 of Procyon lotor. Taxonomy (NCBI): domain Eukaryota; kingdom Metazoa; phylum Chordata; class Mammalia; order Carnivora; family Procyonidae; genus Procyon; species Procyon lotor. The sequence goes on from CM053609.1 coordinate 82,933,289, forward strand.
GTCAAATAAATAAAATCTTTAAAAAAAAAAAAAAAGGCGGCATTGAATGGAGAAGGATGGAGAGGGAAAGGAAAAGATGGCTTTGCTCACCTGGGAGGATTTTATGCTCTTGCTAAACTAAGTGACACAATGTAGCTATGGTGTAGAGGGTTCTCTTTAGTCCTAGAACAGGATTCTTGATACAAAATTATGCCCAGTGGTTGGAGCCACACATATGCAATGTGGTACCCTAGAGTATCAGATCCTACCTCGGTCACCATTTGTGGTGCAGTTTTGACTTATTTATATGAGTCATATGAGTCATGGGGGCCCTACTCCCTTGACTCTGAAACCAAAAGAAGAAAAGTCTCTGGCCTCAATTCCAGAGTCATGTTGGCTGAATGCCAGAGCTTACTTTTATAAGTGAGTCTCTAAAACTGTGTCTCATAATTTCACCAGCCAAAAACCTACCTCTACCTTCCCCAGAGGTATCTACCTTCCTATTCAGAATACATTAACACATGGTCCTGTCCCCTGAGTCCTCAGCCTGGAAGCCCTTTCCATCAGAAGACAGTTGGGGGCACCAAATGGCAATAGTAAGTTTTCAGGCCACTTTGGAAAGTTCGGTCCTTCTGTGCTCTGATGGACTTCCAGAGCATTACCAGCCAACAGCTGCAGGCCCCCTGGTCTCCTCGTGGGAAAACGTTATTCACGCAGCTATGATGTATATGCCTCAGACGTCTAAGGAGAGCAGATAGACCAGAAACTTCCGTAGTAATGAGTGGGAAGTACAGTCTAAGAGACTCAAGACATAAAAAGCATGAATCACCACAGTATCTGTAGCTCACTGCTTAATGACGCCTGATGGAGTTTCTTCCACGTCTTCAGCCCCAGTCTGGTGGACAGCGCTAGTACAAGCGCTCCTCTACACAAACATGAGTGTCATTTAGAACGGGATGCTCTGGGCAGAAAGCCTGATTCGGCCAGCTTAAACAATAAGGAATTAACGATCTCGCATGACAGGAAGTCAGAGGTAGGATGATTCTAGGGCTGGTTAATTCAGCAAGTTTTTCCACTCCACCATCCTGAGTGGTATGACCTTCCAGATTGGCTCCCCCTCATGGCGCCAAGAGGCCACTGCAGCTTTAGATGATAGAAGCCGAAGGCATTGTCTGGATGGCCAAAATGGGTTGGCTTCCTCTCACTTGTGTCTTTTTCTAAAGTCAGGTTTATGAATATATGAGTGGCATACAGTAAAATTCAACGGTTTTAAGTGTACAGTCTGGTAAGTTTGACAAATGTATACAGTCATGTAACAACCAAGGTGTAGAACATTTCCACTGCGCCAGAAAGTTCCGTCATCTCTGTTTGTAGTCAGTCTCCTCCCATCCAGCATCTGGCAACCACTGATCTAATTTCTGTCCTTATAACTTGCCTTTGCAGGGATGTCATATAAATGGAATCATACATTAGGGTTAGCTATTTGGGTCTGGTTTTTCTCACTAAGCATAACACGTATGAGCTCCAGCCATATCATTGCATATATTGTGATTTGCTCTGTTTTATTGCTGAGTGGTATTCCATTGTATAGATATACCGTAATTTGTTTATCCATTCAGCAGTTAATGGACATTTGGGCTGTTTCCAGTTTTAACTATTATGAATAAATCTGTTGTAAATATTCACAGACAGGTCTTTATATAGATGTCTGTTTTCATTTCTCTCAAGTAGATCTTTAGGGGTGGGATTGCTGAGTTGGAAGGTTAATGGACACTGCTTTTTAAGATCAATAAAACTTTTCCCAGAAGTCCCTATGTATCTTATTGGTTAAAACTGAGTCACAAACCCCTGCCTAAACCAATCTCTGGCAGAAAGAACAGAGAAAAAAACTCATCAAAACCCACCTAAAAAAAAAAAAACAAAAACAAAAAACCCTCCATAGCTATAGGGAAAGTACAGTCTTGCCTGACCATATATTTTCCCATGGGAAAAAAATCCGGGCTCTTCTAACAGGAGAGAAGGGAAAAACAGGTTTAGTCAGGCAACCAATGGTGACCCACCCAGGAACCACCCTGCCTCTGGATTTCTTATATTAGATAATTAGTTCCTTATTTCATACGCCACTTGAATCAGATTTTCCGCTGAAAGTGTCCTCAATGGCTTCCATGTGACTGCCTGTGGCCCTTAGACAATCAGAGGGGACAGTCATGACCTGCATCTCAAAGCCAGGGGGTCCTGGCCCCAGCCAAATGGACTACATGCTGGTCAGCGGCCCACAAGGGGCTCCACGAGGTGCTTCACTCTAGGTCTGGCTCCACTGATCACACAAGTCTCTGGGAGAATTTAAGCTCAGGACAGAGGGAAAGAGACAGGCAGTCGAAGAATGGCAGCAGACTCAGGAGACCAACACAGAGAAAGCCAGCAGAAGGCATGAGGGAAGGAGGGTGGAGGGATACTGCGTCAGAGTGAGAGAGTGATCCCGAGCGAAGAGAAGAGCAGCCACAGAGATCAGCCGGGTCGTGTGTTGGACCCGGTCACACTGCCACAGCTGCCATGTATCTGGAAAGGTCTTCTGTTTTCGCTGATGCTGCTGAGATGACTGCCAGTCTCTTTGGTTTCCTCACGTGTTCCTCTAAGAAGCGGCCACCTGAGATGAGCACAACTGGGTCTGTCCTCTTCCCCCAGAACTTGCTTACTTCAAAATCTTCAAAATCTTCTAATCACAATGCGCCTGAATGCATCACGGAAGGCCAAAGTATGTAATGAAAACTGGACCACAAACACAGCAACAACCACGTCCCTCCTGTGCACTGCCAGCTCCCTGAGAGGGCAAAGATCGATGCATGTGATGGTACAAACCAGAGGTCCCTGAGGGCTAACTCGGTGCTGGGCACCGTAGTAAGCCCCTCACACAGGTTAACTCACTGAATCACTGAATCCTAAAAGCACTATGATATAGGTGGTACTCTTTTTCCCATTTTTCAGATGAGGAATCTGAGGCCTAACACTAGTAATCTGCCCAGCTTTCATGGCCAGGGAGTGGCAGAGCCTATGACCAGGGGGCCCCGATGGGGACAGTGCACGGAGAAGAGCCAGAGAGAGCAAAAGGGTATCTCAGTCCCAGTGGCAGGCGAGGAGGACACCTGGCCAGGGAGGAATTCCAAAGGCAAGATCATCCAGACCCCAAACTTACTATATGGACTCACATTTCAAACCATCCAGCCCATGCGAAATGTCTCCCTCTTCAGAGTTCTGGCCAGGGATCCAACTGGACCTCAGGCCAAGAGGAAGGAAGCTATTTAGACTTGAGGACTTGTTCTCGAAGGCCTCATGACTCCAAGTGTGGACTGCGGCCCAGGAGCATGGGCATCAGCTGGAAGCTTGCTCGATGCACAAGATCTCAGGGCCCCCTGGAGACACAGGAAATCTGTGCGTGTGTTTGACAAGACCCAAAGGTGATACCTACGTACTCAAGATTCTGAGGTGCTCTGCTCTAAAGAGACCTGCAGTCTTCGGAACAAGGGATAGAGGTTAGGAAGAGAAGAGGAGCCAGACCCTCTCTTATTTTACCCTAGTCCAAATCTAACTGGCCAGTATATTTTTCGGACCTTGTATCGCATGATGCCAGGATGAAGCCACCTCTGCACTATGGGGTTGGTATTTTCAGTGCCCATTTAACAACAAAAAATGGAATCACTTTTTTTCCCCTTATGAATGGCTTTCCTGAATCTCTTCTATATGTCTCATCAATTCTCCCTGGCTCAGTGTGGTTTTGTGTGTGGAAAAAGCAGAGCTTAAATGCCAGAAGGAAGGGATCAAATTCCCTATCCTCTTGCCAACCAAGAGCACATTTACTAGTCTCTTCCCTCCATTAAACGTTAAATGATGTTTATGAAGCACCCACATGGGCCTGGAGCTTTTCTCAGGGCTTGGGGTTGCCAGGTGGCCAACATAATGGCCTTACCCTTTATTTGAACTTTCTACTCTGGTGTTCTTGGAGGCTCCGTAGGAACATGAACAGGCTCACATTTAAAGTAAGAACCAAGAAGGGGGATATATACCACACATGAGAAATAGTCGCCAGTTCTTGATCAGGTAAATCGTGAGCTAAGACGGGTCAGTTTCATCTTATCCCCATTCATCCCTATGAGCTCTGTCCAACAGCTGTCTTCAACCTCTCCGGCCATCACCCACCCTGAATGAACCCTGCCAGCTTCTTCCTGCTTGAGGGAAAACTAGACAACCCAGGAAGTCCTGAAAAGGGCGTCAAAAGAGACTGACTTTTCCTATTAAAATCTCTATGACTGAGTGACCAGACTCACCAATTCCATATTGGGGTTGGTGATTCTACAATGAGGAAGTACACTTCTAACCAGAGCTGACCTGGAAAATCTAGATCAGACAGTCACTGTAACCACAAACTAGATAAGTATAAAAATGGGCATTTTATCCTAACACATGAGGAAAGGAGATAGGCTTCTCTAAAGATGAATCGCATCCTTTCTTTTGTGTCCGAACCTGAGATCTTTCTACATCTTGTTCAGTGTGTCAATTGCTATATGAGCCCAGGGTGGGTAATTATCTTCCTATCATCACCAGGAACTAAGCTATATAATATATAAAAGTAGACTCTTACATCCTCCTGCTTTACAAGGGCCATTAGTAAACTACACATCCACTCCAGAAAAAGCACCCAGAGACTCCTTCCCAGAAACTCATCTGCAGAGAAGGCAGGAAGGAGGAGCACAGGGAAAGCTTGCAGACCACCAGACTCTTGCCCTCCTCTCTCTTGGAATCTGTGGCCCGAGTTCAGGAAAAGGCTTTCAGGCCAGTAATGATGCATCCAACACCACAGGAATGAGATTTGCAGGTGTGAGTGGGAGGCTGCACGGGCAAACCCAGACGAATGGGAACGTGGGGACAGGAGGATTTCTGGGGCACAAGCAGAAGCAAAAGTTGTGCTTAAATGAGCAAGAAGAGGACGGATGCCTCTTCCTGAGAGAGGGTGGGCGGGTCAGGCCGAGAGGCAACACAGAGCTCTGAGCTACCCAAGCTTGGAGCTGCTGCTGCTGGGGAAGGATGCCGCAGGATGGGAGACCACCTCATCACATAGAAAGAGTCAGAATCAGGGGCGCCTGGGTGGCTCAGTGGGTTAGAGCCTCTGCCCTCAGCTCAGGTCATGATCTCAGGGTCCTGAGATCAAGTCCCATATTGGGCTCTCTGCTCAGCGGGGAGCCTGCTTCCCCCTCTCTCTCTGCCTGCCTCTCTGCCTACTTGTGATCTCTCTCTCCCTGTCAAATAAATAAATAAATAAATATCTTAAAAAGAGAGAGAGAATCATCTGGCAACTTGAATAGTCTGCCGAGCCCTTTGGCTGTAACTTCGCCGCCGCCCAGGGAAGGAAGCGATCTTGATAGGTCAGACCCAGGAGAGTGAATGAACAGATATGCCAAAGTCACAAATGCTTGCCACGTGCCGCATAGTAGGACCTCAGTAATTAGTTACTGAGTGACTGGGTGAATGAGCCAGTTAAAGTTTTGGAGCCAATCATTTGGTCCAGGAACTATATCCATTCATTTGTTCATTCAGCACATACATTCTGCGTGTACCTTTTTTTTTTTTTAAAGATTTTATTTATTTGACAGAGAGAAACACAGCGCGAGAGGGAACACAAGCAGAGGGAGTGGTAGCTGGAGAAGCAGGCTTCCTGCCAAGCAGAGAGCCCAATGTGGGGCTCGATCCCAGGACTCTGGGACCATGACCCGAGCCGAAGGCAGACGCCCAACGACTGAGCCACCCAAGTGCCCCCTGAGTGTCCCTTTTATGTCTTAAACTGGGCAACTAGGCATCAGTGAACAAAACAGAAACGGTCTGCCCTCCAGATCTTCTGGTAGGGAGACACAGACAAATAAATACACAAGCAAATAATAGTGAGGTGATATATAACCAATAGCAAGTGCTACAGAGAAACTCAAATGCAGGATTAGACTAGAGCAGAGGTCAGCAAACTTTTTCTTGAAAGGGCCAGAGAAAACGTTTTAGGTTTTGTCAGCCAAAGGTGGTCCGTTGCAACTACTGAACTCTGCCACTGTGGCATGAAGGGACATTATGTAAATGAACAAACCTGGCTGCGTTGAAATAAAGCTTTATTTATTTATAGACACTGAAATTCAAATTTCATATGATTTTAATTTATAATATTTTAAAATATAATTATAAAAATTCTATTTTCATTTTAATTTAATTATATTTTATATAAATTTATATAAATTTATATAAAATATAATTTTAAAATATTATTCTTGTCTTCTTTTTCAACCATTTAAAAAAATGCAAACACCATGCTTAGCTCTCAAGCCATATAAAAACAGGTTGATGGCCAACTCTGGGCCCTGGGACACAGTTTGCAAACCCCCAGAATAGAGTGTCAGGGCAAGAAGTGAGGCCCTACGTGGAAAGGGATATTTGAGCTAAGACTAAAATGAGAATAAAGAACCAGCCAGGCAAAGAAAGGAGGGAAGAACATTCCGGGCACAGAAAGGGTGGTACAAAGGCCTTACAGAGAGAATGAGCTTGACGTGCTCAAGAAACGAAGATGATCAGAGTAGCTAAGGTACAGTGAACAAGAGAGAATTATATACATCCGCGGTGCTCTCCACCATTGGCAGTGGATGAACGGCTATGAGGGGAAATGGATCTAGAAACTTCCGTGTTCCCACTAGGTCATGGTATGGAGATGTAAGGAAGAACATAACGCTGGTCTTTGTTCTTATCAGCCAGGTGTGGATCTTCCTGTTTGAGAGGCACACACGGTGAGCTTGGACCAACAGGCACATCTTTACACAAAATGGATTCTGATTCTACCGGCCCTGGTTTCTCTTCTGCAGATTTCTTTACTGCTCAAGATTAGTCCTTCTTAGATTTTGAACAACAGCATCTTTCTGGAAAAATGTGGGCAAAGCAGCTCCCAAATTAAGATTGTGTTGGTTTTGTTTTATGCATAATGGCCTAACTAATATGCATAACTTTGGGGTTTACAACATTAGGCGTGTTATAGACCATGTGATTCCTGGGTTCTAACCAACATGGGTCACCCTGGGGCCTTCCACATGACTGTCATTCTATAATCTCATTAAATCCAAATTATCAGAAGTCTTCTGGAATTCCGTTTCCAGAAGGGAAATGGACAACTCCATCCAGAAATCACACACCAAGACAACTAGGGCCACCACTGAAAACTAAATGGAAGCAGGTTCTTGGAAGCCCCTGCTACACCTTCTTCATCCCTTCTCTATCCCCTCTAGGGGTAGAGCAAGAGGGGGTGAAGGGAAGCCAGACCCGGGTGAAAGGAACTTGTCTTTGCAGCACATTCTCCTGATTCTTTGGCTTCTGGGCCCTACAGCCTTTGGACCGGAGTCAATTCCTG
>CM053609.1:82940793-82955680 GCA_028646535.1 Procyon lotor
AAATAACATTTGTCACACAGAATTAAGGCACAGAACAGCATCTCAACCCTTCAGGTCCCCAATTGGGGGGCAAAGCAACTCAGCAGATTTCAAGTCCTGGCGGCATCAAAAAAGCATCTGCAATCAATTACCACCTTTCCCCCTGTTTCTCACCATCCTTTGCTTAAAAATGGCTAACTTATTTTTTTCTCTCATATCCTTGTAAAAACACATGCACACAGCAACATACACATGTGCTCCCAGGCTGAAATCACAAGTGCCAAGGCCCTACCTGGAGAGAACGTTTATGACTGGGTTATACATCCCCGAAAACAGAGGTTTATAATGGAAACACTGACAGATCATTAACTCTAATAGCATAAACCGAGGCACAGAATTTTCACGTTGCCTCCATTTTGTTTGTGTCAGCAGGATTTCCAGACCAGAATCTGGTTGTAGCTCATGAACTGTACCCTAATGTGTTAAGGCAAATTTGAGGGCAAGAGGACAGCCTGGAGAAAATGGCTCAGGTGTAAGATATGCTGTGATGTTTGCATTTAGTGATGATCACAGGAATCTCAGCATGGGGAAGACACCATCTGCTCTAGAAGCTTAAATCCCTATCAACTATTCATCTCGAATGATCGATTTCTCCTTGCCCCAAGTGTAACTTTTACTGATATAAAGAAGCAATGAATTGCCTGGCTGGTTCAATTGGTTGAGCATCGGACTCTTGGTTTCGGCTCAGGTCATGGTCCCAGGGTCATGGTCTCAGGGTCATGGCCTGGAGTTCCAAAAGAAGCCTGGCATCAGACTCCATGCTCAGCAAGGAGTCTTCTTGGGGATTCTCTCTTTCTCATCTTCTCCCTCTGCTCCTTCTCTCTCTCTCTCTCTCTCTCTCTCTCTCTCGCCTCCCCCCATAAATAAATAAATAAATAAATAAATAAATAAATAAATAAATAAATCTTTTTAAAAAATAATAAAGAAGCAACTTAGAGCAACAAGCTAACAGTTGATAAATCAGAACTATTTCTTACCAGAGCTCGGTTCTGTCTGGTTCTTGTGCTCTCCACTAACTTCATCCCCAGGGCTTAGAGCATTGCCTGACATATAGTAAATGCTCAGTATATATTTGGTGCTGTGTGCCTAGATGGATGGATCAGTGAGCTAATGAAGGAATCGGGAAACAAATCTCTATTGGCCTCAGGTTGCTCACCTGTGGTTCAACAAGGTCAGATTTTCCCAACTCTGGTTGCACAATGGAATAACCTTGAACCTCTTTATAAAAATACTAATACCCAGAACCTACCCATGACCAAATGAGTCAGAATCTCTGGACATGGGGCTTGGGCATCAGTGATTAGAAAAACTCCCCAGGTGTTTAATGTAGACTGGATGATCCTAAAATTCCTTTCTGGGGTTAAAATTCTATAGATTTGGGGGAACCTGGATGGCTCAGTCGATGAAGCGACTGACTCTTGATTTTGGCTCAGGTCACGATCTTGGGGTGATGAGATTGAGCCCCACATCAGGCTTTGCTCTGGGCGTGGAGCCTGCTTAGGATTCTCTCTCTCTCTCTCTCCCTCTGCCCCTCCCAGCCACCCTCTTTAAAAAAAAAAAAAAGAGGGCACCTGGGTGGCTCAGTGGCTTAAAACCTCTGCCTTTGGCTTAGATCATGATCTCAGGGTCCTGAGATCAAGCCTTGAATCAGGCTCTCTGCTCAGCGGGCAGCCTTCTTCCTTCTCTCTCTGCATGCCTCTCTGCTTACTTGTGATCTCTCTCTGTCAAATAAATAAATAAAATCTTTAAAAAAGAAAGAAAGAAAAAGAAAGAAAGAAGGAAGGAAGGAAGGAAGGAAGGAAGGAAGGAAGGAAGGAAGAAAGAAAGGAAAGAATTCTATAGATTTTAATTTGAGTCATAAAATTCAAGGCCTAGAATTTGTTTCTCCCCAGCTGAGAGAGATAAGAGGAGTGAAATGACACCAAGAAATCATGTTTAGGAAATAATGACCATTTATTGGCTTCCCTGGGGCCAAGCCTTGTGCTTGGCATCTACTACGTGCAGTGCAATCCCCCTGACAGGTGACATTATCTCATTACCCTTGTTTTTCAGATTAAGAACTTGAGGCACAGGGAAGTAAGCTATCCAAGGGACAAGGAGATACCCAAGGAAAGGCAGACCTCCCGAATTGCCACGGCATGTTGTTGGTCAACTCCTTTTCAAACTCGGTGGTGCTCGGCATCAGGCAAAGAGTGGAGGAAGAGAGAGAAGTGAAGACTTCAGAAGACACCCGGAGAAACTGTGAGGTCTGGAGAGGAGGAATTCCCTCCCAACCCTGCTCCTCTCCAACTTGAAAAAGGACCATCCTGCCTCTCCCCCAGGCCTGGGCCAGCTGTCAGAGATGAGCCCTGATAAAGGCCCTGGGCCTCCTCCTTGAATTCCTTTGTTCCAGAACCCATCCCATTAGAAAAAGGTCACACATCTTTGGCCCCTTTTAATTTCAGGGGTGGAGAGGTAAAAGCGCATTCGGGGAAACATGTGCAATTATGAGCAATTACTTAAACGGCTTTCAGACAAGCCTTGGCCCTCCACCAGCAGGCAGAAGGGCGGGCGTCTGGGTTTTGTAGGGCGGGAGAAAGGGTAAGAGGGTGGGGGCAGGGGCGTGAGGGGAGAGGGGGGAGGGGAGACAGCAAAGCCTTTTGTCACTAGGCTACAAAAAAAAAAAAAAAAAACCCATCGGTATTTCCTGCCACTGGACTAGCTGACACTAACCAGCCCCAAGCAGGGGAACTATTCACTTAAAAGTCATCGTTTCCTTTACTTATCTGCCTCTAAAGAAACAAATCTATTAGCAGCAAGAAATCACTTCAACGGCTTGAACTAAGTGCTTCTCCTGCCGAAAGTGCCCAAGGCCTGCCTTCAGCTCCCACCAGCCATCCCCTGCCTCCACTCTTCCCCAGGCAGCAGCTTTGAGCTGGCCCGTGTTGGGGTGTCTCGGGCCACTACAGATAACAAGGGCCATTACGTTCCAAACCCTTCCCCAACCTCCTCCCCTCCCTTCCGCCAAAACCCCAAACTCAATTTCTCCCCGGCAGATCAAAGGCTGCCCAAGCTACGGGAGAGCTCGCTCGATCAATAAACTCTTGACACAGGAATAAACAGAACGATCCAATATTTTCCTCCAGGATTTATTGGGTCCGTGGAAGAGCAGTGCATTGCTATCCCTTTCCTTTTGAGAACCAGGGGGATTTGAACCAGTGGAGTTCAAAATAGTCTGCTCTCTGAATTAAAAAAAACAGAAATGCCCAAGGAGCTCCAAGAACACTTTTCTGGTGTTTTTTGGTCTTCAACACACAAACGGTGAGAGGAAGCTGGTAGTACAGTTGGACGTTTTGAATCTTCCCAAAGCAACTTTCCTTCCGTTCCAACTAAGTTTATGAGAGTTACAAAGAGCTGCATACACAGGTAGGTCTGATTTTAACAACTCATTTTGCAATTTAGGACGTATAATAAAAAATGTATATGCTTCTCTCACTGTTCATCCTAAAGAATTCACAAGTACTTCACAGACAACCATCCGAAACTGTGGACCCAAAGGCACCACAAACAAACAAAAAAATTAAATCCAGAATGCCGTGCATTTGGGACATACCAATTGTTTTTAAACCCATGAGAATATTCATTTAAAAAACCAATGCCATTGATTCCTACATCGCTTTGTGACTGTTGATTTGATTCCTAAATCCTTAATCTACCAAATAGAAGGCGAGAGAATATGGAGAGTTAAATTGTTAAAATAGTCCGCGGGATTCATTTTGGAATACAGCCGTTTAGATTGCCCCATTAACTAAGGTGTTATGTTTACTCACACATGAGTTCATATATATCACATGCATATTATAATTTTTTAAATAAAGTCCTGGATATTCCTTCTTTATAACATATATATATAAATGTATATTGAGAATAATTTGAGCTTTTCAATAGTAACTATGGGAAATGCTCAACAAAGATCACTGACGCATATTAAACCACTTTGGCTCAGGATCCAGATAAGAGAAAGCAAAGTGGATCAGAGACATGGGCCAGAAAATGAGGAAAAGTTGGGGAAAATGTCACAATGACGGTTACAGCTTAAGCCCAAAAAATAGACCATAAGGCGTGTCGTCTTTACATTTATAACCTCCAGGAAGAATATCGACTCCTTGCCAAGCTGTTTTGTCTATTTCCTTCTAAAGCATGACTTAATGTTGATGGCTACCATATATCAAGAGCTCACATTAACCAGGCATGGAGCTAAGCACTTGACGAGCTTTATATTATTTCCTTTAGTTCTCACAAGAGTCCTATGAAGTAGGTTACCATTTAACAGATGAGGTAAGTGGTCCTAAAGAGGTTAATTGCCTTCCCCAAGGTCACGTGGAAGTAACTGGAAATGGTGGGATTTGAATGGAGGCAGATATCTGACTTCAGAGCCAGCCCATGAACCGCCGACCTAAATCCAAAATGTCCACGACTTCTCCGCTAGCCCACCAAGAGGCAGGAGCCCCTCTCTCCTACAGCTTCCCAGGCTTCTCCAGCCAAGCTTTCAGATGACTTCAGCAGCTTGTTTTATTCATGGGTATATTTGCATTGCCTATCTCCAATTATATTACGATTGAAACAGTTCCCCCTTATTGCTGCATTTCTATTAATGAAGTCAGGAGAAAATCAGTACTTCATGGAGGAGAACATGGGTCGTAAAGTGCGTTGGCAGGGACCTAGAAATAGGCCCACCAATTCCTGTGGCTTCCTCCTGAGTCTTAATGACTTTCAAGAAATGTATCTTTTATATTAATTTCCTGAATTTTCAAGCACAACGTGTGAGAGAAGCCTGGCATGATTTATTGACATCTGTCCCCCAACAGGAGTAGATCCATTTTTCTCACTTTCTTCCTCTTGTTAACACAACGATTTGTACTAATCCTTTAGAGGGGCCGGCAGGAAGCCTTCATTTCTATTAAGGTAATGGGCCATTGTCTTCTGACCCTGTGTCCAATGACTACTTTGTTAGTCCTCTCAAGCAGTTCACCATGAAAGTTCAGGGTCAAATAGCTTTGGGATGTTAGAATGGCCGGCCTGGCTGAAGACTTACTTGTGGGTAAGTCTCTGAGCCAAGTCATATAAAGCCAAAGTGGTGGGGGGGGGGGGAGCTCAAGCCAGCCAAAGGCAATTTTTTTTCCCTGTCTAGGAAAGCAGTCATGTAGTACCAAAGTGAGACCACGGGACGGGGGCCAGAAGCTCCAGTGGCAATCATGGTGTATAATGGCCTCACAGGCCTCCATCTTGATGAATGTGTCCTGGGGCTTTGTCAGCTTCTTGGTGCTTTGGTCCATCCCTAAGCAGTGATCTGCTGTCACCATGTTAGTGACCTGTCCAGTTGGCTGGTATCTCTTTTGGCTGATTTCAGTTCAGGCCCAAATCAACCCTCTCCTTGAACCATAGTTGCAAAATGGAACTATCTGGTATCTCAAGCATCCTTCACCTTAAGGAGATCTGCTCTCCAGTGCTCTATCCTGAGGTCATGGAGAGAATTCCTCTAGATGTAAAATCACCTCCCAGACTACCTTCCTTGACTGACCTATTTTGGCCATCAGCTGCTTTAAACATTCACATTACATTTGAATATCTAACCTCCAACAAAACATTTTTTAAAGATTTATTTCTTTATTTTAGAGTGAAGAGGAGCAGAGGGAGAGGGAGAGAGACAATCTCAAGCAGATACCCCATTGAGTGTTGGAACCCTACACGAGGCTCGATCCCACAACTCTGAGATCACGACCTGAGCTGAAATCAGGAGGTGGGTACCCCACCAACTGAGCCACCCAGGTGTCCCTGAAGCATTTTTCCCTTTCACTTCTTTGTACTTTGATAAATTATGTGCCTACTTAACCTAAACTGTGCCAACTCCATAAAATATTTATGTACCCTTCTGAGATAGAAGGTGCTATTCCTCTGAGAAATATGTTGGTCTCTTCTTGGAATCTATATATTTGAATATGGCCCCTGCGTGCTCACAACATGGGAATCAGTGAACTGTTTATAAACTGCTGTAAGACAAATTAAGACTCCAGTGGGGCAGTCCATAGGAGAACATGTTCAAAGGGAAGATCTGACTCAACAAAATTACACCACAGTGACTGATGGTAGCTACACTTGCGGTGACTGTAGCATAAAGTATAGACTTGTCAAATCTCTGTATCATACACCTGAAACTCATGTAACATTGTGTGTCAACCATCCTTGAACTTAAAAAAATTTCACAAAAGTATATTTTTACCATAAATTTTTTGTTTCTGCACCCTCCTGGAATATTTTTTCCATTTTATGGAAAAAGAGTCAAATCAGTTCCCTGCCCGCCCATAGTGTATAACTTAAAGAAAGTCTTCCCATATGTTGAGATTTATGTTAAAATATAATCAAAACCAAGTTGTTGAATAGAGTCAAAGCAGACAGTGGGTGGACAAGAGTGTCTTAGCAAATTGAGGGAGACCTAACTTGCCCAGCAAGTGAGCCTCTGCAAAGAATAACATTTCCTAGAATACGACTTTCTGTGAGATTTCGCAATTATCAGGGGATTTTGCTGACATTTTGAAGCCTCAGCTCAAAGTGTCTCTTTGACAGTGAGGCAATCACCTGCTCTCTCACATGCCTGTGCCACAGCTTCCCTGTCCACTGACATGCTATCACCTGTGCTCCCCATGGTCGAAGGCACATATGTCTAAGCTGGTTAAGTGAATTAATGGATTCTTGGCCATATAACGGAATAAAGATAGCCAACCACGGATGTCTGAGCCCACCACCTTGGCCTCATTAGCACCGTGCTTTCCCCAACAGGGTTAAGTTGCTGTATGCTATGTGGTCGCATCACCTAGCATGAAACCATCAATCATGTGAGCGATGGCTAGGCGAGAAAAGTCTGGAGAGATTAAGGCTTAAATACTACCTACATATCTATTTCTAGGAAGTAGAATTCTTCATAAGACATGTTCCTATTTTCAAAAATATCAAAACTACTACAAAATGAAAATGTTGATTCTAAGCCTTTAATGGACTATACATAAAACAGGTAGATAGATATTTTATATATATATATATAACATAATTACAGTATTATATATAAATATATATTAAATATACATATAATTGTACAACCCTGAGGACAAACTGAAATGATAGGTAGGTGGATTTATATATACACACACATATAATAATTCTATTACTTTACATATCTACACGCATATAAAAATATATGTAAATATATGATTTTTATATGTATATGGAATACATATAAAACGTATAAAATTGTATGACTTTCTTGGAGAGAAATTGAAATAAGATGTTTTGGAAGCTTTCCAGTGGCTCCTTTACATACAGGTGCACCAGAAATGCTGGTGAAATAAGGATCTTTTGTTTGTCTTCCAATGTACAATTACCACCAAAATTCTAGTGTTCTTTCCCCAGTGAGTCCCTTTCTACTTAATCTCTCCGTCTTTCTCTTTGTTGGGTGCATAAGGGGCAAGGAATCCCCTACAGCGGAAGCCTATGCCTTAATGGAGTAATTTCCTGCAGGGCCCCCCACTTCCCCATTCTAGTCCTTTGCTCCTTATCTCTGTCTTCTCACCGAGATCTCAGCCTACGCCCCTCTCCCTTTCCCTCACCACATTCCTGATGTGATGGCCTTCTTCTTCAAACACACCAAGTCCCTTCCTGCCCACAGGTGCTTGCATTTCCTTGTTCACTTTACCTGGAAGTAAAGTCCCCCTCACATTTCATTTCTTCCCTCAAAATCACCAGCTCGGTCAGGGGACCTGGGTGGCTCAGTTGCTTAAGTATCCAACTCTTGATTTTGGCACAGGTCATGATCTCAGGGTTGTGAGATCAAGCCCCCATGTTCAGATTGTCCTGGGTGTGGGATCTGCTTAAGATTCTCTCTGCCCTCACCCTGATCCCCACTCTCTCTCTCAAAAAAAAAATTATATATATATATGTGTGGAGATATATATATATATATATATATCTCCAGTTCAGAGATACTTCTTTGACCTCCCCACCTGAATCAGCCTTCTACCTCCATCGAGTTACTGTCCATTGCATCCCCCTAAGACTTTTCTTTAGAGTAATTATGATCATCAAAAAATCTTCTGTGTTTATTTATTTATTCGTTGTTAACTCTCTCCTCTCACTAGAATATCAGTTTCATGAAGGGGAAACTTCACCAATGTCTTGCACTCTCAAACACCCAGCACCTAGGCAATGCATGGCACACAGTAGGAACTAAAGAAACAATGAATAAATGAGTGGATGAATGAATGAATTGCCCAGTGTTCCTCAGTGGAAAGGCAGAACTTCTCAAGAGAAACTATCATATATCTGGCTCGTTATTTAGGGAGCTTGAGGGGCATTAACAACTTCAATCACCCTGACACTCTGCCCAGTGTCCAGGTGTTGTGAGAACCTCCCTGAGTTCAAGGGTATCCTCTAGTTTCCAAACGCAAAAATGCCTACATATTAGAATGCTTAGATATATTTAGCATCTAGATAATGGTAATAGTTACCACTTAGTACCTTCCCCGCCAGGAATGTGTGTAATGCATTCTTCCATTAGCCTGCACAATAACCCAATGACTTAGGGATATTATTCCTACTTCACAGATGAGGAGATTGAGTCCCAAGTGATTTGCAAAAACACATGGAACAAATAAGTATTAGAGCTAGTATTTGAACCTTGTCTGTCTCATCCATCTTGAAGGCTTATACTTTTAATCACTTCTTTGTCAGCGTCCAACTCTTGATTTCTGCTCAGGTCATGATCTCAGGGTCGTGAGATCACACCCCACATTATCTGCTTGAGATTCTCTGTCCTTCTCCCTCTGCCCCTCATGCTTGGACTCTCTCTGTCTCTCTCTCTCTCTCAAATAAATATTTAACCACTTCTTTGTTCCGAGAAGCCAAAACATCAATATAGTAAAGAAAATCAGCTCATGCTGCACAGACATATGGTGCCCTTGCAAGATTTGAAGACGTTTGTGTAATCTCATTTATAGTGATAATTTTCCAAATTTGTCCTAACCATTCTAGACAAGTGCTTATTTGCAAGCTAGGAATACAACTACTTCCAGTTTTTTATGAGTTTTTCTCATCCCATCAACTCCAAGGGAAAAAAAGCAGAATTATTGGAGATTTAGCACCTGTAGAAATTGCTGCTCTTTGTTCCAAGTGACAAACATCTTCTACTTATGGAGGATATAAACTAAGTACCTCCCTCTTTAGGAGTAAGCTTCTAATAGCAGTATGCGTAAGGCTAAAAAAAGAGAAAATGCATGTTCCTAGAAGTAAAGTTTATACAGAAGTTTACAAGTCCTAATTTTTCTATAACAATAGCTATATTGTCATCAACACTGCTCAAACAAAACGGTAAGAGACAATAGGATAATATTTCAGAGAAAAATAGAGAAGGAAAGAACTTCAAACCCTCAGTTATTTCACTTTTATCCTGATACCTGATTTTTCTTTCTCCATCTGTCCCTCTTAGAGCTCATTCTGAGTCTCATTCTTTTCCTTTCTTCCTTCCTAGAGCTCACCATAAGAGTACCTACCTATGAAACTCGGTCCCTTCTACCCACCTTTTGATCTCACCCCACACGATTTCTACATGAAGTTTTCCAGCTGCTCCCTTAATTTCTTCCTCTGTGAGATGACCTTCCCAGTTCTTCCTCCCGTCTGCTTGCCTTTGTATGAAAATGGAAGTGTGTAAGATTTACAACTCTGCTTAGCCGGGCTCTCTTTCCATCTCTTCTGGGGCTTGACTTCTGAGCAAAAAATCCCTCAGCTGTAACAGCAAAGACCTATCCAAATCTCCCAGTTCAACCCAAAAAAGCAACCGCTTTCAAACTTGTTCCATTCTGGCAGAGAAGGAGTGCCACTGCCTGACCCGTCTTTCTAAAAGGGCACTTTCAGCAGCCTCCCAGACGTCTTAACCAAATGACTGAATTTTAATAAGAACCTTTTCACAATAGGGAGAGCCTAGAGGCACATGGACCTTCTCTCTCAGCCCAGTTCAGAATAGCAAGTGTTCGTTCAGAGGACATCTCCTCACGTCGGGTTATGGGGGAATAACAGGTCAAAAACCCCAGACGTAAAGAAAATACAACGCTGGAGAAAAGTGGGAGTTCTGTGGACAGTTGGCCAAGAGTAAAAGGCCTTGAAATCCCAGTTTGGGCACAGAACAATTGTGTGATCTGGAGCAAACTGATTAACTCCTCAGTTACCTCATCCGTAAAATGGAGCTATTTATAGTACGTAATCTGTCATTTTGTTGTGACAGGATAGTCACAATTTAACAAGATAGTACAAAAAAAAAATACTTAATACTTTTATGGGGCCATGCTTGATAAGTGGTTCCCATCGTGATTGTTTTTATTTGCTATAACATCATCGAACCGGGTAGCTTCTCGTGATAACCAAGGAGTTTAGGCCCACAGGTATTATTGTCAGGTTTCCCTCCTAGATAGCCCAAATTTATACCAGATGAATTAAGTGGAAAAAAAAAAAAAGAAAAATAATAAACAAAAGCCCTTCTGATTGTGTTTCCAATATAAACGGTCTAGAAGCAGAAGAGAGAAAATAAGAGGAAAAGGACAGACAAAACAGATAAAGCTTGCATTGGTCCCAGATTTCAACATAAACCATCGTGGATTTGGAAGAGACGCCTCCATTAGTTCTTCAGAGTTCTTTTTTTTTTTTTTTTTTTCCAGGTCCCCATTCTTTCAATTCATTGTTTCTTTTTTTTTTTTTTTTAATTTTTATTAACATATAATGTATTATTTGCCCCAGGGTACATGTCTGTGAATCTTCGGGCTTACACATTTCACAGCACTTAACAGCACATACCCTCCCCAATGTCCACAACCCAGCCACCCCATCCCTACCCGGGAAGAATCTCCCCCCAAGAAGAGAGAGAATGATTGGCCTCAAAATGCCAAAAGAAAGTCAAACTCTGGCCTCCTCATTGAGGTAGCAGTCAGGAGCAGTAGGTCAAGAGCACCGATCAATCCCCTGTTTCTCCTGCTGGGGTCACTGGAGGAGCAACTCCTAGATAGACACGCATACGCTTTCCAGGGGACGCACTGGGAAGGGAGACCAATTATACCAACCCTACCAAGCTAGTATCTCCAATGGCTGACACTCTGATCCTCTGGCCACCAGCTGTCGTGATCCTCTGGCCTATCTCGCTCTCTGAGATTCAGAGCAACCTCACTGAAAGGTTGCTCACCAGCCATGTGGTTCAGGGCAGATGAAACAAATTCAGACGTGAGGTAGAATGGGGCCAATTCTGATGCTGAGACTAGAGTTGGGCTGCCTGGTGCTTTGCCCATTTAAAAACTCAGCTTACTGGGACCAGCGAGCTCAGCGGCTCCTACATCCTGAAACACAAGATGCCAGCGAGTCAGATATTCCTTAAAATCAGCTTCCGTGTTGTTTTTTCCCAATGGGGCTGAAAAGAGACAGTTGGATCTACCTATGGGTAGTGTGTGGCTTAAGTTGCAGATCAATCTTTCTTTAGTGTGGACTTCAAACTTGCTTCTGCGTGGAAAAGGACCCCAGCCGTGTGCCTCAGTCACCTGAAAACCAAGCAACCTCCTCCGTAGGGAAATGTATTGATACTGTAAACTATGACTTTCATCCTTGTGCAGTATCTTTTTCACCAACAGTAATTTTCAAAGGCTTCAAATATTTGAAATCCCTGTCCAAGGCGAAGCTCTGGTTTAACTGCTTTCTTTCCTCTGTATGAAATAGCTGCTTAAAAATACGACAAGTGTCCAAGCCCATTTCCATTGCAAACAACATGAAACAAGTTCCTTGCTTCTCGGCCCCGCCTCATCTAGCAACCAACGTGTGGAGAGGAACAGCACTAAAACTGAGGACTCTGACCCCATGCCTGCTGAACGTTTCTCCTTTTATAACTACTTGAGCGTGGCAGGCTCTTCCTCTTAACTCCATTACATCATCATTATCAAAGACGAAAGGAAATTAATTTTGTTTTTCAAGGTCTTGGCCATAAGTCGGTTCTTTACTTCATCAGACATCTGCTGTTTTTCTACGTGTGTCATTTGCAAAGCTGACTTTTCCTTGTGACTTTATTCTCATAACAATTTATCACGCCACTGTGTTTACCAGAGAACTTGCGCCGATGGGTTTTTCTCTCTCTGAGCTGAAAGTGTAACATTAACTTAAAGCCAATATCATAATCTATATTTCACCCTCAGATCGTTTTTCTAGGCTTAAAAAAAAAAAAAAAGCCAACAAGGCTGTCAAGAAAAAATAACCACTTACAGTCTCTGGTTGGAATGAATTGTCGGTGCAACTCGACTTTGTTTTAACAGATGGGCTTTTATCAGCAAATTATGTGGGCAGTTGACCAACTTCCCTTAGGAATGGAGGAGTGCTTCCATTTACTTGGGCCCTTATCTGTTCACTTAAGGCCACATTTGACCACAAAATTCTAGGGTTTTTTTTTTTTTTCACGTATTGGTACAAAGAATAAACTACAGAGACTCTTCTGTTCTCCAATCATTAGTCATTCCTGGGCTGATTGATAGGTCCCTGGCCTTATTTTACATCATTGGGGAAAAAAAAAAATTAGGTGGTTCACAGAGATACAATGGCTTCTCTACTGTGCCCTACTTTAATTCCCTTGCCTAAGTAGGAAGTGTCTCTAAAGGAGTTCTGCACAGCATTTATTTGGGTGAATAATTTGCTGAGGTTTGACTCATTTTTCTTTTCCCCTCTCCCATCTCTCACTCTTCTCTTCCTTCAGCTGCCAAGTCCGAGCAGCCTCGATTCTGCAGGTAAACACAGGAGCAAATTTGTGGAAGACTGTTGCTTTAGACAAGGTCAACAGGTCTAGCATGGGGGTGGGGGGCAGGGTGCGTGTGCAGAGAATCTGACAACTGACTTCAAGGAATATTAGAGAAAACCTTTATTTACCACACGCTTGACATAGGAACCTGGGCCTTCTGTTTACATTGTTTTATTAAGGTATCCCCCCAAAAAAATGAATGATGGCTCTTATTTTGATTTTACCCAGAAAATTCATTCCACCTTTCCTTGTTACAATCTGCCATAAACATCTCCACAAGGAGCAAATCCCTAAAAGCCTCAGCTCCTCTAAACCCTATTAAATGAAAAGGTTGAACTAGACCCGATGTTGGAGTGTTCATGAGAAACACGTAGTTCAGCGGGCAGATTCCAAAGTTCTACTTCCGGCAGAACAGATTCAGTAGTATTGAAATGGGAACCGGGAATATTCCATTTCCATCTTCCCATTGGTGAGGCTACTGCAGACGGTCCATGGACCACGCTCTGAGAATACTGGTCTGATGAGCTCCAAGGTGTACCCATTCCAATTCTTCTTCCAATAGTCTGTGACTCCATAAAACTGTCCCATGAGATGTTAGCTGATTATCTAGGCAAATCTTTCATTTACTGACCTGTCTTTGCCCAGCATGGCCTCATCAGCATCTCCACTCCCTGTGTCTATTTTGAGCACCAGCAAGCCCAGCTCTGGTGAGGGTTGAGGCTGAGCAGGATGTAGGTGGCAGCTTTGCCCTCCAAAGACTGAGCACATCACTCCAGCCCAGCCCAGCCCAGCCCAGCCCGTAGGCTCCTACCAGCCTCAAAGACACGGGGCTCTTCCATCCCCTTTGTGTTCAAAGTGAGTTCCCCCAAATAGCAGACACTTGCATTTTCAAGGTTAAGTGGAGAAGCCATTCATCTTACAGGCAAGAAGTGACTTTGGGTTCCCCCAAGATTTTTTACATATTATATGACAAGTCTCCTCCATTAGCACAATGAGAGCATGTTGTAGAGATGCAGTTAGAAGACAGACGACGACCCACATGGCAAATGAACCACGACTGAGTGTGGAACTTTTCAAAACCATTCATCCTAACCTCAAGCCTCGTAAATGAAAACCAGAGAAAGTGCGTGGCTGGTATGACCCAGAGGCCCAGGGCTCACGTGTGCTGACGGAATTTATAGGGTGCTATGTGGAGAAGAGTCCAGCTCGTGAATATATTGAAGTCAGAGACCAAGTTGATCCCAGCTCCTTTACCAACTGCTTGTGTCACCTTGACCAAATTACTTCACTTCTCCGAGCCTCGGTTTCCTTATATATAAAACAGGGCTCATCGTCACACAATGAATATGTACTGAGTGCCTAGAGTGGGCCAGTGCAAGCACTAGGGCAAAACAGGCAAAAATCCCAGGCCTCAGGAGGAACACCGAGAGGAGACGAAGAAATAGAAACTATAGTGTCAGGTAGTAGTAAATTCCTACACACTATGATGAAAAATAAAGCAGGGTGACAAGTTAGAGTAACGGATCGCTATTTCAGATCAGGTGGTCAGGGAAAGTCTCTCGGAGGAGGGGACATTTCAGCAGAGGCCAGAATAAAATGAGGAAGGTGTCTTATAACATCTGTAGAAGCGCCACCCAGGCAGAAGCAAAGGAGAGGTGCAAAGGCCCTAAGGAGGGAGCATTGAGCAATGGTTAAGTGACAGCAAGGAGGCAGATGTGGCTTAAGAAAAGGGAGTGAGGAGGCAAGTGGTAAGAAGCGAGGTCTAGGGGCGCCTGGTTGGCTCAGGGGGTTAAAGCCTCTGCCTTCAGCTCAGGTCATGATCTCAGGGTCCTGGGATCCTGTCCCACATCAGGCTCTCTGCTCGACGGGGAGCCTGCTTCCCCCTCTCTCTCTGCCTGCCTCTCTGCCTACTTGTGATCTCTCTCTCTCTGTGAAATAAATAAATAAAATCTTGAAAGGAAGGAAGGAAGGAAGGAAGGAAGGAAGGAAGGAAGGAAGGAAGGAAGA
>CM053609.1:82963276-83005118 GCA_028646535.1 Procyon lotor
AAGATTTCGTTTCTCTTGATGGCTGCGTAGTATTCCATTGTATATATATCATGTGTCTGTTGGCCATTTGGATGTCTTCTTTGCAGAAATGTCTGTTCACCTCTTCTGCCCATTTCTTGATTGGATTATTTGTTCTTTGGGTATTGAGTTTGAGAAGTTCTTTATAGATTTTGGATTGCCAACACCATTTGTTGAAGACACTGTCTTTTTTCCACTGGATATTCTTTCCTGCCTTTTTGGGATGGAATGTTCTGAATATATCTGTTGAATTGTTTTTGATATGTTACTATATCCTGGCCCAGACTACCTTCTGGAAAGCCAGAAGAAGCAGGAATGAATGGGAGGGGAAAAGGAAAATAACAGCAGCAGGAAATGTGGTGAGGGCCAATGAAAGCTGTACGGCAGATGAACATTTGGAATTCGCCCTTAAAACTATCTCCAAATTGCCTGTCTTTATTGACTGGCCCATTACCATCACCACAAACGCACACACCCACCCCCCAAAGCCTGTGGCCCTTTCTCTCCACTGGCACCTACGTAGGTCCTTTGCAGGAACGCGTGGTTTAGTGGCTTTGGAATCACATAGATTTTACCTCAAATTCTAGCCCTACCACTCCCAGCTGGGTGACCTCGTACACTCCAGCTCATCTCCGTAAGCCTCAGTTCCCCTTCTGTAAGATGACCGGAAGGACACATCACGGACCCTGCAGCGGGCATTACAGGACAATAGAAGGCAAGTACCCAAGCACAACGCCTGACTCAGAGAAAGCATTTTTCTTTTTCCCTTCACCTCACGTAATCACAATTCCATCTCCTTCATACTTTGAATATGAGCTGTACAACACTCTACTGCAGTGGCTCTCAACCTGGGCCACACATGAAAATCACCTGGGGAGCTTTTAAAAAATACCAAGACTAGGACCTCCCCTCCCAGAGAGTCGGATTTAATCGGTCTGGGGAGGAACTCAGCCCTGGCGTTTTGTCTTTTTTTACAAAAAAAAAAAAAAAAAAAAAAAGCTCCAAGGTGATTGTAAGCAGAGTTCAGCACCACTGCTTTCTTCACACAGTCTGAAGAAGGGCTCTCCTAGGTTGCACTCCCTCTTGACCCTTCTGACAGCACTTCAGAAGAGAAATAGATTGCTTAAATTGCTCTCTTTTTATCCCAAACAGCCAAAGCATATAGCAATCTGTTATTCTCCAGGAACCTCTTTTCTGAGAAACATAAATACCACCTTCCCCACAGGAAGAAAGGAATGTTCCTCCCCACCCAAAAGAAACCCGCTCCTTTCTCACCCACCGAGGTGGGCTAGAAAGCAAAACACAACTGGAGCCTGACGAGCGCGAACTCAGCGCCGAAGAGAGGAGCCAATGGGAGCACGTGTTTCGGTGGGCACGATCCAAGGGGTCCCCACCGACCCGCCCGCCTAGAGACCAATATTATTTTATTTTGTAAAACTTTATCTAATCTGTTTCATTTCCATTGTTTACCGGTTTAGGAATTTAAAAAAAAAAAAACCCTTTTTAAATTTTTATTTATTTTTGAGATAGAGACAGAGTGAGCAGGGAACCTGAGGTGGGACTAGATCCCAGGATCCTGCGATCATGACTTAAGCTGAAGGCAGACACTTAACCAACTGAGCCACCCTATGCACCCCAGTTTAGGAATATTTTGTAACGGTCTTCCCGGATACCTTCCCTGCGGCCTTAAATCCCAAAATTCCATCTAGTGATGAGGCTTGCTGCCTTGGGTCACACGACTGCTCTGAGACGTGGAAGCCTGCAGATCTTTAATATAAAATGGGCTAATGCATCTCAAAAGGTATTGGGCAGAGCACCTACAAGGACAGTGGTGAGAACTTAGGTCCCAATGTACTTGGTTTTGAGCTATATATTTTTAAAACACTGATGGGATTTTGAGCCTGG
Source organism: Procyon lotor (assembly GCA_028646535.1). Taxonomy (NCBI): domain Eukaryota; kingdom Metazoa; phylum Chordata; class Mammalia; order Carnivora; family Procyonidae; genus Procyon; species Procyon lotor. The sequence continues at coordinate 82,965,200 of CM053609.1, forward strand.
GCAGCCCAGTATCAGAATGTCTGGTCATTCTTGATATGCCAGGCAGCCCAATCCAAATGTATTTCCACAAAAAGGGAGGCCTGATGGCCGGATGTCTAGCAAAGTTGGAGCATTGGGACATCCACCAAGTCTGAGCCATGATTGTTGCATCTGACCAACCTCCCACAGCCATGGACCCCGAGTCCTGGATGATCCAGAAATGGTTAGTTCAAGTCCACCACTTCAACCCTTCCCTTTACTCCTCATCTCTTTCTGAACCTGCTTTGGCGTGGTAAAAAAACAAAAACAAAAACAAAAACAAAAACAACTGACGTCTTTGGCCAAAGAACCATCCCTTTTAATCCCATCAGGTGTCAGAAAGACACCAGGTCACTAGATGGAGAATGAGAAAGCAAGAAATAAATAAATATAAAGGAAAATGGGAGACTAAGGATTTGGCCATCAACATGAACAAGAAACTAAAACCCTTGTGCAAACTTACCCTTATTTGCCACTGGTCTATAATTTGCTCTAAGATACTTCCGCATGTGCAGAGGGACATTGTGTGTGACTTGGTTTAACCTTTAAGTCTGGGGCTTGAGCTGCCCAGGCTCAAGAAAGCATTCTACTCAAGAATGCACAGACCTGCAGCGCCTGAGTGGCTTAGTCAGTTAAGCATTCGACTTCTGATTTTGGCTCAATTCATGATCTCAGGGTCATGAGATCAAGCCCTACATCAGGCTCTGTGCTCAGCAGGGAACCTACAGCAGGGAGTCTGTCTCCTTCCCTCTCTCTCTGCCCCTCCCCCTGCTCGCTCACTCTCTCATTCTCTCTCTTTCTCAAATAAAGCTTTAAAAAAGATGCACCAACCTGCAATGGTTGGCTAGAGTTCTCTTCAGGAAACCCATACTCTGAAGGCAGCTACTACAAATGCTTATTCAACTCAAGGCTCACAAATTTGACATATTCAATGTCAGAAATGGGTTATTGTTTTTAAACAAAAGTAGTAGTCTGTCCAATAAGATCATGGCTGATAGAAATGGGTTTTCATTGGTGAAACTAGAATTATTCAGTATGCATGTATTGATGACAAATATGCTATAGACACCCCCGCCTTTGCATGAATTAGGTATAAGATTCCAGGTCTACCCATACCCAATGGGAGATTACCCAAGACTGTGAATAGCAGGAGATGGGCATCATTGAGGGCCATTTCAAAAGCTGGCTGCCTTCTGTTATCCTGAAGGGTTCAGAATTCCTGATATCAGTTATGAGGGTAAAGAGATCTTGCCTCTAGAATCTTACCAATTGCCTCAAGTAACCTTTCTTGTAAGATAGTGGGCAGAGATGTTCCACAGAACGTCACTCAATCCTGAGCTCTTGGTCAGTTCCCCTTTCTCCAGAACGTTCCTCCCTTCTCTTCCAATATAAATGAGCCAAGCCTGTGTCCTGAATCTCAGTATCAAGTATATTTGGCAAGCACATTTGATCAGAGGTATTCGTTTTATTGAGGCTTACGTTATTCTTCGCAAGAAACACATTTAGATTTTAACTGAAGCCTCTGGTGGTGACACCTCCCTAGTAAGCTATTTGGAGGACACTATGGAACGTGGAACTTCCACGTTAAAGGGATCAGAAAGTCTAATATCCTTACCCTGCCAAAGAGAAGAAAACAAAGGCCCAAGGGGGACATATGACTGCAGACCTTCCCAAGTTCACATGGCCAGATCTGCAGGGATCTTTACAATCAATTATGCTTGCTTTCTCATTCTCTCAAATGAAAAAAGGGAAGCTTTTTTGTCACTCCACAGATAGATCTAGGGGTGGCAGTGTTAGAGGCAAAAAAAAGGAGAAGGGTTATTTGTAGCATACCCAGGGCTTAATGCTAATTGTAGGTTTGTTGGTTTGTATTTCAACACCCTGGGTCTTCTGGCATTTTCTGGTATTTCCAAAGCCTGTGCTACTCAGCTCTTCTCCACTCTCCTCCCCAATCATCTGCCCTCTCTTATTATGTTGATTGCTGTAGCCCTTGGCAGGGAAGCCACCATGCTTACCCTATGGATAGCTGTCTCCCAAGGATAATGTCCAGGGCCAGGAGAGACCTGAGCTCCGAAAGCAGGGGTATCTAGTCCTCCAGGATGGGCTCCATAAGACCCTCTGAACCAGACTGCCCTTGGAAGACAGGCCTTACCCCTTGACTTCATCTCTGGAAATGTCATCATTATTTGACATTTGGCAAAACACAGATACTCCTGCTTCGCAAGCTGGTTAAACAACTTCATCATTAAGAAGCAAATCTCTGAGTGACTCCAGTAAAATATAGCTCACCGCTATAAAGAACCCAGTTCTGGGGTTACGGAAGACCAAGACCAAGACCAAGACGTCTTGGTCTGTACCACCAGAGCCAAGAGAAGGGCAGCTAGCTTCTTTTTTTTTTTTTTTTTTTTGATTTATTTATTTATTTGAGAAAGAGAGAGAGAGCGTGGGTGGGAGGAGGAGCAGAGGAAAAGAATCTCAAGCAGGCTCCCCATTGAGTGTGGAGCCCAACGTGGGACTTGATCTCACAACCCTGAGATCTGACCTGAGCTGAAGTCAAGAGTAGGTCATTTAACCGACTGACCCCCAAGGGCAGCTATCTTTAAAGTCAAAAAAATCATACCTTTGGAAACCAGATTTCAAAAGGCACATTCTTGATACTGTGCTGTCTGTTGGATTTGAGCTGCGTAGTAGGACGTTCTTTGAGGCTTTGAAAAGGAAGCAAAATCCAGGCTTTATGGGCAGGACTGGACCTATGTGTGAAGCATATTTGCACATTCACCATCCACAATCTTCTGATGGAAAATGACCTCAAACAGGCCTTTTCTGTGGCTTAATTAAAGCAGTTCTCAAACAGTTGACACCTTTGGCTTTGTAACAGGTTTGACTAGAGGGCACATCAGACTGAGTCTACCTGGGCTGGAGTGAGGGCAACTTGAATCGCTGCCACCCCCCCATGGGCCCCTCTTGACAACTCTGTGTTCATGCCCCGTCACACTTCCTAAAAGATGTCTGGCAGACCTGAGAGGCAGTCCGCGTGCACCACTTCGTGGTACCTTCTAATTTCCCTTCTTGTACCCCAACAAGATGAGGCATTTCCTGCCTTGCCACAAGCCATGCCCCAAGGTCAAACATCTCCCACTCAACATTTTACTCATCAAAGACCAAGAGAAAATGATCGGGTAGCATTTACACAGAGATGACATCAAAGATCCAGCTGAACTGGGCCTAATGAAGGGCTCCGGGGGCTGAGCAACAGAGGAAGGGCTCCTGCCAGGGAGGTTACCCTAAGTGTGGGCTGCTCTCTACCGCCAAGGAAGCATATCTTGGATTTGCACATGCCGATTGAAGCCAGATGGTGCACAGGAGGTGTGAGGTTCCCCTCCTGAATGTCTGACACAGTGGTTTTGAGAATGAAAATCTCTGACGATAGAAATTTCCCCAGATGCTCTTGTTTAACCCCCTGGGCACCGTTATTTCATAGCTTTCTTGTCCCACGGAAGAGCCAAGACCCATTCTTCATTCATTCAACAAATAATCCTTTGAGGGCCTACTCTGTGCCAAACATAAGTAGCAAATGCTGAGTACTGCTTCATCATTTTACTGGTAAGAAAATCACAGCACAGATTTCCAGTCCAGGCAGCGATCTATGATGATAACAGTGCGGAGACATTCACACATTTGTCTTTTTTCTAACCTTTTCATTGAAACCCAGTGTAAAGGTATTGAGGCCAAAATTTTGTAAGTAGGCGGCTCACGAATATTCACCAACTCGACAATCCCACACAACCAACCCTCAAATCAAGAAACAGCACCGGTCACCACAGCACACCAGAAACTTGCTTTGCATTTCCTTCCAGTTACCTTCACCAAAGGTGGCCACTCTCCAGACTTCTGACATCATAGATAAGTTTTGCCTGGTTTTAAACCTCAGGCACAAATGGAATTAGCGCAAGTAATGCCAGTGGTTGGTCTCTGTGGTTGGTCTCCGTGGCCCCCCGCACTAATAGTCTGTGAGAGCCCACCGTGTTCTCTCATGTAGGTACAGTTTGTTAATTCATTGTGGCTGCACATCCCATTGTGTGATGACACCCCCACGTGCTTGTCCATCCTACTGTTGATAAGCATTTGAGTCGCGTCCAGCTGGGGGCTATCATCTACAATGCTGCTGTTCTTCAGAATACAGAATATACATTCTTTTATGGGTCTTCTGGTGCACGTGTATACGCATTTCCCTTGGCCATATACCTCAGAGAGACGATATGTTCTCTTAAATAACAAAGTTCTAAAAGGCTTTGAAAAGTACATGATAAATCTGATTCTTGCTGCTGGTGGTCCATCCGATCAATTTCTTGATCCAACCAATTTCTTCTCCTATCTTTCTTTCTAATTTGGTGTCCTGATATGGTTCTAGTACCTGCAGCAAGTTTGGGTGGTGACTTCTGTCCTGGCAGGGAGAACTCACTCAAGACTCAGGCCATGGCCAAGGTTGCTGAGCTGGTCAGCAGGAGGCAGTGTGAGAAGTAACCATGTTTGCCCTGGGGCAAGGCTGATAGTTACGCACCAAAATCCAAGAAGCCATTCTATATGGGCTTCTGAAATCCCTGCCACGACCCTCTAGGCTTTGTCTCCAGGGCTGACCGCTCCCTCTGATTTCAGCCTCTCTTTGTGCCAACTCTGAATGTCTGGCTTTCTCTGAAAAGACTGCCAATGTTTTGTCATGGGCCGAAGAGACCAGCCACTGGCATCCTAGGCATACCATTGCTGCTTGGATGGTAGGATTCACCTGATTCCAAGGGACCCCACACTGACTCAGCACATTCCAAAGGGTGAGGGAGACTCGGTCACTCCACCAATTCTCAGGCTGGCTCCCCACACCCTCCACCCCCCGGAATACCCACTGAGGTTGGGGGCCTCCTGCATAGAACTAGACAGAAGACAGAACTTCCAATGATTGGGTTCTCCCAAAGTTGTAGCCTTTGGACAGATTTTTCCATTTATGTCATCTTATAAAATAGTCACATCTAGTCCCTCCATCTCAGTGTGGTAGGTACGAGTCTATTTAACAGGTGAGGGGATTGGAGGTTGCTAGAGGTTATACACTTACCCACTGTCATAAAGCTAACACACGGCAGAGCAAGAATTTCAACCAATATCCAAAACCAGCTGTTTTCCAGTAAAACTGGAGTCGCAAACATTTTAATATTAGCCTAAATAAAAGAGAGTCAGGAAATCAGTAAGGGTAGCTAATGGAAAGAATATGGAAGGAAAAATTGAAAGATCTGGGTATAACCTTCCATGCCAGTTTACCACACTAATTGGGTGACCCAGGAAAAGTCACTTAAACTCTCAGGATAATAGTGTCTTTAACTGAAAATGAAAGGGTTGTACCTTACCCACAGGCCATTCCTCCATGATGGCAAGGACCACGTCTTTCTCTCCTGATCATAGCGTTCCCAGCACCCGCCATAGTGCCCGGCCCAGTAGGCACCTAGTAAGTGTTGAATGAATGAATGATTGAATGAATGAATGGGAATACATATCAGAATCTCTTGCAGGCTTTTTCAAATATGCATATCAATGCCTCACTCCATAAGTCCTGGTAGGTGAAGCCCAATCGTGTAAATATTTTTTAGAGTTTATTTATTTGAGAGGGAGAGAGCATGAGCAGGGGGCATGGGCAGAGGAAGAGAGAGAAGCAGATCCCCTGCTGAGCAGGGAACCCAATGCGGGGCTTGATCCCAGGCCCCTGGGATCATGACCTGAGCCAAAGACAGAGGCTTAACTGACTGAACCAGGTGCCCCCCCAAGCACCCCCCAAACATGAAAATATTAAAAAAGAGAAAGAAAATTTCTCCAAGAAGTTCTGATTCAGACCCATAATAAGGAGTCACTTACAGCTCTAAGACTATTAAAGCAGTGTAAAAATGATTACTAAGTCCAACAAAAATCTATTCAATTTTAAATAGTTTCCTCTTCATTAGGAAAAATAGGTAATATGTGCTCTAGATTTCTTCATGTCACTAAGAAATTTGTCTAATTCCTTTCCTTGTCTTCAACTATCGTGCCCCCCTTTTTCCTGTCACTACTATATTCTTCTCCAGGTTGCTTTAAAGAGTATATTATTGTCCTTGAATTACACCAGCTGGATTAAGACCATCATATCTATAAAAATATCTAAATGATTTAGAAACAAAATAATTTATTTCGATAGAATTCCTATGTGCTGGTTCACAGCATTTCCCTTTTTTTCTCTGGTCTTCATAGAAAGTTCACTTGGAAAGGGTCACTGCAAAATCTGTCTTTATTCAGCACTTAGTGTTTCACATTTTAAAGGGGGGGGGGGTGTGAAGAAAAATTAAATCAAATCAACCTTGCAAATAAGTCAAATGACCTTGCTGGCCTACAAATAAATGTTGCTGGCCTGTTTTGTCTCAGCTGGGGAAAAGCTAGCTAATGCTGGTTTTCTTTAGGGTTTTCCCATTAGAGGCATTACCTGCCCCAAGTAGTGTTTGCCAGACTGCAATGAAGCCATACTTCACTAAATCTTGACTTATTCAGCATCTGCTGAAGATTTTTCTAGAGCTGGAACTTAAGACGCTTCCCTCTTCTGCTTACCTGAGGAACACCAGCCACCCCTCACACAACAGGGGTCTGCAATCCTACAGCCTTGCTGCCGGTCTTCTACATACCCACGTTCAGTTGACCTAATCCAGAAGTCAAGGCAAAAAGCAAACCACTCGATTTTCTCCCTCTCCCCTCCAATCCCCGGGTCCTCTGTGGATTTTCCACTTGGGCGTTATTAAAAAAGTGAAGAGGGCAAGAGAGAGAAAGTGTTTGCTGGCTCCTTTGCCAACCAGGCCCTTCCTTCCAAGGCCGCATGGCTCCGGTTTCTTTGTTTCCTCTTATGTTTAATTTTCTTTGGCCCGGACTTTCCTCATTGGTTTTCTTTTCGCATTTTATCACCATAAATTAATTAAAATGTTTCTGGCGCTGAGTTCACATCTGATCATCTTGGCAGGATCCCCTTACACAGATGGCGAGGAGATAAAGAGCGATCCAAGCATCCAAGAACAAGAAGGGCCCACATAGGGAGCTGGGCCGAGAGACTGCAAGAGGACAGGAGAGGCCGATTAAAAACAAATAACCACCAGGCTGAATCAGAAAGTTGGGCTGGAGAGTGAGGAACATGGGGGAGTGGGGGGTGACTTCTGGGGACTCCTTGTAATTCTTTCACCCCTTCCCCAAACCCCCTCAGAAGACAGCTTGTTACCCATTAGCAGGAGAAGCTGAAGCAATTGTTCTACCTCTCCTTCCTCGTCACGCTGCAAGTTTGTGGGGCTCAAATGGGCTTTGGAAGTTAAAGGTGGCTAGAGGGGACGGGAAGAAGCAAAGATCAACCTTGACTGAGAACCTGGGATGGGTCAGACACTGTGCTCCACCCTGGGAATATATGGAAGAGGGCGCCATACATGGTCCTTCTCCTCAGAGTATGAATAATCCAGTAGGGAAGACAAACATTAAGTATCAAATATATGTAGAGGGGAAAGAAAGATAACCTAGCCTCAGAACCTGAAATATGTCTTTGGCATTGCTCAGAAGTGCACCACAGGGTTAGACACAAGTGCCAACCACCAGGAGACTGGGCCCGCCATTCACCATTCCCAGTGTCTGTCCACATTGAAATTACCCCAGAGGGGCCTAAGCACCTCCAGAGGAAGGCCTTGGGGTCATGAAACTCAGGTGGGGAAGAGGAAACCTTGTGATACTCAGAGAGGGAAGGGAGGCAGACCCAGAGTCATTTGTGAACTTCCAGAAGGCTATTGGAAAGGAGAGTTAAAGCCCTGTGGAGACTTTAACCTTTCACTAAAACTACCGGCACATAATGCTGTCTTAGTATGGAGGGACCGCTCTCTTGATCGAAACGAATGAATAAAATAATTCGTTTGTGACAAGCGCCTCCAGCAACATAAACAGGATTGCTGTGCTGAAAAATAATAGAGCCTGTGACCACATAAGGTAGGGCAATCCACACAGACCTCCCTGAGTGGTGACATTTAAACTGAAAGACTGGAAGGCTCCCAGGGACCTCAAATTAAAAACGCAGCATCAGAACTAACACAATTCAACCAGCTAAAATCAGGCACAGACCATGGGGCACCAAAGCCCCACTCAGGGCATCCAGGGAGAATAAACAACAACTCCGAGTCTCAGAGCTTAAGTCTCTTCTAGAACAGCCGGGACTTGGAAGCCTGAGATCTGGTCATTGTTTCTGGCGGATCTGGCCTGACAACGGGTTCACTGAAAATCAGTTAGGTCTGTTGTCTCCTGGAGCAACGTGAGGAGGGTTTTCTAGTTGCTTACATCCTCTGCTCGGGTGAGGAAGGAAACGTGGCACATATTTGCTTCACTCTTTGGCCTCCATACGTGCCAAGGTTAGCGGGGGACACAAACAATTGCTTTGTGCAGGCCCTTTTGTAAGAAGAAAATCCCTCAAAAGTCCCATATGGTCCATCTCCAACTCCACCTCCGGCGTTCCCAGACTCCCAGCCATCACTGGTCACTTTTTCCCCACAGCCTGGCAGGTTCTTGAGCATTTGTATACATGCATCTGTGTTCCCACAACCTTATTTCCTGCGTGTCCAGGCTCTCACCCACCCCGACTCCCACTACCTCTGATAAGACTCTAAGCTTCTCAGGAACAAGAACTGAGCTGTGTACTTATTTTTTCTAGGCACTTAGTAGGTGTTGGACAAACACAACAAATTGAATTTTAATTTTTTTTATTTTTTTTTTAAGATTTTATTTATTTGACAGAGAGAATGAGATCACATGTAGACAGAGGCAGGCAGAGAGAGAGGGGGAAGCAGGATCCCTGCTGAGCAGAGAGCCCGATGTGCGGCCCGATCCCAGGACCCTGAGATCATGACCTGAGCCGAAGGCAGAGGCTTAACCCACTGAGCCATCCAGGCACCCCAACAAATTGAATTTTAAAGTTGCAAGAAATAAATAGCTCATTTCCTAACTGTTAAATATCAACTTCTAAAGTGTGTGTGTGTGTGTGTGTGTATGTGTTTACGTCCCTGAATTTTATCTTGCAATAAATAAAATAAACTATATTTATTTTATAAGCTTTCAAAGAAAGAGGGAGGAAGGGAAGAAAGCACTAAAGTCCTCTATTGTTCTACACTAACATTTCCTTTATTATTCTAATGTGATAAGCAAAATCTATCCATGACAAACATAAATATATAGAGATCACATACACACACACACACACACACACTGATTTCTTCGAAGAAAACATTCTGTACGGATTTCTTTTCCAACAGTACAATGAGATACATTCTGAAAAGAAAACAAAAAATATTTTAAAAATTTAACGTTCCAAGCACTCTCTATTTTTCTGCTCTTTGTTTCAGTTCCTAGAGTCCTGTGCCCTGCTCTCCGGCATCACTAAATTCAGAGCAATGCAAAGCGGATTAAACCATGAAACAATACATTAGAGAGCTCGGAGGCCCCGCAAACCTCAAAGATACGGGGTCAAGAGAGTGCTGTTATTTTTATATTAGTTTACATTCGTCTCTGATTCTGAAACAATTCCTAAAGCTCTTGTCTTGTCCTTGCACTTGCACGGCATCTCGCGTGTACGAAGCGGAGCCAGAGAGAGTTCTCGGTCAGAGACTCGGGGCCTGAGAAAAGGCCAGCTCTGAGAATCCCTGCTCCAGTCGCTCTGGCCTGGGGGGTGGATGGAAACCCTCCGGGAAATCGGACTTGCACCTCTGACGTTTGAGTTTAGTTCACTCCTGAGAAACAGCCTGGAGCCCGGTCCGGGCTGGCAAAAGGATGTTTCGCAGACACAGCTAACCCTGGCCATCTCCCACCACTGGGAGTGGGGAACCGTGCAGATTTCCCAGCCAACAGCCTCACACGCTCTCTCTCTTGGGTCTAGCACCTTGTCTCCCGTAGTCCGCTTTTTTTTTTTTTTTTTAATTTGAGGGCTCAGGAAGTCAGGCGAGAGTGAGGCCTGAGAAGATCTAGTTTCAGATAGAGAATTTAAATAATAACGACCTTCATGTAAGCTAACTAGACATGTTGTTTCATTTAAGCACCACAAGAATCTTACGGGGCAAGCAATTAGTATTCTCTTTTGTAAATTAAGAGAAGGAAGCCCAGAAAAGTCCATTATCTTGCCTTTCCTTCGCTGGACTGTTTCCTGGTAACAGCCAGCCCCAAAGCTAGAAGGATCTCCACCGAGAATCTTCCACACGCCCAGCGGTGGGAAGTCCAGACACACGGACAAAATTCCAGTTTTCAAAAGGACAGGAAGGCTGGCATGGAAGCAAAAGGGACTTGTCCACGGGCTGTGAATTTGTCTCCAGAACCCATGAAAACACTCTAAGCCAGCCTTCTGCATTCCATTTCCCTTGACTTGCCCTTCACGGGTGATGGGCCCATCCTTTGTCTTACTAGAGTCCATTTCAAATACACAGTTGACATTCAAAACATTTAGACGACTCAAAATGAATTTCTTTTTTTCTCTTTAAGGATTGTATTTATTTATTTGTTTATTTCTTTATTTATTTGTTTGACTCTAGAAAGAGACAGACAGCAAGAGAGGGAACACAAGCAGGGGGAGCGGGAGAGGCAGAGGCAGGCTCCCCGCCAAGCAAGGAGCCCCTGTGGGGCTCAATCCCAGGACCCTGAGATCATGACCTGAGCCGAAGGCAGACGCTTAACGACTGAGGCTCCCAGGCGCCCCTCAAAATGAATTTCTTGACAAAGATAAGACTATCGAGCAGCCATGCTGAGGCAAAGAAACTTAACCAGGTAGTCTTTTTAAGTTTTGAATCTTGCTACAAATCTGGAGGCTAGAAGCCATAATCGGCTGCTGGTAAATTGTGCCATAAGCTTATCCTGGTTCCTTGCACGGAGCTAAGAGAGAAAATGATCTTGCAACAGTTTAGATAGAATAGTAGGCACCTCTCTTTCATACGAACAAAATTCTCTTTCGATGCAGTCCCAACCTGAAGACATCAGATGCCAGCCAGACACTGGTTTGCTCTTTATTTCCCCTCAATAAATTTGCTCTTTATCTCCCCTCAAACACAGACGCATGTGTATGCATGTGTGACCACACACACACACACACACACACACACACACACACACACTTTTTTTTTTTTTTCTTTTTCGTCCTTTTTGGGCAGATAGGGGTGAGAGGAGAATGGAAAACCAAACTACCAGTTCACATCTGGAAGCCAGGCCCCTGACCCAGTTCCGCTCAGATAACTTGTCAACTGGTCACAGTCCATGAGATCAGAAACAATACCTTTCAACTAAAACATTTTTCTCAGGGTAGATTCTCGTGACAGTCCAAAGATATTGGAGTCAGGCTTGCAGTCGTGGTTAGAAAGGAAAGGATTGAAGCTGCTCGTCTCCGCTTCGCGGGGTCATGTGCCAGAAATAGTCTGGCATTCGGGCTGTGGACGCTGATACACAGGAGTGACCCCAGCTTTGACTGGCAGGGGCGGCAGCCTCCCCATCAGGGAGAGGTGAGATGGGCAAGCTGCTGCTCCTGGCGACGTTCTGGGAAGCCCTGACTCCCCCACCCCCTCACACCACACCCAGCCACAACCACCTTTCTCCCTGTGCCTCCCAAAAGACAGAATGGGACTCCCAACATTGGATGTCCCACTTAGGCGAAATTGTGTAAGAGACGGGACCTCACTCCGTGCATCCACAGTGACCTGGGAACTGGGCATGAAGCCACTCGAAGGGGTAAAGGAAAATACCTCCCCTCCACTCCCCATAAACTGCTTATAAAGAAAACAGAAGTAATTATGGGAAAAAATGCTTAAAAACCTAGAGGGCTCTATTAAAATGAACCTCACATGGATTCTAGTTGAAGTTTCCAAGACGCAGGCAAGAAACTTTCGTTGTCTAAAGCCTTCCTCCTCCAAGATGCTTGGTATAGCCTGTTGTCCAGAAGCCTAAACAAGCTCATCGAGGTGACTGGTCGCTTTTCCTTATTTTTAATTTACTGCAAAAACTGCACTAAAATAGCAACCAAGGAAATTAGAAGAGAGAAATGTTTCCTCACTTTCACCACAAACCATGAACTTGTTTTTAATCTCATCTTCCCTCTTCTATTCTTTGTCCGCAGGCCAACACAGTTTTTACATAGTAAATAAATGTCTCTCTAATCTCATTGTTAAAATGTTTTCCAAGTAACTGAATATATTAAAGTCCCACAGTGATCTGTCTAGCCACACTCTCAGCCACATCCCCCCAGTTAGATCTGTACTGAGCCGGTCATTTTTAGGCCTCAAGACTCCTTACTGGTACCAAAGCAAGCCACTTCCCAGTAGGTATGACTAGTACCCAATACCCAGTAAGACAGAGCTGGACCATAAACCGCCAATATATACTGTCCACCGGCCCCACCAAGTGGATATCTTCCACTTGGCCCAGATCCACCCTCTACCCTTCTCCACTCTGCTCTGTGCTCAGGAAGGCTGACCTGATGGACTTGGTCTTGGGCTCCCTTGCCCTCTGGCTTCTAGTTGAGGTCAGCCAATGGAAGACACTGGCAAGAGATCACAGGGAAAGAGGAGAATGAGGTCAGGGTGCTTGTTCCCCCAGCTCTCTCCCTGCTGGGCCTCCACAGATTGGACACATCCTTCTCCAGAAGCCCTCCACTCTAGCTACAACTACCATTCTCAGGGCTCAGGAACTGTGCCCTCTTCTCATTCCTGCAGGCTAACGCAGGTGGTGAGGGTTTCCAACACTGCTGATTTCCCCTAACTGTACCCAAACCTGTGTGATTAAACCCTCCTTGCCCTCTCAAGTACACCATTGGTGTCTACTAGGGCCCTGGCTCATCCATCAGGCAATGCATAAAATGACTGTCCAACACTGAGTCACGCTCCCATTTCATCCTGGGTCTAAAGCTCGTGGGGGGAAAGCAAAGGATCCTAGAGTCTTACAGCAGGACAATTTCAGGGAAGAATCAATGAAACCGATGGAATTCAACCCAGTCTTGTGGAGGACCTACTATCTGCCCAAGAACTATGCTTTGCCTTGAATCTCAAGGCCACCCTGTGATGCTAGGGCCACACCTAAATGGAGGCATAACTCAGATACCTCTGGTTCCCCCAGAGGTCCTCCCAGCCCCCCTTTTACCCAAGCCTTTGCTGTGGTAGTCAGTGGCACACAGGCATGCCCAACAGTGACTAGGCCTCAGCTGCACCCACAGCCTCTCATGTTCTGTCTGGGAGCCTTCTCTGACATGCTAGAATGGGACACCTTGCCCCTCACTTTTCACAAACCTAGAAGTTGGAGGACGTTAAGCCCATGGGACAAACCTTGAGCTATGGAGCATGGGAACTAGTGGATGAATGGTCCCCTCTTCTGTCCCTGAGGCAGGTAATCCTGATATGCATTTTCCATGGCTCCTCATAGAGTTCCCAATGAACTGAGTCCCAGTTGCCCAAGGTGGCGACCAGCTCAAGGATGTACCTTACCTTTCCTTGTCACTATTCGTAACCCTCTCTTGTCTCTCTCTCCCCCACCGATCCTTCCCTTGGGATACTTCATGAAATAAACTACCTGCACACAAGCTTTTCTCTCTTTCTGGAGAGAACCAAGCTAAGGTATTGAGAACTTCTTATTGCTCCAAAACAGAAAAGAACCTCAGAAAGCAAAGAAAAAACAATGAGGAAAACACCTTTTTTATGCCTAATCAAAATTTCTCCCCCAGGTCTCAATGACCTGGCCACAAACCCCAAGATCCTCAGACTTCCCGCAACCCTATACAAATGTGTCAAGAGTCACACTCAACCCCACCTACAGGGTATCTGAGTTTTAGATAACCCAACACTTTACGTTTGTCCCACATCTGCTCTCTTTCAGTGGCGGGGGTGGAAGGATGAATAAATAAGAGTGGACACCCTAGAAATATATTGACCAAATTCTCTCATCAGGAAACTCACAAAGCTTAATTTCCACAACTTATCTTCCGACTGTTCTATTTGTTTGATGCATAAAGAATCATTTCCTCACACCTCAAGATTTTTGAACTATCCATCCAGCCCGTTTCCAGAAATTTTTCCCAGTACAAATCGCCTTTTTCTAAAAAATGCTTTGCCTTTCTAGGAATCCAAGAAATGACTCCTCCAGTAGTCTTTTGAGTATGAAGGGAACTATACTGGTTTTCTACATCAGTAGTCCAGGGTGAAGGGGAAACAAAGAGAACAAGTGAGAGAAACAGGTGAACCCAAGGAGTGGGTAAAGTAGAGGGAAAGAGCGGGAGGCTACAGTCCGGTGGTTAAGACTGAAGACGGGGCTTCAGCACTCAGGAAGCTCTATTCCTGGAGATGTCCAATGGAAAAACTCTAAGCAAGTCACGTCACAATCTTTTAAGTGGGTAAAATTCTTTTCAGTTCATTCATCTGTAAAATGAGAACAAATTCCCCTTCTCTGGGGTGATGATCAACAGCAGAAGACTCCACATATAGGAATATTCTGGGGACCACACAAAAAAATTAGAAAGTCTGATAGAATGAGCTAGCAGTGGGATGTCACGAACCTCATGTTGAGTTTCAAATGAAAATATGCCACTTGTTAGGCCGCCTTCCAAATAAACAAACCCCTTGGAGACAGGTATGTACAGAGTTCTAATTCCTGATTGTGCTGGGAAGTTATACGAAATGGGTTTCCTCTTCTCATTGTCCTCCTTAACTTTGTAAGTCAGTTCCCAGGCATGCGTGCGATTGCCCCCTCTCCCTGCCTTTGTTATTTTATCCAGCAATAAAGCCCCATGCCCAGGGCCACACATGGGGCTGAGATGAACATCACAGGGCCAAACTTTGTGGAAAATAGTCTTTCGGCAGCAGCATCTGGCTTCTTGGCATGTTCCCCCAGCTGTTGTGCTGACAGCTCTGAAGTTGCTTTTTACTTTGTCATATGGTTCGGCTGCTAATGGGCTGTCTCTTCTTGCTTGTCCTCCTCTGGGTCATTTTTCCTTTCAAACTCATGAGGAGTTCCAAGAAAACTGCACGTCATGACTCCTCTGCAGGAAGGCCCCTGTCCTTAGTTGCCGTGGCATTCGGAGGGCTGGGCATCTCAAGTGGGAGTAAGCGATCCCAAAGCTAGAAGGGGAAACATCTCATTACACTGCCTGGTACATTTATCCTACGAGAAGTAGGCTTACGAAGGGGTAATTAGGTGACTTGACAGGAGGCACAGGTGGTAGACTAATATAAAGCGTTGTCTCTGTGTTTACACAGGGCCGATCACCATAGTACTCAGGCCTTAAACAAGGACATAATTTTGACACAAAAGGCCACAAAGAAATTGTCGTAATTGGCAGTCCTGTTGGATTCCAAGTATTTGCTCCTCTCGGTGCCAATCTGAATACTCAAATGTGAAACTTAGCACCTGCGAGGGGTTTCTTGGGCCCTGGTGCTCACGTTGACCATCTGTGGAGTCAATGCACGTACAGTCACAGACCAGACGAGGGCTGGATGTCCAAACAGGAGCCTGCTTTCCTGAAACTCTATGAGTGGATGAAGAAACCAGCAACTAGTTGGCTTCTCGTTTAATGCTTCTAGAGATCTAAATTACCCAAGGTCTAAATGAGCCCACGATGACTTCCAAAGTAATCAGAAGCCAGGCAGACGTGCACCTGACTGTGAGTCCACGATCAGGTCTTCCACATACTGTGGAGCAGGCTGAGCACTGCTTAACTCCAGAGAATATCATTCTTACAGGCTTCTGATATTGGGGCCCTGATGTTGTTCCACACAATGACCTCGCCCTCGGCAAAGAGTTAACTAGGAGATACAGGATAAGGACAGATAACCACAAACTGCAATTGCCCAAAGTGTAAATGGCAGGGGCTGTAAGAATATTTTTAGAATATCTAAAACACAAATCCTTGGAATAAGTACAAATGAATTTTGGAGGCAACTGGAGAGTGTTGATTTAATCCTAAAAGATGGAACGGATTGAAGAGAAAACAATCTGAAGAAAGAGAAAGGTCGTGTGGCATGATAGCCACAAAGCGAAGCCTGAGGTGACGACTGAAAATGGGGCTTCAGCACTCAGGAAGCTCTATTCCCGGAGATGGATGGATGGGGCGCCTGGGTGGCTCAGTTAAGTGTCTGACTCTTGATTTCGGATCAGCTCATGATCTCCCTGCTCAGCGGGGAGTCTCCTTGAGATTTTCTCTCTCTCTCTCTCCCTCTGCCCTTCCTCCACCACTCATGCACATACACTCATGCTCTCGCTCTCCCTGTCAAGTAAATAAGCAAATCTTTTGAAAAAATACATGGATGAAGCTGGAGTGACTTCTTCTGAGAAATTCGGGGGGCATCTGAAGAATCGATTATGTGACTAGAACCCCATTTTCTCTCAGTTCCCTCATTCTTCCATCGGCCAACCTCTTCCAACCCCACTCCTGCCCTCAGTGAATATGTGAGTTCCTGGACTAGGCCCTGAGGAGAACAGAAATGTGAATAAGATGCCTTCTGGGAGCCGAGGTCTAAAGGAGGAGGGAAGGCAGCACAGGACTGCCTCCTCCCACTGTATAAAATGCCATCAGCACCCCAAGGAGAGACAGGTCACCTCCAGCAGGGGGAGAGGGTCCTCGGGGAAGAAGTGGCAGCTGGACCAACAAGTAGGACCTCAGCAAGTAGAGGTGACAGAGAGCACAATGCAGGCAGCAGCCGCACATCAATAAAAGCACAGAGTTTTGTAAAAGGTAAGGCATCAGGGGCGCCTGGGTGGCTCAGTCGTTAAGCCCCACATCGGGCTCCTTGCTCGGCGGGAAGCCTGCTTCTCCCGCTTCCATTCCCTCTGCTTGTGTTCCCTCTCTCACTGTGTTTCTCTCTGTCCAATAAATAAAAATCTTTAAAAAAAAAAAAAAAAGGTAAGGCATCAGGAAGATAAAAGGGATAAAAGGATGTGAGGGGCAGGAGCAGATAGGAAGAGAACTTTATGCAATTTAACAGTGGAAAGTTGGCCTTAAATGATGATCAACTAAAAAGGCCTTAAATGATCAACTAACATCAAAGGCCTTAAATGATCAACTAACAAGGCTGAACATTCTCGAGGGTCCATAGGAAGTAACCCTCGTCCATTATTCATTGGTTAGACTTTGAGCAGAGAGTGATCGAATTGGAGCTGGGCTTTGGATAAAGAGAAGCTTTATTTTTTTTATATATATTTTTTTTATATTTTATTTTATATTTATATTTTATATTTTTTTATATTTTTTATATTTATTTTTCTGGATAAAGAGAAGCTTTATCTGGCAGCAGTGTTCTTGCAAACTGGAGATTGTGGAGACCGGTGGCCCAGGACAAATCAGCAGGTGACTGGACAGCCGCCGTGGCAACAAGAATGTAAAATAGGGGTAGGGCGCCAACAAAACCAGGCAACCTTCTCGGCATGGTGAGCAAGGAGTGGGAAGGAAGAACAAGCTGAGGTTCTAAGAGATGCCAGAGAGAAAAGAAATGCAGATGCTAACTGGAATGGACAGAAGAGGCCTGAATTCTACTTTCACACATTAGATTTGAGGGGACGGTGGACTGCCCCGCTGGAGACACTCGGTTGGAAGGTGAGGGCGCGCCAGCATCTGCGTGAGGGATTGGACTGGAAAGGATGAGTTTTGGCGTCCCGCAGGCCTGGAGTGAACCCCTGAGTCTGCCTCTAGCATGTCCTACTTATGTGATTTGGGGCAAGTTAGCAACCTCTCTAGGTCTCAATGATCTCATCTGTAAAATGGGGATAACGGCAGTATTCAGATCCGTAGCATCCTTGTAACATCTAAACGAAAGAATGCCTGTTGGCACAGTGCCTAGAACACAGACAGCTGACCCTTGAACAACACAGGGACTGGGCACTGACCTCCCCACACAGTTGAAAATCCAGGTATAACTTTTAACTCCCCCAAGAACTTAATAGACTGCTATTGACCAGAAGCCTTACCAATAGCATATACAGTTAACACATAGTGTGTCATATGTGTTATACACTATTCTCACAAGAAAGCAAGCCGGAGAAAAGGAATGTTATTAGGAAAATCATGAGGAAGAGAAAACACATTTACAGTGCTGTAAAAAATCATCATAGGGGCGCCTGGGTGGCTCAGTGGGTTGGGGCCTCTGCCTTCGGCTTGGGTCGTGATCTCAGGGTCCTAGAATCGAGTCCCACATCAGGATCTCTGCTCAGCAGGGAGCCTGCTTCCCCCTCTCTCTCTGCCTGCCTCTCTGCCTACTTGTGATCTCTCTCCTCTCTGTCGAATAAATAAATAAAATCTTTAAAAAAAAAATCATCATAGAAGTGGATCTATGTAGTTCAACTATACATTGGAGCCAATCCCTTCATTACAGTGATCAACTCCGTTCTTAACACTGTACCACAGCTGTCCTCCTGCCCCTTTGACATGTGTGGGCTTGTCTCACCCGTTCTCCGGGGTCTGGGCCACCTGGGTTCCTATCTGATCATCCGACTCACAAGCCCCTAACTCTTCCCTCTGACATGCTCAAGCTTGGATAAATGCCTTGTCCCCCAAACTTGCCTTCCCTCACAGACCCTCACCCCTGAATTCACAAGCCACCGCTGCCCACGTCCTGGTGGGATGATTTGTTTTCTAATCTGGGGTCAACATGAGGGGAAATGGGCCCATACCTCAGCCAGAAGGGTTGGACTTTAAGTCTTAAACAATATATTTCCTTACTATAAAAGTTGTAAAACATTGGAGTAATGTTACCATTTATTACCCCCTCCTTCGTGCTCCCATAGCGCACGGTCCATCTCTTTGTGGCAGAATTTATCAGGCTGTGTTACACTTGGTTATGTGACTGCATCCCCCACCGGGTCACGGGCTCCTCCACGGCAGGGACCAAACCTTATTCATCTTTGTTTCCACAGGCCTACCATAGGTGTTCACTAAATATGGAAAGAGAGTTAACAACAGCGTACATCTGTATAGGTCCTTATGTTTTCCAAAGGCCACCGAGGGAGACGGTGGAATCTGGCTCTAGAATGCTAAGCTATAATTTTTCTCTTGTTCAATGCACCTTGAGTTAAGTATAGCCATCAAAATGGGAAGGAATAACAGGACCACATGCCAGTTTTAAAGAGCAGCAGTTCTAAGACTTTCAGATCTTACTAATCGGTTTTTACTTTTTATTTTATTTTTATTTTTTTAAAGATTTTTGTTTATTTATTTGACAGAGAGGAGAGAGATCACACGTAGGCAGAGAGGCAGGCCGAGGGAGAGGGAGAAGCAGGCTCCCTGCTGAGCAGAGAGCCCGATGTGGGGCTTGATCCCAGGACCCTGAGATCCTGACCTGAGCTGAAGGCAGAGGTTTTAACCCACTGAGCCACCCAGGTGCCCCACTAATCGGTTTTTAAAATAAATTTTTAATTGGGGGCAGAAACATTAAAGAATAACAATCATTACCAACTGCCATTCTGTTCATTTCACGAAAGGATGATTTTAGGCACCCCTTCCTCAAAAAAAAAAAAAAGGGGGGCTGCATAAACTAAGCCTAGAATACAGGAAAGCTTTTTGAATTGAAAAAATTAGCTTTATGAAACCCTAGCACAATAGCCTGTCTTCTCTGTGTTTCACCGAAGATAGTGGACCAGCTCTGGTGACCCGGCTCACGTTGGGCAACCACACTGCAGAGACTGTGCTATTCCTGGGTGACTGGACTTGCTGTGTTAGAACTTTTTATTGCGGTAAAATATCTGTGATATAAAATGTATCCCTTTAACCACTTTTAAGTGCATAGTTCAGTGGCATTAAGTACATTCCCATTGCTGGGCCACCACTAGCAGCATCCAACTTCTAGGAACTGGTTTTCATCAGGCTGTGTCTCCCAAGCTGAAACTCCAAACCCACAAAACAATAAACTCTCCATTCCCCTCTCCTCCCAGCCCGTGGCAACCATCATCTTGCTCTGTCTCTATAAAGTCGACTACTCTAGATACTCCTCATAGTGGAATCATGTAATAGTTGTCTTTTTGTCACTAGCCGATTTCACCGACTGTGAGGTCTTCAAGGATTGTCTACCTTGTAACATGTGTCCGAATTTATTTTTTTTTTAAGATTTTATTTATTTATTTGACAGAGAGAGAAAGAGAGAGAGAACACAAGCACAGGAAGGGGCAGAGGGAGATGGAGAAGCGGTGTCCCTGCTGAGTAGGGAGCCCTATGCAAACTCAATCCCAGGACACCAGGATCAGAACCTAGGCCGAAGACAGCCACTTAACCAACTGAGCCACCCAGGTGCCCCTAAATTTCCTTCTTTTTAAAGGCTGAATAACATTCCATTGTATGTGTAGACTACATTTTGTCTGTCCATTCACCTCTTGGACATGTGAGCTGTCGCCATCTTTTGACTATTGTACTTTATTAGAATTTTTAAGTTATTTTTTTTCCACAGGATAATAATCTCAGATAGGTAACATAAGCAAATTCAGAATCATCTTGCAGGTGACTCACAAGGGAATCCTTCTCTGGGATGACCAAGCCTGCTTCTGCCTCTCCACAGTATGGTATCCACATGGGACAGTCTCCTAGTACCTCCCATATAAAACCACAGAGGGGAACTTAGGCACATAGTAATACAGGCCTCCAGTGCTCAAAAGAACCTTTGTCCTAACAGTCTGTATCCCACTTATGATGTGCGCTAATGCGATGGGCGGCCCCTGTCTCTCTATATAATTACCTGTATCAGTTTGTTACCTGCGTATATTAGCAAATAACGCAAAAAGAATATTGCTATTCCCAGTTGCAATAGTCTTTGAACCAGACACCCATCTGGTGCATATTTCAATGCACTGTGATGCTAATCTCACTTTCTATTGTAGAAGATACCTTCACACAACTAACTAATGCCTCATTCAAACTGGCATTTTGAAAAATTTCTTTTCAGCCAATCTTAGATTAATATGAAGTCTAACTTTCCTAAACTCACAAACAATACCCTGAGGTCACCAAACTTTTTCCTATGATTCACTTGCATGTACCGAAAAATCTCAGAACCAGCACCCCTGAAGTTAAAAGTACAAATTAAACACAGGACTGGATTTCAAGTTTGTGCTTCTACCACGAGTCAGGGATTTGAGCAAAACAACACCATCCACTCTATTTGATTGATGTTGTTATTTTGAACGGCATTTGTCCGGCAAGCATCAGGAATATGTGTCCAACTTGACGCGTATGTAGAATGCAATACCAAAAAGGATGTGAGTCACACCAGGAATGCACGGAAGACAGCGTTGTCCCTTTAAAAGAGGTCTGTACATTTCTCAAGTTTGAAAGGCAGGAGTCTCGAGCTCTGTTCCTGGAATGCTCCCCTCCTGCTCCCCTTCGTGTAAGAAGCAGTGGGGCAGGTCAAACCAATTAAGTGTTCCTAAAAACAGAGCTCACCAAATACCATGGCTGCGGGATAACACCATCAAGAACCAGCCAGCAGCTTAGAGTGTGGCACGGAGAGGAATGACCCCGGGGGACACCGAGTGAAAAGCTCGCATTTCACTTCCCTTACTTAGCACTTTCCTTTCAAGCTGCGACCTCTATCGAGGCCATTGAGAACAACATCCCCTCGCTCCTCCCAGGAGGGAGCACTCTCGCCTCTAGCTTCTGGGCCAGATTGCAGCCAAATGATCCGTCAGGCACTCCCGTGGGATAGGCAGACATTTGCCCTGAGATCTATAATACCATTTGACCTTCTTTAGGCTGAAGTAAACACACCACCTGTCACCTCCGAAAACTCAACTTTAGAGTCAACCACATCTGGAATCAGCCTATAAACATAGTCCTGAGATTAATGTCGAACAAGAAGAAAGGCTAAGGTATTCTGCCACTGATTTCCACTCACTGACAATTCCCACTCAGCAGCAATGTTCACCTTCCACATATGGACACCTGAACACCTCCCCGTCGGCCACACTATGCTTAGAGCGTCCAAAAACAAGCTTCGGAACACCTTGAAATACATTTTAGCTTCGCCTGAATCTCCGGCAGGTGGTTTTTCACTCCTGTGCCCTCAGCGGGCAGAATCAGACGTGATGAAGCGAGTCCCCGACATTCAGCTGCGCGGAGTAACAAGGCTTGTTCACACGATGCCTCGGGCACATCTGGGGACGCTCCCAATTCTCACCTCTCTTCATTAGGGGGCCCTACCCCGAAATCCCAGCAACTCATAAATGCACGGGAAATGTTCAGAGATGCCATCTACCCCAGAAAGAGGACACTGCCCAGAAACCAAAAGGAGAAAGAGAAGCATGAAAATGCCTCATCTTGGGGGTTCCTGGGTAGCTCAGTTGGTGAAACAACTGCCTTCGGCTCAGGTCATGATCGTGTGGTCCCGGGATCGAGTCCCGCATCGGGCTCCCAGCTCTGCAGGGAGTCTGCTTCTCCCTCTGACCTTCTCCCCTCTCCTGCTCTCTCTCACTTTCTCTCTCTTTCAAACAAAAAAATAAATTCTTTAAAAAAAAAGAAAGAAAGAAAGAAAGAAAATGCCTCGTCTGGAAGCTAACTGAGGTATGCCTACGTTTGACGAAAGGGTAAGCGATGCCATATAAAGTCCCCAATGCACAAAAAACAATCTCCCCGTGAACACACAGAAATGAGCCTTGCGGGTCTTGAGCTCACCATGTGGATCCTCCGCAACCCTCGTTATACCTCGAGCAGGTTGGCACTGACGGCAGAACCCAGGCACCCCGTCTTGAAGGAGGAAGACTCCTCCACAGTCAGTGAGATGGATCTCATTTCACACCTCGGCACAAACTGGCAGGGCTCCAGAGGTGCACAGGCTGGGTTGCTGAAATGGTGCCTCTTAGTCACAGCTCCCGAGGTGCGTGCCAGGATTTAGCGGCACAATGCGATCGTATCACAAACATCCTGGCCCTCCTCACTTTACCTCTGAAACCAATTTTGGTGACTGACGCTGCTTTCTTTGCAGCCTTATCAGCCTCCTCTCCCCTTCCGATTGTGGATCCGGATCTCCCGCCCAGCATTCCTGTGTTTAGACTGTCTGGCTGAGGGCATTTCCCCTCGCTGCTTAACAAACAGGTTTCCGCGGGCTTCAGGTTTGTTTTCTGTTTGTTTCCAACACAAGGCTGAGTGCCCCGCTTTCTGGGAAGTTTCTAGTTGTTTCAGGGAGTTCCTAGTTTTTTCAGGGAGTTCAGCTTCCCGTTTTTCCGAGGTGAGCGTCCTGAAATTAATAGGGGATCGGCTGAATCATAAAAACAATCCTGCCTCCTTGAGAAACTGGCTTTCAAAGAAAATGTTATTGTTTGCCTGTATATTTGATAAGAGTGAACATGGAAAAAAACAAAAAACAGAAGTCCTCCAAATCCTCTTCATGCCATTTTTCATGCTCTCGCCGCAACTTCAATTCATTAAAAGTAATGCCTCTTAGTCTTGCTTTAGATGGTTCTTACTAATGTTCACTTCTCAGTGACAACGGTTAGAAAACCTCAGTACCTGTAACTGAACATGAGATAGTAATCCACCATCCTCTTATTCTTTCCCTTTGGGCTTTACTCTTGCACGTGGAATTTAAATACATGAGCCCATATTCCTACAAACACACGTCCAAAGCCAGCTTTGTTTTATCGTCTTCCTCCAAGAAGTGGAACACTCTATCCCATAAACAGGGCTGGTAAGGGCATATCGGAGCCAACCTTTTCTTTGGCCGCCTTTCAAAAAAGTTGTTTAAAACAAGATATGTTCTTGAACTGGAAAAAGGAATTACACATGATAACCTTGGAAAGCAGATACTTGCTTTGCCCAACTAATATTATTGCCCAACACCGTGACTTAGCATGGAGCGTTGTCTTCATTTACAGGCCAGAGTCATACCACCAAAAGAACTACATTGAGATGAAATTAATTTCAGTGGGACATGCCCATATTGAGACGTTATTCTAAGTAGGACTGTTAGGTTGGTATAACTAAACACTTACCAGATATGGGATCATTATGAAAAGGATAATGAAACACTCCAGATCCTGTGAAGTAACTTGTGATTCCATATTTGGTCCTTAACCTCACCAACCAAATTCGAACAGTAGCACCTGCTCTGGGAATCACCTTTCCCGTCTTAATGAATGAATTGTCCCTAGTCACTGACACCGTTCCTCTCTCCCCAGAACAATGACCACATTTGTAAGAGGGCAGCCTGTGCAATTGAACGTGTCTTTTTCTCTAGGCAGAGCTAACTAGAACCATTAACCTCTGAAGCCAGAACACCAGATTTACCTAACTAAACCAACCCAAACAGATCCTACCTGACTCCCCTAAATAAGCAGATGAAACATACTTTTCTTTCACAACCTGTTGAAACAGACACATAAGCAAACCCACATTCAAGCTGGTGGGCAAAAACACAGTCTTGGCCTCAGTGGAGTGGGTCTACAGATACACTGTCTAATAAAAAGTACCAACATGACCCAAAGAACACATTCTTCTTTTGTTTACTTTGCAGTTTGCTCCTTCAGTGAGAAGAAAGCTTGCGAAGAATTTTTGAACTGAGGTTTTTTTAAGCTAACGGCAAAGCTGCCAAATGCTGTTGTTGCAGAATTCCTCTACGAGTGTGGTGTCAGTGTTACCGTGGAATCTAGAAGGGATGGATTCTGTTAACTGCCCCCTCAAGTACTCCCACCATGGCCAGATGTTAAGATAATGATCAGCACATCTTGTTCTCCAAGGCATGAGCCCCACCAAAATCAGCAAGGGATTTCTCCCTGTTTCGAACGTATTCAAATAGCATGATCCGAAGGGGCTCCCTGATTCCTGGGGCCCTTACAGACTCATGCTTCCTTACGGTGAGAAGTCGCGAGGGTCTGAGTCTCCAACGAAAACTCACTATGAGGAATCTCCTTGCACGTAAGTGACCTTGCTGTTACGGCTGCCCCTTGCCCCAAACCTCAAGGGCTTGCTGCATCTTTTCTGATTCAGCCATTGCCAAGGACTCGGCCTCTAACTGAAGCAAAACTCTTGATGGTCCTGTACCCAAGTTCCCCACCTGCAATGTGGAGCAATGGTAAACCACTCAGAACTTTCAGGAATAAAGAAGAACTACAGGCTGCCCTTTCTATGACATAGTCATCATTTCGGTAATAAGGATTCCTCTCTTACATCCATGTTCATGACTCATGAAACTCAAAATGCATAGTATTCTTGGGATTAGTAAATTCCCCCAACCTCTTTGTTGAGCCACAGTATAATTGTTCCATAGAACTGTTTGTTTATACAGAAGTTACTTACTCCATGACATACAATGAATCTAGGGGACAGGGACACCTTAAAATATCTTTTTAACATTTTCTTCTGTCCTCCTTTTAAAATGTGGAATACCTAGTGAATGGAATGGGCAAACACTAACTCCAGCATTAGTCCTCTGCCTTGTGAGTCTTCTTTAAGGAAGAAGTTTTATTATAAGGAAAGAAATTCCCGAAGCACGATTTGTACACAGTTAGAATCAAATCTCAACTCCAAAACTGAAAATCTGTCTAAGAGCTAAAAATTAAACTCAGCATTTTTATTTTTTTTTTAAAAAAGATCTACAATTTTGCTCTTCCCCTCCCCTTAACAAATCCAGTACCCAATGCTTCCCTATAAATAGTTGTCAATAAACACAACTGCTGCAAATGTATTCAGTAAATGTTAAGGTCAAAGGCCTTCACTGTTTATTGCCTTGTAAACTCAAAGACAAGTGAATTTATTGCTTGAATGAGTTTCAGGGTATTGGCCTTCATAAAAGTTCTGAATCCCAGGTACAAAATGCTCCATCAACTCACACCAAAGCTATTCTGCACAGAACTTAGGGACTGCCCACCATTGGATTCATAATTCAAACACGTCTTGGAAAGTGTATTGTTTGCCATGTTGCATAGATCCCCATGGATTAGTGCTGAACTGTGCCTGTCATTATTACAAGAACTTGCTTCAACCAAACTATAAATTGCTGCTGCTTCTAAAACAATATCACATATTAGCCTGCTACTGTAAACTCTCCAAAAGACAATAATAAAGATGTCAAGACTAGAAGAGTTTAAAATTTCTCTCTCATCTTCACACAAGAAGGATACCTATGAGCTCCTTGATATAAAATATGCCAAATTTAAAAGAAAAGGACAACATTCATATCAGATCATGCAGGAGTGTATCGACTACATTAGATAATTAATTTTTTATATAATCTGAAACCTTATTTTTCTAATTGTTCTGTCATTTGGCAGCTTTCCATACAAATACATATGCCTAGTAGAAGTAGCAAAAGGAGAGGTCATAGGACAATTATTAACTATCATTGCCTTTAGAAATCCCCATAAGTGTTATGAGAGAAGTTCACATTTATTGTTTTAAAATAGCTGAATAATTATTAGTACATTTCACCGGCCTATGTTAACATTTTTCTTACAATGTCGGTATTTCAATGTTAAATTTATTTGTATAAATAAATCTAGACTCTGGGCTCCAGAACCATTGGGCCTTACCATCTTGAGTGAGGACCAAAGCAATGTAATACACAAAGGCTATGGTGTTAATACCAGAAATGCAATATTCATCATGAAGTTTAAAAGAAAATATCAAACTCAAACCATTGGTGATAAAATAAAATTATCCTAGACTTCCAATACTCTTTCTGCCACGATGGCTATAGTCTCCAAGGAGTATTGCTGAAATCATACCTCATAGAAACCCGAATTAAAATAAATTAAATATTTATTTATTTATAATAATATAAGACATTAAATATCTTCCAACTGTCAAAATGTAGAGTATTTTTAAATGTCACACATGCACTAATCCCACTACAAAATTCAGGTCTGGGCTTAATGTTGGATTATGTCATTTTTTGACATTACCCAGGGAAGAGTTGAATTCTTAATCTATTTTCTTTCATGTGAAATACTAGATTATATCATTTTGGTCCTTAAATTCCTTTTATCCTAACAAACATTAAACCACTCTCCAATTTCCTCCAAAGCATGGTCATAATCAGGAGTTTCTTCTCTGTATAAGATCATAATAGCATAATTGGAAGATATTAGGATACATTCTTTTTAGCAAATTACTTGTATGACACTTAAAAATATGATGATGACTTATGTGGAAAAAGAAATGCATTCTTTCAGAAATAGTTATTAAATATCTACCCTGAGAATATCTGTTACTGAAATGATGAAGACTGAAATGATTAATTGAGAGATGGGGGTTGGGGGGAGTCTGGTGTGCAAACACATGATTACATGGCAACAAAGAGATACTTAGATGACTGGAGAGTTTGGAGGTAGTAAGGCAAAACAGGAAGTGATAACTCTCCCCATACATCTTTTTTTTTTAAGTACTTAGACCTCATCTCCCCATGAAATAGCCACATAATGAATTGAAATTCAAATTACTTTCATGCATTAAAACTCTATTCCAGGGGCGCTTGGGTGGCTCAGTGGGTTAAAGCCTCTGCCTTCTGCTCAGGTCATGATCTCAGGGTCCTGGGATCCAGCCCCACATCAGACTCTCTGCTCAGCAGGGAGCCTGCTTCCCCCTCTCTCTCTGCCTGCCTCTCTGCCTACTTGTGATCTCTCTCTCTGTGAAATAAATTAATTAAATCTTTAAAAAAAAAAAAAAAAAAACTCTAGGGCGCCTGAGTGGATCAGTTGGTTAAGCAAATGCCTTCAGCTCAGGTCATGATCCCAGAGTCCCGGGGATCCCAGAATCCCGGGATTGAGTCCCTCACTGGGCTCCAAGCTCTAACAGGAGTCTGCTTGCTTCTCCCTCTGACCATCTCCCCTCTCGTGCTCTCTCTCAATCTCTCTCTGTCTCAAATAAACAAATAAAAATCTTAAAAAAAGGGGCGCCTGGGTGGCTCAGTCGTTAAGCATCTGCCTTCGGCCCAGGTCAGATCCCAGGGGCCTGGGATCGAGCCCCGCATCGGGCTCCCTGCTCCGCAGGAAGCCTGCTTCTCCCACTACCATTCCCTCTGCTTCCTGCTTCTCCCGCTACCATTCCCTCTGCTTGTGTTCCCTCTCTCGCTGTGTTTCTCTCTGTCAAATAAATAAAATCTTTAAAAAAAAAAAAAACAGCATACCTCTATTCCACCAAGGACAAAATGAAAATAATATACATGAGCTACAAGACCTGTTTATACGTCTAGAGTCACTATGCAAGCTGAAATGGATCATCTTTTAGAAGAATACACCTCCTAGACGGCAGCATGAAAATTCTACTACTCCTATTACTCTTAAAAATGTTACATATGAAAAATAAATAAATAAATAAATAAATAATGTTATATATGTTGAGCATGTATTCCAGAGATATGAAAACTAATGCTCACACAAAATCCATATACAAATGTTCAAAGACGCCTTATTCCTAATAATCCAAAACTGGGCACAGCACAGATACCCTTCAACAAGTGAACAGTTAAACAAATTACGGTTCTTCCGGGCCATAGAATACGTCTGGCAATAGAGAGGAAGGAACTATGGATACATACAACTTGGATGAATCTCTAGGGAATTACACTGAGTGGAAAAAAAAAAAGGTAGTTATATAAGTTTACACACTGTATGATGCCAGGTATGTAACATTTTTGAAATGACGGAATTTTAGAAATGGAGAACAGATTAGTGGTTGCCAGGAGCTAGGGAATTGGGGACAGAGCGTGAGTATAAAAGAGCAAGGTGAGGGATCCTGGTGGTGATGGAATTATCCAGTGCCTTGATTGTGGTGGTGGATATATGAGCCTACATAAGCAACAGAACTGTACAGAACTGAATTATGTGTACACACACACAATCTTTCTAAAACTTAGAAATCTGAACAAGATCAGTGGATTGTATCAATGTCAATATCCTGGCTATGAAATATACTAGGGTTTTACAAAATGTTAGCCCTGGGGGAGACTGGGCTAAGGGTACACTGAATCTCTGTTGTTTCTTTCCACTGAGAGTGAATCAACATTCACCTTGGTAAAAGCGTCCAAAAATTTTTAAAAATTTAAATTTTAAATGATAAGTTATATGTTTGTGATATACTATTGAATGGTATGGGCACAATGTGAGAAACTCCACTATCATGCACAACACTAACATAAAAGGAAGAGTGCCAACTATGATCTCTCTAGTCTCCTCAAAAACGCACCTTGCACAGAGCTGGATTACTCAAGGATACAAGGACTCTATCCTACCATACTTATAGACTGTGTCTGAGTACCACTGGTAAATCTGACCTGGGTTTTTCTAAGCAGCCTCTGGGGGACTATTCCTCATTGATGACTCTTGCTGGAGGGCAGTGAGAAAGGCAAATTTAATTTTCAATCCGTTTTGACAGCCACTATAATAAAAGAATCCTCATTAACTAATTTACTGCCTAGTACATTCTAGCTTTCAATTTTCAAAATGACACTAACCTAAGATATTGCAAAACAGAAAGACATCAGTTGATCTAAAGTGGCCTGCATCTAGAAATATGTTAATTATCTGATGCTAAAACCATGGGAAGGATTAGAAGGGATTGGTGGAAGTTTGCTGAAACCTTCCTTTGCGCCTGGTCCACGAGTGGGCCAAGCTCCTTGCCACATGCAGATGCAAGCAAAGCAGTCTTCTCTCTCTCTCTCTCTCCCTCTCCCCCCGCCCCCGTCTCTCTCTCTCTCTTCCTCTCTCTCTCTCTCCCTCTCTCCCATCCCCTCAGGCTCCTCGGGATCTAAGGCACTTTTGATAAAGATTGCCCATATGATCAAGGCATTGATTATACCTGTGTCTTTCAGCACAGGTAGGAATGTATTTCAGATAAGACAATTCCGCTTTTGAAAAGTGATCCAGTCTTTCATGTCAAAAATGTTTCTACAGAAACACTCTTTAGAATAAAGGCTCCTAAGAAGCAGAAACGCTTCTAATGTATAGAGGCCCCATTCACCCTAAGTCCATGAAAAATCACACTGTGCTGACCATTTATTGACATAACCAAAAAGAGGTATGTTTCTCTATGAACCAAGGGAGGAAAGATAGGACCAAAAACCCCGTGGATAAAAGGCTCCAATTCCAGCCTTACTATCATGGCCTAGAAGATGAAGGGGCCTTTGTTTATTTGCAGGATGTGTGGGGAAGGCAATAGCAGTTTAGAACCAGAAGGTGCCTAAGTGGCTCTGGGAGCATGACTCAACCTGAACTTATTTTGTGAACATCAAAATGGAAATCATGATTCCTCCTTTACCAAGTTTACCAGACTGTGTGGAGAATCCAGGGAGAAAACATATACAAGGGCTTTACATTTTTAAAGCACTGTATAAAGATAAGGAATCATTATGAATAGTCTAAGGAGGATATGTCTACAATTTAAAGGTCAACAGAATATTCTCTACTTTAAATCCTGAAGAGTGCTTCTACATTAAAACCTTACCTGCATATTTGTTGATAAGAAGGGGGAAAAAGTACAGAAAAACTATTTAATTGTTGAATCAATTTCCTTTGAGAACTCGTGAGTGACCTAGAATTTTACCAGGTATATTATCTAGGATAATCATGAAATAATTTGGTCTAATGAAAGTTAATAGTCAAAGCAAGATTTCTGAAAGGTTACATGTATAAATCATTGATTAAGGTTGCTTTTATCTGATTGTATGGAAATTCCACCATCTGCTTTTTTCTTTTAATGAAGCTGTGATCTTGCAAGAGCTGGTAGTCCCATCATACATTTGAGAAAAGCGGAGACCAAAGGGAATCAAGTCTCATCTCTTTAATCTATACAGGCTGACTTCACATAATCAGTGTCAGCATATCCAATGCCAGGAAACACCCAACACGGATGGTACGTCTATGGGCAGCCCAAGATCTTGGCCGGATTCAGAAAAGAGGCTGAGAGAAAAGCACTTCTTAGGGCTCCTTTGGATTCCTTGCAAATTCAGCCCGGCTTCAGATCCGCCCAACAGCTCGGCTGAACACAGTGCCTAGGCAACACTGCCTTCCAGTGGCAACAATAGGTTTTAAAAATCCAAAAACCACAGAGTGTATATACTATTTTGCCTAGGTAGTACCTGTGTGCTCTTAGGCTCAAGGGAACACCTTGAAGATTATTTTCAAAGTCTTGATATAGGCATTAATTAAAATTAGTAATACTCTTTCTTAGTACTTGCTGAAAAAATTCAAAGCACCTACCTCCCTTTCGTGGACGGGAATCCCACTCAAAGCAATGATATTGTTCAAATAACATCACAGAAGCACTCTGGGCTGACTTGAGTGTGGCAAGTGTGGCAATCCTGTACCCCATCATCGAAAGCTACTCAGTAGCCAATGATTCCAGACATAGCAAAATCAAACCAATGTTTTGCAAAGTGATTGTCAAAGATGCCTATGGACTTCTGAAAATTCCAGTTTATCCCTGATTAAAACCAGTCCACCCATTCCTTTCTTAAACTTCTCGTAAGTTCTCCAAAATGCCTAACATGGTATTAACGATATTCTTATCCTTGAGAAATAAATGTGTTCCACTTTTTAAAATCCTATGCTAACTAGGAAATACCATTTTTAATTTGTTTCAGCCCAAAAATACCTTCTCTAATTATCC
Source organism: Procyon lotor (assembly GCA_028646535.1). Classification (NCBI taxonomy): domain Eukaryota; kingdom Metazoa; phylum Chordata; class Mammalia; order Carnivora; family Procyonidae; genus Procyon; species Procyon lotor. Next base: position 82,996,818 of record CM053609.1, read on the forward strand.
TCCATTCTGAATCCTCCATTCCCGCTGGCCTGTCTGAAATCTCTCCGTGAGTTGATGAGATTTATCCTCTTTATTTTTATCTGTGGCGTAATTGTCACCTTCCCTGTCTGCCTCATGGCTGGGCTCCTGTCTCCCGGAATCCACATCTCTAGGGCCAGCATTCTTTCTTCCTGAGCTGCTGTTGCCACGTAAACATCTCCAGAATTTATGTTTCTAGGGAGTCTGAGCAATTACACCAAAAGAAAGCAGGGCATTTCCCAAAAGGCCTGCCCGGTTGGGGGTAATTAGAAGAGTGATGCCAACACTGTAAAGGCCTCATATATCTGAAAGCACTTCTCGAAAGTTTTCTCGCTGATAAACCCAACATCCTTGAGAGCTGAGCAAACTCCTATCACACCAACTGGAGGGAACAACCAAGACCAACAGAAGTTTCCTAAATGGCTCAGAACTGGGAATCGATCAAAGGCACTAAATCATTCTGTGCCATACTATGCAACCATTTAAAAAATGATTTGGATAAGCATCTACTGAGATGGAAAAATGGCAACAATATACCGTTAAGGAGACCAAAAAGCAGGTCACCAGTTTAATATACAACAGGTTTTAGTATGCGCGCGCGCGTGTGTGTGTGTGTGTGTGTCTGAGTGTGTGTAAAAGGCACCACCAATCTAAAGCTACCCCACACACTTCCTATGAGCCCTCCTTCACATCAGCTACTCCCAAATATAAAAATGTAAGTAGAATTATTTCTTGGATTTTTTTTAAAAAAGCTTTTTAGACAAGTTCTCTAGTGGTATGCTGGTAAATGTTTAACAACCTGTTCTCCAGGGGGAAAGATCTGATTTCTGGCAAATGCAGTTGTCAATTTCTATGGTGTAGATACTCTCAACGTGATCATCTTAGACCTACCAACTCGATGTTACTGAATATGGTATTGAAGAGAGATGCTCACAATAGGCTCCACCACTCTCACAAACCCACACAAAGCAGCTCCAGCACCCACGGCCCTCCCCCTGCCTGCAAACATATTGTAATCTGTAGACCACTCATGGAGAATAAACAACAGGATGCATGTTTTAGGTGACTTGTATTTTTCTTCTTGCTGATGTTTATTTTCTACTTTTTCAACAAAGACCCTGTGGTTCCTGTGTTGTTTTTTTACTTATTTAAATTTTAAAAAGAAATTATATTTCTTTCATTGTCTTAAAATGGAGAAGACCTTTGTAATCATGACACAGTGCCCATAAGTAAATTTGATAAATTTAACTACATAAAATTGGAGCTTTTGCATGGCAAAAAACTTTCATAAGCAATGTTGAAATCCTAATGACAAACTGGTAAGAAAGAATTTGCAATTTTTTTCTCAGAAACATCATCGACTCTAACATATATAATCATTTCCCAACTGACGACCCGATAGAAAAATAAGTCATGATCTGGACAGTTGAAAAAAGAAAAGACAGGGCTCCTAGACAGCTTTCCCTCCACCTACCCACTCATAAGAAGAGAAGGCAACTTAAAATGTAACACAGACACACCAGCTATTTAACCTACCAGACTGACCAAGTTTCAAAATATTGGTATGCACTTTTTGAGTGAGACTGTGGCGGGAGTTGAAACTGGTACAAATTCTGTAAGGACAGTAGTCTGAGCAATGACCCCACAGAGATGTTCACATGCTAACCCAGAACCTGCGACCACACCACCTTACATGGCAAAAGGGACTTTGTCCATGTGATTAATATTATCGGTCTTGAAATGGGGAGATTATCCTGAATTATCCACGTGGGCCCACTATAATCACAAGAACCCTTACAAAAGAGAGGCAGGAGGGTGAGTAAGAGAAGATGTGATGATGGAAGTAAGGTTCAGAGAAAAAGAGAGTAGAAGATGCTACACTTCTGGCCTTAAAGATGGAAGGGGGGGGGCGCAAGCCGAGGAATGCAGGCAGCCTTCAGAAGCCAGAAAAGATCAAGACCTGGAGGGATTGGGGGTTAAAAATGAAACAAGATGGGATCAGGAGGGAGACAAACCATAGGAGACTCTCAATCTCACGAAACAAACTGAGAGTTGCTGGGAGTAGGGGGTAGGGATAGGGGGTTGGGTTATGGACATAGGGGAGGGTGTGTGCTCTGGTGATTGCTGGGAAATCTGTAAGCCTGATGATTCACAGACATATACCCTGGGTCAAATAATACATTACATGTTAATTTAAAAAAAAAAAAAAAAAAGATGAAAACCTGGATTCTGCCATGGTGCCCTCAGAAGGGACATAGCCCTCCAGCACCTTGATCTTAAGATTTTTGACCTTCAGAACAGCAAGTTAATAATTTTGTGTTGCTTTAAGCCACCGCATTTGTGGTAATTTGTTACAATAGCAATGGGAAACAAAAAGACCAATTTCACAACTTACAAATGCATGTACTCTTTGGTCCAATGCCTCCACATCTAGACATTTAGCCAAAGATATAATCACATATATGCAAAATGATGCATGTCCCACATCATTGTTTGTCACAGCAAGCATTTGGAACTCATGTAAACATCCATCAAAAAGAGGCTGATGAAATGGCCACAATCGCCAAACTGTGGAAAGAACCAAAATGCCCTTCAACAGATGAATGGATAAAGAAGATATAGTCCATATATACAATGGAATATTATGCCTCCATAAGAAAGGACGAATATCCAACTTTCATATCAACATGGACAGGACTGGAAAAGATTATGTAGAATGAAATCAGTCAAGCAGAGAGAGTCAATTATCTTATGGTCTCACTTATGTGTGGAGCAAAAGGAAAAACATGGAGGGCATTGTGAGAAGGAAGGGAAGGGTGAATGGGAGGAAACTGGAGGGGGCAATGAACCATGAGAGACTGTGGACTCTGAGCAACAAACTGAGGGTTTTGGAGGGGAAGGGATGGGAGTTGGGCGAGCCGGGTGGCGGGTATTGAGGAGGGCACGTATTGCATGGAGCACTGGGCGTGGTGCATGAACAATTAATGTTGTAACACTGAAAAAATAAACATATTTGGGGGGAAAAAAGAGGCTGATTAAATATTACATCTACACAATGTACTATTATGCAGCCATAAAAAATGAATGACTAGATCTCCAATAGCTGGCAAAGGGGAAAAAAAGATGCTTTTAGTATAGTAAGTACAGTGGATACAGTATGCCAACAATTATATAGAAATGATGAGGGAAAATATGTGCTTATTTGCATATATATGTATAAATATGTCTGGAAGAAGAAATAAGAAATTTTTTTTAATTTTTTTAAAGATTTTATTTATTTATTTGACACAAAGAGAGACAGAGAGATCACAAGTAGGCAGAGAGGCAGGCAGAGAGAGAAGGGGAAGCAGGCTCCCTGCTGAGCAGAGAGTCGAACGCGGGGCTCGATCCCAGAACCCCGAGATCATGACTTGAGCCAAAGGCAGAGGCTTTAACCCACTGAGCCACCCAGGCACCCTGGTAAGAAATTAACAGTAGTTTCTGCCTCTGGGGTAGGGAACTGAATGGCTGGACAATGGAAAGGAAAGGGAGACTTCTTACTACATACCTTTTATATTTTGTTGAAATCAATATATGTAACATAAATAGATTACCTATTCAAGAATTCAAATAAAAACAGAAAGATTATAAATTAAACAGGAAGAGTATTATGTAGCTTGACCAGGGTCACCACCAAGTCATTAAAGATGCCTTTACCATCAGTAGGTCTCTGCAGAACCTTCATTGTTTTTGAAGCAAGCAAGGCCATGAATTCCAATCATTCTAGAACCATGGCATTCTGTGTGACCTAAGGAGCAGGACAAGAGAGCGATTTCTCAATTCACTTGGAATGTGAATAGCAGTCTCTGGTGAGCTAGAACAAACTTAACTTTACATCGTCTCCAAAGGAAGATTTAGATTCGCTTTAAGTCATAGATGAGGATTCTTTCGGGGTCCTTGAAGAAACCTTGCCCAGTCTCAAAAATTCTGGAAGTAGGGTTGCCAAATTCAACAAATAAAACTACTAGAACACTCGGCTAAAATTTGAATTTTGGATAAATAATCAATAATCAAAAATTAAGAGGGTTTTTAAATACTTTTTAATTATTTGCTATTTAGCTGAAATTCAAATTTAACTGGGTGTCCCATATTTTATTTCAAAACCCTACCTCTGGGGCGCCTGGGTGGCAAAGTGGATTAAAGCCTCTACCTTCGGCTCAGGTCATGATATCAGGGTCCTGGGATCGAGCCCCGCATCGGGCTCTCTGCTCGGCAGGGAGCCTGCTTCCCCCCCCTCTCTCTGCCTGTCTCTCTGCCTACTTGTGGTCTCTCTCTCTGTCAAATAAATAAAATCTTTAAAAAAAAACCCTACCTCTGATGAACTCCCTTAGAGGCCACATGGCAGCCATGGGCTAGCAGGTGAGGACAGATGGGCCCACGCAGATGGGGATAGGGCCACCATCACTCTCCCTTTCATTGAACATGCCCTTCCAATAGAAAAAGATGAGAGAGCTAAATGAGTTTGTGTGGTAAGCCATTGCTCTGCCCTGGCAACATCAGTGGCCAAAGACAAAGGTACAGGGATCCAAGTTAAAGTAAGTCTCCAAGGTCACTTCTGGCCCTAGAATTCCCTGAAGATAATGTGTGGAATGCTCTGGAAGAAGTTTGGAATGGGGGTGGGGAGGGTCGAGCAACACAGAGAAATGTTCCCCCAGCCCAGGTAATAAACGTATTCCTTTCCCCAAATACCGCTAAAGATGTTTAAAAAAAAAAAAATCTTAAAAAAAAAAAAACCTTTAAGCTGACCTCCTGCCAAAGTACACATCAATTATACAGCTTCAGTCAGGCGGATGCTCGAGGAAAGGGGGATAATGTTACACCCAGCTGGGCACTTTGTAGTTAGCACAAATGTAATATAAAGCACAGCAGAGTTCGTCAAGTGTCTGTCTGGATTTTCAGTTTTCATTAGTGCTATAATTAAAACCACATTTTCAGCTCTATTACCTGTAACAAGAAAGGAATGAGAAATGAGGTTGTCAAGGTCAGGCTTTTCCAGCTATTTATACTGAGTATCTGCAGGCCACAAGTTGTTAAATTTGGTGTAAAACAGAGAGACGGCTGAATGTCGCACGAGGACCCATCCTGTGTGGTTGGAAACCCAGGCTTAGGAGGTCACTGCCTTTGAATGGCCACCGGACCACGGATGTCCACCCCGCAGAAGGACCAGGAAGATGGTCAGTCAAACAATCCACTTTTGGCGGCCACAAGACTGGCCACAGAAGGGCTTTCTCACCCTTTAAGACCAAACTGGCCATACATCCTGAAACAACCCCAAAGGCAGTCTTCGGACGTTCTCTGGCTGAGGACAAGGATCCTAAAAATCTCAATGCTATCTTCTTCCTACCTGGAGTGTAAATGTGCAAAAGAGGGCTGGATGGGAATGTAAATGTTAAACCTGTCTCCCAGCACTCCCCAGCCCACACACGCTTCACAGAGGCCTCGCCGTGTGCACCAAATCCTGTTGGCCTGGCCTTCAAAATGCATCTAGAACCCAACCTCTTCTCACGGCCATCTGGCCCACAGCCCCACCGTGTCTCCCCTGAATTCTGGTGAGGCCTCCGTGCATCTGCCTCACACTCCCTGCTATGATCTGAATGTTCCCCCCAAAATCATATATTGGCATGCCAACCCCAAGGTGATGGTATTAGGAGGCGGAAGGAGGTGCCTTCCCTTGGAAGGCAATTAGGTCATGAAAGCAGAGCCCTCACCAAAGGATTAGTGCCTTTATAAAAGAGACCCCAGAGAGCTCCCTCACCCCTTCTACCATGTAAAAACACAGTGAGAAGTCAGCCCTCCGTGAACCAGGAAGCACTCCTCACCAGACAGCAAATCTGCCAGCACCTTGATCTTGAACTTGAACTCAGCCCCAACAGCTCTGAGAAATTTCTGTTCTCCATCAGCCAGCGGGCCTAAGGTACTTTGTTCTAGCAGCCCAAATGGACTAAGATCGGCCCCCCACCCCCATGCACACACACACCCCATAGTTCCCAAGAGAGGAGCCAGATCATGTTACTCCTCTGGTGGCTTCCAGCTCTCTCAGAGTAGAAGCCGCCACCCTCACAGTGGTCCTCAACGCCCCCAACCCTCTGGCCTACTGTCACTTCTCTAGCTATACCTCCCATCACGCTCCCTCTCTTGCTTCAACGCACCCACATTCCTTCCTCAGGGTCTTCTCTTCTTCCTGTTATCTATATGATATGATCTATGTATATAATCTATATCCTACTCAAAAAGCACCTTTTCTTCCATCGAGGCCTTCCTTTCCCACTCTACTTCATAAGCAAACCACCAGCATCCTGCCCACTGCCAACCATAGCATTCCCTATTTCTCTACTCGCCTTTATTTTTCTCTATGGCACTTAACACCATCTGCTTTTTTTTTTTTTTTTTTACTTATTTTCTTTAAATACCTGTCTCTCGTCAGTTCCCAGAATGGAAATTTCTTGAGAACAGTGATTTTTGTCTGTTTGTTCACCACTGTATCCTCAGCACTTAGAAAGAACCTGGCAGGTAACAGACATTGAACAAATGTTCGTTGAATAAAAGAATGAATGAATGAATCCACAGGTCGCATGGACCAGTGAAACAAAAGAGAGAATCCAGAAATAAACTCATGCTTATATGGTCAATTAATCTATGACAAAGGAGGCAAGAGTATACAAAGTTGACAAGACAGTCAAGACAGTCGCTTCGAAAAATGGTGCTAGAAAAACTGGAAAGCTACATGCAAAAGAGTGAAAGTGGACCACTTCATCACACCATACGCAAAAATAAATTCAAAATGGATTAAAGACCTAAATGTGAGACAAGAAACCATAAAACTCCTAGAAGAAAACATAGGCTGTGATTCCTTTAACATCAGCCATAGAAACATTTTTTCTAGATATGTCTCCCGAGGCAAGGAAAACAAAAGCAAGATTAAACTACTGGGACTACACACACACACACAAAAAAAAAAGCTTTGATGGTGAAGGAAATCATCAGTAAAACGAGAGGCAACCTACTAAATGGGAGAAGATATTTGCAAATGATATATTCAACAAGGAGTTAATATCCAAACTTACACGCTTACATGACGCAACACCAAAAAAAAAAAAAAAACCCAAAAAACAAACAAACAACAACAACAACAAAATTTAACTCAAAAATGGGCAGAGGACCTGAAGAGACATTTTTCCAAAGAAGACATCCAGATGGCCAACAGACGCATGAAAAGATACTCAACATCACTACACAGGGAAACACAAATCAAAACCACAATGAGATATCACCTTACACCTGTCAGAATCAAAAAGACAAAAACTAACAAGTGGAAAAAAAGAAATGCTCATACCCTGGGGGTAAGAATGCAAACTTTTGCAGCCACTGTAAAGAAAAGTATGAAGCTTCCTCAAAAAAATTAAAACTAGAATTACCATTTGATCCAGTAATTCCACTACTGGGTATTTACCCAGAGAAAATGAGAACACTAACTTGAAAAGATATATGCACCCCTGTGTTTCCTGCAGCATTATTTACAATAGCCAAGATATGGAAGCAACCAAGCATCTATTGACTGATGAGCAAATAAAGATGTGGTATTAAGGGGGGGTAATTAAGTAATTAATTAATAAGGGGGGATATATAGAGAGAGACAGAGACAGAGATGTACACACACACATACATACACACATGCACGTGCACACACAATGGAATATTATTGAGTCATAAAAAAGAATGAAATCTTGCCATTTGCAACGACAGAGGGTGGGCCTACGGGATATAATGTTAAATGAAATAAGTCAAAGACAATCGTATGATCTCACTCATGTGAAACTTAAGAAACAAAACAAATGGATGAACAAAAAAGGAAATAAACAAGCAGACTCTTAAATACAGAACAATCGGGTAGTCGTCAGAGGAAAGGCGGGTGAGAGGATAGGGGAAATAGATAAGGGGAATTAAGAATACATTTATCGGGGCGCCTGGGTGGCTCAGTCGTTGAGCGTCTGCCTTCGGCTCAGGTCATGTCCCAGGGTCCTGGGATCGAGCCCCGCATCGGGCTCCCTGCTCGGCAGGAAGCCTGCTTCTCCCGCTGCCATTCCCTCTGCTTGTGTTCCCTCTCTCACTGTGTTTCTCGCTGTCAAATAAATAAAATCTTTTAAAAAAAAAAAAAAAAGAATACACTTATTGTGATGAGCACTAAGTCATACATAAGATTATTGAGTCATTTTATTATACTCCTAAAACTAATATAACACTGTG
>CM053609.1:83005618-83031624 GCA_028646535.1 Procyon lotor
ACCCTGGGATCATGACCTGAGCCGAAGGCAGACGCTTAACGACTGTGGCTCCTTTTTTCTAAAGCTGATGGCAGTGCTATTATTGAGACACGCGCGCCCTCTACAGCTCTGAGCCTAGATTGCTTCTTACTGCGAAACTTAGACCCGAAAAAAGGTATTTTAATTAATCTTGTGACTGAAAAATTACCATCCCCCAAGTCCCTGCCACCCACGGCAAGCTAGATCCTCCAACATTTTCCTAAACACTGGAGAAGTCTATCAAAAAGAAGTGAAATCGGCAGTTTCCTTGGGCAATTATAATGTAAATGCGGATTGGAGTCACTTATCTGCCCTTTTGGGTAATATGCTCTCCCACCATATACCAAAAGGAGGGAGTGTGTGTGTGTGTGTGTGTGTGTCTCTACACCTATATTCTCACTCTAATATTCTGCCTCATTATGTAATCGCAAGGATAGAATATGTGTTTAAACGGTCATCTTCTGTTCATCAAAATATTTGGTTTCAAGTCAGTGAAAAATATTTGCATAAAGCAATAGAGCAACAAGGTAAGGGACTGGCTTTTCCTGGCCAGTGACAATGGCAGGAGGCCAGGGGTGAGAACTGGAATCACGCAGCTGAACAATGGTATGGACACGTTGGAAAATGCAGTGGACATCCAGAAGGGTGACAGAGTGGAAAGATGCATGTAAACATGAAATTCAGGGGTGAGGTAATTAAAAAAAAAGAAGAAGAAAATCCGAGTGGGGGATCAAAGAAGAATGTGCAGAGAGGCACCCAATGCATAGGGAAGGACTCTATGTTCAGGAGATTGATGCTTTTCAACCAGAGCTGAGCAACCTGGAAAACACGATTTGGGAAAGGCTATTCTTGCTCTATGCAAGGTCTTCTCCTCATCCCGATATTCTAAGGCAGGGTTTATTCGGAAAGGAGAGATGTACTAAGCATCTGGGCACAGCATGTGAGTTCAGAACTGGTCTCCCTCTAAGACTCCCAGGCCACCGTGGGTCCACCCAGAACAGGATCATGTCCCTGTGAGCCACAAGTGGCACAGGGGCAGGGGGAGAAAAATAGATTCCATTCCACAATTCTGCTTTGCACTGACTAACACAGCCATTAAAAAACGAAATCTGTTCACTAGACAAAATAGAGTCAAACATTCCTGCGTGCTCCATCCTTTAAACAGATTTAAATATTGGCCTGTCTTCTCTGTGTTTGTTTTGGTTCCCTCAGCCCACATTGAAGTCCACGGGCTCTCTCCCTCACTCATCATCTCGCCTCCTGCTGCTTCGGCCGAGAATGAGGTAATAATTCAGCAAGCTGTTCGGGGCCTCCCATCAGCCCCGTTGAACAGTGCTGTGTGTTCCCGGCTCAGGCATTCCAGTGGCCTTGAACTCCACAGCCCAGCAAGCCGCGGGAGGGACCTCGCTCACACCGGCTCTCCTGCCTAAGTGAAGGCAACTGGGGAAGCAACGTGAGGAAAAGCACTAAAAAAGCACATTAATTTCTCCTCACTGGTTCTCGCTTACATTCTCTTATGAAGCTGGACTGTTTGTAACTTACACATCAATGGCACCGTAGTAAGAGGCCCGGAAACAGCTTGAAGGAAAAGTACAATTATAGCTCAGTAAAGGTGGGGAGGAGAAAGAAAAGGCAACGTTCTGGTAGAGGTTGTTTAAAAATGAACGATTGATTCTCTTTTCCAGAGAGCAACCTGCTGTGGCCTTTGGAAGGCTCCTTTTGTGTCCTTGGTTTTGCTTCTGTCTGAGCTCTAAGCTCCCGCCAGGGTCCCACTTTTTCGTTTATTGCCCAGCTCATCCCTCTCCCTCGAAGCCTGGCATGAATGCACCCTGTGGGTCATTCCTGTACCCAGAACTCTCCAGAATCAAAAGGTTTCCAAGTACTTCACTGTAACAATTTAGTCACCAGTGAATTTTTAAATGTCAGAAAAACATAAGCGTCAGGAAGAAAAGGCAACGTTGGGGCCCCCTATTCAAACAGAAAGATGGAGCATCTGAACTCTTGAAGTGACCATCTCCAATCAATGAAATACAACTTTAATTACTGAATAAGGTTCTAATGCAGGTTCTGTGGGACCCTAAGGCCTACTGATTTCCTAGAGAAGACTTGATATCAAAGAAAAAGCTTTTTCCCAATGTAATGCAGATTTTTTTTATGGACTTTATGGGTTCATTGTTTGTTTCATTCTAGTGCTGGAAAATCAGATGAGGCACACCGCTCTTTTCACAGGACTAAGTTTTGAACTTTAACATAATGAACACAAAATAAGAGGACCCAACTGCCTGGAAATAGTGAGGAACAGAAGAGCAGGATGATTAGGGGAAGGGCGACCACCAGTAATGGGGAAGGCAGCCAACGGTCTCAAAACCAACCCAACGGTAATTGACCAGCTGCAAGCCAATAGGGTAGGATCATAATAGACACCAATAGACACCAACCATCACTATAGAATTGCGGATGAAAGCATTAATATGTTTAACAGTCCTGAAATTGTTAGGATGGGCAAAGTAAGAATGAGCAAGAGAGCCACAAGGAAAATGACATCACATTTTATATTTTTGGCTACTGATTCCTATCAATAACACTAATAATAACACGCTATTATAAAATTGACCAATACATCTTTTACACAGAGAACATTTTTAAGTGTCATATGTAGAGAAAAACAGAGAGGAAGGGTCATAGGAAGACCACACACTGTGGGTAAATTGATAAAGTTAAGCTTGCGAAGGCACAAACCTGAGAGCAAGATCCAAGTGACTTCCGAGATGCGAAGACCCTGAAAGTCACACCTGAAACAATCATCCAGCTTGTCACTGCCGTCATCTGAATTCATACAGCATGCAGTCAATACCGACTGATAACTCAGCTTTAGCAACAACAGTAAGGACTGTCAGAAGTCTGATGATGCTTTAAACTAAAAGCTCCAGGGGCACCTAGGTGACTCAGTCAGTTAAGCGGCTGCCTTAAGCTCAGATCATGATCCTGGGGTCCTGGGATGGAGTCCCCATGGTGGTGGGGGCGGGGGAGGGGGAGTCCCTGCTGAGCAGGGAGCCTGCTTCTCCTTCCCTCTCTGCCCCTTCCCCATCCCTTATACTCACACTCGCTCTCTCAAATAAATAAATAAAATCTTTAAGAAAAAGGGACGCCCGGGTGGCTCAATCATTTAAGCGTCTGCCTTTGGCTCAGGTGATGATCCTGGGGTCCTGGGATCGAGCCCCACATCAGGCTCCCTGCTTCTCCCTCTCCTCTGCCCCTCCCTGCAGCTTGTTCTCCCTCCCTCTCTCAAATAAATATATTTTTTTAATCTTTAAAAAAAAAAATGCTCCAAAGGGCAGGAACTCTGACTTCCTGGCCTGCCTGTTCAACAACACAGAACCACAATAGGTAAGGTTTGCAAACAAAGTCTTTATTTTGCTATCACTCGCTGTTTATCTGTTTGCTTGCGATATAGAGGTATGTATGTATTTTGCAGATAACGAGAGCTAATATTCATTGTTTGCTGTGTGCCAGGCACCATCCTACATGCCATACACACCCTCAAACCAGCTCTATGAAGGAGGTGCTGATTGCCCTCTCTTGGCCAGAGGGAAAGGACGGGCACACAGAGACTAGTCAGTCTACCACTCATGTTCTCGATCTCAAGCTCCCATTCCATGAGCTGGCAGAAATTACACTCTTAGCTAAGTCCAAGTACATGAAGCCATTTCAGGTTTCAAATCAGTTCTGGAGTATCTCCTCCCCTTGCTTTCCCCTTAGTGGTTCCCAAGCTCCTGGGGCTCACCCAGCATCATGACATCTGCAGAAGGCATCTCGTCCTCTGCTGCCATCATCTGTCCTACACCGGCTTCTGCTGAGAGGCTCGGCACCGGTTGGCCCTTGGCTCTGATGGATGACCCTCCAGGCCAGCATTTGCTGAGTGGGCCGAATTCCCATCTGGTCTCCGGCCACACAATACATATATTCTCGCCTCGGCTGGTCTCCCCACCAGGAGACCCTTTCAGGCCCACCTGCTCTTGCTCGGCCTCTTGGCTAACTTCCAAGTCCTTCTCAATGTGAAACCGTGTCTGCTCTCCCATGGCTCATTCAGCCAGGAAACGAGGCAGGCCACTGAGGCCCTCTCTGTGCTGGCACATTCCGAGGCCCTATCTACACTGCTTTGGGAACATCTCGCCAGTGCAGTAGGGAAGCCCCAGCGTCCGCCTTGCTTTCCCAGACCCGTCTGAACATAATCACAAGTTCACTCTGTCTTCATATCCCCTTACATAGTTGAATGTCCTGGTATGCTCCCCTCCCCCAACCATGCTCTCCAAAGAGGGGTTGGGGAGCAGCAACACTCCCTTCTCCAGGAACACAGTAGTATCTGATACCCTTACTTCTGCATCTAACTATCTGCCCCCAGCCTGCTTCACCCAGCCTATAGTTTTCCACTTCTGTGGCTCCCGGTAGAAAAAAACCTAACTAATTAAGTATTCTTCACAAATCTTACTTATACCCATAAAATGGTTTAAGTTAAAGTGAAGGGTCAGACACTTGTGTTCTCTACTTTCACACCAACAACCTTTCCCTAAAGCAATGATGATTAACGTCACCAATGCCCACGCTCCAGGCAGGGCCTCCGTGTAAAAATGAGGAAGTCTGATGAAGCATCGGGAAGGAAAGTTACACACAAGTTATGACCCCAAAATATCACGCCTCAACAGAACCACTGGGAGAAAAGTTTAACAATAGACTTTTGAAGCACCCACACCCTCTAAAACAAAGATCAAAACATCTCCTTGAACAAGGAAGGCTACAGATCATAGGATTTCATTTATATGACATCCTTGCAAAGGCAAAACTAGAGAGACAAAAAAACAGATCGTATCCATACCATAGAATATTATTCAGCCACAACAAGGAATAAAGTACTGACGTGTGCTACAAATAGCATGAACTGCCAAAACAGTGAAAGGTCATATAGTATATGATTCCATCTAGAGTAAATATCCAGAATAGATAAACCCACAGGAACAGAATGTGGCATAGTGAGAGCCAGGGGCTGGGGGTAGGAAAGGATGAGAGCAAAAAAAAATTTTGCTTTGGAATAACAGAAATGTTTTGGAACTAGACGGAGGTGGAGCTACACAATATTATAAATATATTAAAATGCCACTGAACTATTCATTTTTAAATAGTTAACATGACATCATATGTATTTCGCCTCAATAAATGATTGTTAAAAAAAAATCAGTAGTCAAGGGGGAGACCTGATTACAAAGAGGCACAGGGATATTTGGGGGTAAAATCGAACTGTTTTGTAGCTTGAATGTGATGGCGGTTACACGGCTGCCCACATTTGTCAAGACTCCCAGAATCGTATATTAAAAAGTGTATGTTTCACCGTATACAAATTACCTTAATTTTAAAAAGGGGAAAGAGAGCTCTCCAACATCTAGAAACTAAATAAATGTTGTTGACTAAAATCTGCCATAGATTATTTTGCTAGAGACTGATTGCTCCGTAGAAAGGACCATAGGAAATATTTTCTACAATTCCATGCTAATGAAATGAAAAATGCCCTTGCTACTATATGACAGAATTTACACTGGCAATTTTCCATCATTACAGTAGTCCCTGTGTGAGAATTTGAAGGAGATGAGCTTGTTGGAGAACATAACTCAGATTTTTTGATAAATATGTAAATGTATCAGCAGTATATAATTCAGTGAAGGAACTACACAGAACTCCAAGATCAATTGTAGCACAACAGGTTAAACTACTCTTGACATAAGAATTCCAAACTTAGTGGCGCCTGGGTGGCTCAGTGGGTTACAGCCTCTACCTTCAGCTCGGGTCCTGATCTCAGGGTCCTGGGATCGAGCCCCACAGGGCTCTCTGCTCAGCAGGGAGCCTGCTTCCCCCTCTCTCTCTGCCTTCCTCTCTACCTACTTGTGATTTCTTTCTCTCTGTCAAATAAATAAAATCTTAAATAATTAATTAATTTTTAAAAAAAAAAAAGAATTCCAAACTTATTTTATTCTGGCTATCCATCCCTGTATTAACAAACCACTCCAACACTTAATTGGCTTGAAATGTAGTTTTATTATTATCACACACTTTTGTGGGTTGAATGGGCTCAGCTGGGCAGACCTCACTGGGCATCACGCAGTCACAGTGCAAACAAAGTTGGCTACGACCTCAGTATGAAGGCTCAGTTGGTTTGGATGTCCAATATGCTCTACTTCCATGCTGGCAGTTGGTGCTAGCTATTGGCTTGAAGCTCAACAGAGTCCATAAGTGGCTCACATGTGGCTTCTTCATGCCTCTCCACACAGCAGAGCAGCTGGGTTGCCAGAGATATTGAAAAAGGGCAAGCACTCTAAAAAACTCAGATGGAAGCCATAAGACCTCTTTTGGCCAAGCTCTGGAAGTCATACAGTGTCCCATTGGGAGGCATGTTCACTGGCGGCCATCTTTGGTTCTCCCTTCCAAAAGAGGCACCAATACCATAATATCCATTATGAGGATTTTGGGAAAATACTAAGTTTTCAACTCTAAAATGATATTTTGACGTTTCTTGATAAAAATTCAAGTGGGTGTCAATTTTAGAAAGTATATATCCAGCTTATTCATTCAACAAATATCTATTAAGCGCCTACTATGTACCAATCCTGTGCTAGGTTTTGGGGATGCATGGATAAATCTGTCATGGAAACTGTCCTCTTGCTGCTTAAGGTCTAGAGATTGCATTATGGAAACCAATAGAAAACAAAAACAAAAGAAGTTCCATAGAACCTGCTGGAGGGTAAAGGGAAGTGAGCTGGTTCTCCCTAAAGTGGAGTGAAGGAATGCCAAGAAATGCTTCAGAGAAAAAGCGACTTAGGAGGGGAGTCTTTACAAATTAGGATAAATTCCAAATTCCTCAGCATATATTGGGGAGAAGAGTGGGTGGGGTGGGAGGAGTGTGAGGAGGAAGGAGGCCATTCCAAACCAGCAAGCCAGCAAAAACAAAGGTGAGGAGGTATACCACATGTTCAGGGCACTGGAAGCAGTTCCATGTGGCTAAGATGCAGAATTCAGGGGAGTTCTAGACACAGGCATCAATCTTGCACAATCTTACACAGATGTGTTTAATTTAGTCCACAGATCATGTGTTTTTCTTTTTCACTTTCATAATGAACTACCACACTGTTTTTTAATTTTTTAAATTAGTTTCCAACATTTAATAAACAGAAAGTTTAACATAAAAATTCAACTTCTTATGAAAAAAAATCTTTAATTTGGCTGGACTGGGCCCAAATTCCCACCCAGCAACAACAGGCTGGAGCCAAAGAATGTCCCCTTTAGATGGGGTTATGAACTCTCCAATTTGCAACACCCACATCTGGTCCCCACCATCCCCTTCACTGTAGGCATTTGAGTCTGAACCCCCCCAACAAGAAAGCTAAGATGCATAGTTTATGCAGGGGGGTGGGGGAGCAATTAACAAACAATATTTTGGTTTGAACTTCTTCCTCTCTACAGTGGGGAAAGGTAAAGGGTATTCAATAGGGAAATGACATGATCAGATTAGCATCTCAAAATGATCCCTCTGGATCATCAAGATTCATGTGGAAAATGTACTGAGGGTGTGGTTGAGCAGAAGCAAGTAGGCAGGTAAGAAACTCTTTCAATATTCCAGGTGAGAACTGATAAGGTCTGATCTGGGGCAGTGGCAGTGAGATAGAGTGAAGGAGGCCCAAACAAAAGGTATTAAGGATTTGAAAAGGCAACAAACACCTCCCTGGTCACCAAGTGGAGGGAAGAAAAAAGAGCTAAGATGATGCTCAGGTGTGGGGCTACAGTGATACAGAGGAAAAGCAAGTTTGAGAAAGAGATCATAATTCCAGCCTTATATAGGTTGAGATCTACCTTCTGAGGGCCATCAAGGTGTGAGGCAGTTGTGGACATGTCTGGAACTCAGAAGAGAGGTAAGGGCCAGAGGTGGAGATTAGGAATTCATGGGCTCATTGGCACTTGAAGCCACAGGATCAATAAGACGGCCAAGGGAGAGTATAGGGACTTAGGGATTTAGAAGACAGCCAAAGAAAGGAGCCTGAGGAATGTTTCCAGGACAGAGAAGGAGGAATCAGAGAAGGAGAGCTACGAGAGTCTATTCCTTGAGAACTGAGGGAAGAAAGAATTCAAGAAGGGATCGGTCATCAGAATAAAAAACCACAGAGGGCTCACCTGAAGTGTCCACTGTGTGTGACAGATAGATGTCATCAGGAGGTGACCTTCCCAGAGTGTATCAGAAGAATGCCAGAGATCCAGGTTAAATCCTGAGTGTGGATGATGTGAAAGATAGAATACTGAGTCAAGCAAAAGACACTGGGATGTGTTTAGGATTCAGGAATAAACATCAGAAATTACTTTTTAAAGGACTCTACCTTAAAAGAAGAAAGAGAGCATTAGAATTGTTCCCTTTAATCAGGAGGAGTCTACAAGGCCTCTCTAAGCCGTTTTCAAAAATACACCTTAAAGATTAGCAAACATTCTGCCGGTTCATTTACATCCACTGGTTCACTTTAAGAACCATCATTTATTTTCACCTGGTCAGTCCATCAACCTTACACTCCAGTAGGTGGGGTCTAAATGAGTATTTCTTTTCTTTTCTTTTTTCTTTCTTTCTTTCTTTCTTTCTTTCTTTCTTTCTTTCTTTTTTTTTTTTTTTTTTTGCTGTTGTTTAAGATCTTATTTATTTATTTGAGGGAGAGAGAGAGTGAGAGAGAGCACGAGAGAGGAGAAGGTCAAAGGGAGAAGCAGAGCCCCGTGGAGCTGGGAGCCCGAGATGTGGGGCTCTTTCCCGGGACTCCGGGATCATGACCTGAGCCAAAGGCAGCCGCTTACCCAACTGAGCCACTCAGGCGCCCCTAAATGAGTATTTCTTCTTGGATACGAACAAGTTGTACAATAAGAGATTGTTCTTGTATTTTTCTCCTCTGCTGTCAAGAGATTTTGCCAACAGAAATTTCCGTGATAACAAAATGCATCTTGATTTGGGATTTATGCTCTGATCCTAAGAAACCTAGCTATCAAGGAAGAATCAAATCTGGTTCTATTCTTAAAAGAGAGACATATTTTCTGATTTTATATTTTCCTCCTAGAGAATTTTTTGTTTAGTTTTGCAAAGGATAAGAGGAGAAAAAAGAAGTGAGAAAGTGGAATCTGTTTCTATTGAACAACTGGGCTGTGATGCTACAAGAGCTATTTTGGAGGGATGGGGGGGTCATCGGATTAGTGGCAGTGTGGCATGTGGGGTGTGTGTTCAATATCGGAGAACCTGAGCTTTTCTGTGGACTCTGAAGAAGCCAGCAATGAGGAGCAGACAAGAGAGAGGAAATCAGTAATGTTGCAAGATTCCAGAGGAAAGGGATCTGTCTTGTGTGGAAGGGATGCCTCGTTCGAACTAGAGGAAAAGAGGTGAGCATCATCATGGCCATGTCATGTTATAGGTACAGACAAATTTCCCTTGGAGACAGGCCAGGCCACAGGCTGAGCCAGGGGAAGAGGGCCTCTTCTTGAACAGAGTGGGAAAGGCTAGGGGAGGGAGAGAGGCAGAAATAAGTGAAAAGCCTGGAACGTGCACGCAAGACAAGACACCTTTTGAGGTGCTATACTGACTTTCAATTTGCCCCACTTAATAGAGAAATGCCTGTAACTGTCTTCTGTCTAAATTGAATATAAATTAAGAAGAATAAAAGAGAATAGTAAATGGACAAGAAATGGACAATATGATATTTCTGTGCAATTAGGAAGAGGCTGGACTTATAATCAATTATAGATTGACTCATTATTCATTCGACAAATATTTACTAAGTGGCTATCATGAGCCAGATGTGGGTCTAGATATCATTAGCAAAGATTAACCAAAAAGACAAAAATTCCTGCCTCATAGAATATGCATATTCTAGCCCTCTATTCCTCTATTCCTCCAGTCCTTGGCATATATTGCAAGATAGTCCTTGCTCACATTCCTGAAAAGTGTTTGGGTTTTTTTCACCAGCTTCCACTGCTGTACAGACCATGCCAAGCAACAGCCTCTCCTCCTAATAAAGGGCCGAGGCCCGAAGAACAACTGTGAGTCAGGAACCACGGAGACAGGTTGGTTCACACTCATTCGAATAAAACTGGAAGGCCATTTCAAAAAAGAATGTCATTACTTAGTTTGGAATTGGGCCAGGCCTCCAGATTTCACAGTCTCTAAAAGAATTAGTGTTTTCTAATAATCCATCTGACACATTATGTTCCAAATGTGATTTTCTGATTAAGGCATAGGCGTACAGCAGACAGACCCTGTGAAACCCATGCAAGGTCCCCCAGGTGTGTGCTGCAGAAGCTGAAAAGGGAAAGGGATGTGGCCATATCCTTTCTGGTCAAGTTTCTGGATAAATAGATTTCAAGGACAGAGCTGTAACCAGGACCTGGCCACCTTGGGAGGGAATGCGGTGTTTGAACAACATCATTCCCAGACTGTAAGCCGCTCAGACGTGGATCGTCATTCCAGGCATTCGGCATGCTGGTTTATACTAGCAGCCAAGTGCATAATTGCCAGGAACTGGCCAAATCCACGGAGACACCAGTCACTTCTGAATGCTGAAAAATGTTTGTAATATACTGTAATAAATGTAAGCCTGACTCATTTAATCAGATCTGCTCCCTACCCCGGGGATTTCTGCGCAGGCGAGACATGTTTACTGAAACTACTTCTCTCCACTGCCACCTTCCACTCCAGGAAGAACAGAACTATTATCTGGTTGGCCTTGCCAATTTCTGTTTTATATTTTAGGTCATTAATATGGATGCTCAGCGCATACATGTTTCCAATGCATTCTGAATTCACATTAGTATAAAGTGATGGAAATAACGCTTTCTCCTTATTTTAGATTGTACTGGAAAGCAACCTAAGTATTACTGAAAGGCAGAGGTTTGAGAGATGGGGAAAGGGTTCTAGTAGCACTTGCCCGCAAGAAGCCATCTGACTCGAGGCCTCTCTGGGCTTGAAGCCATTTGGAGGTAGGCGAATAGCTGGGCTTCAGGAGCTGGTCAAACGTTCTCCTAACATGAAGATGGGAAATCTAGCTGGCTGTCCCAGGTTCTCGTCCCCAGCTTCTTTTATGTAGAGTCTTGATTCCTCAAGTTCAGAAATCTGATTTTCCAAAAGATTGATCTGGCCCCAGATAACTGATGTATACCAAGTTCACTGGGAAATTCTCTGAGCCCAGATGTCAATTTTCAAGGAATTTCATTTCATAGGCTACAGGTGAGGAGATCGTAATTCAGGTTAGGTGATGGGGGGATTGGTCCGAGGTCGCACAGGTAATTGCAGAACTAAGGCTTGAATCTAGGTCTTTTGACATTGATGGCCTTGCCCTTTCCACTAGACCACCTGCCTTCCCGGTGGGAAGCTGGCATGCAAGAGTGACAAGAGGTTACAAAGGGCGGAGTGCACTTCTAGGAGGACCAGAGTGAGCACAGGACAGGACCGTGGGACAAGCTGGCAGTGGACATCAGGACCCATGTGACTGAAGGTCGGGAGCCAGGGCACACGATGGGATGGAGGATATGGCAAGAGATCACCAGGGCCCCGTTCGGAGCTAAAATATGAACAAAAGAGAAACCGTCTGAAGAGCACAGCGGAAGCCGACTTAGGAAATGTGGGCATACCGGGGGTGGGGGTGAGGGGGCCCACCACCCAAAGTATTAACCTCCAACTGAGTTTCAGAGCACTCTGCTCCAGCCCTGTGCAAGGAAAAAACCATCTGGGACCAGAACAGAGACCAGCCTGTAGGTGGAGCCAAGAGGTTATCGGCAGCAGCGCTGACAGGGAAGAGCACAGGTAGCAAGGGAGAAAGCAAGCGAACGAGTGAGCCAGGGAGCAAGCCAGGTCATTGCAATGTCAACACCAGCCTTCCGGAGCTCAGAATCCTCTTCTTCTTCTTCTTTTTTTTTTTTTTTAAGATTTTATTTATTTATTTGACAGAGAGGCAGAGAGAAGGGGGGGGAAGCAGGCTCCCTGCTGAGCAGAGAGTCTGATGCGGGGCTCAATCCCAGGACCCTGAGATCATGACCTGAGCTGAAGGCAGAGGCTTTAACCCACTGAGCCACCCACGTGCCCCCAGAATCCTCTTCTATGTAGTCTCTAACGACTGCTCTAAAACGTGCTGTTGATTCTGCTTTACCTCTGAAAGGCTTCCCTAAAGATGGCTGGAGAGAAGGTGACCATATAATTTACCACCCAAACCCAGAAACTTGTGAAAATAGAAGAGAGAACTATGAATGAATAAGAGGCATAGGACTAACCCAGGCCGACCCAGACGTGCAGTCACCCCAGCTTGAGACCAAGCACTCAGGACTCAGACAGGACTGGGCACAGCTGGCGGAGGGTGTGATAATCTTGCCAGGACTGGAGACAGGAGAGGTCAGAGAACTCCTGGGAAGCAATTCATCCGAAAGGAAGGGTAAGGCAAAGGATACACACTGGGCTCCATGACGTCAAGACAGGACCAGAGGGGGAAGGATAATTCCCAGTTCCACCCAGTGTTGGCCACACCCAAGATCCTGTGAGTGGTGACTTTAAAAAGCCAGTGAATTGAAAAGAGCGGTTTCATTAAAATTTCCATAGAACATGAAGATGCAAGGGTTGGTGATATCCTGCACCAGCAATTTCAACAGCAGCAACAGAGAAGGTGTGTTTGGCGCTGTAGTTGGGTGGGACGGTGGTGGACAGTCCCAGCACCTTTGGTGGATGTCCACAAGGCTGTTCCAGACTTGGGCAGTGACCAGACACATTGCCCTAGCAAGCAAGAGCAGGAGAGCCTATGGAAGGTCTTCTGTGAGGGCACACTGAACTATCATGAGGAATACAGAGGGGCCGCCTTAATATTAATATTTCTTCCCCCAACAGTATGAGGAGCTCATTGATATCTAAATTTGAGAACCTTCTTAATTTGGAGCCACTCAGTTCATATCAGTAGTTTCATCCTCTAACGTAGGCTCATACCCTCCAAATATGTATGTTGCAGTGATACATACATTTCTAAAATAACACAGAAAAATATGTATACCTAGTAATTAATACATTATACAGAAAGATTTTCCAAAAATTCCTAAAAATTTTTAACTTTTGCTACCCTCTTAAAGAATGGCATCTCCTGATTCTCTTTATCATCCAAGTGATCAGCAGTAACCTTTCAACGATTTGAAATTAGATACCGCTTTGAAATAAAATGACTCACTCATCTCATGGCTAAAATGAAAAAGACAGACAATAACAAATGTTGGCAAAGATGTCGAGCTAGAATTCTGACACGGCGCCAGTAGGAGTGTGAATAAGTATAACCTCTTTGGAAAACTGTTTGGCACTGAAGACTATATGCCCAACACAAGGTACACATATGTTTACCAAAGACATGAACAAGAATGTTTACAGCAGCATTTTTCATAATAGCCCAGCCCTGGAAACTCCTCAATGTCTGCCAACAGTGGACTGGATAAATAAATTGTAGTGTATTCATACAGTGGAATACCGCCGTGCGAATGAACACGTACAACCCCACACGACAGCATGAATGAATCTCACAAGCACCAAGTTAAACATAAAAAGCCAGACATAAAATATTTCACGTGTATATAATCTACAAACAAGTGAAATTAATCAATACTGTCATAAGTCCAAAAGACCTGGTAATGTTCCATCTCTTGATCTGGATGCTTTTTGAGCTTAACATTTGTCAGACTAGTCATTAAATTCTGCCATATTTAAGAGGAGGAGTATTATATTCTACCTTATGCTGGAGCATGGCAAAATCACATTGTAGAAGAGCATGTGGGATGAGTAAAATTATGATACCCATTCCAATTATAAAATACAATAGCATTTTAAATTTTTAAAATATTCTAAGTAGATTTTATAATCTAGTCCAATTATGGAGTGCAAATCAAGCATCGTTCTCGGGTAAAACAGCAGCCTAAGGAAAGTAAAGAAGAAAATAAGAGCACTGGCAACCAAGCACACAAAACAAGAAAGGATGCTCAAGTCTGTGTCATGTGCCTTGCCTGGACCAATAATTGTGACCGAAAGAATAAGGTACGTTTATGGGTCCATCTCAACCACCTGCTCAACAAGATCACATGAAATGAAAAAGGGGGAAACTCTCCAAAGGGAAAAGCAATGGGAAATCAACATGTGCCTACTACCATGTGATACACTGTATCCAATGGTCATCATCACAGGAAATTCTAAAACTTGGCCTATCAGGAATGAGGAAGTATAGTCTCTCAAGTGGCATTCAACTCTAAGGTTCCATTGTTCTCTCCCCTAACACACATGTCAAATCCATTAGTATTAACATTAAAACATTTTCAAACTATGGATCTGGTTGTAAAACATACATCCAAGTGCGACTACTCATAGCAAGCATGTTTCATTTCTCCGTGAGCACCTCTCAAAATACTCATCTGTCTGTGAACATATGTTAACACTTTTCTCTCTGGAGTTTGGATAAATTGTCCACATTGTTTTGACCACATACATTTCTGTTAACAGCCGTGAAGTCACACACCCAAAAATTAACTGAGGACAACAGGTGTGGCAGGCTGAGCCTAAGCCCCCAATCCTCCTCTCAGGGGACAGTCTTGGGGATTAGAGAGAAACCAGGTTACTATGACACCATTTAACCAGAGGATCAGCCAAAGGCCTTGTCAGTTTATGTGGGACCCTCCAAAACAAAGGGATCACACCAAGCAAAGAACATCTTTTCGCATAATAAGGCAGGGACTTAACATCATATCGTTAGAAGAAATATACATTTCTCTCATAGGCTATATACCAGGGGTTGGGCAAACATTTTCTGTAAACGACCAGACAGTAAATGTCTTAGGCTCCGCAGGCCATACGGGCACCTATTGCAGCCACTCAGCTCTGTAGTGCAAAGGCACCCACAGACAATACTTACACACCTGGGTGTAGCTGTATGCCAATAAAACTTTATAAAAACAGGCCTGTGGGAATGGGTCCATAGGCCCCAGTTTGCCAACCCTGGGACTAGACAAAAACAAACAAATAAATAAAAAACTACATCATAGAAGTGAGATGTGTTTGTCTTTAGGCAAAGACAAAGCCCGGACCCAGCCCTGCTCATGGAGAGAGCGAGCAAAAGTTGAAAAGCTCCCACTTGACGCCAGCCCTCCACCCCTTTCCTACCAGGGGGCTAGAGCTCATCCTCCCGACTCTGCAGGATCAGCAGGGGCCAGAACAGGTTGATTCTGTGTTCGCATCAAGCTGAAGCCAGAGGTGGCAGAACTTGTACAACGCTCAATGGAGCTGGGACTTCATCCATTCTGAGGAGGAAGGTGTGTTCTGAGTAAACGGAAGAGACTCCTGATGCTGAAGATTAAAGAGATCTGTAAAGACAACATTGGGAGAAGGGGAAAGAAGGTGAGAATTAAGAGAATGAGGGAGTATTGAATAGCTACTAGGGAGGAATTACCTGGAGCCTAGGTCCAAATCTTTCTTTGGACCCTTTCTTGAATCCTTTAGAAAAGAAGCGCTTAAGCCTCCCACAAGCCCCTGCTTTATTTCCTACCACTCTCTGCCTCATTCAGTTTCTCCCAAACTGGCCTTCTTGCTGTTTCTGGAACATACCTAACACATTCCTACCTCAGGACCTTTGCACCTCCTTTTTTGACAGACTTTTTAGACAGACTGAAAACTATTCCACAAATGGTTCATTTTCTTTTCATTTGGATGTCTCAAATGACATCTCAAAGATGCCTTCCTTGACTTTTCTATCTAGAATAGCATCTTCATCAGGCTCTACTTATTTTTTTCTTCACAGCACACATCACCTCTTTTCACCTATAACATGTGAGCCCCATAAAGGCAGAGAAGTTGGTTAATTCATTCCAGTTCACTCCCAGCATCTTGAATAGTACATAAGACACAAGAAGTGCTCAATAAATATTCTCTGAATGAATGTATCAATCAGTCAATCAAGTCCAACATTAGCCATCATGATGGCTAATTTTATGTGTCAACTTGGCTGGGCTATTGCACCCAGATATTTGGTCAAACATTATTTTGAATGTTTCTGTGATGGTGTTTTTAGATGAGATTAATATTTAAATTGGTGGATTCTGAGTGAAGCAGACTGCCCTCTATAATGTGGATGGGCCCCGTTCAATTGGTTGAAGGTTTGAATAGAACAAAAGGCAAGAGAGCATTCTGCAACAATCTGCCCTTGGGCTTCATCTGCAAAATCTGTTAGTCCTGGTTCTAAATCAGACTGCCTTTGAACTTCAGCTGCACCTCCTTCCTGAGTCTCCAGCCCCATAGACTCCTCTGTCAGACTGTGGATTTGCCAAACTTTCACAATTGGGATCACAATTGGGAGAGCCACTTCCTCAAAATAATCTCTTTATGTCTATGTCCTCTTGGTTTTGTTTCTCTGGAGAACCCTGACTAATACTGGTTCCAAGTCAAACTATGCTATTTTCTTTACTAAAGAATTCCTCTTATTGGCGCTATACCCACTGTTTTTCACAAAATGAATCAGCTGAAATTTCCACATATTCTGCAGATGTGCAGGTAATATGGGTCCCGATGACTTCCTTCTCCGTGGTCAGCTAAATGGGAACGGAAGAGTTGGGGAGAAGATAATCAAGCACCGTTTTTCAAGATTATAGCTGATTGTGTAAAAACACTAGCACTAAAAATCATCTGGAGACTTACCTTCCTTTCTTACAATACTATTGCTTTCCTATATACTGAACAGGAAAGCAATCTACAACCTAACCTGTCTAGATCCTAGAATAGTAAAGAACCCAAAATACCAAACATACAAGTTATGTTTGCATTTTGGATTTTTAGCCGAGTCCATCGTATTTATATGACTAGATATGACCATAAGTATAAAGTCTACGGGGTATGGAGTGTTTTCGTAAGATGCTCCAGAACAATGCTCCCCCATGCCCTTAAAATTTTTAAAAATTTAAGAACCAAAATACCCTACCCTGGTACCACTCTGGAATCCTGTCGTGAGAAAGTAAGGCTTTCCAGCGTCCCCAAAGTGTTGGGGCTGACTTCAGATGCTTTCTTCGCTCCCGCTTCCCGCCCTCTCCCGGCTCCCACCGGCGGGAGGAGGGCGCCCTCCCAGCCAATCAACGTTCAGTAGGGCCCCCCACCCGCGCGTCTTTCAAAGGCCCCTAGAAACCAATGGGCGGTTAAAGGCCGAGCCCAGGCACTCAGGGGCGGAGGGAAAAACAGGGAGAGGTTCTGATTGGTTCCTAGAAGACGCCGCGCTCCACCTCACAGAAGGATGTACCAATGAGCTGAGCGAAGGGGCGGGCTCGCCGCGGGGCGGTAGCTGAGACGCCGGTGCTGCTGGAGAGAGGCAGCAGCAGGTCACGACGCGGGGCGGCCAGCGATGAAGCCGGTGAGTCGGGCCGAGGCTTGGACGAGCGATGCCACAGGGACGGAAGCGGCCCCGAGGCCAGTTCTAGGGCCAGGGGACAGCCCAGGCCTGGTCGCGGCTTGACTCGCACTGTAACCGTCCTGGGTCGGGGAGGTGGCGCTTCCCTGGACGGGGGAGAGCGATGACTGAGAAGGAACAGGGTCTGTGGCGGACGTGGGGACGACGGACATTCGCTGTGCACCTGTTGTGCACAGGCTGGGAACTGCCGCCTGCGGAGTCTCCTAAGCCTCGCGCCAGCCCTTCCAGAGAGGGCTGAATCCGGTTTTGCGGAAGAAACTGAGGCATGGAGAGCTAATAGGTCTCAGTGTATCCGTCTGCCTAATACCCAGCCCCAAAGGAAGTTCGGGGTACCCCGCGCCCCCCTGGTTAGCGGTGCTCACCGCAGACGCGGAAAGCTCCACGAAAGACCTTTGCCAACCCCCGTTTGTGGGCGCGTCACCATCCCCCGGGGCCAACTGGCACTGGTGCCTTTCTGGGGTTCAGAATCCCTGGGCCCGGGGGACGGAATGTCTAACTCTGTTAGGATTTGTTAAGCTGGCTGAAAGAGCCTTAGTGAAGGAGCCACACTCGGTCTGACAATCTCGAATCGTCAAAACTGCTTTAAAGAGAAAGGAAAAACAGACGCAAGGAGCTGAGGCCCCACCTGACTCAATCACCTGCCACCAGGGTAGACAACCTATTGAATGTTAAAGGACCTTCATTTGAGTTGATAATAATAACACAGAGATCCAAGGGAGCTCTCGCATCCATAGCCTAAATGGCTCTGCAGTGTGATCTTGGAGTAACAAGACCATTATAGAGTATAGCTTCAGAGCTAGAAAGAACACTAACTAGTTACACTTGCTAATCCCCATGTTTCCATGTGGAGGGCATCAGCTGTCCTTTACTCCTGGCCTCTTTACCGTTTGTTCCCTGAAGGGACAGAGTGAGAGATCTGATCCTCCAGCTTGGGAGGAGCTGAAGAAAATAGCCAAACCCTTTCTTCCCTTCTCTCTGGGTTGTCCATTGCTGCCCATGACTGTGTAGGTAAGTCCAATTCTGGAGTGAAGAATTGACAGGCCCACTTGACTTTTAAACCCACATCCTCCCTTTGACACTCAGTAATAAAACTAACATATTGACCTCCATTTGCCTCTCCACTGTTTTATTTCTCAGGTGGTTCCAACTTGGAAATAAGAAGAAAGGTGTGTTTTTTATTGGTCCTATAAAACAACTGACTCCTATATAGAAATTATGTCTACAGGATTGAGTTCCAACTCCTTAGATCATTACACAAAGTCCACCTCGATCTCTCTAGTCCAGTGATTCACAAAGTTGAGGGTATGATATTCTACCTGTCCACCCCCTGCCCATTAACCAAACTACTACGCTATATTGGGGTTATCTTTTGAGAAATGGGGTAGTTAAAACTATTTATCCAGCTTCATCACCTCTGATCTGATGTCACAGTTCCTGAAAACAAGCCCTTTCTCTTTTTGCCTTTATTGCCTTAACTTCTTCGTTATCTGCCTAAAAACCTCCTGCTCATCCTTCAAAACCCAGCTAATAGATCTCCTCTGACACTTTCTCCAGCTCTCTAAGCAGTCACTCCCTTCTCTGCTCTAAAGTGCATAGTTTAGGGGCGCCTGGGTGACTCAGTCAGTTAATCATCTATCTTCAGCTCAGGTTATGATCTCAGGGTCCTGGGATCGAGCCCCACACCAAGCTCCTTGCCCAGCAAGGAATCTACTTCTCCCTCTCCCTCTGCCTGCTGCTCCCCCTGCTTGTGTTTGTGCGCTCGCTCTCCCTCTCTCTCTCTTTCTCCCTCTCCCCTCCCTGTCAAATAAAAAAAATCTTTAAAAATAAGTAAAATCCATAGTTTATACTTCCATTTTAGCACTTCTGTCTTTTATAATCTATGCACACATCTCTCCAGCTTTTTATTTTATGGATCTTTGCATCTCCAGAGCTTAGCAAATGAAGGTGTTTAAGAAATGTTTGTGAATTAATGAATAGATCTCCTCACTTTATAGTTGTAGAAAACTGAGACCCAGAATAAACTGAAGTTGCTTGTCTGAGATTATACAGCAAGTGGCAGAGTCAAAACCAGAATCTGGGTTTGTTCCCAGTCCAATTCTCCTTCCACAACAGAGCACTATAATTATTAATAGGATGATAAGATCAGTAATTTTTTATTCATATCGCTAATTATTCTGATATTCCGTATTGAATAAGTTGCAAATATGCACTCTGTGTAAGCAAGGATCAGCTTATACGTACATATGCTTCTTTACAGTTATTTAACATAACTGATTTCTTTTGAAGCCTAGTTCATTGCAAACAAGTGAGTTTGACTCATCAGACGAAGAGCCTATTGAAGATGAACAGACTCCAATTCAGATATCATGGTATGTTAACACTTCTAATCAATGATGAGCTAAATTATTTGATGTATACATCATAATCCATATAGATAGTGTAGTCCACATATTGAAAATATTTAGTGATTCTCTTCTGAGGATTGTATAATTCTGATCTTTAAGGGATCCTCTAACTCCGTGATTTATTTACTATCTATGATAGAATAAGGCTTTTCTTTTGGATGGCGGATGGACAGAGGAGGAAGTCAATTCTATATGCCTTCAGAAAACCATAGTAGAAACAAGAAGTT
The DNA here is from genome assembly GCA_028646535.1 of Procyon lotor. Taxonomy (NCBI): domain Eukaryota; kingdom Metazoa; phylum Chordata; class Mammalia; order Carnivora; family Procyonidae; genus Procyon; species Procyon lotor. Next base: position 83,025,782 of record CM053609.1, read on the forward strand.
GAGACAGGATCAGCATATCTCCTAGTTAGTACAAACCCTACTTATTCTTTTATGACAAAAGAATAACATAGGATGAAATATTTAGTCGTTTATCATTTAGTCAAATCCTAGAACAACTTGCTACAATATTCTATTAGCAGGCCCTGCTTAAGATAAAAGCCACGTTACCATAGATACAATAGCAAAAATAAATGTTTCTATATAGAATCAACTTCCAAATCTTGGCAGTGACTTATTGTTACACCAGACTCCATGAGAATCAATCCTTTCTCTCATACCTGTAAATGTAATAATCTCTCAAAGAAACCATTTCCAACTATAGGAAGAGAAAAAGAGTGTGTTATCCCTAAAGTTCCTTTTGTTCTGCCATCAAATAGCAATTATCTTTCATTTCCCCTTACACACCCCCCTGTGAAACTCAAAACGTCATCTAATTTTCAAAGTCATGTAGTATTTATACAATGCCCTCTGTTTTCTTCTAAACTCATTTTCTGTCTTATAGACTAGGTTAGCCTTTACCTGCTTTGTCCCTGAGTACTGCAAACTGAGAATATAATTTCTTGAAATTATTTTCTTTAAAAGATTCTATTTATTTATTTGTCAGAGAGAGAGAGCACAAGCAGGCAGAGAGGTAGGCAGAGGCAGAGGGAGAAGCAGGCTTCCTGCCGAACAAGGAGCCCAATGTGGGACTCAATTCCAGGACTCTGGGATCATGACCTCAGCTGAAGTCAGCTGCTTAACCAACTGAGCCACCCAGGCGTCCCAAAATTATTTTATTTTAACCAAAATCCATTACAACAAAGATTTGACCTGCAGTTTTTATCATATACAATTTTATCTGTTTAAGAAAGTCCCACAGGGGCGCCTGGGTGGCTCAGTCGTTAAGCGGCTGCCTTCGGCTCAGGTCATGATCCCAGAGTACTGGGATCGAGCCCCACATGGGGCTCCTTGCTCAGCAGGAAGCCTGCTTCTCCCGCTACCATTCCCTCTGCTTGTGTTCCCTCTCTCGCTGTGTTTCTCTCTGTCAAATCAATAAAGTCTTAAAAAAAAAAAAAAAAAAAAAAAGTCCCACAAAGAAATCTTAAAATAGTAATGTAGAATGGATGCTGGGGATGAAATCATCAGAAGGTCATGTTCTAGATAATTCCCCAAGATTACTAATACAAAATATCTCAGACAACATACCACAGGGTAACTTAAGTATGCTTATAATGGCCATAGGCAATCTAGGCATTATTATTATTATTATTATTATTATTATTATTATTTTACTTTAAAACGCCCTTGTTCCATGCCAAGCACGCATTTCTTAAACTGAGTTTCCACTTACAGCTTTGTAAAAACGGAACTAAACTTAAAGTTTCATTCTTTCCAGGCTACCCCTGTCACGAGTGAATTGTTCTCAGTTTCTTGGTTTATGTGCTCTTCCAGGTACGTAGCGCTACAGCTGGCTTCTGTTGATATACTTAAAAAATCTGTTTATCAGCTAATATATCATTGTACTGAGCAAGAAGAGAATTTCCTAGATCACCAACCTGGGGGACTCACTTTAGGAAGCCCTCGTGTGGGCTTCAGCTAAAAGAACAGAAATCACTCTTCAACCCTTCCAGACCCATTCACAGTTCTGCATTTCTGATTTACCTATCTTAATAAAACGTCAACACTGGGGTACAAAGTGAGGCTGAGGGCAATAGGCAGGTACTTGTTACAGAAAGGACACAGAATAAAGACTCTTTGGATTAGGAGTTCCTTCAGCTGGGGGCTATGAGTCCCTGCAGTTATATTCCTAAGAATATAAGAAATTGAAATCCACACCCAAAATGAAATTGAAATATATAAATGATCATAGAGGTATGTCCTTATAAAGTAGCTGTGTATGTGTTTAAATATATTTGTTATATGTGACCAAAAACTGACTTTTTCACTTGCCTTATTACTGCTTATAGGTTGTAAATTTAAAAATGTTAGAAGAAATATCCAAAAAGATACAGGTAGGTATAACATGAAGCAACCATATTAATCGTTTTTTTACTTAATAACACTGAAAATCTCTCTGTCAAAAAGAACCAACATTAGTCTCTGTTCAGTATACCAAATAAATGTTTGTTATTTCATACTCTCAAACTATAGACTTATTCTAACACAGAGAGAGATATTTGCGAAGGGCACAGAGAACTAACTCCTCATTTACTAAACATAGCATTGCTTTTCATTGATTGTTGTAGTTACACATAGACATTGCATTTGAGTTTAAATGTATAAATTGGGGGGAGGAAAGTATGTGAATAGAAAATTGCCATTTCACTGTCCAGATCTTTGAACATCCTGTGCTTTACAGACATGATTGTGATGGTAGAAATTAAGCCTGAGCTAAGAACCCAGAGGCAGTAGTCAAATTGTCCATCCTGGGTAAAAAATTAAAGACCCAGCATCTAGGTGGGAAAGATGGAGTAGGGTCTGATCTTCACGGGCTCAAGGATGTTTATACCACTGGAGCCTCAAGTCTAATAACTCCACAAATATCCTGGTAATCCACCCAAATTTGGAATTTACATACTGCATGTACTAAAAAAACTTGGATTTTTGAAACATTTTATCCTGATTGGACTGGAATATCTCAAGGCTACTAGTCCTACCAATGTCCTTGTAATATACCAAAATAAATATAAATAAATACACACACACACACACACACACACACACACACATCTTGATTCTGACCAGTATAAATTTTTTAAATCTTAAAGTTTTTCTCCTGGCTATTTTGGGATATCAATTTATTAATTTGATTTCTCTGATTTATTCCTTACCTACCAAAAAAGACCTACAGAGGCTAATAGATTAGTTGACTCTTGCATTATTTGTAAAGATTCTCTGATTTAGAGATACCTGCTGTGGTAAGAAGTTTTCATTTGGAGAACATTTAGGTCATAAGCAAACTATAATGAAAATCACTGGTTCAAGAACCAATCTTGCACATTTTAGAAAGCCCTATTCATTTAGTATCTTCTGTAAAAGGGGTTTCCAATATTTTACCAAACCTTTTGTTTTCCAGTGAGATCTTAAATAGAATCCAATGTATGAGAGATGACAATCTGATGGGAGAGACCTAGGATCTCCCTGAAGCGTGCCCTGTGGTTCCCTTCTCAGGTCCTTTCTAGGAAAGTTTGAAAACCACTGTATAATAGAAATTATCCATTGTGCACAAGAGTCAAAGAGAAAGTTACCTACTCTTAAAAATGGTTAAGTATGCAGACTTCAGTTTTAATTCTTTTAGAAGTACAAAAACATGATAGTATTAATCTAAAGCAGCACTGTCCAGAGTCACATATAGAAGCCACGTGTGTAACTTTACACTTTCTAGCTGCCATATTAAGAAAGTAAAATCAGAGGAAATTAACTTGATATATTTTATTTAACCTAACGCAGCCTAAATAGTATCATATCAATGAGTTTAAGCCTAAAACAAATTATTAATGAGATATAGTTTGTTTGTACTTGATCTTTGAGATCGGATATGTATTTTACACTTACAATACATCTCAATTTGGACTAGCCACAATTCAAGTACAAATCTGGAAGTTCATGATAAAAGGCTCTTAGTTAAATGTCACCGGATTTAGGAGGCAGGGAAAGAGGGGAGGCTGAGATCAGCCAGAATTATTCATTTTGAACATAAGACTCTAGAGTGAATCCTGCCATAAGAATGTTTTAGTGTATAGAATGGCCTATAGTACTATTGCTTGGTTCATATTCATTATAATGAAATTAGCTAAGTCACCTAATTCTAATACAGTTAACGTTTTACTTCCTGGACACCTAGACCATAAGGTGAAATGCATGATGGCAAGACACAGTACAAATATAAAGGAGAACATGAGCTCAGGCACCCTGGGATGCAGGAGATTTTATATACAATGCTCAGGGTAAAACAAAACAGCAGAGCAGAGGAAGTACCAAACATGGATTTTGTGAGAAAAAAGTGGGAAAAAAATATGCTGTTGTTTCTTTACAAGAGTTTACTTTGAAATATCAGATGTTTTAAAATTTATTTTTAAAGCTGTATTTAAAAAAGATTTTTTTCAAGAACAGCAATATACTTGACTCATCTTAAAATTCAGTTTAAAGCATTTTGAATTATGAAGTCATTAATTATAATGTTATAAATATATAATTATTATGATAATATAATCACTATTATAATGCTATTGTCAAAATATTATATAATTGTGATTATTATAGTATAATTTTGTTATTAAGGTGATTAATCACCTTTTGGGTCAGGTGTTTCCAATTCCTACTTTGTGCTTAGTGACTTGATTTTTACCCTACTTTGGAGACAGATCAATATTGCTTTCAATTATCAATAAGGACTTCAAATTTAAGGATTATCATTTTTTACTGGCTTAAGTTTGGCTTAAGAAATTTAACACCACATCATCTGTCTTGACTGTATTTAAATTTGTAATATTTTGTACATGTGTATCCATATCTTGATTTATTGGCAGAAGAACTAAAGAGCTATGGTATACAAGACATATTTGTTTTCTGCACCAGAGGAGAACTGTCAAAATACAGAGTCCCAAACCTTTTGGACCTCTACCATCAATATGGATTTATCACTCATCATCATCCAATCCCAGATGGAGGGACTCCTGACATAGCCAGCTGCTGTGAAATAATGGAGGAGCTTGCAATCTGCCTTAAAAATAATCGAAAAACCTTAATACAGTACGTTATTCTTTTCTCCATAAATGACATGAGAAATGCCCCAGTCAGAATGATTTTTCTAGTTATTGGATCCTTATTCACTTACTACCTACCTTATAGTTTGGTGCAAGGATTGAAAGGAGATAAGGCGTGACAGGTACTAGCTACAGGGCAAGCATTCAGATATTTGCCATTAGTCCTTTTGAAGGGTAAAGACAATAAATGAGTAGATTTGGAAATTTTTAGAACAGGTTCACAGGCTTTTATTCTTTCTTTTTGGACTTCACTTATAATTTTGGGACCCTTTTCCTTCCAAGAAAGGTGGGGCATCATTCTTATGATACCCTTACTCACTGGTCAGCCTTTCAGTGGCTTAGTCAGCATTGGGGGGACACCTGGGTGGCTCACTTGGTTAAGCATCTGCCTTCATCTCAGGTCATGATCCTAGACCTGGGATAGAGCCGTGTGTCAGGCTTCCTGCTCAGTGGGGAGTCTGCTTCTCCCTCTCCCTCTGACCTTCCCCTCTGCCCACTCGCGCTCTCTCTCTCAAATGAGTAAATAAAAAATCTTGAGGAAAAAAGGTCAGTTTTTTAAAAATTAGCAAAGATATCATTCATAAGCAATGAGCAATCTTAAAAATAAAACTGTAAAATTATATTTGATGATATGAATTTGCCACCAGAATAAAAGAGGGACTCTCATTGTTTGTCGATGGCTATGCACAAGATGCTGGTATGGAAATTTAAAATGAAATAAAATGAGCTAAGGTGGGGAGGGAAAGGAGGCAAGAGGAGAAAGTAGCTTGGAGAAAGGAAAAAGGGAGTGACAATCAGCAATAGACAGTAGCAATACAAAGATTAGAAGTGGTGCTGTGGATAATAGAGTAGATGCTCTGCCAGAAGTCAGACTCTGTCAGGCTCTGTACTTCTTGTACTTTCTGTATCCTAATAAATTGCTTAATCCTTTCTGGAACAAAATAGAGTATTAAATACCTCAAAAGCCCTAAAGTCATTGCTCTGAACTAGAAAGTATGCGGACTATACCAAATGACCAGGTAGTCTCAGGGCACTGAGGGAGAGGGCAAGCCCAGCTAGCTTCTCTCTGTAGACCTAGAGCGGGGGGGGGGGGGGGGG
>CM053609.1:83039366-83051808 GCA_028646535.1 Procyon lotor
GATGCATGTCTGGGGCACCTGGGTGGCTCAGTGGGTTAAAGCCTCTGCCTTCGGCTCAGGTCATGATCTCAGGGTTCTGGGATCGAGCCCCACATCAGGCTCTCCGCTCAGCGGGGAGCCTGCTTCTCCCTCTCTCTCTGCCTGCCTCTCTACTTGTGATTTCTCTGCCAAATAAAATCTTTAAAAAAAAAAAATTTGATGCATGTCTTTAGGGAATGACTCCTGTTCAAACGAACCTATGCTCCTACCTCTATTCTCCACAGAATATCAATCACATGAACTACGAGTACACTGACAGATGTAACCATTAGCACAAAAAACATCCTCCATATGATTAATGTGAACAGGATTCTTTGAATTTCTACTTGAAATTTCCAAATGAGTTTTCTGATACTTAAACGACCTAAGAAAATAAACTGAAGATTATGTAGTTAATAGAAAAATCAAAAGTATAGTCTTTAGAATTTTCTATCTGTTTCCAAAGGATATATAATCCTCTGAACTATGAAGAAATCCCTAAAGATAAAAGCTCTCGACTTATCTATGGAGTACAAATGAATTTTTAAAAATTCTGTAATAGGACTTAAAATCACCTACTTCACCCAGAAACATTCTCATTTCAACACTAAGTTACCCGTTTTTTTTAATTTTTATTTTTAAGATTTTATTTGAGAGGGAGGGGAGGAAAGAGAGAATAAGCGGGGTGAGGGGCAGAGGGAGAAGCAGACTCCCTGCTGAGCAGGGAACTCGACGCAGGGTTAGGGCTCAATCCCAAGACCCTGGGATCATGACCTGAACCGAGGGCAGAGGCTTAGCTGACTGAGCCACCCAGGCGCCCCAAATTACCCATTTTTCTTTAAACGCAGTTCGGATTTTTCTTAAGCCAAACAACCTGGTTCGAAATGTAAACAAGGCCATCCACAGCTTCATATTCTTAGAATAATCCTCATCGTCTCAAAAAACAAGGAGTACCCATCAAGCTGGAAAGGACTTAAATTCACATCTACAAATGGAAGGGAGCCACACATTTCACTTCTACCAGAGGCTTACTAAAATGGAGCTAGTTTGCATTACAAATTATCTTTATTTATTGTTCTTCCACCAAAGAGCCTAAACTGCTCTTAATTTATTGGTTCCTACTGATAAGCATTTTGAGGGAGCAGTTACTGAACAGCCTACCTAAGCATTCCCCACTATACAGCAGTTAGGTTCTAAAATAATTACGAACATAATCACACTCTTTATCAAAAGAATAATTTATGGTATCATTCTACATTTGAGTTTGTTTTTTGTTTTTAAACAAGACACTGCTGCCATTTAAATCACTCTGCCAGGCTCTGTTCCATAAGAAATCCTTGTTGGGGCACCTGGGTGGCTCAGTGGGTTAAAGCTTCTGCTTTCGGCTCAGGTCATGATCTCAGGGGCCTAGGATGGAGCCCCTGAGCCCCGCATCGCTCTCTGCTCAGCAGGGAGTCTGCTTCCCCCCCTCTCTCTACCTCTCTGCCTACTTGTGATTTCTCTCTCTCTCTGTCAAATAAAATCTTTAAAAAAAAAAAGAAAGAAAGAAAGAAATCCTTGTTATTGGGGCGCCTAGGTGGCTCAGTGGGTTAAAGCTTCTGCCTTGACTCAGGTCATGATCTCAGGGTCCTGGCATCCAGGCTCGAATGGAGCTCTCGGCTCAGCGGGGAGCCTGCTGCCCCCCCCCAGCCTACTTGTGATCTCTATCTCTCTGTCAAATAAATAAATAAAATCTTAAAAAAAATCCTTGTTATTAGCATGATGAAACCTGACTTAAAATTTACATGAATGAACATGTTCAATCATTCAAAAGACTAATATTCCAGAAGGCACGAAAACAATATGAGGAGGGTGAAGCAAATATAAGATACATTTTTAATGAATGCTGACTTCCAGAAGGCTGCTTCTAATTTTATGCTAGAGAAACAAGAATCCTTAAAAATCTGTTAAACTGTCACGAGGAACTTACTTGTTCCTTACAGGAGCCAGTAAGGATGTGCTTCTATCTTGCAGCAAGATGTGAGTAAAAAGAAAAAAAGGGGGGAAAAACTGCCCTGGGGAAGTTTAAGATTTCTGAGCATTTTCCTTTTTTTAATTTTTTTTTTTAAAGATTTTATTTATTTATTTGACAGAGAGAGAGAGATCACAAGTAGGCAGAGAGGCAGACAGAGAGAGAAGGGGAAGCAGGCTCCCTGCTGAGCAGAGAGCCCGATGCGGGGCTCGATCCCAGGACCCTGGGATCATGACCTGAGCCGAAGGTAGAGGCTTTAACCCACTGAGCCACCCAGGCGCCCCGATTTCTGAGCATTTTCGAAATCAAATTAAAACTACCTCTACTAAACCCAGCTACCCTGAATACAGAGGTGGCTAAGAAGAGTGTCTCTTGAGAAACTCTGGCGGTCAAAGTATGATTTAGGGGAAAAGTTCGGAGATGCAGTCAACAAAGTGATCAATCCAATCTGCATCAAAGTTCACAAGGAAACAGAATACGAAAAATTAAAAAAAAGGGCGTTCTACTCGAAGAGCGCCCAACAAGTGCTGAAAACAAGAGTTGGAAATTCACCTAAAGTAGGCTATCCTATCTCATTTGGGCCACACTCCGGCGGAAACCCGGAAAGACAATGTGATTAAATAATAGTAATTCGGCAAACTTCACTCCTGCTAAGCACACAGCATGCCTCCGTGCGCCCTTGACATCCTCCGTGGGGATGCGGGGATGCCGAGCCCCGGGCCCGCCAAGGTCCGCGCGGGCGAAGCGCTGTCCCGCAGGGCCCCGCAGGACCGCGGCCGCCCCACCCATCCAGCGAGGAGTAGCGGCGCGCGCGGCCTGCGAGGGGACACAGCGGGCGCATCCATCCGGCCACCGCAGCCTGGACCTGCAGCCCCCGTACCTGCAGCCCCCGGCTCGCAGACGGAGGGCTCATAGAGCCCCCGCCGCGCGGCCTGCCCCGCTTCGGCCCCGTCCCCCGGCGTGCGCACCTCCGGGGGCCGTCGCCGCCCGGACCGCCGACCCGGGGCGAGAAGAGGCTGCGCCGCCTCTCCTCCCTTCTTCCCCCGGCCCCGGCTACTCACGTGCCAGATGGCGAAGAAGATGAGCGCGGCAGTGAGCAGCAGCGCCAGCATGTAGCAGAAGGCCGCGAACGTGAACGCCATGGCCGGGAAGGAGGAGCAGAGAGCGGCACCGGTGCCAGCGGAGAAAGGCGGCGCAGGGCCCTCTGGGTAAAACCATTCACTTCCCCCGGCCGCAGCCACGACCGCCGCCGCCGCTGCTGCCGCCGCCTAGGCGCCCGCCCTCCCTGCGCGCCTGCGCACCAGCCGGAGTGCGCCCGCGCCCTCTGATGGCCGAAGCCTGCGATGCACTTACATTGCCCGCGCAGCTGATTGATTGATTTTCTTCTTTCTTTCCCTCGTTTATTCTTTGAACAAATATTTACTGAGTAAGTGCCTAGTATGTTTCAGGCGCTGTGCATCTCCTTTGAGATACAAAGATGAGAAACATAGCACTTGCACTGAAAAAACTTCGTATAGTGCCGGAAACGAACACTTAAATAAATCATTACGGTATTATAACCCTGTTAACGGAAGTGTGTGGCTCGTGATGAAAGGTCAGAGAAGGGCATCCATCCCGTTCTGCGGCGTTCAGAGCTGGATTCCTGGAGTATCCGTTTCTTAAGCTGAGACCTATGGGATGAGTAGAAGTCCAGGCAAAGAGAAGGTAAAATCAGAGCTCCTGAGAGAGGGTTCAGCTTGAGCAAAGACACAGAGATGAAAGAAAGAAGAAAAAAAAGCTCAGTGTCTCAGTGAAACCACCGGCAGTTCTAAATGTAGTGAAACCTAGCACAAAACAGTGTTGAGAATTAGGGGTTGGTTAGACAGGGTTCAGATCGAAGAGGGCCTTATAACCTGGGTTTTGTTCTTATGTTGGTTGTAACCCCTAAAACTGATTGACCATCTGCTAACTGATCACTGCTAATGAAAGTAGAAATCATGGAAGGCTTTTAAGCAAGAGAGGGACATATTTAGATTTGCATTAAAGATCATTCACCCTAGCAAATTGTATAGAGACGGGTTTGGAAGCGGAGTCTATCCAGTGCTGTCCAACAAAACTGGCAAGAGGGGCACCTGGGTGGCTCAGTGGGTTAAAGCCTCTACCTTCAGCTCAGGTCATGATCTCAGGGTCCTGGGATCGAGCCCGCATCGGGCTCTCTGCTCAGCAGGGAGCCTGCTTCCCCCTCTCTAAAAAAAAAAAAAAACAAAAAAAAACTGGCAAGAATAGTGGAAATTTTCTTTTTCTGCGCTGCTCAGTACAATAGCCATTAGCCACATGTGGCTATTGAGCGCTCCCAATGTGACTAGTGTGATTATGGAACAGAACTTTAAATTTTACTTATTTCCATTAATTAAAATGTAAGTAGCCACATGTAGCTAGTGGCTACTGTCTTAAGACAGTGCAGTTCTATACTACCAAGATTATATGGCACCTGTGTGCAAATCACAAAGGTATTCTCTCCAGGTAAACAGAGGTTCACACTAGGGCACAAGAATGTAGGCTGTTTGTGCAGTATACGAACTGCCAAACTGTGCACCACGATCCTGATTAGAGGAGTGTGAGAGCAGCAGGAAGGAGCCCACAGCAATGGTCCCAGAAGAAGCTGCTGTGGCTCTGACCAAAGCAACAGGAGCCAGGAGAGAAAGGAATGAACAGATCTGATAGCATCTGAGAGTTAAGCTCAGCGGGATTGATTGGATGCAGTGGTGAGAGAAAGGAAGCCCTCAATGAAGATGTTCAGTACTACAGCAAAATACAATATTGGGCAATATTTGTCCAAGAGAGTTCATCATCGAATGAGGGGTAGATCAGTTTCCTGATGTCAGGGAAAAGTTTGGAGGGACTTGTCTAAGCCAGACAATGAGATCCAGCCTGGTTCTTATAAATAAATTCCATCTACACTTTTAGTAACAAGCTATTCTCCTGATTCACTTGAAATGTATCTTTCCCTTACCTGGTAACTATCTCTAGCACCTTACTTCACAAAATAGAACTGCCTCCCAAGAACAAATCTGGGGTTCTAGAAGGGATCCCACGTTTCACCCAAGGAGGTGGAGAGACTTGACAAAAGAAATTGTGTCTATCCCACCCCCCGTAACTGCTGTTATATAAAACCCAAGCTCCTCCACTCCGTTTTAGGTATTTCAGTGAGGGTTCATTGAGCACCCATTCTATATCACGCGCAATGCCAATTCACTCAGTAGCTGCAGCAGTATGAGGCCCTTTCCCATTTTACCAGAACACATAGGTAAATTTCGGAACTCTAGCGTCCAGTAGAGGAGCCATTTAGTCACAGGGCTATTTAAATTTAAGTTGATAAAATTAAATAAAACTAAAAATCCAGGTCCTCAGCTATACTAGCTGTATTTCAAATGCTCACTAGCCTCGTGTGGCTCATGGCTATGATAGTGGACAATGTAGATATAGACTATTTCCATCATTGGGGCGCCGGGGTGGCTCACTGGATTAAAGCCCCTGCCTTCAGCTCAGGTCATGATCTCAGGATCCTGGGATTGAGCCCATCAGGCTCTCTGCTCTGCGGGGAGCCTGCTTCCCCCTCTCTCTGCCTGCCTCTCTGCTTACTTGTGATCTCTCTCTTCTCTGTCAAATAAATAAATAAAATCTTAAAAAAAAAAAAAAAAAAAAAAGGTTTCCATCATTGCAGAAGGTGCTGTTTGCTTTAGACAATATTTCACAGCTGTAATCTGTTAGAGAAAACACCCATTTTAATGAGGGCAAATGACTAATTAGATCAACCAACTATAGATAAGGCAGTTGGTGAGGAAGATAATGGGTTTACTTGACATTTTGGAGAACTATTACAAGCAGCGAGTAATCTATACCATCTTCATTCAGTCAATTCTCAGCATTCTTTGGCAGTGGCATTAACCCTCTTTCCTCGTGGGAGTAATTTTGTAGTACATACTGAATTAAGTTCCTGCTTCTACTACAAGTATATGCCTGAGGCTGGATGATATGGCAAAGAAATATTAATCTTATGTTCTCTCTCTCTCTCTCTCTCCTGCGCCCCCCTTCTCCCAATCAGACTTCCTTTGTTCAACCTGTCTTTCCATCAGTTTGCTCCCACTCCACCCACACTGCCCATGCCCCAACCCAAATGGCTAGGCACAGGTCAGCCACCAGAGAACTAGAAAACAAAACCCTGAAATACAAAGCATGCAGTCTGAGAATGGGAACCCAAAAGTTCAGATACACACCTGAAGGAACTTTCCAGGCCCCTAGACTAGATAAAGAAAGCCAGTAGTGGGAAGAGGAAAGGGGAGGTGCCGAGCTTAAGAGAATGTGAGCTCAGGATATCTCCAAGCCTCTACAGGAACAATCTCAGGCTTGGCAGTCTCCAGGGAATAGTCTGGCCTCCCCGTTGGGCTCAGCTTTCTTTTTCACTGTGTCTGTTGAGAACTGCCAGACAGCAGCAGGCCATCTTCACACATCCATCATCCAAGTGGTGATCATGTGTGCCGCTCTGCTCAGCACCCCATCCAGCCCATGCCAGGGAGACAGGCCTCTTTCTATGGCCAAGGAAACTCATAAACGGCGCACTCTCCCCAACACAATGGGGAGCAATAAGTAGGATACTTAAAAACATGGCGGTAACATAAAAGGAAAAGCTCTTGGACTATCATGAATTTATACACTCAACCAACTTGAGCTCTCCCCCAGACATGAAATAATGGGTGAACGGTAATCCTAGTTACATAGATCGTATGGTCCCCACGACACTTTGGGAGGATCTGGGCCCTGGCCTTGAGTAATGAGGCACTCCCAAGGATAGAACCCTGCACACAGAAAATTGTAGCCCTGCAGTTCCCAATCTTCCAGAAGAGGTTTGCACATTTGAAGGAAAAGCAATGTCACCTGGGAGTCATGCGTGCGACATGGATCTGCACACCGACATGGGACTTGGCCCCCCAAAGCCATCCACTTCTTGTTGGCGGAGCACAGGGTCTGTCCAGGATTCGTGGCCCCCATGCCATCTGCTTAGAGGAGGAGCCTTTCCCAGCCCAAGGTTTTGGGAAAAGGCAGCTCCTGTCTCTCCAGAGTAATGTCTGACTCCCAGTTGCTTTCCGTATAGAGCAGAGGTGGTGACTGTCAGTGTTATTTTTTGTTCACCATACACATTTCTAAAACTTTGGGTTATAGCCGCACGCTACACAGGGCACTGGAGTGTCCAGCAGGTTGTGGCTTCTCAGTGTCAGGTGGCATCGTGCCCTTTGCCCTGGAGATACCTGTTACACAACCACTTGCAAGAAGAACCAACGTGCAGAAATGACTCACTCGACAATTCCATGTGTGCAAAATATGTCTTCATTGTTATTGTTCTTATGTGTCTTTTTTTTCCATAAAATCACATAAAGGTAAAATTTAAAGATGGTGAAAAACTCAGATTTTAAGAGTATGAGGACTTTCAGTACACGCATAAGTCCATGTGATAACTAACCCCACACAAGACAGAGAATATGGCCACGATCCCACATAATTTCCTCGTGACCCATCGCCATAGGCAACAACACATTCTGCTTTCCTGTATCATAGATTAGCTTTACCTGTTCTTGGGGCACCTGGGGGGCTCAGTGGGTTAGAGCCTCTGCCTTCGGCTCAGGTCATGATCTCAGGGTCCTGGGATCAAGCCCCACATTGGGCTCTCTGCTCAGCAGGGAGCCTGCTTCCCCCTCTCTCTCTGTCAAATAGATAAATAAAATCTTTAAAAAAAAAAAAAGAGTGGGGCGCCTGGGGGGCTCAGTCATTAAGTGTCTGCCTTCGGCTCAGGTCATGATCCCAGGGTCAGGGGATCGAGCCCCGCATCGGGCTCCTTGCTCAGCAGGAAGCCTGCTTGTCCCGCTACCATTCCCTCTGCTTGTGTTCCCTCTCTCGCTGTGTTTCTCTCTGTCAAATAAATAAAATCTTTAAAAAAAAAAAAAGCTACCTGTTCTTGAATTTCATTAGACAGAAGCATCTGCATTCTTTGTTTCTGCTCACTTGGCTTAGCATAACATTTTGGGGCTTTTCTCTTTGAGATTCTACTACATTGCTGCATGCGTCAATAATTCATTCATTTTTTTAAAGCAGCTTTATTAAAATATGATTTACAAAGAATAAAATGTATTCATTTTAAGTGCACAATGATCTTAGATAAAATTATACACTCAGGTAGCCACCCATAATGATTATGTTCAACTTTTACAGTACCCCCCAAAAGTTCCACTGTCCTCCTTTCTAACCTCTCTCCTAACCCCCTTCCTTATCTTCCTAACCAGACTGAGTCTGTCATCATAGATTAAATGTGTCTTTTCCAGAGTATCATATCATTGAAATTATACGGTATGTATTCTCATACCTGGATTCTTTCAGCATGCCCCTGAGATTCACCTGTATTATTACTGTTGTATTAGAAGTTAATTCCTTTTTATGGCTCTGTAATGTTCCATCACATGAATACATCATAATCTGGGTTCCATCCTCCTATTGATGGACTTCTGGGTTATTTCCAGTCTGGGGCTATAATGGATAAATCTGCTGCATACATTCTTATACAAGGCTTGTTTGGGAACACATGTTTTCCATTTCTTTTAGGTAAATAGGAGTGAAATTGCTGGGTCATAGAGAAGATTCTATGTTCTTTTGTTGTTGTTGTTCTTTATTGTTTTAATTTTTTTCTTAACGATGTTATGTATTTGAGAGAGAGAGAGAGAGCACAAGCAGTGGGGAAGGGCAGGGGAGAGCGAGAAGCAAACTCCCTGCTGAACAGGGAGCCCACTTCGGGGCTTGAACCCGGGACTCCAGGATCATGACCTGAGCCAAAGGCAGATGCTTAACCAACTGAGGCACCCAGCCACCCAGCCACCCCCTTTATTGTTTTTATTTTTATTTTTTTAAAAGACTTGGTTTATTTGACAGAGAGAGAGATCACAAGCAGGCAGAGAGAGAGGCAGGCAGAGAGAGGAGGAAGCAGGCTCCCCACTGAGCAGAGAGCCCGATGCGGGGCTCGATCCCAGGACCTTGAGATCATGACCTGAGCTGAAGGCAGAGGCTTTAACCCACTGAGCCACCCAGGCGCCCCCCCTTTATTGTTTTTAAATCACCTAATCCTGAGTCCAATTCCCCTTCCACTGAATTAGTGAAAGACTGTTTCAGGTATTATCCAGTGTCAGGCTAGAGTTCTGGAAATGTATGTCCTCACAGCAGCAGAAGTGAAGAAGAAGCCCTTAGAAGTTTTGCCAAGGTTGGAAACTGGCCCCTCCAGGCACCCTGGGGTAGCCCTCGCTACCATGTCACCATCTCCCGAGGGCCCACAGAGCAGAGCACAGGGGGCCACTGCTGCAAGACCCAGAAACCTCTGACCTCTTTCTGATTTGGGAGTCTAGCCACTATCCCTTCTCTTTCTCCCCAACCCCACAGCCCTCACTCGCCACCCTCCCCCTCAGGGACACCCCACAGGGTCTCTTCAATGCAGTTAGGACTTTCACAAAAGGCAAGGAGAAATGTTGACCTCAAATGGTTTCTTCTTCCTGTCCTACCAGCAACAATCCTCAAGCAAGGAAGCCTAAAGGGCCTAGCCACTTTCACGGTGTGGAAGAAAAAGGGAATACAAAAGAAAAACACCAACAGTTATTCCAAGACATTATTTAGCCACCTCTGAAGCGCCAGCGTGGGTGTTTAACCTTCTCTATGAGAGCTTTGCAGGTTGGATTATCTGAAGTTGTAATCTGAACGTCCCCTGTACTTCATCCTCCCTGTGGAACGTTCTCTTCTCAAGTTTCCTTTATTGGAGATTCTGCCCATTTGATCCATGAATGGGTTATCCAGCCTCTCTGGGGTGACAAGGAAGAGAGTCGTGCTCAGGTTGCATGGGTTTATGAAAGCTGGTTGTAAGAACAGACTGGAAAGTAGAGGAGGTACAGAGGAGACAGCCCCCAGGGCAATGCTGTAGCTCACCGGGCGATATCCGCAAGCAGACCACACAGGTTCTTTGTCTGGCTGGGAGTCTGAACAGGAGACACATACAGACAGAAGGCAACACTGGGCAAGGTCACAAGTGGAGAGACACTAAAGAGAAAGCAGTAAACAGAACCCAGTAGTACATGGAATCTCAGAGTGAGGCAAAACCGTAAATAACACAAGTTAGGAGTAGATCAAAATGGTGCGCAAGCAAAAGTCAGTAACCGCTTTCCCCCATAGGCACTGCTTCTTTTCCTAAACGAGAGTGGGGAAGTATCCAAACTCTAATTGTCAACAGTCCAAATGGTCGCTGCTTGCTTACTACCTGATCTACTCTTCATGTCTTCCTAGGCCAACCTCATTAGCCCTGAGACATCACAGAACCTGGCGCTGGGAGCCTCGCAATGCCGCTGGCTCAGAAAACATGGGGAAAAAAGAGCCAACTTTCCTAGACGTCATACAGCAAATGCCCCTGTATGCCCATGCTGTTCGGCAAGTACCGCACACCAGTCTCAAGGTTTCTGCGTGTGGGAATTAGGCCAGATAATGAGGATGTGGGTATGTTTTTTCATTTGTTAACCTTTGAATTTTATACTCTCGTGGTGCACCTTCAAATCGGACACTTTAAAAATCTTTATACATTTTTGTATTAGAAACATTTTATAATTTTTTAAAGTAAAAAGTTCCTAACGTTTAAAGAGCCTATTTCCTTCCAGTTCTTTTGGATGAGTTCCATTTCTCTTTCTGGAGCAGGCTGCAGGCTCCTAGAACGGTAATGATGTTCCGCCTCTCACGTCCATCGTCCATCATTACCGGATTCTTACCTTCATGCTAACGGATGCGTTAGCATCGCAGCCAGGCCAGGCCCGAGGCGGGGTCAGGGTCCAGGCCTGTGGGCCCCTCGAGGGCGGGGCTGCGGGAGGCTATCGGCGAAGGTGGGGGACCCTGGGGTAGCCACGAGCCACTACCGACCAACCCCAGGCCTCCAGGGAGGTAAAGGGAACTGACTCCGAATTCATCCTGTGTGAGTGGCTATGAGGCAGGAGAGGCTAACACGGGCCATGGGTAAAGGAAACTCAGATTGGTTTTGACCAGGCCAAAGCATTTGTAAAACTAAGAAGACGTTAGCAGACAGGCGTGGTTGAACCGCAGGAGCCGTGGAAGAGGCAGGGAGATGATGTCTTATTACCTGAGGTGCGGAGGATCAACAGACTTCTGCATTTGAAGTAAAAACCAGAAAACTCAGTGTGTGTGGCTGGAGCAAGGTGTTCCCGGGTCCCAGGCCATATTCCAACTGCAGGGAGGTTCAGCTGAACAGCCGTCCCAGGGTCAGGCTCTTCATTATCATGAGGAATCCTATGAGCTATCATCTCTATCATGAGCTAATCCCATGACGGATTAAATGAATCTCCAGAAATTTCCACAAGGAGCGTGTGCTACCAATAAGGAAAAAATTAAACCATCTCACTGAGAAATACAAAGGTGTAACTAAAAGATTTCCCTTGATTGAAGTTTAAAAAATGTCATTTTTCCCCAAATTAATTTATATTATGATTGTAATCAACATCCCAATGAGATTCAGAACGAAATCATTTTAAAATGTCGTTCTTCTGCAAATTTTATATTATAATAATTTGTATTACCATGGCTATTTATATTACCATGATTGTAATCATGGTAATCAAGCCTCTTGATGTGATTTGGAGCTAAATTACTTTAAAGTTGACCTTAAGGGGCACCTGGGTGGCTCAGTCATTAAGCGTCTACCTTTGGCTCAGGTCATAGTCCCAGGGTGCTGGGGTTGAGCCCAGCATAGGGTTTCCTGCTCATCGGGAAGCCTGCTTCTCCCTCTCCCACTACCCCAGCTTGTGTTCCCTCTCTCGCTGTCTCTCAAATAAATAAAATCTCTTTTAAAGATTAGGATAATTTGAGCCTTTGATAAAGGGCTATTACCACAGACTGGGAAGAGATACCGCAGTTCTCAAAGCTCTGCTTGTCCCCATCACTAAGCCTAAGGAAGGAGAGGAAGTAGTGGTTACGAGGATTCAGAAAGAGAAGACTGTCAAGTGGACAAGTGACTTTCAGTGGAGGGCCATTGCCTGCCGAGACCCTAACGGAGTGATGAAGGGACTAAGTACCTGTCTTCTCTCTCCATCCTCCCCAGAGACTGGCTGGCCTGGAGCAGAAACCGGGAGGCAAGGGAACCACAGATGGAGTTCCTCAAGCTCAGCTACCTGGGGGCAGGGACCAGAGTGGAGAAGGGTGGAGAGCGATTCCGGAGAGGCAAACAGAAAACATCCAGCATAGCAGCACAAGCCACCCAACAACTGTGAGGATGGAGTGAAAACGTTTTCGGAAATACAAAAGCTCCCCTCCCGTGGACCATGGGCCTCGGCAAAATGGGCCAACAAAATAGGG
>CM053609.1:83051908-83097462 GCA_028646535.1 Procyon lotor
GAGAAGAGAAGAGAAGAGAAGAGAAGAGAAGAGAAGAGAAGAGAAGAGAGAAAAGAGAAGAGAAAAGAAAGAAAAGAAAAAGAAAGAAAAGAAAGAGAAGAGAAAGAAAAGAAAAGAAAGAGAAGAGAAAAAAAAAGAAAGAAAAGAAAGAGAAGAAAGAGAAGAGATGAGAAGAGAAGAAAAGGAAGAAAAGAGAAGAGAAGAAAAGAAAAAGAAAAGAGAAGAAAAGAAAAGAGAAGAGAAGAGAAAAGAAGAGAAGAAAAGAAAAGAAAAGGGAAGAGAAGAGAAGAAAAGAAAAGAGAAGAGAAAAGAAGAGAAGAAAAGAAAAAAGAAAAGAAAAGAAAGAAAAGAGAAGAGAAGAGAAGAAAAGAAAAGAGAAGAAAAGAAAACCTGATAGATTTTCCTTTTTACTTTCCCCCGGAAATTATTATTTAACTACAAATTTCTTTTTTTTTTTTTTTAAGATTTTATGTATTTATCTGACAGAGAGAGAGCACGAGTAGGCAGAGAGGCAGGCAGAGAGAGGGGGAAGCAGGCTCCCTGCTGAGCAGAGAGCCTGATGCGGGGCTCGATCCCAGGACCCTGAGATCATGACCTGAGTTGAAGGCAGAGGCTTTAACCCACTGAGCCACCCAGGCGCCCCTACAAATTTCTTAAATGTATATAATTTCGACTCTTTCTTATTTGAAATCTTTTGAAATGGACAGTTTTTCTTATTTGTTGAAGCATTTGGTAGCATCGCTAGGCATTTGCACAATCCGTTGGAGATATCTGGGGAAAAAAAACAATAACTACATTGAAAACTAAGAAAATGGGGACAAAAGATCATCGTTAGTTCAAGTCAAACAAAAGTTATAGAAAGGAGAATCCTGAAGAAACCCTACAAAGCCATCCAAAGATGCAGAAGATCGTCATTGGGAGGCTTGCCGGACTCTGGGAACTCGAGGCCCAGAGTTGGAGAAGCAGTGACATCCGAAAGAACAGCAACCTACTTACCAGCAACATGTGCATGCACAAAAAAGGAAATCGACCCTGCAGGTTAGAGTCTATGGCCCTGGGCAGGCACATAAACTAACGTCTTTTCTGTGTCCCCCCCCACCCCCAACCATGTCCCCAGCGCCAGGGGGTAAAGCGCCAGTGGCAGGACAAGAGAGCAGACCTTGAGGACAAGTGCTCCCTCCTGCCCCTCCCAGAACCCCAAGTTTAGGGTGTGCTGAAGGAGAAGAGGTTTGCATCAAATAGGAGACCGAGTTTTTAAAAGGAACAGAACTGAATCTTAGTAACAACAAAATAAAGGCACTTGTAACAACTAAGTGACTGAAATATTATGGAGATAGATCACCAAAGAAGCCTTTTAGCCCGGGGGAAAAGAGAGAGGTCTGATGTGGAACGGAGGTATCAGTTTTTGAAAAACATCCCCAAAATTGTCTTTATGTGATGACTTTTCAGATCTTCTTCAGACCAGTTACAGAAATTAGAAAGCGATCAGATGGCGGGTCAGTGCTAGGCAGACGATTAGAACAGATGGGACATGAGGGGGAAGGTGTTGCTCCCGGAGGATGAATGACCAGGGAGAGTGGGCAATCTTCCCGGGAAGAGGCTACAGCTAGTGAGAATGCCTGAGCTCGGTGTGTTTAAAGAACAAAAAATAAGCCCAGCATGGCTCAGGTGTAGAGGCCTAGGAGAAGAGGCCAAAATGGGGTCAGAGAGGCGTGCAGGGCTAGATCTGAGAGGTGCTGCCCCTGATGGCGGGGGCGGCAAACCCTACCCTCTCTGAGGGCAGCAAAGCAGAGGCATGCTTCTTGAGGGCCAATACGAACCCCGAGGAAGGGAGTGAACAGGGGACACAGAGCATGCTCGCATGAAAGGTGTTCAGTTAGGCTGGGGCATGGTGGCCGGTGAAACCGGAGGTCGTACTAGAATTGACTTCTCTGCCATGCAAGTAAACAGGCATGTCCCCATTTACTTAATTTCTGGTAGGGGTGGACATGCAGAGGAATCCAGAAAGAGCTAAGCAACCAACTAGGCCTCAGAAAGAGGGAACTCTGAGAAGGGCCCTGGGTCAGAGGAGGCCCTAGGGAGCTAAAAGGCGGGAGTGTGGCTCTTCAGCGTGGGGCTCCGCCTTTAGCGTGCCTCAGCCACCCTATGAGCCTGCTTCTTTCCAGGCCACCCCAGCCGACATCTCTCTCTCTTCTCCATCTAATGGCCTTCTTCTGAGAACCGTTGCCACTTCAAAAGGACGGGCTCCTCTTTCCAACGTCAGGAGCTGAATTGTGAAGTACCTCTTGGTAGCTGATACTGAGAGAGTTTGGACCAGCCCGTTGTTTGGTCCCAGTCAGGTAAACATCTTAGAGGTGAGGCTCTTGAGTTCAACCAGGGGGCGTTGGAAGTGAGAGACCCTGTGCGTCGTGAGCATGGGGAGGGGCTGAGAACAGGCAAGTATAGCCATGTGGGACAAATCATGGCGACCTAAAGGGCTTCAGCAAGGAGCAGTGGCTGGGCCTTTCTACCTCACGAAGGGCTGCAGAACATTTGGGCTTGGCTGTCCACCACAGGTGAGGACTGGGCCAAAAGGCAGACGGCCTTACATTCTAGGAAGAGAATCTGGGCTTAATCATGTAGGTGGTAGTGACAAGGAGTGTCACTCAGGCATGTTCTCTCTCTCAGACACACGCAGACACACACAGACACACAGACACACACACACTTTCCCTGGGGACTGACTACAGGATGGCTCTTGGGTGCAACCTAGGCATTCTGCTTTTTCTTTCCTATAACTGGAGAAGGGGGTTACCCCGGCGCGGTGCTTTCAAGTCACCTGGGGACAGATCTCAAGAACAAGAGACGGTGTGAAAACTCCCTGATGCTCAGCAGTAAGATCTTTACTTGGCTCCCCAACATAGCCAAAAATATTCTATAAAGAATTCAACATCCACTCAGGGTGTGCCCTCATGCAAATGACAATAGGCCTACCCTGGGACATTTAGTGGTTAGAAATGCTTTTTACTGCTGAAAAGTGAAAGGACAAAAACAAACAAACAAACAAAAACAAAGGTGAAAAAATTTAGGAGCTGGCTGTTTCGAATAGGTAAATGGACACATTTGAGAAATAAGACATGTTTCCAAACTCTGGCCAATTCTCCTTGCGACATTCTTGAAGACAGGAAGACAATAAACCACTCCTTTCACAAACATGAACAAAGCATGACTTCTAGCACATATTCAGTCACAAGAAGTGTAGACTCTACAAATTAGGTAAGTAGTGACTTGTATTCACTCGATAGGTAACTGTGAAACACAAACCATGCAGAATAGTCTAAAACAAAGGCAAGATGGATCTTCAATGGATGTTTAATAAAGTGACATACTGTATTCAATAAAATATCCTTCGATTTGATTTCTTAAGTGCACAGCCCCTTTAACTTATGGTTTTCCCTTTGAGAGCAAAGGGTTCATCATCTGATAATGTCTTCTGCCACTACAAAAAAATCATTTAGCCTCAGAACAAGTTTTAGAAATTTTTGTGATCTTGTTAAATTCTCCCTCACCCAATCCAATCTTTGCCAAGTGGTTCCTGTTTATTTTGCCTCTCAGTTTTTCCCAAGAAAGTGAACTGCTGAATCTGTGTGGCTCACGCAAAGGCCACAAGTGAGCCAGGCAGGTAAGAGTAATTCCAAAAGGGAGAGGTGAGAAAAAAAATGAGAAGCCAGAAGTCCTTTCATGTTAACATTTTATTTAAACCAGTACAAGCACCATGCTTAACAGAAGACTGTCCAAAATAAACATGCAATATGAACTAGCAGAGACTGAAATCACAGCTTAAGAAGTTGTGCCAGTTGTTGAGTTTGTTAAATGATGACAGGGAACTGTTAAAATTCACAAGACTAAACCATTAGTGTTTCAAGCCTCCTGAATGAGATTATATTGGACCATCCAGATCAGTGGGAACTGCCCTGGCAAGTTAGTGATCTCAAATAATATTCAAGTAATATATGTGCATGAACTATATTCCAAAAAGCAAGAAAACACAGTTTCTATCACAACCTGAACATAGTTGTTCCGAATATTATAGGAACACGGTCACTGATTTGAAATGTCAAATGGCATAACAAGAAACAAATTTCTCAAGAATATTCAACTTGGGACCATTGGTGTTAAGTCGCCTAAGAAGATTTACATTCTTCCAGAAATACAAAACAAGATTTGTCCAGAAATGTTTGAGACACTTCTTCACATAAATTGTAAAGGCTCAAATTCTATATATTCCAGTATTATCAGTCTATTGAACAGGAAAGCAACTGTACTAAGAATTTGAATTGACAGAATACAAGTTACTCTCTACTTCCACCAAATATCAGCATTTAAACTCTTATGAAAATATCTATTCATCACTAGTCCACATCATGGATTAATGACATTGCTCAGGTTTTAAAGTAGTCCAAACATTTTTTTAAGTATACCTTCCTTACTATCTATGTAGGTAGGGAATAAAGACAGCCAAATTTAATTTGGCAATAAATTCCTCTAACTGGAAATTTTTAGTTAAAGTGTCAGACCAGGATACCGTTTATGGCTACATTTGACTCCTGAAAATAGGAGATAAAAGGGGAGAGGAAACTGCCGACAGACATTTTGCTACAAAGGTTATTTTGTAATGGTAATAAAAAATTTAGCAACACCCTCTTAAACAAGAGTATGTTTAACTGCACTAGGCATTTGGTAAACTTTTTAGAAATAGACCATTTGAACATTTATTTTAGAAGTCAATTAAACAAAAATGGTCTAACAACCTTTCTCCTAACATGATTGCTTCAATACCAGAACAAAGCAAAGACTATTCAGAACTCTGACATTTTGGAATTTCAGCATAGTAACCTGAGAACAGTTTTCTTCATATGTCATTTATGTTGCCACCAAACCGTACTAAAAACATGCTAGGATTACTAATTGACTCTATTGTGACATTAGATGCTATGCAGAACTTATGCAAGGCCAACAATTTCAAAACTAATGCTGACTTAGAAGGCCATGAAGGAGGTTCCCAGGAAAAAAGCTGATGCCAAAAGGGAAAGATTAAGATATGAATGGGAATGGCGGCACCAGAAAGCTATGGAATGTAAAAACTGGAATTATCCAATCTGGAGTTATTGAGAGAAGGCAGAAAAAGAGAGCAAACTGAGCATATACTTGAAAAGAACAATGCAAAATTTGATTACATAGAAGGGAAATTTATATAAAAGTTGAGAACATTCTAGAGCACAGGATTTTTAAGTCTCCCTATAGGACAGAGGGAGTCAAAACATGTTCTACTGATTCCCCAATTGTAATCTATTGTCTTGCAAAATACATGTTATTGATAAGGAGTCAAACAAGCTCAAAAAAGCATGATTTATCACAGCTCTTTGTCCCTGTTGGAGAACAGGAAACCAAGTTCTGTTTACGGATGTCAGTGTCCTCTGACAATGTGGAGGACTCTCAAATTTAAAAATTTAAAGAAAAACTAAACAACTAAAACATGCAAGACAAAATAAGGAACCTCATTAAAAAATACATTCTTGCAGCACTAGTTTCTCTTATTGCTGCAAACATGGTTAAATGAAATCTCATCTCCTTCATTTAAAAACATTAAAAACACTCACCATTCACTTGGGTTATATCTGCATTTCCACAGAATTATAAGCATTATTCTCTAATATCAAAATAGCTGCTTAAAGAATTCATAAACTTCCTGGGTGAGGGTCTCTCTCCTTCTCCCCCTCTCCCTGGAAATTGGAATAAAGAATTCTTCCCATTCATTAACCAAAACAAATGCCCACTCTAGCACTTCCTCATCTCCAACTAACTTCCTATTGCTTCCTGTTTTTTACATTAGTGAAGCCAAACAGTGATGGCCACAGAAGATTCAATATTGTGAAAATTCCAACTATCTTTATCTCTTTATTAGTGTTGGCACAGAAACCTCAAAAAAAAACCAAAAAAAACAAAAAAACCCACAAAGAATATATAAATGAAAAATACACCAACATAAAATAATGCCTTTCTAGTTTTGAAATGACTAAGATATTCTTAATATAAGAATTTGATCACCAAATCTGGTTAGTCTTTACAGTCCTAAGACTGTTTGTCAAATTAATGTTAAACAGTTACTTGTATGTTGTTCTTAACGTATACTATATATTCGAATCCTTGCTTTATGCCAAGGATGCCAACAAGATGGATGTCCAATTCAGAATGTCTTCTGACATTGGGGACATAAAATGCAATTTCTGTTAATGTGTTAGTGTTATTAACTCTGGCCAAGGTTTCAAGATAAGTAATTTTTCCTATGGCACAAAGGTAATCATAAATACACCCCAAATTATAACTCTCAACTGCCATATATTCACCAATGCAAGCAGATAGTTGGAATTTTTAAAAATATGAAATTGATTTTATTATAAATTTCAGATACACACATTAGAAAATTGTTTTACTTGGACCCTTTACAAAAGTATTAATTTCACCAAATCTGGAATACTGGCAGTGTAAAAGTCTTAAACTAACTTTAAAGCTAACAAATCAAAGGCACAGTATTAACACATTTAAAATAACTTGTGTTCACAGGACAACATTAAGAGGTGCTTTATAAATAAGGTGTTATTAACCTAGATCCAAAACTATCTAGCTATGACACAACCAGGAATGAAGTCTTTGATTAGTTCCAGTCTATCAATTTCCAAGACTAAGATGGTATTTTCTGTAAGAAGAAAACATTAATAGTCATAACTACTATGAAATCTAACTCCCAGGCCTTAAGAATGAATGATTGATGAACAAAGTTTCTGGACTTGATTTAAAAGATACAGGACACCAAAGAAGCTATGGAATTGATGACAAGTGTACTTGTAATGCAGCTTACACTACAGTAAATTATTTTTCATGGCTCTAAATTGGGTCATTCAAGTCTTTTACCCCAAATTAATTTTAAAGATTTGACAAGTGATAATATGCTATTTTCATATATAAACTGCTAATATCCAGTATTTGTCAAAAGGAGGCAACTGTTGTCTATCACAATCTAATACCCACTTTCCAATGGTGTCTGTAAATAGTAACAAATTCTGAACCATAGGTTATAGAAATTAGTCACAAGAGTGCAAAAAGTCCCTGGAGAGAAGTAGTTCACCTAACAATTACAAATATAAGGAAACACTTTACAAAGTTTCATTACTATGAAGATGATTTGCCCTTTGTTCAAACTTTGAACAAATGAATAATTTTTCTTTACTGCAGGAAACAAACTGTAAGTAACAGTGCATTTTTAGGCATAAGTATTTATGTCTGGTTCCAGTATGGTCAGGTTAATACATAAATACTTTAGAAACACAGAAGTTCACATTAGTGGAAAAATCCAAGTTTCTCACGTAACCATTCTTCAGTTAGGTCTTCGGTATTTCTTATTTCAAATACCTTAAGAAAAAACGTTGGGTCATACTTTGATGCTCTCAAAAAAAAAAAAAAAAAATCAAACACACTGTATATGTGAATATTAAATACCCAATTACCCAGTTCTCTTCCTTTCATTCATGTTGGTCAGGACTTCTCTTTGTAAATTAGATATACCTTTACTTTTTTTAAATGCTAGGTACTGAGTTACCAAAGTTTAGCAATAAGATGGCATAAAACCAAAACTCTCTTAAAAGCTATGGATATTCTAAAAGAACCTACAAATCAAATCTACAAATACTCTAAAAGAAGTTTTGTGCATCTTACCCACTAGAAGAGATACCGCAAGTATACACGACTAAAATCAGTCTGGTTAGTTAGGAAGTGGACGACCACATGCTGGTCTTCCCTAGCTGGGGGAAATATAAGCTGTACACTGCCCTGAGAAGGATGGACTGCAGGTCCACAGCCACAAACCTCTACAACAGTCTGTACACACCAGGCCCAGGGAGTGTAACGGCTCTACAGACACAACGCAGTAGAGCAGAAAGGATGGGTGTGAAACCCAGCTGTGTCATTTACGATGATGTAACCCTGGGCAAGTCTTTCATTTCTGAACCTCAGTTCTCCCATCTCCAGAACAGAAATATGACCGTCAACCTCAGAGGATTGTGGGGAGGACCTGATGTGATTATTTGTAATAGTAACTTCTAAATTGTAATGCCTTAATTCCAGCACTTGATGGTGTGCCGTAGGATTAGAATAGAAATGAGGCTGTTAACAGAGCTCCCTCCTACTCCCCCAACCCTCTTAGAGCAACTCCGCGGTGTTCCTATGTTACAAATGAGAAAAAATAGTGTCTATAAGTTGGTGGTGTCAATGACAATCACATGAGCTAAAGGGAAAAGGCAGAGGGCACTTAAAGACGTCTCATGGGCTCATGGTTAAACACCTAAGGGGAAAACACTGATGCTGTACTTAAAACCTGAAAGGAAATGTTATTTAATACTGTTTTAGTGATGTAATATCCCATCTCAAAACCTTTAAAGTATACACTTTTTTCAACTAAGCGAACACATGGAAGTTAAATAAAGTTTGAGAACAAGTACCCCTCTTATTGTTAAACTTCAACAATGCCGGAAAACAATGGGGGCATATTAAATTTTAAGGAAAGTGTCTCATAAAAAACAGAACGGTCTAGCTTAATAAAGCTAATAAGTATTCTTAACAATTTCAGACTTGGGAACAATATACAGCTAACTGCATAATATGGAATTCCTGCACAGAATTTGGATCATTGAGCCTACGGTAAAGATCTCTGAGAAGTTTCAATGCATACTTTTATCTACTAGAAACCACTTTATGGAAGAGGAAAAACTCTCAATAGATTGAATAATGGCAATGTCTTTTCTCAAGCTGCCTATATTTTAAACGTGAATTCTTCTAATCAACTTATAATTTCCATTCAAAAAACACACTTCGATTAAAGACTTCTATCATTCTATTTCCAAACAGTGAAACTCTAAATTTACTGGTGTGTTCTAAATAACTTTCACCTGAATAAAAAATACTCAACTCTTCAGCTTGCTTTAGCTAATGCTCTAATAATGAGGGGAAAATATTGTCTCAACAAGCAAATAAAACACAAATACCACCTTGGTTAGTTCAGCTGTTTGGACTAGCTTATTCTTACTCCCAGCATACATCATCTGTTGTTCAGGCTTACACCCTGAAAAAGAGATTAGTATAGAAATGAGACTTAGATTTTGAAAAAGTGATGGGTTTTCATTTTGTAACGTCTAAAATGACACATTCAGGATTTTCTTATGCTCTCCGGTTTACAGAAAGCTTCAGTCTATCTGTGTATGGGTGTATTTCAAGAGTCTACACTGCATACTGCCTGCACAGAGTCATAGCTTAATGACAAACAAGTCCCTGCAGTTGATATAAATAAATGTGGCTAGATCTCTGCCAATCTTTTAGATCTCTGTAAATACTTAAGAACTTTTTAGCACAATCTTAATATTGACATTAAACATCAAGATCAGTTTTATGGATGCCTAACACATATAGGTTTGGGGATGGTAATGGATCAGTGTGGGGAGATCCACCCTGAAAAAAAGTTACAGGCTGCTTACATATTAAGTTAAAAAGGTCCTGTAGTTATTTTAAGTGCTAAGTAAATGATACAAGTAGTAAAGTTGAAAGAAGAGTTCAGAGAGTTTACTGTGGGCTTAAATGGTAGTAGCACTGGGAGTTCTGGGTATAATGGATAGATCTTAAATAACAGTAAGCCACTTCAAAATCCAATGTAAGCTACTCTGAGACTATTCTTAAGGTTATAGGCCTATCATCATTAAATACTAGTTTAAAGATAAATGCAAATATATGTCATGATAATACACAAAGTTCATGTACTTATACACAAAACCTAAAATGAAAATGTATGTTGTTTTAAAATGTCACTACATTTCAAATTCCTTAAAATGTATGTATGATTTGACCAAAAAATTACACTTCTAGAAATTCATCCTAAGAAAACAAGCAAGTTCTAAGAGACAAAGCTTTATAGCCACTTCTTTCTAGGGATGAATTCATGTGCACATACACACAATACTCTATTTAGGTTATTCAACACTTCACATCTTTAAAACAAGTATAAAATTTGTCTCCTATAAAAATGGTTTAATTAGATCAGAACCAAATATGCACTATTCAAAGAAATTCACTCACCAACAGGACTGGAGAAAATAAAGCACAGAGGATATGAAACTCTTCCATCATCATGTTGGTATTTATAACTATACACAATGAAGGTTTTTCTCAAGTTAAAGAAACTAAAATTACTGCTCTATTTGACACAAGTACTTACCAACAAAGTTTTGAAAGAAAATACACACTTGGAGAGCTAGAGTGGTAAATTTCTGTCCTCTCCATTTGAGCCATACCTTTTATTATCATTATCTTTCCACAAAAGTATACATGAGCCCCAAAGATAAGGTATAAAAACATATAATCTGTTGAAAATAAATTCATTAAAAGTATGGAATTTTTTCTAAATTTTTACTGTAAACAAAAGGAATTTTTAAAAAAGGAAATAAGTCAACCCACTAGTATGTCAATTTCCCATTTTTCTTAGTCCAATATGTGCATATGTATTTTGATTGTAATCATGGTGTAGGAGAAAATTTTGCAAAACATGGGGCTTTTAAAAATTGAACAAACCAACTTCATAAATGAAATTCTGACCACTAAAGAAAAACAAATCTTTTTAAAGCACTAAGAAAAGGATATCGAGGTTGTCGTTCAGGCAGTTCATCTTTAAGTTCATCTGGTGAAATGCCCTGGCACCATAAAGAAAAACAACTTTTAAGCATTTTCTGACCCCTAAATCCTTAAGAGATACACCAAGCACCCATTCTACTAACAAATATAAATTCATAACCACATACCACAACATAGTCTTATGTTACTAAATTGTATGTAACCTGAGATTACTAAATCCAGTCCCTTTCAGTGGACTAAATTCAGTCCACTGAAAGCCCACTCAGTTTAGTTCCATTTATTAACAAAATACTTATGCTCATGTTCCATTTGTCAGGAAATAACTAATATGATAAAAAGCCAACCATCAAAGAAAACATCTGATTTAGGGGGAAAAAACTGAATTTCTTTTCAGTCCAAATTAGTTACTTAATTTGACAAACTAAATGCTTAGGTTATAGCATTTTAGTTTTTAATTACTGGCCAAGCAATTTAGAAGTTATATTGGCCATGTAGCTTATCTTCTACCACTTACTACATTGGATTTCAGTAATGTTTTAAAGGTGATTCAATTAGCAAGACAACGTGCTACCTAATAATTAGCACATGCTTTTCATGCATAATGAGCCATTTAGACTCATTTTGAAAGTACATGTAACTAACATAGCATCTCTAGGCAATAATTGCTTAACTATAAAAATGTACTTAGCTGATCAAACAAACCTCAAGCTCTTCATCCAGTACCACCAGGCGTTTATCCTTATCAATCTTCACTAAAATAAAAATATGGTGTAAGTAAACTGTGATTATAATGTGACCTTGAACTACCCAACCCAGTCTCAGCCCTTTTTCAGGCACCTAAAATTAAAACATTAAGAAATAAAAACATAAACCTCATTTGCAGTTTCCTTTACGGTCTATTAGCTAGCTGTGCTTTTCAAGCAGTCAGCATTTAAAGGCTTTTACCTGCAATTCCCATCACTTAATTTGCTTATTTAGAATTTTATGTCAACTCCTTACATTTTCTGAGTATCTGAAGAACTCTGTAACTCAAATGCAACTTTCTACATAAAAAGGTCTGAAAGGATGACTGTAAATGAGATTGGTCTATGTAACGTGGTTAGAACTGCAAGGGAAAAGCAGACCAGGAGTTAAGATAGAAAAACTACCAATTTTTGACACCTTTCACCAGAGTCAAGATTTCATAGTGCAGTAGGATTATTTTGAGATAGTGGATTACCAGATAGCAGAGAGATCTATATTCAAATATACATAACACAATCCAAAGCCAAACTGAAATACGTTTAGATAATCTATACCCTTATTCTTTCCATTACTCTGATAAGTTGGTCAATTTTGGTTTTACACTAATTTCATAGTAAATTCTGTGAGATATGGTAAGGTCTCAAATAGCTTTAGCTTTAGCAGCACAAAGGCACGGACATGAATTTTCACATTTAAGAACTGTATGCCTACGTTGTAGTATTTTCTTGTAATAGACCCAAATCTCATTACAAGTTGTCACTACCTCATTAATTCACATCTGCCAGATGCCTCTCTGTTAAGTATAGTCTATAGAGACCTACACTGCTACCCCCTTGCCCTTCCTTCACCTTTCTAAATCCCCACCCCACAAATTAAATACTCCTTAAGAATATAAAAGAAATCTGCATAACATCAGATAAACTCCTGGTGGGAGAGGCAATATGCAAATCATTCTCTCCATTGTCAGAAGTCAGTGACACTTAAAAGTAATCTCCATGAAACTAGGGGCTCAAGGCAAGAATTGAAATAAGGTCCCAAATCACTCTGAAGACAATGCTGAACACTACCATTTTAGGTGCAGGCAAAGGTTTCTGGCTGAGATTGAATGACCTGAGAAGTTAAAGGATGGAGTTGGATGGGTCACTACAATGACCAGGTGGCTAAGATCATCTTCTCCAGAGCTGAGGAGGGTGGTAGGACACTCCACCTCTGTTCTAGGATATCAGCTGTTACTTACTTTTTAAAGTGATCTAAAAGCAAGGGGAAGGGACAACGGAGTGGCCCTGTCAGTTAAGAGTCTGCCCTTTGCTCAGGTCAGAATTGCAGGGTCCTGGGATGGAGTCCCTGTTTCCCCTCCCCTTGCTCAGCGGGGAGGCTGCTTCTTCCTCTGCTTGCCACTCCCCCTGCTTGTGCGCCCGCCTGTACACTCTTTTTCTCTCTCTGACAAATAAATAAATAAATAAATAAATACATAAATACATAAATAAATAAATACATACATACATACATACATACATAAATTTTAATAAATAAATAAATGAAAGCAAGCAGGAAGATTAAAACAGAAGGAGGCAAATTAGTTCCTAATGGCTCAGTTTATTCAATGTAGCTCTAAGATAAAAATCAATGGAAGACCATGTAACTGAAGCAATTACGTTTAGCTTACTTATAATGGCAGCATTGTTCGTTTCTTTGCGAAAACGAAACTTTCTCAGCTTCTCCACTAAATCTTCAGCGACATCACAAACCACCAAAGACTCACTCTACAAAAGAAAAAAAATCATGTATAAAACACCATAACTTCAATACAAGCATGTGTTAAAGTTATAAAACTTAATACCTTTAAAAACATACACTGACATCTACAAACGTCACAATTATGTAGGCTAACATAAAACACACGAATACTTAAAAAGCTTTTAAATCTACCAACATTTGCATCTAATTTATACACATTTGTTCATCTTACATCTAGGCTACACTTTAATGTTCTCTTTGGCTAATAAATAGCTTAAAGAACTAGACACAATAACGTGCAACTTCATCAAAATCGGAGAGGAAGAGAATATAGGAAATTCAAGGATCACTGTCTGCTGTTAGGAAGTATGACATTTTTGCACTATGCAGGAAAGTAATCTTTATCATACTTAGAATTAAGACCTTGGTTCATTTTTGTGTATCATAACTATGAAAAAATACAAATAAAGTATGAAAGATAAAATGTAAGAGATTCTTCTCCAGAAACGTAGCAAGGAAATGACCAGAGGGCTCTTCTCTTAGTAATGCAAATGTATTACTCATTGCAAACACCAGCATGGAAATCTTTTTTTTTTCCTTTTTTTAAATGTGTGAAACTTTGAACACATACAAAAGGAGAGAATAGTATCATGGAACCCTATGTACCTATAATTCAGCTTCAAACACTATCAACACACAGCCATTCTTATTGCATCATCACTCTCAAAACTGCCAGATGGGACTGTCACA
The DNA here is from genome assembly GCA_028646535.1 of Procyon lotor. Taxonomy (NCBI): domain Eukaryota; kingdom Metazoa; phylum Chordata; class Mammalia; order Carnivora; family Procyonidae; genus Procyon; species Procyon lotor. The sequence continues at coordinate 83,065,850 of CM053609.1, forward strand.
GAGCAAAGGCTCTAAGTCACTTCAACTGTAAACATTTTAGTATGTATAATTAAAATTACAGTAGGTGACATTAAGATTATAAGGACAATAACATTATCTCACTTAAAAAACTAACAATAGGGGCACCTGGGTGGCTCAGGGGGTTAAAGCCTCTGCCTTCAGCTCAGGTCATGATCTCAGGGTTCTGGGATAGAGCCCCGAATCAGGCTCTCTGCTCAGCGTGGAGCCTGCTTCCCCCTCTCTCTGCCTGCCTCTCGGCCTACTTGTGATCTCTCTCCCTCTGTCAAATAAATAAATAAATAAAATCTTTAAAAAAAAAAAAAAATACAATAATTCCAGTATCAAATAACAGGATTCAAATTCCCCTCAATGTTTTGGTTTTTTTCCCCAACAGTTGGTTTGATTGAGTCAGGTACCAAACAAGGTCCACATTCTTTGATCTTTTCATATATAAGTCCCCTCACTTCAAGAGAATTAGAACAGTTCTGAGACCAAAGCTAAATACACATGTCTCATTATAACCCAAAAGGATTAATGTTTTCAATATTAAGTTAAAACACAAGTTTAATAAAAGCCTGCTTTTCTGACCCCATGTTGGGTAAATGGGAGCATAAGTTAAAACAGGAAATAGCTGCCAATATTAAATTGTCCTTTAAATTCAGAATACTGGTAATATGTAAGGTATGATGTACCATAGGATATGCTATTTACAATTAGAAAGGTCATCCCACCAATAAGGATTAGTCAATGAATAAGGCTCCTGTAGGAGTCAAGTACATGCATCCTATTGGTTCTCCTTAGAGAAGGAGATCCTAAGTTATATGGAGCTTCCTGAAGGTAGTATTCAACCCTAGTCTATTTTTTCTATCTTTCAAGAAAGATATAGAGTCAAAAAACTAAACTTTTCATTCTCTCTTCAACCAAAGGTAGCACCCATTAGCGGAACTAGTAAGTATTTTAGATTCCTCTTTAGGCAAAGACCAATGAATTACAAGTCTTATCTTCCAGCTTTGATACTCAGAGCTGCTTGTGCAATCCTGACAATCTAAGGATCAGGAACCAAGTGAAAAACATGCTGTGATTTAATTTATATAGCTCTTTTTATACAGCTCCCAATACCATTAGGCCAAAAATTCCTTTGTACAAGAAAAGGGACCCAGGCTCAGTCAATTCTATTTGTTTAGTTAGTAGAAGCATTTAAGAATGAGTACTAACACTCTGCTAACAACCCTATATGGGTAAATATTAATACACAGTTAAGTGGAGCGTTGAACTCAAGTGTTCACCTATTGGTTTATTCATGTAAGGAACACTGAGTGAGTGTAAGCACTGTGCTAAGTGCTGGGGATACAATCGTATAAAATAAATAAATTATATGGGCCTGCCCTCAGGGAGCTTCTAATATAGTCTATAGAGAACAGACCTACATCAAAAGGATCAGGTAAGAAAACACACTTATTTGCACCCATGGTAAGAACTAAGTAGGAGAAACGGGATGCTATGAGAACTTATAACTGAGGAGAACACCATGGTCACAAGAGATGTGCCTGAAGAAGGTATCTGGAGGACCAAAACTGCCTACGCATAGACTCTTTGATTAAAGGGATCACGGCACATCTAAGGTAATGAAAAGCCTGTGTGACTCAAGCACAGAGAACGAGTTGGAACATGGTATAATAGGAAGTTGGGCAGGCACTGGACCACATAGGGCCCAGTGGGTCATATTTTGGTCTTTATCCTATGACAAAGGGAAGCCACTAATGTGTTTTAAGCAGTGGTGATGGGAAACGTGACCAGATTTGCAGGCAGGAAACAGGCAGAGTGCCAAGATGAATACAGCAAGACTAGTTTTGGCAAGCTTAGTACAAGGAAGAGATGAAAAGTAGCTTAGGTTGATGAAGATCAACAGAAATAGGGAAATAATGCTAATAACAAACACGGTGCAATATCCTTTACATTACATTAATATTGACAATTTAATATTGAGCATCTCCCCTCATACTCAAAACAATCCCTTAGGAGTTTGTTCTGTTATCCCCATTTTGCAAGAAACTAAGGCTTAGAGAGGTTGTTTCTTCCCCAAAGTTACACAACTAGTGAAGCTGATCTCTAGCCACTCTCATAAAACTAAAGGCGCTAGTGACAGATTGGGTACTGGACTGATGAGTTAGGAAAAAGGATTATGAAGGTGACTGGGAAGCTTCCCACTTGTGTAATAGACTAAATGATAGTTTTCATTGAGTTAAGAACACTGAGGAAGGGCAGGTTTGCCGGGAAAGAGCACCAGTTCTATTTTGGACAAACTGAGGTGGCTTTGAGGCACCCAAGTAGGGAAAAGCTTCCTAGAGGATAACTAAACAGTACGATATATAGACCTAGACTGGATCTCAGAAGCAAGGGTGATAAAAATTCACAAGTCATCTGCTTACAGGTAGGAGGTAACTGAAGCTGTGAATGTCAAGAAAGGATGGAGAAAGAATACAGAATGGAAAACAAAGCATTAGACTGGTGCCTAGAACTCCTACATGGGATATCCAGGTTAAGGAGAACAGTCTGCATGGGACACAAATGGACCAACAGGAAAAGTAGGAGAAAAAAAAGAAGCCAAGGGAAAGCATGTGGGAAGAGAATGCTTCAAAAAGGAGAGAGTGGTCAACTGCCTGGAATGTAGATAAAAAGTCAGGAAAGATGAGAATTGAAGATAGTCCCTTGGATTTGGTGACCAAGACAAGATCTATTCGATGGAGGTGGGTTGAGAAATGAGTGGGAGGTCAGAGATAGGACAGTGGGGGATTGTGTTTTGTTTCTAATTAAAGAAACGAGTGTATTTAAACACCCGATAGGAAAAGATCCAGAAAATTCTTGTTAGGCAATTTATTTAATTCTCCACTTTATTTTTGAGCTAGGGGTTCAACCCATTCGAGAACGGAAGCCAAAGCCCCCCAGAACAAACTAAAGCTTTTGACGGTCACTTTAAGGCTAAGGACCAAAACCTTACGTCAAAAGATTTCTAACTGCCCTTACTGAAAGAAAGTGATACGGAAAAATCCTTAGAGGCAGGCCGGGGAAGGAGGAAACAGAAGCTAAGGCGAGGCCGTGAGAATGGAATCTGAAATTTCGAGCCCTTCCTGCAAAGGCCGCCAGGCGGAAGGTGCTCAGCGCCTGTCTGCCCCTCAGGCCTGGCCCGGGTCCTGGCAAATAAACCGGCGTTTGGGGCAGCCCTTAGCGGGGCCAGACCCCTGGCCCCTCCGACCCTGCAGTTCCGGAGCTGGAAGCCTCGGTCCAGAAAGACCCGGCGAGGATAACCCGGCTGTACCGGCCGCACCACAGTCCCAGAATCCGCTGGGCGGGTCGACCCCAGGCCCGGCTGGAGGATGCCGCCCTTGGGCGGGGTGGCAGCGGTGGCGGCGGGAGGCCACGTCCCGGGCGGCGGGACCTGGCTGTGGCTGGCGGCCGCCGACCCACCCCGGGCGCTGCCCGCCGAACTCGGCTCTGGCAAACGGGAGAGCCGGGCTGGCTGGCCCAGCCCTCCGGCCCCCGCCCTCCCGGCGGCAACTCACCATTTTCCTTCCGGCCGTCAGCCGCTCCTCGCCTTCCCTCGGGCCCCTTTAAGAATGGCACGGCGGCCGCCTCCCTTCCTGCCCCGGCGCCTGGCAGAGTCGCCCCCACCCATCAACGCGGCCGGGGCGGGCCGGCACGTGACGGCGGACGGCGGGACGCGCGGCTCAAAATTCGCCGAAACGCGAGCGCCCGCTCCTCCTTTCTCCTCTTAGGAAAGGAGGTTCTGTCTGCTTTACTCAAACTCTTGAGAGCAATTGCATGCTGACATGATTAAATCAAGTCGATCGTTTCAATTGCAAATACGTACACGGACCAGAGCCTACCTTCCAAATTCAACTCTCCACTTTATTTTTGGCCATGGAGTTCAACCCACTGGAGAACTGAAACCAAAGCCCCCACGTCCCTCAAAGCACCCTCAGACTTAGGCACGCCTGCCTTTTCTCCCGCCCTCTCTGAACACCCCCACCCGATCCCCATCACTTTCCAGGACTGGATGAATACATTCCTTTTCTCAGTGGTGTTTATTTATTGAAGTATGATTGAATGATGATTGCTGTCGATATACGTGCTACAAACCCCTGCCTAAAGACACTTCAAGAAGTTTCTGTAGGAGACGGCGGACTTAACGGGAGCAAGCTGATTTTTGAATGTGGTGAGGAAAGTAGTTTAGAAGAAGTAAGGTTTGAACTCTAGAATTCATACAGTTCTGCCTTCAGTAAAGAAACTTCCTGGGGCAGGATATCATGGGGTTTACCGGGTAGTGCTAGCGTGGTGCCTGGTCCCTAAGAGGTGCTCAGTTAATATTTGCTGTATGAGTGAAAGAACCAAAGAGAAAATTCCAGAACATGCTCCCACTGCCATCCTTCCTCTTTAGTATTAAACTGAATTATTAGAATTTGTAAAGTTGTATTAATGCTTAAATTTAATGGCTTGTTAGCATGTTAATAAGTCAGGATTCAAAATAATAAACTAATTTGATGCAATACCTACATTTGCTCATAAATTAGAAAAAAGTATTAGCTGTAAGAAATTCCACAGCTCAACTACATTCTCATAATCATCTGCCCCCATAATACTTTTAACTATGAGAAGGGGACTGGTAAGTTTGACACATAGTATCTGTAACAAATAATGGAAGAGGAAATGTTGTTAGTGGTCCATCAGCTAATTATATTTGACTTCAACATAGATTCTCACCCCAGCCCCACACTTTTTGTCTGATCTCCTCTCTCTCCATCTATAGGAGGAATTGGAGGAAATGGTGAAAAATTTAACATTAAGCTACATGACATCACACCTGATGAATAGAAAATCCATTGTTTTTTTTCCCTGTTTCATTCTTTTTTTTTTAATGTTTCCCAAATGTTACTGGCTAGGAAATGAACTGGTCTTATATTACACCAAAGACAGGTTGGACTGGGTATACTGACAAGAACACTAGTGGAAACGTGATTTATTTTCTTTTATGAGAGGTATGAAATTAATATAGACTATGTACAGAAACTTTGAACTCATTCTATAGAACATGTTTTAACCACAAAAAATATTACAGCTATTTTATTTTTTTAAGATTTTTATTTTGTTTATTTGACAGAAAGGGAGAGATCAAAGCAGGCTTCCTGCTGAGCAGAGAGCCTGATGTGGGGCTCCATCCCAGGACCCCGAGACCATGACCTGAGCTGAAGGCAGAGGTCCAACCCACTGAGCCACCCAGGCACCCCATATTACAGCTATTTTAAATGGGGCTTGGAAATGCCATCTGGCTAGGGTTATTCACAAAGGGGGTGGGGGTGTGGGGGAATGGCACAAAGTTCCAGAATGTTTTCCAAAATTTTCTGCCTGGCTAACCTGTATAAAAAAGTCAAGAGTCAATACTAAGCTGTGCTGAAGTCACTGAAATGTGTTTTATCCCTGGCAAGTATTTGACATGAAGACAAGATCAGGGTTAATGGTAAAGGAGTATTCTAAACAAAAATTTTTGGAAGAATCAGAACGAGAATAATCTTTCTTGGCCTGAATATTTTCTAAGTCCTTTTTTCTCTGTAACAGCACGTATGCTAAGGTATATTTGTATTGTTTATATATTCCCACCTGTTTATTCCATCAATAAATATTAATGAGGGCCCACTTTGTAATCAGCTCTGTCCTGGGCACCAAGATCCAAACAGATTAAATATCTCGACCATCCTGGAACTAACATTGTAATAATAAATTATTAATAATTTATTAATAAATTAATAAATAAGTAAACAATATTGTATGTTAGAAGGTGATTAGTGCGGGGGTGCGGATAGGAAAAGAGAGATTGGGAATGCAGGGAATGAGGGATTTGTGATTTTAAATAGGGTAGTAGTCCTAGTCCTCATTAGGACTCATGTCTGAACAAAGATTTGAAGCTGTGGAGATTTCCCATGTGGCTATCTGGAGGAACAATCCACACAGAGGAAGCAACCCTGCAGAGGCCCAGAAGCAGAAGCATACATGCTATTACAGGGGACAAAAAGAGCAATCAAATGACCGCAGTGGATGAGCTGGGGTGAGTTGTAGAGGAAGTCATAGAGGGATTGGAGAGCTGGATCTCACAGCCTTGTAAATGATCATAAGGACTCTGGCTTTTACAGAGTCAAGATAGAGTGCTAGTGGAGGGATTGAGTGAGGAACGATGTGGACTGTCACGCATTTTAGCAGGATCATTCTGACTTCGGTGTCCTTTTAAGAAGATCCTTCTGCTGTTGTGTCAGACTGTAGGGACAGACGGACTTCCAGAGCCAGCAAGATGGAGTAACCAAGCTGCTGTCCCTTTTTTTCACTATCACTAAAAGTTCTGGATAGAATAAAAACACAACTACCTGAGGACTCTAAAGAGTAAATAATAACAAAATAGCCGGTGAATTGAAGAAGGGAGTGTTTTGATGGCTTCCTCTTCATCCGTTTGTGAAGGAGCATTCCTGCTGCAGGGTGATGGGGATATCCAAACAAATAACCCTCAGCGCTAGACAGATGAGACTGCGAGCAGTTTTCTAGTCATATATACTCACAGTCTGGGGGATGGGGATACCAAATGCCATGCAGAGCCTGGGAGTTGCCCTTGGGAACACAGTGAACAACTAGAGGCTCTGTGAGACAGGCCTGTTAGAGGATATGGTGCCCAGGCTGGTGGGGGACCTGAAGCCTGCCACGGAAGGACAAGCAGGCACTGTGCCTGGTCCCCAAGATGAGGGTTGTCTGGTTAGAGGACCCTGTGTATGTGAGCAGAGTAGGGAGCAGAACTTGAACTTAGGTCGTGCTCAATGTATCACCAAATGTCACGGCGGCACATAACAGGAGACCTTAATTTTAGGCGGCCTACCACAAGAAGGTAGAACCTGAAGAATGACCAGTAGGGTGCCAGTGAATTTTCTTGTTTTATTTTGTTTTTGCTTTTTCCTCCTCCTCTGCCTGACGGGAGAGCAGATTGGATCAGGGAAGAGTGTGGAACAGGAGAATGTGGAAGGAATTCCTCCCCCTTCCCCTTTCTATCCGGCCCCCATCCTCCAACCGCCCAAATCCTGAGCTTTGTCTCAGCAGGGCGGCACAGGCACCTAAAACCTGAGAGAAAATCTGTCTTTCTGTGAGGAATTTGGAAAGGGGCCCTGTTGTGCATAGAGTGAAGAAGATATGCCAGTTACTTTTTTTCCTTCCTTTTCTCTTGCCATTTTGTCTGAAGGACAGGCTCAGTCACACAGAATTGCACAACAGTGTAGAATGGAGAGAGCCATCTTTTGGACCAGACGAACAGGGAAAGGGGGCCCAAGTATGTAAGGGAAGTCCTGAAGAGCAGTTTGTAAAAGACAACGGGCACATACCCCAGGTCCATGTGTGCAGAACACGCCCACAGAAGCACATCGAAGACTACAGGAACTTACTTACAATATAAACCATTACCAAGACTCAGATTAACCCCAGAGTAGCTCCTCAGAGGGACAGACCCAAAAAGCATAATAAAGATTTTAAAAATTGAGCTGCCATTCTGTACATTGATGGTACTAATGTTCTATGACCTCTAGACATTTGTCATAGACCTCACAAAACAGCACATGAGATGTAATGAATTTTACCATATATACATGAAAAATTAAATTTTAAAAAAAGTAAAACAAATTTAAAAAGAAAAGACTGTGGGAGCTAGAGAAGCAAGAAAGCCATTTAGGAGATGATTGTGGTAATCCAGGGAAGACATGGCCTGGACCAACATGGAAACAGTGATTTGGTGAGAAGTGCCCAGAACCAAAATAATTTTCTCTATCAGAGTTTCTCAATTTAGCAATACTGACATTTGGAATTAAATAATTCTTTGTTGTGGGTGCACTGTGCTGGGCATTGTAGGGTGTCTAGCAGAATTCCAAATGCCATGCAGGGCCTGGGGGTGGGGGGGATGGGGTTGCACTAGAGGCCAGGAGCACCTCCCCCACTGGGAACCAAAATGTGTCCAGACATTGCCAAATGTTGCCTGGGCACAGAGGTGGGAAAGCAACCCCAGTTGAGAACCACTGTCCTGGATGAATGTCCTAAGCTTTGGGCCACAGACCGTGTACCACATAAATCATCAGTGTTAGCTCAGTTGGAGTGAGCTTCAGGTAGCTTCCAGTCACATAGTATACACAGATGACAGAAGCCCCAAAGCTAAGACCACGAGAGGTTTTTACTAGAGGGACTTGGAAGTTCAACGGGCTACTAGGAGTCAGGTTTTGCTAAGGTACTACGTACAAGATTTTTCACAATTCCTGTCATCTATGGGATTATACCCAATTGCACATTCATTCAGTTCTGTTGGGCAATAGTTGTCTCAAAGTTTGAAACTCAGAGTTATGATGCTTATTATGTTCCTACTGGTGTCTTCACGTAGACATAAATTTGCCCTTCCAAGAAATAATGTAGGATATAGAAAGACCATACAAAATGAAAGGGTTACTGGCTCCAAGAAAATTATATAATGCAGATGATAATTTTTTTTTAAAGATTTTATTTATTTGACAGAGAGAAACACAGCGAGAGAGGGAACTCAAGCAGAGGGAATGGTAGTGGGAGAAGCAGGCTTCCTGCTGAGCAAGGAGCCCGATGCGGGGCTCGATCTGGGATCACGTGATCTGGGATCACGACCTGAGCCGAAGGCTCAGGACCTAACGACTGAGGCACCCCGCAGATGATAATTTTTAAAAACACGTTTGTATTTGCTTGCCTTTCTCTTATGAGACCTTCTCCTTGCTCAGAAGGCATAAGCCTCAAAGGATAAATAGAACTGTGATGTTAGGAAGGCAGAAGAAAGCAAGCAGCTTTTGGCTACCAAAATAGGATTTTTGAATCCCCAGAAATGCAGTCATCTAGAAAGAGCCAGACACTACTGAGAAAGGTTTTATAAAATTTTAACGCTCCTAACAATTCAAAATCCAGACCGTGGCAAAATTCAAAGTGGCATTTAGTCTATGCCATGTGGTAGAGGAAACTGAGGCCAGGACAGAAGGCCTGTATCTGCCAGGTGGGATGGAGGGGGAGTCTTTCCCTTCTAAAGTGCTTGTGTGGCAAGAAGGCAGGGCTTGACTAAGGACAGCAGGCCATACTGTACTGATGTAGGCTTCCCCACCAGGCTGCTGTCTCAGAATGGGAAGGGGATGGGTGCTGCAGGGAGTTGGAGTAAAGCATCCAAATAGGCATGGTATTGGAGAAGCTGAAGAGACTGAAATTGGTAATCCATCTTCTTGTTAAGAAAGAAGGAAAGGAGGGGTGCCTGGGGGCCCAGTCAGTTAAGCATCCAATTCTTGATTTAGGCTCTGGTCATGATCCAAGGGTTGTGAGATAGAGCCCCCCATCATTGTTCAGTTCCTCGCTGGAGCGTGGAGCCTGCTTAAGATTCTCCCTCTCCCTAGGCCCCTCCTAGGATTTGCATTTGGCTCTGCACCACCTTGAACAGTAGCAATAGTGTTCAGCAGTAGAGGTGACTGCCCTGAACAGAGACTGTATTTTCCAACCTCCTTTCCAGTAAAGGTGGACATGAGGCTGAGTTGTGGCCAATGGCATGAATGGCCCCTCCTTAGAGTTTCCTTAAACAGAAGTATTGTCTCATTCTCCCTCTCTTACCTCTTTCCTGGTAGCAAGAATATGGAAATGATGGTTGGAGCTACAACAAGCATCTTGAACCATGAGGTGACCTTGGGAATGGGGGCTATACACGGTAGAGGAACACAGAAGCCTGGGTCCCTTGCACTGTGCACCATATCTGTCATGCATTGATCGACCTCCAGACTTTCACCCGAAAGAGAAATACGTCTCTATCTCAAGTGAATTACTGCTTTGTTTCGAGTTTTGTCACCTACAAATGCAATAATTTCTAACTAATAATCCACTTCACTACAAGTCCTTGTCACTATCCTAATTAGAGTTACCAATACTTTTTGCCTGGACTTTTTAAAGAATCCGTATTTACTTGTATCCATTCCAGCCACCTTCCAGTAAGTTTTCTACACAATAGCCTAAGGGACTGAAAATGCAAACAGAATGTCACTCCATGTGTTAGTCTGCCTGGCTACCATAATAAAACACCACAGACTGAGTGGCTAAAACAAAAGAAATTAATTTTCTCACAGTCCTTGAGGTGAGAAGTCCAAGATCAAGGTGCCAGCAAGCTTTCTGGAGAACTCTCTCCTTGGTTCGCAGACAGCTGCCTTCTCACTGTGTCCCACATGGACTTTTCTCTGTATACACCTGCACAGAGAGAGTGATCTCTGGTGTCTCTCTCTCTATTTTTTTTATAAGGATACTAATCCTATTGAATTAGCATCCTATCCTTATGACTTCACTTAATCTTAATTAAGATTATCCTTAAAGGCTCCATCTCCAAATACAGTCACACTGGGAACTAGAACTTCAGCATATGAATTTTAGGGGGACACAGTTCAGTCCATAACATGCCCCTTCTTCAATCATATCAGTGGTTTCTCATGGCTCTAAGCGTACTGTTGCTGAGTAGTTAAAAGCGCAAGACCCATGTATGGTCTGGGCCCTACCTATCTCTCCTTTTCATCCTCTACATGCTGCTCCTCACTCTCCATGCTTTAGTTACATTGGCTTTTCATTTTCTGAGGTGTGCTATGATTTGTCCCACCTCAGGGCCTTTGCACATGCTAGAGCCCTGTCCTAAATGCTTTCTCCCCTCCTGTTCCTTTGCCTGGTAAATCTCTCTCCAGCAGCTCTCAGCTCAGTCATCTGTTTTTCAGCGAAGATTTTCTTGATCTTCCTTATGTTTCACCATTCTCCCATTATATACCCTCATAGCTCATGTACCTCTTTTTAATAGCACTTATTATAAATTTGCCTTTATATTTTGTTCAGGATTCTTTGATTAATGTTTGTCTTTTCCATTAGATGACAAACTCCATTAGAACAGAGATATGTCATTTTTGGCTTATTATTATATCCCTAATGCCTTCCACGGTGTCTGGCACATATCTGACACTCAATAAACTTTTTGTGAATGAGTAAGAGGTAAGTGGGAGTCAGATCATGTAGAGATATGTCAAACAAGGAACTTCATACTTCATCCTCAAGGATATATATAGCATGGAAATCAAGGTTTTGAGGTGGTGGGATAAAATATGTGTTCAAAAATGAAGGATACATGTTAAAAAATATTTTTTGCCTGCACTGTGTATCGTGTATTATGAGTTAGAAAGAATCAATGTTGGAAGTATAGTAACAGGTTAGAATGGTTGTAGCAGATATCCAAATGGGAAATAAAGGCTTGAGTTAAATTTGTGTTAGTTCTTGTTCTTTTTGAGAAGTCTTCAGTGTAAATCAAGTTGAGTCAGTTTTCTCTGCTGCTGGTTTGGGATTTGACTTTCATGGACTGGTTGGTGAATTATCCTTGTTCAGCTGTTTCCCATCTTTCAATATGTACTCCTGTTATTTTATTTCCTGTTCTTGTTTTTGTTGATTTATTTTTTACATCCCTTTACTGTAGTTTTAGTAGAGTTTAGGGAGAGAGCAAAATTATAGGCATATGTTTAATATACCACTTTAACTTGGAATTCCTTGTTTTCATGATGGAGACTCTTTATTGTTTATTGCAATAAAATTGCCTTTCCCACTGGCCAAGTTTTTTAAGTGACAGTATCAAATGATCACAAAACTGAGGATGAAAGGGTGGAGGCCTAAATTGGTACAATATTTCTGGAGAGCATCGTTTCCCTAAAGGCTTAAAATGCACATACTTTTTGAACTAAAAGTTCCACCTCTAGGAATTCACTAGGAAATGATTTGGCTTTAGAAATGTTCAGTGCAGGGGCGCCTGGGTGCCTCAGTCGGTTGGGCATCTGCCTTTAGCTCAGGTCATGATCTGTGGGTCCTGGAATCAGCCTCATGTAGTGCTCAGAGGGGAGCCTGCTTCTCCCTCTCCCTCTGCCTCTTCCCTTGCTTGTGCTCTCTCTCACTCTCATTCTCTCTCTAATAAATAGTAAAATAGTAATAAATAAATAGTAAATAGTAAAATTAATAAATAGTAAATAATAAATAGTAAAATACCTAATAAACAGTAAAATAAAAAGTAAAATCTTTAAAAACATGCTCTTTGCAGTGTTGTTTATAATAAAAAGTGTCCAATAATAAACTATATACTATCATATATGTAGTTGTTAAAAACTATGTTGTTGAACCAAGTTGCTTACACAGCACTACTTCATACGTATACTACTACATACACATACTACATACATATACACTACTCCACACAATACGTGATCATTTGCCAAGAGAACTGTGAAGCCATAGAACAAATTTATCTCATCTTTCTCCAGCACTAATTTTACTAGTGATTTGGGAGTGTGGAGGGGCTACTAATGACCTATCCCATGGTCCTCTGTCCCTTTCTTCCTTGATAACAAAACCCTGATTTGTGGCAGGGGGTGTTGCTGCTCAGAATAAAAGACTACATTCCCCTGTCTCTGTGGTAACTGGGTGTGGCCAAGGGCTAGACGCAAATCGATGAGCTGTCAGCGGAGATGTGAGAGACTTCCAGGGAGGCTACCTGGCTGAACGGGGATGAGGAGAGAGAATAAGCATTTCGCTCCCGTCTTTACTTAAAGGCTTCTGCTAGGTTAAAAAACACATTCATATATACATACATACAAATTTTAAATTATTATTAAAGTAAAAGTGAATACAAAAAAAGTTCAACTATCTAATTCTAATTTGAGGGAGGTGGGGGGAGGAGAAAAGGAAGGGGAGTGGGAGGACAGTTGATTTACTTCTCTGAGAATCTCGATACGCAATGCTAATTTTCCTCTATCATTACATCCAACTTCAGAAGGCCGACAAGGCTCGTATAAACTGCTTGTGAGACTCCGTTTGGTCTTTCGTAGTCTCTAACGGTAACTTTTCTAGATCAAACAAGAGCAGGTGTGGGGTTACTTCACTTTGTAGAACCCAAGATGTTGGCTTTTTTCTCAAACTTGCCGCGGATCCAAAATGAGGGATTTAGACTCTGTGACGCGGATCTCGGACTGTGTCTCCTCTCTGTGTCAGAAAAAATCTTACCTGAGCCTTGGACAGCTTTGGCCCCGATTCATATTTAGAATTTGCCGCAGAAAAGCCGTGACCGCTAGGACAGACAGACGCGCTCCGGGTACCAATCCCGTGAGTCCGGTCCGGGCACCGCCCCTCTGCGAAGCCAATAGCAGGGGACGGGAGCAGAAGGGGCGGGGCGAGCCCTGCAGGCGACGTCGTGATTGGCACTCCGGCTCCCGCAGCCGGCGAGGTTGCCCCGACGTCTAGCCTTAGAACCCCGGGCGAGTGCGTATCTACAAAGTTTGTCAGCTCCGAGGCGCCGTAGTGGCTTTTACCCCCGGCCCGGTGGGCTGGGCTGGGCGGCTGAAGCTCGGCTCAGTTTAGGACATCCTGATGGCTGCGGTGTTTCTGGTAACGCTGTATGAGTATTCGCCGCTTTTCTACATCGCAGTGGTCTTTACCTGCTTCGTCGTGACCACCGGCCTGGTTTTGGGATGGTAAGTGCCCCATGGTTAGAAACAAGGGACGTAGGGACGGACAGCTGGGGCAGTGGGGTCGCGGAGAGCAGTGGGGGTGGGGGGCATCGGAGCCGGGGAGTCCTGCGGGGCTAGGAAGCCTGGGGCTGTGGGGGAGCTGGTGTCTCGAACTCCGACTGGCCCCGGGAGCAAAACAAGGTGCGGTGTGCACCTGCATCACTGCCCTGCATCGCTGCGCCGTCCCCGTCGCTGCGGGTATCTGGGGGTGGTGCTGGATCGAGGTATTTTACCCAGCATTGTTTCTAAGAGGTGAAGTGGTCTGTGAGCGCCTGGTGTCGGTGTTGGGATAGAGTGCTTGACCAGCAGCCTTCTGTCCCGGATCGGGGCCTACAGTGTGCCCAGAGTGAATCGGTCACCTGCGGTACAGTGCACAGACGTGGACAGTAAACACAGCTGATTGTTGTTCTGACCAGAACTGAGCACTTGGCCTCAGATCTTTCACTGTAACTTATAACTGAACTCCGTTACCGTTTGAGAATTTAATGGTTTCTAGATACATTCCACGCCTTTTGAAGTAATATTTAGTTGATGGAACTGTGAAGTCACAATTTTAGAGCTGGAAAAGACCTTTGAGATAAGTCACATTAATGGGTAGGGGCAGTTTACCCATTGGAGACAGGAAGAATGGACTGTTAGATAATCCCAGAGCAATTCTTCTAGCTCAGAGATTCTAAAATTTCTCTCTTGAGGAGATGCCATTGTATCGTGTTTAGAGAAGCCTTTTAATAGGCTAGTTGAAACCATCTTACTAATTCATCCATTGTGGAGAGAGACATGAGCTGGATTTTGAAGAATCCGTATTTTGAGAAATAAATGAAGTTAAGTGTATATGGTAGAGAATAGAAGGCATTTCAGGGATACAACATGAGCAGAGGGACAGAGGAAGCATGTGAGTGAATAGATCAGCCTGTGTAAAAGGAATCTTAAAATACCCATTGTTCACATATATAGGATTACTTTACAGAAAGGAAACAAACCCTCGTTAATTTCTAAAACTATATGCCATCTTGTGAAACTAAGCCGGGTCTTAATATTTCCATACTGCCCCTCACCCTGCCAACTGTAAAACACAAAATTCCTTGTTTGTGGGTGGGAGAAGACTTAAGACCAGTCTTACACATTTTGTTATTATTGACCCATCAAATTTTACTGCTATTCATTATTCATTTCAAGAAAGTTTGTAATTGGAATTTACAACTTGGTTGCCTAAATGAGTAAAGCAGTCTTTTTTTTTAGAGATTTTTTTTTAATTTATTTGACAGAGAGAAACACAGCGAGAGAGGGAACACAAGCAGAGGGAATGGTAGCGGGAGAAGCAGGCTTCCTGCAGAGCAGAGAGCCCGATGCCGGGCTCGATCCCAGGACCCTGGGATCTGACCTGGGCCGAAGGCAGACACTTAATGACTGAGCCACCCAGGCGCCCTGAGTAAAGCAGTCTTAACACGGGATTTCTTAAAGACTATAATGTTAGTGTTATTCTCTTAAAGAAATGTAATTTTTCTCCATTAAGAAAAATAGGTAACTAGTTGATCATTGCATTATATCAAATTTTAATTTTCTGTAGACCAGCTAATTAGATATCTTAGATATAGTTTTGGGAAGAGGAAAATGAGTGAGGGCCAGATGGATAATGATGGCGGCAGGTAAGGGTAGGCATCAAACCTCATGTTTGTAGTGGTTAAGAGCACACTTTGTAGTCAGACAGACCTAGATTCATATTCTGGCTCTGCCAAGTTTAAGACTTGTTTTGAAAACTTAATGATCGCTTAACCGCTCCATTTGGGTATGACTTTGAAATGTGGAAGGCCAGATAACTAGAATTTTTGGAAGTCTGGGCTAAGTATTGCTGAGACCGGGTAAGTGCCAATCACTTTCATTCTCATTTGGGCCCAACTAGTTATCTTGAACTTAACTCAACCACTCCCTTTAGCTGGGTTAGCTGTGTCCATATAGATAAAATATCAGTAGTGTTTATTTGCTAACCTAAGCAAGGCAACAGATACTTTGAGTAGAAACAAAGAAAACCATCTAGATCTCATGAAAGCAACTTTCTGATAGTACCCCAGATAGAAGATAAACCCATGAATCCACTCTGCTTTTTACCTGTTTAATTTTTTTTTAACCTCCCAAAATATAACCCCTATTGGTTTTGTGTCTTCGCCATTATCTCAGTACTGCTCTAATTTTCTTTCCCACTGCTTCTTTCTACTGTTCTCCTTGTCTGCTTGCACTGTGTGGGAGTGGAGAAAGAACAGGAACAGCTGAATATCGGAATCCCAATAGCAATAGCAAAGAATCATGCTGCTGAAGTCTGGTATTTCTCTCTAACTCTTGATGGTTTCGTGAGCTCTAATAGCTCGCATTTATTAAGCTCTTGCTGTTTGCCAGGCACTGTGCAGAAAGGAGACCAAAATGCCGTACATTCTCTAACAGTTTCACATAATCGGGGACCCTGACTTTGCAGCTGCTCCCTGCTTCCTCCTGACTACAGGTTATTAAGCTATTGTCCCTCAGCTTCGGAGCACCCCTTTACACTCTGTTTTGTGAATCTGGGGCAGTGCTTCTAAACCACATTTCTTCTTTGCTAGCTGGCTGCCTAGAAGGCTTTGCCAGCAGGGGAGGGTGAGTGGAAGGGTAGAGGACAAAAGGGCTTGCTACTTCCTGTGTGATTCTTTTCTTGTCTGTCTTACCACAGTGACAGTGCCTCACTCTGGGATTAACAGTTGTCCCCAGTTTTTCCAATTTGTAGTTTTCCACTCTCTTAGAACCAGCCTACTGCACCCTTTCAAAGATCTCAATATCCTTTCCTCAGATCTGAGTCCTGGCTCCATGGCTATCCTTGCTCCAAATTTCTCAGCTATAGTAATTCTCTTTATTCCTGTTTTGGAGTGATAGCTGCTTCCTACTGATACTACTTCTATGATACTCACTGTCCCCTTTTAGCTTTTTCAGTTCTTCAGCATATGGTTAACAATTATCCATATTAAATTTCCTCTGTTAAAATAACTGGTGTGGTTTTGGTCTCCTGATTGGACTTATAAAAGTATTAATAAAGAAAATTGTTGGGGTGCCTGGATGGCTCAGTGGGTTAAGCCTCTGCCTTCAGCTCAGGTCATGATCCTACTTTCCCCCTCTCTCTCTGTCTGCCTCTCTGCCTACTTGTGATCGCTCTGTCAAATAAATAAAATCTTTAAAAAAAAAAAATTGTTGCTACAATTGGGATCCCAGGGGAGAAACTCTCAAAGATGGCTTCAGGGATTGCTTTGGTCACATCTTCAGCTCCTTGTCAAAATGATATAAGGTCCTAGTAATCCATGGCAGTAATTGGTATCATGATTCATCAGATTACTACCTTTGATTGATTGTGATAAAATGATTTCTGAAGTGTTTGGGGAATCTAGTGGCTAAAGCACTTTTTGACTCTAAAGACTGAGGGATGGGTGGGATGGTTGCTCCTCAGAAGCTACAGAAAGAAAATGGTAAAACTAAGATCTTAAAACACTCAGATCAACTCTTAGAGAATTAGAGAAGTTCTGAGTTCTTAACCATTTCATGTAGCCACAGAACTAAATGTTGAACACAGTTTTAATTGTGCTGGTAATAGAATTGACACAATCTTGTCAATGTCTCATTTAGGACACTGAGTGGAAAGAACCAGAGCCCTGAGACTTGGAATGGGAACATCTAAATTGACTTGGATAAAACAGAGTCTTGAAACCCTGGTCATTCTGACTCTCCCTTGTTCATGGAAGCAGCCTGCTTTTGCTTTCCATGTTCAAAAAAACTGGCCCTCCTTGGCTTAAAAGGTCATATAACAACATTTCCTAGAGTAATTGCTTTGCAAAGGATGTCTATACTCAAGATATATCTCCATAAACTTTTGCTATGAGGCCCAAATCTCTTCATGCTCCAAAGGACAGGGACAAAATCCAACCTGGTTGGAAAGAGCCCAGCCTCTAAAAGATTGGCAAATTTTTGCTAATTTGTGTCATTGGGAACAATCAATTATAAATAGGTTAGGCCAGGAAGGATAGAATGTGACACTAAATCAGATAAAGTGTATTTATTTCTTTTCTTTTCTTTATTTTTTAGTAGGATCCACTAAAGGATCCACCTTGATAGGTAGGATCCACCCTGAAGGGTGGAGCCCAAGGCAGGGCTTGAACTCATGACCCTGAGATCAAGACCTGAGCTGAGACCAAGAGTCAGATGCTTAACCAACTGAGCAACCTAGATGCCCCTGATAAAATTTATTGATCTGGGTATGTTCTCCAGAAATTCTGAATCTAAGGTATTAACTCAGATGTGGTTGACTGAAACTTGGACTCAGTGGTGGCCTATATTAATAAAGTTAAGGTGCTAGAACTTTCTTAGCATAACAAGGAAGGAATCTGAAGATTTAGAAAGATAGGAATATTGGACTGGATTTATGATGTGCAACCTGCACACCTGCCCCCCTACTGCATCCTTTAAGACTTCGCAGAAGACACATTTTTCATGAAGACACTGAGACATAAATTGCTGAGAGGAGACTTGTATTCTTGAAATTCTCTGTTGTCTGTAGGTTGTGTATGATGGTGGGAGCTCCTGACCTGAGGTCCAGTGACACCCCACAGGAATCGAGGTGGACATATGTTCCATAATGGGTAGTGGAGGACAAAGCAGAGAATGTTTTGGCTCACAAGGATTTTTGGCAGTGGCTAATGGATTAGAATGTCTCTAGGAATAAAATAGATTGGCAGCCTACTAAATGCTACATGAACTACAAAGAAGGAGAAACTCCATGTCTGGAGCCAGAAACCTGACTTGTGTCATCACAACGGATGTTGTGATGGACAACCTTCCACCCAGTTTATAGATAAAAGCCAGTCCCTAGACCTGGAGCATCTGATTAAAGGGAAGGTTAGGTCCCCTAGAGGAAGGACCCTGTACCCTTCAGTGGTGCCACAAGGACATACTCTAAATCATCCTCCAGATCTTTCTCAAAGGCTGTTGTCTCTCAGAGGCAAACATGCTCTTCTGTACTCTGCTTAGTAATACTGGGGCTGGGACTTGGCATGTTTCTCTTGTCATTTGCTTCCTATTAGAATCTGCCAATAGAGGATGCTAGAAAGAGACCAGAAGGCTGGAGGAGGAAGAAGGGACTTCCTCTTAACAGTTTGCTTCCTTTTCCTGCTCTGCATTCCTGCAGCACTGGCCTTTGCCCTGACACTGGCACTTGGCCTGAGTAGCAGCAGTTTATTTTAGTTGACAATTTTTCCTCAGACCTAGAACTAGCCTTATCACATTCCTTCAGAGATATCAGCGCGAGCTGGCCAGCACTCGTACCACAAAAGTCTACATGCCAGCTCTGGGGGATCCCTTATCCAAGCTTCTGAATTGTAATAATCCCCACTCTATGGGGCGCCTCAGTCCTTGGTTGGCTCAGTCCTTAAGTGTCTGCCTTAGGCTCCAGTCATGATCCCAGGGTCCTGGGATCGAGCCCTGCATCGGGCTCCCTGCTCAGTGGGAGGCCTGCTTCTCCCTCTCCCATTCTCCCTTCTTGTGTTCCCTCACTCGCTGTCTCTCTTTGTCAAATAAATAAATAAGTAAATAAATAATATTAATATAATAATAATAATAATATAATAATAATAATAATTATCCCAAATTTCCCTTTGTTTTTCCCCACCCTAGAAGTGATAACTGCTTCGTGCTAGCATACCTCAGTGTCCCCGTCTTGCATTTTCAGTCTTCAGTACTTGATTAACAATCCTTTATATTAATATTAGATTCTTTATGTTTAAATAATAGATGTAGCTTCTGTCTCTTGTCAACCCTGCCTGATACACTGATCTTGACTATTTCTCATCTCACTCGTTGAATGCAGTAGGTTGTGTGTGTGTGATAGGTTGGTGATGAGGTAGATTCTTCCTTAGAAAAAGAATATGACTTTAGTTTGTATTTGCTTAGAGCGCACAATTTTCAACACTTGCATTGGCAAGAATTTTTTTAGAGGAATCTAGAAGAAAAAACTGTTAGAACGACATTTCAAACCTTTGGAGGGCCTTACGGTCACTTATTTTAAACCCTCATTTTACAAGTAAAGGCATGGAATTTTCGAGACTGGGTCATTTTCCCAAAGTCCTATCATTAGCACAGCAGTTCCCTCAGAGACAG
This sequence comes from Procyon lotor, assembly GCA_028646535.1. Taxonomy (NCBI): domain Eukaryota; kingdom Metazoa; phylum Chordata; class Mammalia; order Carnivora; family Procyonidae; genus Procyon; species Procyon lotor. The sequence continues at coordinate 83,085,640 of CM053609.1, forward strand.
TCCTCCTGCGCCAAAGGTTTCCCCGTGAATGGTTTTCATATCCTGATGCAGTGTCAGTATCCAGCTCCTGTGTGAGGCTGTCTCTGGGAGATCACCCTGGAGAGCAGGCCCCCCAAATTAACAATTGCATGTCTGTCTTCTGATTGGCTTAAGAACTCAGGGCCGAAGGGGTAATAAAAATTGTTTATTGCTGAGCCTAAAACTTTTTTTTTTTTAAGATTTTATTTGTTTATTTGACAGAGAGATCACAAGTAGGCAGAGAGGCAGGCAGAGAGAGGAGGAAGCAGGCTCCCCGCCGAGCAGAGAGCCCGATGTGGGGCTCGATCCCAGGACCCTGAGATCATGACCTGAGCCAACGGTAGAGGCTTAACCCACTGAGCCACCCAAGTGCCCTGAGCCTAAAATTTTTATCTTCAAAGTAACCTTGACTCAGGAGGAGCTCCATGAGACTCCAGACACAAGGAGAGGAGGTCTGGTCTACCACTTCAGCCTCTGATGAAAAGCTTTTCAAGTGTGTGCAGAATCAGACATTATATAGGCAAGAAGCAAACTATGGTCAGAATTGGAGGTCCACAGATTATTGCTGTGCTAGAAGTTTAAACATTATGAACAAGTATAATACAATTTAGAAATGTGAAAATCCAGGGGTGCCTGGATGGCTCAGTCGGTTGGGTGTCTGCCTTTTGCTCAGGTCATGATCCTGGGACCCTGGGATGGAGCCTGTATCGGGCTCCCTGCTTGGTGTGAAGTCTGCTTCTCCCTCTCCCCCTGCCACTGCCCCCTGCTTGTGCAGGCACACTTGCTCTCTCTCTGTCAGATAAATAAACAAAAATCTTTTTAAAAAGTGGGAAAAACCAAAATTATAGAAAAATCCATGAGGAAGAAGTATAAAATTTTAACAGTAAAGGAAAGAGAATAGACAATCCTCTTTATGGAAAAAAGGGGGACTAAGTTTATATAAAAGAAAGTAATGAATGTTTAGAAACATTTATTTAGTTGGTATTCTATTACTAACAGTTGCCAATATGACCTCAAGCAGAAAAAGATAAAGATGAAATTTGACTGAAAAGAAAACTTAATCAGTTTTCTTTTTTACTATTTTATTATTCATTGTACTATTATATCAGCTATGATCTGATGCACAGGGCATCAATGTCTTTATTCTAGTTTTTGATTAAAAATGTGGAAAAGACCAGATGTTAGGGTGGTGGCCCGAGACACGTCACTGGGTCTGTTTACCAGTATTTCACTGAAATATTTATCAGCACCAGTCATGGATTACTATTTGACCAGTCTCCAATTTTTAACCTTATTCCAGCTCATCTCTGCATATAGACTTTTGAGTAAGATGTTAAGGATAGAAATATCAGTCCACCTCAAACAGGTTAAAAATGTGGAAGTTGTGGATTTTTGTGCAAAAATGAGCAAGTTTGTGCTGGGTCAGGTATGTGAAAAGGTTTAGGATTATAGTAGGCTGAAAGTTCACCGTGAGTCATACATGTGTCAGCTGCCCCAAAACCAGCTTATGTGATCTCAGACTACATTAAACATAATGCTTGGGACAAGAGGTATGGTCACACTGCATGTGACATCACTCTGGTACATAGTGAATTCTACCCTCCCTGCTCCCCAACCCTTGTTTCCCTCAAAGCATAGAGATATTGGGGAAACAGGGCTGGTGAAGGCAGATATGGACCCAGAGCCTTGATTCAGCTGCTCTGAATCATGCTTGCTCTGGTCATACTTGGCTAAATCCTTTAAGAAGACAAGAATGCAAAAATGTCTGAGATCTTAATTCAGAAACGTGTCAGTGTCAGGACATAATTCAGATAAGCCAGTAATGGAAAGCCAAAGAGCAAGAACATTAACCTTAAAGGAAAAAGTTAATAACTGTGTGAAAATTAAGAACTCTGTTCATCAAAAGATACCATTATGAATGTGAAAGGCAAGATGTAGGAGGGGTGAAGCTATATCCAACAAAGGGCTCGAATTTAGAAATATAAAGAATTTCTATAAATAAGAATAATCTGGGGCACCTGGATGGCTCAGTGGGTTAAAGCCTCTGCCTTCGGCTCAGGTCATGATCTCAGGGTCCTGGGATCGAGCCCCGCATCGGGCTCTCTGCTCAGCAGGGAGCCTGCTTCCTTCTCTCTCTCTGCCTGCCTCTGCCTACTTGTGATCTCTCTCCCTCTCTGTCAAATAAATAAATAAAATATTTAAAAGTAAAAAACAATAATCTGTCATCTGAGAGCCAGAAATTAAAACCATAGTGCAGTGCCACCACATACCTACCAGGTGGCTAATAAGGTTTTGGCAAGGATTTGGCACAAGGGGATCGTGGGGTGTAAATTGATGCTACCCTATAGAATAGTCGTTAATGTTATCCACGGAAGTTGAATAAGCACAGACCTTATGGCCAAGAAATACCATTCTCAGTGTATTTGGACCTAACAAAAATTTGGGCACACTCATGTACACCAAGTGCTTTGTACGAACGAAAATGTTGGTATAGACATTATTCATAATGGCCAAAAGGTGAGGACAACTTAAATGTCCCATTGGGAGTAGAACAAGTAAGCAAGTTACAGCACATTTGTTGTACAATAGATTACTATACAGCCACAAAAATGAGCTAAGTATAGCTGAATGGATGAATCTGCAAGCATAATATTGTAAAATAGGAAATAATTGTGTACACAGCATACTTTCACTTTCATAGCAATTCAGAAACAGGTATACTAAATTACAGTAATTGAAGTCAAGATAGTGGAGAGGAAAGTATTAGTGGTGCCTGAGAGGAGACACAAAAGACTTTCTGAGGATATTGTTTGAATATCTGAGGATATTCTTAACCCAAAGACCAATTACTTTCTAATTCATTGAATTACGTTTTGTGTACTTTTCTGTATGTTATCCTTCACGGTAAAAAGGTTATGTAGGATAAAAAGGCCAAGGGTTTAGCACAATCCATAATACCAGTTTTAAAAGATGTATTTGACTGAAATCAAGGACCTTAGGCTGCTAGAAAATGCACACCCAAGATTAAGCATGAGGCGGAGAAATAAAAAATCTAGGGAGATGAATTTCTTTTAATAATAGGTGTGCTTTGGCAGCTCTTGATATGGTGCTGGGCCAAGCAGCCTTAGATAAGCATGTTTAAGAAGAAGAACACTTTATGTCTCAAATTATTTCTTCCATTCTGAAGTGTATTCAAAGCCACAGACCAGATATGGTATCTCTTCCTACAACACTGATTTTTAGATAAAGATTTGGAGAAATAATACTTTTTATATTAAAACCAGATATATCAGGGTGCCTGGGTGGCTCAGTGGGTTAAGCCTCTGCCTTCGGTTCAGGTCATGATCTCAGGGTCCTGGGATTGAGCCTGCTTCCCCCTCTCCCTCTGCCTGCCTCTCTGCCTACTTGTGATCTCTCTCTCTCTCTCTCTGTCAAATAAATAAATAAAATCATAAAAAAAAAAGATTTAAAACCAGATATATCATAGAATAAATAAAACATATATTTTTCTTGAAAATGTATTTATTGAATTGACACACAATAGATAAGGCATATTGCAAAGGAATTCTTTGCCCACAACAGGCTGCTTCCAGATATTTCTCCAAAGGTCTGCTTTTTTGGGTTTCTGGCTTGTACACCTTTAAAGATTCTTTTTTTTTTTTTTTTTAAGATTTTATTTATTTATTTATTTGACAGAGAGAGAGAGATCACAAGTAGGCAGAGAGGCAGGCAGAGAGAGGAGGAGGCAGGCTCCCCACTGAGCAGAGAGCCCGATGCGGGGCTTGATCCCAGGACCCTGAGACCATGACCTGAGCCGAAGGCAGAGGCTTAACCCACTGAACCACCCAGGTGCCCCTAAAGATTCTTTAAATGAAATTTTTAGGTACAACATGATAACGTATCTGAAATATAATGCTTGAACCTATAGTAGAACTGAACACGATGAGCTCTGAATCCCAGTGTTTACTGCTGGTAGTGTGGGTGTAAGGAGCCAGACGGTGGGGGTAAAGAAAAAAAGAGGGGGTAGGGGATGGTAGGGAGAATTAAAATGACGAAGGGGCCAGAAAATAGAAAGAGTATATATAGCATAGAATGGTGTTTTCTCCCTTTGTTTTTTTCACTCCAAGCGATGCAGGAAAGAAGAGGAAGGTGTTATCTTATGGCTCTCGTGGGAAGATTATATCTTGTGTCCTATCATTTCACATTCCTGACTTAATCACTAAAAGGCACTGGGACAATGTTGGGCAGCGGACACAGAGGCTGCGGGGTAACTGATTCTCAGGTTCAAAAAGGAGAAATTACTGGGTTTGTTCTTTCCCTCTAGCTCTTCTGCCAACCCCTGTGTCTACTCCATCATCAGCATTATCATTGCTAGCACTTTGTGCCAAACCCAATTATAAAGGTTTCCAGAGGGGAAACCAATTACATAAAGGTTGAGCGATTGCTTAAGGACACATAGCTATTAAGTGTCTTGTTCCTGATTTTAGGAGGAAAGCAGTTTTTCATTAAGTACGATGTTAGCTCTACATATTTATTGCTGCCCTTTTCCGGGTTAAGTTCCTTTACATTCCTAGTTTGCTAACGTTTTTTATCGGGAGACTTTGGATTTTAGCAAGTGCTTTTTCTGCATGTATTGAGATGATCATATGGTTTTTCTTTTTCACTCTGTTAATATGGTGAATTATGTTAGATTTTTAAGGTTATGTTAAGCCATCATTAGGTCATGATATATTAGCCTTTTAATATATTGTTGGAATTTATTTGTTAACCTTTTGTTAAGAAGTTTTGCATCTATGTTCCTGAGTGATACGTGTGTAGTTTTCTTGTATGTCTCTGCTCCTTCCCTACAAACTGTATGAAGTTGTCCTTCAGCTCACTGATATTTTGTGGGTTTTTTTTTTGGGGGGGGGGCCAGCCTTTTTTTTCCTCTCCGTGTTTCATATTGGATCCTTTCTGTTGATAAGTCTTCAAATATGCTAATCTTTTATTTTTTTTTTAAGATTTTATTTATTTATTTGACAGAGATCACAAGTAGGCAGAGAGGCAGGCAGAGAGAGAGGGGGAAGCAGGCTTCCCGCTGAGCAGAGAGCCCAAAGCAGGGCTTGATCCCAGGACCCAAAGATCATGACCTGAGCCAAAGGCAGAGGCTTTAACCCACTGAGCCACCCAGGTGCCCCCAAATCTTTTGTTCTATAATGTTAAGTCAGCTATTAATTTCATCTAGTGTATTTTTCATCTCAGATATTATATTTTTTCATCTACAGAAATGGATTTGGGTCTTTTTAAATATCTTCCATTTCTCCATATAATATGCTCAATCTTTACTTACTTTTTTGAATGTATGGAGTGTAGTTATAGCAATTATTTCGATGTTCTTGACTGCTAGTTCTAGTATACATGTCATTTATAGGGTCTATTTCTTTTGATTATTTTCTCTCCTTATTATGAGTCATATTTTCTCTTTGCATGGCTGTTAATTTTTTATTGGATGCTAAACACTGTGAATTTTACTTTAGGGTGCTGGATGTTTTTGTATTCATATATATATTCTTGAGCTGTGTTTTGGGATACAGTTAACTTACTTGGAAACAGTTTGATCTGTTAGAGGCTGGCTTTTTTACTTTCTTAAGCAGGACCAGAAGAGCCTTATCTAACTGTTCCATAAAATTAAATTCATCTAGAGTATAACTTTATACCATGTGTTACTTTTATTGGCCTTCTCTTGGCATTAGATTCATTGATGTGTTTTGAAATTTTGGTTTGTAACCTAAATTTTAGTAGTTTTCTTCTCTACCCTTTGTCATCACCCTTGCTGTTTAACCATTTTACAATTGTCTCCAACCGGATTCCTAGATGCCCCCTAGTTAAGGACCACATCTTACAAGGACACTTCTGTTCCATATTGATATTGGCCTACCCTAGCTCCTGGATTCAAATTATGAACCTCGCTCTGGCTCTTGTTTTGAATGGACAGCCTATAAGGTCCTCTTACTATGGGAAGGCTTATTTGCCACTGTCTACTGCCAGACTCAGGACCCATCAAATCCTGGAATCAGCCTTACTCATTACTTTATATTTCTTTCCCTTTTTAGAACCATAAAGATTTGTCTTTGAGGGGCACCTGGGTGGCTCAGTGAGTTAAAGCCTCTGCCTTCACCTCCGGTGGTGATCTCAGGGTCCTGGGATCGAGCCCCGCATCGGGCTTTCTGCTCAGTGGGGACCCTGCTTCCCCTCTCTCTCTGCCTGCCTCTCTGCCTACTTGTGATCTCTCTCTCTCTCTCTCTGCCAAATAAATAAATAAATAAATAAATAAATAAATAAATAAATAAAATCTTAAAAAAAAAAAGATTTGTCTTTGAACCTGCTATATCTCTTTTTTTCCTAACATTTTATTATTAAAATTTCAAACATACACAAAACTTGAAAAAAAATTACATAGTAAACATATATATGCCCATCATGTAGGTTCTACAATCAATATTTCGCTATAGAGTCTTTATTACATATTTGTCCATCTTATTCAAAGTAAGTTGTTACTCTTCCCATAAACATTAAAGCATTGCATATTATTAGCTGGAGCTCAACATTTGGGGTTTTGTTTTGTTTTATTTTGTTTTGTTTGGGGGGAGGGAGAAGGGAAGGTGGAGAGGGGCAGAGGGAGAGGGAAAGAGGGCTCAATGCGGGGCTTGATCTCATGTCCCTGAGATCATGACCTGAGCGGAAACCAAGAGTCAGATGCTTAACCAACTGAACCACCTAGGTATCCCTCAACATTTGTTTTTGTTTATAGTTCCTTTTTTTTCTTTTTTTTTTTTTTAAAGATTTTATTTATTTATTTGACAGAGAGAGAGAGAGACCACAAGTAGGCAGAGAGGCAGGTAGAGGGAGGGGGGGAAGTAGGCTCCCTGCCGAGCAGAGAGCACGATGCGGGGCTCGATCCCAGGACCCTGAGATTATGATCCCCAGCCGAAGGCAGAGGCCTTAACCCACTGAGCCACCCAGGTACCCCTATAGTTCCTTTTTTTTCTTTTGAAGTAATATTTACACACAATGAAATATACAAGTCTTCAGTGTTATCAAACACATTACCTATACTCAAACCTCTTCTCAAGATATGCAACGTTACCATCGCCAGAGAAAGTTTTCTCATGCCCTTTCCTGGTCAGTTCATACCCCTACACCCCCCAGAAGCAACCATTGCCCTGTTTTTTATTTCTACTATGGATTAGTTTTGCTTGCTTTCAAATTTTATATTACAGAATCATAGAGCACGTACTCCTTTGTGTAAGACTTCTTTTGCTCAGCATGTTGTTTTTGAGATTTGTCCATGTGGCTCTAGCAATAATTTATTCCTTTTCATTGCTGAGTACTGCTGTTCCTTTGTTTCAACACACCACAGTTTGTTTGCTCATTTCAGTGGGGTCTTTTTAATTTCTCTGTTTATTTTTTATCCATCACTGCTGAGTATCTGGAGAGAAGAGAGTACATCAGAGTGTGAATGCCATCTTATTAATTTTAAATTACTTTTTTTTAATTGAGTGAACTTAGCTGCTTTCTAACTTGATAAGGAATTGAGTTGGGTCCCTTTCATTTCCCTTCTAATCTGTTTAATGTGCATATTCACAGTTATTCCTGAAATTTAAAAGTAGAAAATACGTTATATTAATGAAGTGCTGTATTTGGTGTTTAAAAGTTCTCCTGGTCCATAAATAATATCATATAGTCTGCTATTAAATATGAAATTGTTTGGGGCGCCTGGGTGGCTCAGTGGGTTAAAGCCTCTGCCTTCAGCTCAGGTCATGATCTCAGGGTCTTGGGATCGAGCCCCGCATCGGGCTTGGGATCGAGCCCCGAATCCGGCTCTCTGCTCAGCAGGGAGCCTGCTCCCCCCTCTCACCCTGCCTTTCTGCTTACTTGTGGTCTTTCTCTCTCTGTGTCAAATAAATAAGTAAAATATTAAAAAAAAATAAAATAAAATTAATAAATATGAAATTGTTTTTATATCATGTAAAAAATTCAATAATTCTTATATTTTTGCTGTCATATTAAGTACAATTTATCTGTAATGACTTTACTACTTCGTTATTACCAATAGTATTAAAATAGAACTCTTTGTTTCAGGAGTATGTCAATGCAGCCAGCTGAACGATGTATTGCAATTGTATGGGGTCTCTAATCTCTCAATTCTAGATTAATTCTATAATATAATGTAAACTGAATAAATTAATCTCTTTTTGTGGTACCTGTGTTAAAAGGAATAACTGATGAAGCCCAACATACTTCACATATAACAAAGTTTCAACATTTGCTAGAATTATGTATTACTTTATTTTTCTTTTTCTTCAGGTTTGGTTGGGATGTTCCAGTAATTTTGAGAAATTCAGAAGAGACCCAGTTCAACACAAGAGTTTTCAAAAAGCAAATGAGACAAGTCAAGAATCCTTTTGGCTTAGAGATCACCAATCCATCTTCAGCTTCAATTACAAGTTGGTGGCTCTTTTCCAAAGATCTTTTTCTTTCTATGTCCCTTTCTTAGCATTTTTCTTTCTATATTGCTTTCTCTTCATTAGACTTAACAAGTATTTATTGAGCACCTATTTTATTTTGGGAGCTGTATGATATAGTATTTTATACTACAGTTATAAAGACTAATTCTTTCAATAATAATTCACAAAACTTGCTCCTCAGGAACTTATCAACTATGAAACAGAGGCATTAGTGTGAGAAGAATAATGTATCTTAACTGTTAATGAGAGAAGTTTGTTAGGACGCTGCCATTTTCATGGGTCTTGAGTGCAGTGAGAAATGTATGGGTCATAGAGCATAAGCAGTTACTGTGCGATTGCTAACCTTCTCAAGAACAAGTGTTTTTAATCTGAAATTATGGTATTTTGGATATAAGTTATTTTGGTATAAGATGTTATTGTGGGAGATGGTAATAATAGATGATAGTTGTTTGTTTCTGTGCTTGCTTGGAACAGTAAGTTGTCTGCAAGACTATCTGGGAACCACTGGAATGAAAGAAAGGGAGGGAGGGAGGACGGAAGGAAGGGAAGAAAGAGAGAACGAAGTGGTTAAGTTTGCTGAGGCGGGGAGGCATATTCAGGAAAAGCCTCATTAAAGAATGTGTCGAGTCTATCTTATTTATTTTATTTATTTTTGACTAGAGTCTTGAAAGATAAGTGGGGGTTTATCTCACGAGGTTGGGAGATATTCTAGGTAGAGGGAGAAGCATGAGCGAAGCACCGATACAGAAACAGAATAATACAGAAGAGAAACAATAAGTAGTTTGTTGTGGCTAAAACACAGGGTGGGACAGATAAGAGAGAAGAGTGGGGGAAGACTCGGGTTCTTTGCACGGACCTTCCATAGACAGATCCGGTTACCAGGATAGAGAATACAAGTGGAGCGCATGTTTTGGAAGAAAGGTAATGACTTCAGTTTTGAATTTCTGGACTTTGAAATACTTTTGTAACAGGTAAGTAGAGACACAGAGTGGGCAGTTCTAGGTACAGTTCTGTGGCTCTGCAAAGATTCCTGGGCTGAGACCCTATCACCTTTTCCACTTGCTCAGGTTTCTGGGACCTTAAAAACAACCCCAGACTTTCTCAACGTTTTTTCATAATGTAACTACTGCCTTCTTTCTCTTCCCTTCACAGTCAGGTGTCTCCAAAGCAGGTTGCATTTGCCTTCCTCCCTTAGCCTGCTTAACTTTCACTCCTCAGACCAGCGCTGTCTGATTTTTGCTTCTGTCCCTCTGCTGAAATGGCTTTCCCCAAAGTCACCAGTCACCACTTGTGCCCACACCGTGACCCCCAGGCTTTGTAGGCCTGAGTTAACACTATCTCTGCAGAGTTTAACAGAGTTGACCAACCCTTCTTGATACCCTGCCCCCTTGGCTTCTGTGACCCTTCTTGTGTAGTCATCTTTCTGTCTCTAACTTCCAGAATCACATGTCAAAAAATCAGAGTAGTGGGTGAATCAGTTGGTTAAGCGCCTGACTCTTGATTTTGGCTCAGGTCATGATCTCAGGATTGTGAGATCGAGCCCTGCATCGGATTCTGTGCTCAACGTGGAGTCTGCTAGACATTCTTTCTCTCTTAATCTCTGTCCTCCCCCTGCTCATGTGTACTCTATAAATTCGTACATATGTACATGCATACATAAAGTCTTTAAAAAAATCAGTGTACTTAGTCAATAGGACTTATCAACCTTAAATAAATACTGATTCATAATGAAGAAGTATAAAATTTCTTATTCTTCCTTAACTGTAAATACTATATTATCACCCTATGAATTGAAGAGAACTAAGGACCTCCTTTTTTCTCCCTCTAATGATAGATAAGGGATTCATTCTGACATATTTCACGCAGGAAGACCAAACTTCAAGATCTGATGAGAAAACCTATTTAGAAAACATGCCCAATTAAAATGTAGAGAACAGTGGTAGCTTGGTGACCTCTGACCTCTGTGGTCAGGCACTTGCATCTGCTGCCATGTCACATCAGGGTCTTGAGTAAGACTGCCCATACAAAAAACTGCCAGTACAAAGCCGTCCTTCCTGCTCCATAGTTCCACAAGCTGGGAAATGCTGGAAAAGTAAGAACTGATAAATTGTGAGCCAACAAACACAGGATACTTGTGAGCAGAAAGTGTGAGGAAATCTGCCAGTCTTCCTTTCAGGCAGAAATAGTACCAAAAAGAAACCCCCCTGCCCCTCTATAAATGTTAGAAACAAATGAAAAGATACCTAGTAAGTAGAAGACCTCTCAGCTGCCAACCAACAGTACATTACTGAAATACACAAAAAAGTGTTTTAAATGTGTGGATTTATAACATGCTTATTGAAGTATTTTAATTTTTAAAATGCCAGTGCTAGGGGTGCCTTGGGTGGCTCAGTCAGTTAGGCATCTGCCTTCGGCTCAGGTCATGATCTCAGAGTCCTGGGATCAAACCCCTCGTTGGGCTCTCTGCTCAGTGGGGAGTCTACTTCTCCCTCCCCACTGCTCTTCCCTTCCCCCCCACACACCATGTTCTCTCTCTCTCAAATAAAATCTTTTAAAAAATAAAATAAAATGACCAGTGTCTATCGTTCATTATCTGTCTTCTATTGGTAAATAAGGAGAAGGCTTTTGGTGGGAATTATATTAGGCAGAATAAAATTCATTTGTTTAAACTGTGAAACAGAGGATATCATTAAAGATGTCTAACCAGGACATTAAAATAATATTCTGGGCTATAATTGTGACATTTAAAAAGGTTATTTCATTTGATGTGCAGATAGTTGAAAACTCCAGGTCTTTTTTTATAGGGAGGGAGGGTGGGGAGGGAAGGGGAATATCCGGAGATCTGATTTACTTGGAAGTGCACAAGAGAATCAGTTTGAGTCCTAGTCATTTAGTTCTCTTTACTGTGGGTGGCTTGTTGGGATTTCTTTTGTTGTTATGTGGTGATACTGGATTTGGATTTATGATGTTTCCATGTTCCCCGCGTAAAAGGCTCTAATGAAATAAAAAGGAGGTGTTCAGGGTATGCTAGTTGAGTTTAATTCCTTTGGATCAGAAATTCTCCTCTCCCTTTGTGACAGCTTTCTTATATTTCGGCTCATTCTCCCTGGGGAGACCTAACAAAGGTGAAAGGATTAGACAAAATGACACACGTAGCATTTGCGGACGAATTTGCGAACCTCTCTTCTCCACGATGTAAACTTTTCATCTCCCGATACTCCAGATTTCTGGTCCTCATGCATGATCACCTTGTACGTTTGTTCTTTCTCAGGGTTGTCTTCAAGAAAGTTTGGGGCAT
>CM053609.1:83097562-83118510 GCA_028646535.1 Procyon lotor
GGGGCGCCTGGGTGGCTCAGTCGTTAAGCGTCTGCCTTCGGCCCAGGTCAGATCCCAGGGTCCTGGGATCAAGCCCCGCATCAGGCTCCCTGCTCCGCGGGAGGCCTGCTTCTCCCGCTGCCATTTCCTCTGCTTGTGTCCCCTGTCTCGCTGTGTTTCTCTCTGTCAAATAAATAAAATCTTTAAAAAAAAAAAAAAAAAAAAAGAAAGTTTGGGGCTTTTCTGCTCCATCGTTTCTCATTTTTTTTTAATGCCCCACTCATTGACTCTAGTCTTTATTTTTTGCAGTTTTTTGCAAGGCTGTGTCTTACGCGGGGCTTCATTTGGCTGTTACAGCTGGGCATGTGAGGGTAGGTTGAGGGAAATCACCCCCATGCCGCTTCAGTGAGCTTCAGTTCTGATTCCGGGTTAAGGCTGTGTCCCAACTCGATCTGAGATGACGTTGTGTTTGCACTTAATTTTAGAAGATTGAGAAAACGTAAAAATGAGACCTGTCTGCAGAAGAAGTGGGAAAAACAAAAGGGAGAACAGTTTTGCCTGGGGGATTTGAACTGCCATCAGTTAGTGCAAATCAATACATTCTCTTCTCAGTCTGTGTCTTGGACAAGTGTAGGAGAGATCATGGAGAGTACAATTTACAGATTGTATTCTCCTTCTCATTAACTTATAATATTAATTTCAGAGACGTACTCTGTGGAAGTCTGATTAGTTTCCAGTTGTCAGTAGTCCCTGACGCTCTCCCCACTTTAGTCGGGTAGATGCAGTCCGTAAACCAGCCTTTTATATGCAGCTCTGAATCTCTAGAACCCTGATGCTTTTTACAGAGCAAATAAACTGGGTAGTTTTACATGTTTTAGGGCTTATCCTTCCATGGTTCTTTTTTAGTGTAAACAATCACGTAGATATGGATAGCCCTTCCCGTGAGATGAACAGGAAGATGCTGTATACTTGCTTCCATCTTGCTTTTCTCATTTGTGTATGTTCAAAGATCATCCCGCTGTGGTATATGCAGATATTTTGCATATATTTGCAGTATATACCTTGGTTCTTTTTTTAAGAGCTCCATAATACTGCACTATAGAATATTCCACATTTTATTCATTTAATCCCCGATTGTTGGACATTTGGGTGCATTCCAGCATTTTGATATAACTAGAGCTCTGTACATAACATCTTTTCACATTTATACATTTCTTCCAAGAATATTAAGAAATCATTTTCTGGATTCCTTTTTTTCTTTTTCCACTTTCTTTTATATGCCTTTTCTTTTTCTCCCTTTTGTATCTACTTCAGCTTTTTTTCCTTCCCTCATGTTGTATGGCTCTGTGGTGACATAGAGAAAAGGATGTATGATTTTTAATATGTATACTAACTTTAAATATATAAGCATTGTTATGTAGGATAATATAAATAGCATATATGAACATGACATTAATATGTTTTAATATGTAATGTATAAATTAATTATATATTAAATGTATATAAATATGTTTAAATTTGTTTTGATGGGGTGGTTTTTTTTGGCTATTTAATAGCTAATTGACAAATAATGGCTAATTAAATTTCCCATTCTTGAATAATAACCGATGATTGGAATCATATAAAACTTTGAAATCAAATTCTAGGTTCCAATTACCTATGCAGTGTTCCTGCCAATTAAAAGTTTTGCTTAACTATGAATGGAAATTATCCTATGTCGCTGCTGCTACACATACTCCAAATCTGAAACTCTACGTACATACTACTAACTACAGAGGAGAAAAGTAAAAAACTGAATTTTTTGTATCCTGTGGAGCATCTGCTTGTGTTTGTGTATATCCTTCTAATATTATACTCTTGACCACCTTTTTATTTTATTTTTTTTAAGGGATGATTTATATATATATATATTTTAAAAGAGTTTACTTATTTATTTGACAGAGAGAGAGAGAGAGATCACACGTAGGCAGAGAGGCAGGCGGGGGGGGGGGGGGAATCAGGCTCCCTGCTGAGCAGAGGGCCTGATACGGGGCTTGATCCCGGGACCCCGAGATCATGACCTGAGCCGAAGGCAGAGGCTTTAACCCACTGAGCCAACCAGGCGCCCCTGTATATATTTTTTTATTTTTTTAAAAAGATTTTATTTATTTATTTGACAGAGAAGAGAGAGATCACAAGTAGGCAGAGAGGTAGGCAGAGGCAGAGGGAGAAGCAGGCTCTCTGCTCAGCAGGGATGTGGGGCTCGATCCCAGGCCCCTGAGATCATGACCTGAGCTGAAGGCAGAGGCTTAAACCACTGAGCCACCCAGGCGCTCCATGTATATATTTTTTTAAAGATTTATTTATTTATTTTACAAAGAGAGAGTGAGTGCAGGGGGTAGTGGCAGAGGCAGGGAGAGAAAGAGAATCTCAAGCAGACTCCCCACTGAGTGCAGAGCCCGATTCAGGGCTCCATCCCACGACTCTGAGATCATGACTTGAGCTGAAATCAAGAGTCAGACACTCAACTGATTGAACCACCAGCCACTCCAATGATCACTTTTTTAAAACTACACAATGTATCCATCAGAATTCCTATTAGCAAGGAACAGAAATGACTCCAATCACAGGATACTGGATAGCTTACCAAATTGCCGATAGGTTTGGAGACCCAGAATCAGAGACCAAGGTTGTTCAGCAAGCAGCAATGCCCCAGACCATGTACTTTTGGTCTTGCAAGTTCACTGCTGCCACAGAGCACCAGATACTACTGTTTCCCCTGCCAGTGGTATAAGACCCTAGACATGCTGCCCTTGAACTTGATATTGCTGCAACTGCTCTGAGCAAGGGGAAAAATCATATGAGTGATAATAGTAAGTCCTATGTAAGTGTTTAATAAATAGGTAAAACAATATAATTTATATGCCCACTTACAATTTATTTTTCCACTTAATCAAGTTTACTCAAATTGTAGTATGTTTTATTATGCTGAAAGCAAATAAATAAATGAGGACATTGCTACTAAGCCCTTCATGTTTTGGAATCCCTTCTCTTTCCTTAGGATGTTTTCCATATCATGTAGGACATTAACTGTGTGACAAGAGTGTAAGTGTTATCAGTGTGTATATTAATATCAGTAAGGCTTGATTTCTTTTTCATATTTTTTGTACTCCAGTGATCATCTTGTGGACCCCATGAGTTATGTGTATCCACTTTCAGAGACAGTCCTGCTCTGTTTCTTACAGTTACAAGGTGGTGTTTATCCACTTTTGGAGACAGCTCTACTATTTCTTGCAGTTAGGATTATATATGCTCTTAGAGTGGTAGGTTATCAATAGTGAATTATATTTCAGTTTTTAAACGCTTTGTGGGAGAAGTCTCTGAGTCCCACCCCAAAAATTAACTGGATAATTTCCACGTGTAAATGTGTAAATAATACGAGTTTACTGATCGTGCTTCACAATTGTGTAGATGTTGAAGTTTTTCTATCGCTTGTTTAGGGGCCAGTTCCTTCATTTACAGGCACGTGCCCTTTAATGAGTTCCTTTAACTGCCATCAGCCGGGCCAGCCTCCAAAAGGAAGCTTTTGTTATTCACTGTGTATAAATGCATGAGGAATTACATTCGGTAATTTTCTTCTCTTTGTCTTCTTTTCTTCTTCGTTTTCTACAGCCGGCATAACTTTGACAACAGATTGCCTCGAAGATAGCCTCCTGACATGCTACTGGGGATGCAGTGTTCAAAAACTGCATGAAGCTCTGCAGAAGCACTTTCATTGCTTCCGAATAAGCACCCCCCGAGCCCTGGAAGATGCTCTGTACAGTGAATATCTCTATCAAGAGCAGTATTTGTATCCTTTTATCTGACGTATCTGTTCACCAATGAAAATTCTAGACATTAGACTTTTTTATGGATAAAGTATTTGCTCAGTTATTATTGATCACCTTTGGTGTGTTATTGTATTTTGGGTCACAGTGGCAATTTACCTTTACATTTTCAAAAAGTATTAAAAAGGACAGCAAAGAAGAAATATATTGCCAGTTACCAAGAGATACTAAAATCGAAGACTTTGGTACAGTGCCCAGATCTCGCTATCCATTGGTAGCACTGTTGACCCTAGCTGATGAGGATGACCGAGAAATTTATGATATTGTAAGTAACTTTAAAATTCTAGAAGCATTCCTTTAAGTTATTTGAATGGTGGGTCATAATTATTTGATGAATAGAAAAAGTTTTATTTTGGGGCTCCTGGGTGGCTCAGTGGGTTAAAGCCTCTGCCTTCGGCTCAGGTCATGATCTCAGGGTCCTGGGATCGAGCCCCGCATCGGGCTCTCTGCTCAGTGTGGAGCCTGCTTCCCCCTCTCTCTGCCTGCCTCTCTGCCTACTTGTGATCTCTCGCTCTCTGTCAAATAAATAAATAAAATCTTTAAAAAAGAAAAAGTTTTATTTTAATTTCTGTGGCTATACCTTTGACCCAGACACATTTTTCTTAAAGAAGGAATACCTGGGAAGTACACTTGTATGATTTTTATACATGTAACAGCTCCTTCAGAGTATGACTTTGTTATATATGTTATATATATAACATATATTTTATATATTATATATAATATGTTATATTTGTTATATATTATGTTATATAATACATTAATGTATAAAATATATTTTATATATAAATATATATATTATATAATATGTTATATTTGTTTGTTATATATGTTATATATATATAACAATATGTAATTATTTAGAAAACAAAAGGCATATTATAGTTGAATTAAGTTAATTTTATCATTCTGTATTCTGTCATGTTTGCTAGATAGAAAAAGTCTTTTGGGAAGCATGTTTATTCTTAGCATTTTTAGCACTGAATGAATAAGCATTGCAATCATCTGAAGTACTCAATTTTAAGGCCATATTCCCTCTTTTCTTTACATGGTTGCAAGTCACCTTGTTTCCATCATAGCCCCTGCTGTACCTACATCTTCTATGTATTTGATCCCTGTATTTTCAGTAATTATAGTGATCTCCTTTCCTCATTATGTGCTCATTCTTTCTTTAGTCTAGTAGTTTGTCCCTATCTGTAAGATAAAAGCATCTTAGGGATCTAAGAAGACCTGAGCCCTGACATTCCTCTGAGTATAGTAGAAGCTTATATATGAAATAAACTTTTGGTGAAACCGTTTCATGGTAAGAATGCCATTATACCCAATTTACTACTTTTCTGAAGTGCATGGTATCGATATGCTCATTAATAAAGATATGGTAACATTTTTGTGATACTTTGTAACATATGCAGTACACTTGTGCGTTAGGGCAAATACTCTTCTTATAAAGACTGCAGTGGGAGTCTGAAGAAAACTCCCAGTCATTCAAGAAGAGATGGAACCAGTAAGCCTCTGCAGTCCTGTGCCAGTACCTTTACAAAAACAATTTTTAAAGGAATATCTCCTCGAAACAGATATACAGTTTCTTGCATTTGGCAAGTGCATACTCTTATTGAGAAATCTAGACCCTGCTCATACACAGTTTGGGGTTTTAATCTTACCACATTGAAGTTCCAGTGAACTGAAGTCAATTTGTTTTTTCCAAATAAGTCATACTAAAGGCAGTATATTTCCAGAACCTGACACAGTGCTTGGAACACAGTAGGTGCTCAATAAATGTACTAAGTAAAAAACAACTCAAAGTCCTACCAAGCAATGTTAGCAAGCCTCATAGAGCTTGACAGCAAGTCAGTTACTTGTGCATGAGGAGCCCATATGAGAGATCTTCTGGCTTCCTCCCCCTGCTCCCCTTTTCCCTCTCACCATGTTCAGTTGAAGATAAATAAGAACTGTTAGGTTGGTTCATATTTCCAGCCTCTGTTCATTACCTTACCTACCCCAGCAAGGTAACCCTCTGTCATCACCATGTCACCCGTGTCTTTTAAGCTCCTTCCTTCCTTCCTTTCATTCAGAACAGAAAGGGTCGGATCTGTCACCTCCTCCCAGCTTCCCCTTTTGGCTTCTTTCCCCCTCACTGAGGGTGATCTCTATCTATTTAAGGTACTCAGTGTCTTCTTTGTTTTCTAACTTTCTTCCTCAGTCTAAACAGAGGGTGTGTGTGTGTTAAAATATCTATAACATAAAATTTACCATTTTAACCACTTTCCAGTTTATAAGTCAATGGCATTATAAACAGAGAAAGATTTGCTCTCGCGCCACCCCCCCCCCATCCACCTGGAATGAAGATAGTGTGGCCTAGAAGCGCATTCCCACAGGGGAGCTGGGGTGGCCAGCCCTCGAGAGTTAATAGGCATATTCTCTTTTCCTTTTAGAGTCTCCTTCTCTGGGTCTTTTCTTCTCATCAGCACACGCCCTCCCTTTTTTCTTGTTAATCTTGCTTCTCCATCTCTTATCACTCAGATTGGGCCTCATATTGGAACTGTAGCATATTTGTTAGCATAGTTTGTATTATATTCTCTGTTCTTAATTTTAAGAGCAAACTGAGCATTTGGTTTTTCACTGTTTTATCTGGGGGTCAGAGTCTTAATCTAAAGAAAAACATATTAAGCTCTACTATTCCTGTTGTAACAGTAAAAATTGTATTTTGATAGTGTAGCCAGTTTTTTATTTTAGGTAGAAGCAGGAGTTATGGGGCGCCTGGGTGGCTCAGTCGTTAAGCGTCTGCCTTAGGCTCAGGTCATGATCCCAGGGTCCTGGGATCGAGCCCCGCATCGGGCTCCCTGCTCTGCGGGAAGCCTGCTTCTCCCGCTACCACTCCCTCTGCTTGTGTTCCCTCTCTCACTGTGTTTCTCTCTGTCAAATAAATAAAATCTTTAAAAAAAAAAAAAAGAAGCAGGAGTTATTATTGCAATATTTTGATTTTGAATTTTTTTTTAATTTTACTCGATTATATTTTCTGTTACTCAAATAATACATGTTTGTGGCAGGAAATAGAATTAGAAAATCTAGATAAGCCAAAATGAAAAAAGCATCATCACCAACATTCTGTCATCCAAAGTTAACCACTGTGAATATTTGCATCTTTGCAGACCTTTATAATAGGTGATTTTTAAACAAAAACAGGAGTAAAGTATATGTATTATTTGTGAACTGTTTTCACTTAGTATATATATATTTTTTTTCACTTAGTATATTTTGGGCATCTCTTCTATATCAAATCATTGGGATATCTTTTCCATATCAAATATATATCTACAGCTACATATATATTTATAACTGGCATGATAGTAGCTTCCGAAGCTTTTAATATTAAATCAAATGGCAGGATTGCTTGTGTGAGGTGATGAGACTACTGTCTTCTACCAATCCTGTCATTGTGGTTCAATATTACAGTTTCTGAAGCCGTTGCCAAATTATTAAATATTTATAAAGCTGTAAAGAATATTATATGTTTACAACTGTAGTAGGATTCTTTCTTTAAACTTTTCATTTGGACATAATTTTAGAAACTTGCAAAAATAGAAAACCAAAAGAACACCCCTATACCTTTTACCCAAATCTCCTGTTGTTCATTGTTGACATTTGCCAGATTGACACTATTTGACATTTGCCAGATTGGCACATGCGCCTTTCAGGGCGTCACCTTTGGAGGCACGCGCAGTTCTTTCCTCTCATTGGTGATGTTAATTTTGATCTCTCTGCAAGGGGTTGTCTCATTTCTCCTCTGCTCTATTTTTTCCCCTCCCTTGCAAATGATAAGCAGTGGGGGGAAGACACTTTTAAGACCACACAAAATCCCAGTCTTTATGAAAATTTCCCCCCTGGACTTCATATCCGCTGATATTTCTTAACAGATTTTATCCTTGCTGTGATGGTTGCAAAATGATCATTTTCCAATTCCAGCTCTCCATTCAGCCCTCAGTATTGTACTATAAGCAAGTACAAGTATTATACTGTAAATGGTATGGTACTATACTATAGCACAGTATCATACTATAACCATTTATTTCTTTATTATCCATATGGCCTCATGAATTTCTTTCCCCCCTCCAGTGATTTATAACTTGTTACTGAATTTAATTACTTTGGTGCTCAATTGCTCTCTCCTTATCTTCTGCCCAAGGGTTTATAATCAAATTCTGTGTCCATAAATTACTTGGATTAGTTCTCCAATAAGTGAAAAACCCATATAAAGAGGAAATGTGCTCAGATGTTGTTCTCATCCCTTCCCACGATGCCTTTTATTTTTTTAAGTAATCTCCACACCCAACATGAGGCTCAAACTCACAACCCTGAGATCAAGAGTTACATGCTCCACCCTGGCCAGGTGGCCCCCATTCTGTATACCCCAATTCTTATAGATAACCAAGTTTATTGTTTTCTGGCTCATTCTTCCTATTTCTTATTGTTATGATGAGAAAATACAGATGTATATATTTCTTATTTTCTTTCTTACTCAAAAGGTATCACACTTTATGTGCTATACATATTCCTGTTTTTTTGCACTTCATAGTATCTCTGGAAATCAGTCCAGATCAGTTCATAGAGTTCTTCCTCACATTGTTTTCCCGTGGCTGCATAGCACTCAATGGTATGTAGAATGTATAGGTACCATAACTTTTTAGCCAATCTCCTGTAGCTGGACATTCAGGTAATTTCCTGAATGTCTGCATTCAGTACTTTAGGATTCTGCAATAACAAATAATTTTGCACTGAATAACCTGTATTTTCATATAGTTGAGGTTATATGGTTGAAGGGTAAAGGTATGTCATTTTGATACATATTACCTAATTCCCCTCCATTGGGTTTATATCCTTAGAGTTGTACTTTTTTTTCTTTTTTTATACATTTCTGCCAGCAATATATGAAGGTGACTATTACCCCATAGACTGTATTGATAAACATTTGAAAGAGTGAGAAATGAGATCTCAGTGAAGTTGTAATTTACATTTATCATATTATGAGTGAAATTGAACATCTTTTAATATGGCTGAGGACCATGTTTATAATGTTGTGTGAATTATCTGTTCGTGTCTTTTGCCCATTTAATGGGATTTTTGGCTACTTTTTTTTCAATATTTAAAAGCTTTTCATAAATTAGGGATATTGTGAATATTTTATTCCAGTTCGTCAGATGTCTTTTGACTTTGCTTGTGGGGCTTTTTGTCATACAAGCTTTAAATTTTTATACAGTCAGATGCATCTGCCTCTGGGTTTCAGTCATAGTTAGAAAGTCTTTCCCTACACTGAGAGTAAAAAGGAATTCACATGTTTTCTTCTGGTGCTTGCATAGTTTTATTTTTCATAATTAGGCTTCTTATGCTTTTGGAATTTATTCTTACGTGTGGTTTAAGGAATGCATCTAATTTTATATTTTTCCAGAAAGCTATCCAGTTGTCCCAATGTTTTTCAGTAAAAAGACTGTTTGCCTAGTGATTTCAGATGGCACCTTCACCTTATTTGTATAGATAGTTGGGTCTGTTTCTGGACTCTTTGTTCTGGTCTAGCCACCTGTCTATTCATGTGCCTGTACTATTTTAATTTTAGAGGCTTTGTAGTACATCTTAATAGCTGACTGGGCTCCATCCTCCCCACAGCTTTGTTCCAGTATTTTCCTAGCTATTCTCATGTGTTATTTTGCCTCATGAGAATCTTAGAGTTAGCTCATATAAGTCTATAAAAAAGCTCATTTGTATTTTTGTTGGGATCGCATTACATATGTAACTTTGAGTATAATTAAGAAATAACTGGCAAAAATGTGTTCTGTAACTGGTTCCTCTTTAGTGACTGTGATTTAAATCAATTACTGTTAAGTTTTCCAATATATCAACCTTTTGCTTTTCTTTTATTTCACATACCTGTGAAATAATGTAAGGAGGTTAAGTACTGACGGGTATTTAATTTTATTTTAGATTTCCATGGTGTCAGTAATTCATATTCCTGATAAGACTTATAAACTTTCCTGTAGAATATTGTATCAATATTTACTCCTGGCTCAAGGTCAATTTCATGATCTTAAGGTAAGTACCCTGTTGTCTTATATCTGTCCCTTTTATCTGCAGAGTTTGCAGAGTTTCAAAAAATGACCATGTGTAAAGAGATAATATTTTTCAGTTATCACAGAAGTTAGTTATTATTTGCTATTGGGTTTGCTAGCTCACAAATTTTTAGCAGCTTTTATGACTCCCAGATTTAAAGAGTAATTGTCGGGGTGCCTGGGTGGCTTAGTCGGGTGGGTGTCTGATTCTTGATTTCTGCTCAGGTCATGATCTTGGTGTCATGGAATCAGGTCACGTCGGGCTCCCTGCTCAGCGCAGGGTCTGCTTCCCTCTCTCTCTCTCTCAAGTAAATAAATCAGATCTTTTCAGAAAAAAAAAAAGGAGTAATTGTCATTTGTGATTATCCTTAACCTTGTGTCTTTGATTTTCAGCAACTCTTCATGTCTGCAAATAATAATTCCACTGCCTCCAGCAATTCGTCTCCGGAAGAAAAAAGCAGAGAGCGCAGTTTGCTGGAAAAGGCCGGGCTGTCCGAGAGCGAAGCGGAGCCTCCGGAGGAGAGCAGCAAGGACTGTGTGGTCTGCCAGAACGGACCTGTGAACTGGGTGCTGCTGCCGTGCCGGCATGCGTGCCTGTGTGACGGCTGTGTCCGCTATTTCCAGCAATGCCCCATGTGCAGGCAGTTCGTTCAGGAGTCTTTTACACTTGGCAGTCAGAAGGAGCCAGAGAAAGACAAACTGAGAGCTCTTTGAGAGCACTGGTACAATTGAAAAGTGTACTTTCCACTGAAGATGTAGAAATCTGTGCTCTTGGAACTAATCGTAATGTGGAATCCTCAGTGTTGACCATCAATGAAAATTCTATTTTGACTTCACGTTTGCATGGTACATGGATGATGACATGAATTCCTTCCTGTTCTGTGTGCTAAATACTGGAATACCGTCTGTGTCGATACATAAAAATGCATTCAACTCTTGGGAAGAATGTAAATGTTTGGCCTTTTATCAGCTAGTGGGAGGTCACGGGATGTTGATTGGGAGAATTCTGAAAAAGCAATCCATCTAAAAGCTGAGGAGGTAAAAGTCAAGATCTCTGAATGTTTTGCCTTTGACATCATCTGGAGTGCAATTGGGAAGAAACTGAATTCTTCCTAAAGTAATTGTATGTTCCCCAGTTTCTAAAGGACTTGGAAAGGGCTTCTAACCCTAAATTTTTTCCTAAAATAACAGTTTTTATAAAGATCCATCTAATTTTCCTTATAGTGACATTAACACAAGTCTTAATTTTAATACAGCATCTGAAATCATAAATGCGAGATACAATTCTTGTCTGTTCTCAGTGTATCATAGGTTAAAATGATACTCATCCGTAGGAAGCAGATATATAAAATTTGGATAATAAAATTTCTTGGATAATTTAAATTTATTGTCAAATATGATTAGGTTAGCAGAATGTGACCTATCAGGGAAGAACTATGAGACTTGTAATGCCTTACCTTAGATTTCTTCCTGTGTAGCAAATCCATCTAAAACCGGGAAGGTTTTGGAGGCAGAAAAGCTGTTAAGAGAAACAAATATCTATTTTTTTCTACTGTAGTTTTATTCCAAATAAACCCATATCCTCCAGAGTAGTAACCAGATAGGCAAAAAAGCCCTATCCCTCCTGCCTTCCAAGATGACAAAGAAAAAAAAGGTAAATCAGAGCTTTTCTGTGTCTTCAGGGGAAATTACCTTCCACTCACCAAGAAATTAGATCATGGTAAATAAACTGAACTTCAGGGAAATTTTCAAGACTTCTTTGTCCTGTTTGTATTAAGAATAATGCCTTCTCTTTGTATCAGTGTTTCTACATAGTATCATTTCATCCTAATCAAATATAACACTCTGAAGAAGACCTTACCTAGTCTCCGTTTTATAAACCAAATCAAACTTTCATCTCTGCTCAGTAGCTATGTATTCAATACCTTCTAGGGGCCGGATCCCTCTTGGGAGTCTGGGCTACAGAGAATCAGGCAAGACTTCTGACCTCAAAGTATCTGTGCCTCAAAGGAGCACTGGCAGCATTTTAGAAATGTGTCCCCACCTCGGAGGTTCCGAGGGCTCTGTTCCAGCCCTCCCCCTGGAGGCAGGGGTCGGGGAAAGCTACAGTCTGTAGCAGTTAGCTTATACCAGCTCCTCTGAGAAACTCACTGTGCTGTAAGTTGGGGGAATCCTCCATGATCCCTTTGTCCAGCTCCGCCATCCTGCTTCTCTTTACGGATCTGCTTGTACTGAAACAGTCTGAGCCACAAGGTTGCTTTCTCTTCTGCAATAGATTTCCACCTGCAGTCTTCCTCCATTCTTCGTAACTGTTTCATTGTAGTAAAATACAGGTAACAGAAAATTTACCATTTTAACTATTTTTTAAGTGTACAGTTCAGCGACAGTAAGTACGTTCACATCGTCAGTAACCATCTTTGGAATGTTTTTATCACCGTGAACTGAAACTCTATACCCATTAAACAGTGTCTCCCCATTCTCCCTCTTTTCAGCCCCTGGTAACCACCATTCTCCTTTCTGTCTTTATGAATTTGACGATTCTAGGTATTTCATATACCTGGATGCATGTAATATTAGTCCTTTGGGGTCTGACTTATCTCATTGGGTACAATGTCTTCATTGTGCTATGAATTTCCTTCATTTTAATTTCCTTCATTTTAAAGGCTAATATTCCACGGTATGGAATTTGTTTATCTATTCGCCCATCATTTTTTATAACTCTTAAAGATGATTTGCCCTTAGCTTCTCTTACTGTGACTAAAGTAATTGATCTTCCTCCCCTTACTGGTAATAAATATGAGGAATTTGGTAGGTAATCAAGTAGAAACAAGTACACTGACTCCTTGGGTGCTTATGTCAGAATTTTCCAGTAGCAGTGAACAAGTGATGTTTTGTGAGAATATCTACAAAAGCATTTTATTTGAACGGGTTATTAGAGAAAATATTTGGTTGACATGGATTAGTTGCTACTTTCCAAAAATCCCACCCAGGGCTACATTAAGCAAACCTGACAGGTGGTTGGCCACCTTCTCCTTCAGTGACCCTTTCTTCCCAACCTAGATCCTACGAGGGCTCTTACTGTCCAAACCAGTTCTAGAGGAGGAACCTAAAATCTCAAGGACTCAACACAAGTCATTGAATTATCTCCCATGGGGCTATTGTATTTTTTTAAGCCTTCCCATTTTTGTGGCATCGAGAGCCTTGTCCTGGTTTGTGGGCATTTGAAGCATCAACATAGATAGTCCGGGTTTAGGAAGGGCAGGAGGAGATGATTTCAGCCTCCTGTTCTGCCACAGACAGGCCCTATCGCTGGATAATTCCCTAACGCCATTTCCCAGATTTTGAACACGCCTCCCTGTATTATATTCCTCCTGAATCTTCATCCTTGTCATCATGTCCTCTAGTTCCTGGGTCCCTGGGTTTATTCTAATAATTCATTAACTCGCTCCTGGGTTCCTTGCTCACTATTTCAAATGCGTTTATTTTTTTTCCTCTTCAAATTTTTATTTAAATTCTAGTTAGTTAACATATAGTGTAATATTGATTTCAGGAGTAGAATATGGTGATTCATTACTTACATATAACACCCAGTGCTCATCATAGCAAGTGCCCTTCCTAATACCCTTCACCCATCTAGCCCATCCCCCTCCCACTCCCTCCATCAACCCTCAATTCTCTATCATTAAGAGTCTCTTATGGTTTGCTTCCTTCTCTCTCTTTTTTTTCCCTTCCCATATGCTCATCTGTTTTATTTCTTAAACTCTACATATGAGTGAAATCATATGGTATTTGTCTTTCTCTGACTTACTTCACTTAGCATAATACACTCTAGCTTCATCCATGGCCTCATTAACTCAAAGAGTTCATTCTTTTTGATGGCTGAGTTATATTCCATTATATATATATGTCACATTAGTCGATGGGCATTTGGGCTCTTTCCATAGTTTGGCTATTGTTGATAGTGCTGCTATAAACATTGGGGTGTGTGTGCCCCTTTGAGTCCATATATATTTTTTTTATTCTTTGGGTAAACAAATGTGTTTTTATCTTAGCTTGCTTTCTTGATCTCTCTGCTCTACCTGTCCCATCAACACACAAACTTGGCTGAACTCAACTGTGTTCTTTACTGCTGTTCCCACAGAAGGTCAAGTGAACTAACCAATTAATGGAGTCTACCACTAAGCCACATTGTTTACTTGTGTCCAGGCCTTCACTGCTGCTCAACAATCTTGTCATTTTTTTTCCTCTTGGACCCCCTACTGAACTCCCAGTAGCTATTGCAAACCTTCTCCACTCTTCTCATGTTTTGTATCCCACCAGTCCAGTATCACTTTCAACAAAGAACCTTCAAGATGTAGTATGGTGTGGAGGTTAAGGTGATAAAGCCCGAAGTCCTATATCTTGGGTTTTTATCCCAGCTCTGCCACTTGGCCCTTGGACAAGTTACTTACCTCACTCCGCCTTTGTTTCCTTGTCTATAGAAATGGTGATAATAGAACCTACCTGTAGACTCTTGAGAGGATTAACCCAGTTAATATGTCTAAAGTGCTTAGACCTGGGCAGAGCACAGAGGAAGCCCTATGTGTGATACGTACTATTGTTACTACTTTGTTTAGATGTTCCTAGCCAGTGGACTTTCTTTTCTCTTTTCCCTAAAAGAGGAAGTATATTATATCTATTTTTGAGGCCAACACTTAACCTGTGTTTTTTTTTTTTTTTAACCTGTGTTCTTAATCTCATCTCTGCTCCCTGGTCTATAGAAATGGTGATAATAGAACCTACCTGTCGACTCTTGAGAGGATTAACCCAGTTAATATGTCTAAAGTGCTTAGACCTGGGCAGAGCACAAAGGAAGCCCTATGTGTGACACGTTCTATTGTTACTACTTTGTTTAGATGTTCCTAGCCAGTGGACTTTCTTTTCTCTTTTTCCTAAAAGAGGAAGTATATTACATCTATTTTTGAGGCCAACACTTTACCTGTGTTCTTAATCTTATCTCTGCTCCCTGAACTCATTTGATTCTTCATTCAATAATTAAGTAATTACTGAGTGCCAAAGACATCACACATTGGGCATGAGAACATAGCAGTGAAAATAATGGGCAAGACACTTACCTTTGTGGCACTTACATTCTAATGGAGAGAGAGAGAGACAAATTAGTAAAAGATGTAGCAGATCAGGTGGAGGGAAGGGCTATGGAGGAAATCAAAGTTCGGTTGGGCACACAGGGAATGCGAAGGATGAAGTGGGGTTACTACTTCAAATAGTAGTAATGGGAAGGCCTCACCAAGAGTCTTAGTAGAGACCAGAAGGAGGCCAGGAAGTGAGCCATGTGAATGTCTAGGCAGAGACCTTAACAACTACAAGGATGAGATGGGGCCAATTGGAAAAAGAACACGTTTGGAGGAAAAGAGCAATTTAGTTTTTGTTCAGTTTTGTTTTACTAGTTGGAAACCAAGTAAGAATATCAAATAAACAGGTGAAGATTGTACTCTGAAGTTCAGGGGAGAGATCCGGCTGAAAATATAAATCTGGAGGTCATCAATGTGGTTTGTAAAGCCACGGATCTGTGTGGGGTGGCTGAAGGAGTATGCCGCCCAGGACTTCTTAGTAAGTCCACGTACTGAGAAGGTATTCTAACATTCGGGGACGTTAGAGAAGATTCGGTAGACTGAGTAGTAGACAGTGAGGTAGGAAGAAAGCGGTATTTACAGAAGAGCGGTATTTACAAACCATCCCAAAGCAGAGTCGTATAAAACAAGTCCTATTTATTACGTTCATAGATTCTGTGGTCAGGAATTGGGGCAGAATATGGTGGGCATGGGCCTGCCTGGGAGTTAGGTTGGGAAAACTCAAATGATTGGGAGTGTGACTCAAAGGCCAGAGGGCTAACATCATCTGAAGTCTTCTTCATTCACATATTTGGTGCCTTGGTTGTGATAACTTGAAAGCAGGGCTGATCTAGGACATGTGTCCTCTGTGGCTTGGGCTTCGTCGCAGCCTGGTGGTCTCACCAAAGTCAGATTTCTTTAAAGGGGGCTCAGGATTCCAAGAGCAAGTGTTCCTAGTGAACAGTGTAAAAGCTGCATGGCCTTTTTAGTGTTGTCTTTTTTTTCTTTTTAACAGCTTATTGGAGATAATTTGCATGCCTACAGTTTCCCCATTCAAAGTGTGCCATTCAGTAGTTTTAGTATAGTGACTAGTTTTAGTATAGTATAGAATTTTCCAACCACCACTACAATCAATTTCAGAACATTTTCATTACCCCCAAAAAGAAATCTTGTGCACATTAGCTATCACCCCTGATCCCTGCCATCTTGTTGCAACTCTAGGCAATCACTGATCTCCGTGTCTCTAGAGATTTGCCTACTCTGGACAGTTCATGGAATGGAATCACATGTAGAATCTCAAATGGAATTATTTAATATGTGACATCACTTGACATGTTTTTAAGGTTTATCCACGTTATTGCATGAATCAGCATTTTATTCTTTTTTTGTTTTTTTAAATTTTTTTTTTATTTGACAGAGAGAAACAGTGAGAAAGGGAACAGAAGCAGGGGGAATGGTAGCGGGAGAAGCAGGCTTCCTGCTGAGCAGGGAGCCCGATGTGGGGCTCCATCCCAGGACCCTGGGATCATGACCTGAGCCGAAGGCAGATGCTTAACGACTGAGCCACCCAGGCACCCCTATTCTTTTTTATTGCCAAACAATATTTCATTACAAAGATATAACACATTATGTTTATCCATTTATCTGTTGATGGACATTTGGATTTTTCTACTTTTTTGCTATTATGAGTAATGCTGCTGTAAACATTGGTTACAAGTTTTTATGCGGACATACGTTTTAATTCTTCTTGGGTATATAACAAGTGGAAGTGCTGGGTCATATCATCCTATTTTGAACATTTTAAGGAACTACCCAAATGTTTTTCAAAGTAGCTGCACCATTTTACATTCTTACCAGCAATGCAAAGAGGTTCCAATCTCTCCACATTCTCATCAACACTCATTATATTTTTGATTATTGCCATTCTAGTGGGTAGAAGTGATATAATTGTGTGTGTGTGTGTGTGTGTTTTTAAAGATTCTATTTATTTATTTGACAGAGAGAGACACAGTGAAAGAGGGGAACACAAGCAGAGGGAGTGGGAGAGGGAGAAGCAGACCTTCTGCTGAGCAGGGAGCCTGATGCGGGGCTCGATTCCAGGACCTTGGGATCATGACTTGAGCCGAAGGCAGATGCTTAACTACTGAGCCACCCAGGCGCCTCCCCTAATTGTGGGGTTTTAAAAATAATTTAAACTTTTAAAATTGTGGCTAAAAATATGTAAAATTTATCAACCTAACCATTTTTAAATGTAGTTTAGTAGTTTTAAGTCTATTTACATTGCTGTGCAACAAATCTCCAGAACTTTTTAATTTTACAAAACTGAAACTCTATACTCATTAAACTCTATCTGCCTCGCTCCAGCCCCAAGCAACCACCATTCACAGTATAATTGTGGTTTTGATTTACAGTTTCCTAATGACTCAGTGATGTTGGGCATCTTTTCATGTGTTTTTTAGTCATTTGTATACCTATTCAGATCTCCTGGCAATTGGGTTGACTTTTTATTATTGGCTTGTAGGAGCTTATATTCTTATATTAAGTCTTTTATCAGAAATATGATTTGCAGGTATTTTCCCATCCTTTGGGTTGTTTTTTTTTTTTTTTTTTTTTTTTTTTACTTTCTTAATGGTGTCCTTTAAAGCACAAAAGCTTTTAACTTTGATGAAGTCCAACTTATCTATTTGTTTCTCTTGTTCCTTGTGCTTTTGGTGTCACATCTAAGAAGACTTGGCCTAAGTCAAGATTGCAATATTTTCTTCCAAGGGTTTTATCATTTAGGTCTATGAAAATTTCTGAGTGAAATTTTATATCTGGTTTGAGGAAAGGGTTTCAACTACGTTCTTTTGCATGTGGAAAAGGAATTTTGAGGAATCCTCAAAACATTTTAACAAACTAAATTCAACAACACATAAAACAATCATCCACCATGATCAAATGAAATTTATTCAAGGGATGTAAAGATATTTCAACATGCAAATCAATGATTGTGATTTACCACATTAACAAAATGAGGGATAAAAATCACAAAATCATCTTAATAGATACAGAAAAAGCACTAGACAAAATGTTGAATAGAAGCCGCAAGAGTGGGTCTCA
Source organism: Procyon lotor (assembly GCA_028646535.1). NCBI lineage: Eukaryota > Metazoa > Chordata > Mammalia > Carnivora > Procyonidae > Procyon > Procyon lotor. The sequence continues at coordinate 83,115,716 of CM053609.1, forward strand.
TTGGATAAACTGAGGCAAGATCAGGAAGAGCTTGATCAGAGTTCAGCTTTATCATGAAATAAAGAGGAGTCATTGAAGGATTTTAATCAGAAGTAATTTGATTTGCTTTATTAAAAACAACAGTAATGGGAAAACACTGGAGAGTTAAAGCAAGGAGGTGATCTTATCTGAGTTGCTCTTTATTAAAAAAAATAATAACAAAAAAGCTAGCTTGCTGAATGTGGAGAATGCACTGGTGTGTTGTTGGGAAGGAAGGAGTTAAGATAGAAGCCCAGAGACAGATAGGAGACAGGTCTTCTGGTGGTGGTGGTGGTTGTGGTGGTGGGAAGTCTGACACTCGAGTGGAAGAAATGAAAAGTGCAATGGCTCCAAGCAAGAAAGAGCTTGGTGTTGGAGGAACAGAGGGAAGGCTTGTGTGACTGGAATTGAGTAAACCAGGAGGAGCCACGAGGATGTGGTTGGAAAGAAGACGGGTCTTATCAGCCACGGCAGGATCCGGGACTGTCTTCTGTGCAGTGGGAAGATATTAGAGTCAAACAGGGAGGTGACCTCGTTCGAAATGCACTTTTTATTGAAAGACGAAGGGGAACCTATTTGGGGAAGGGGCTGGGCAAAACCAGGAGTTCCATTTTAGACATTTTAAGTTTAAGATGTGACATTATACCTGCCTTATTTGTTTTATGTAATTGGTTGGACCTCTGGCATCTGACCTCTTCTGTGTTTACCATAGCCACGTCCTACAGAAATCCTGCACGTTTGTCCCAGGTATAGGACTGAGTCAGTCAGTCAGGTTAGGAGGAGGAGGCATAGCGCTGTCATCTGTTTTTTGCGATGGAAGCATCGAAGCACTTTGTGTTTGTGCCGGTGATGAAGCTTTTGCCTCTAAGCTTCGGACCCACCCTTCTATTGTCTGCTTCGCGATGCTGGGGTGAGACTCTACAGACCACATTTATGCTTCCCCAGCGGGCTCCCTGTAAAGCTTTGCAAATCAGAGCCACAGAGGGAGACTGGCAGATAAGAGGAAGAAAAGATTTGCCCCCTGCTGTCTCTTTCCTGTGGGCTTCCTGTTCCTGCGAGCACTGCCTCAGTCTACCTGGCAGCGGCAGTTGATTCCAGAAGCAGCTGAATCCTCACTGCCCCTCCTCCGACATTTGCCCAACCTGCTTCCTCCCCTCCCCGCTCAGGACATCAGCCCCAGCCCAGCGGCACCCCATCCTCAGTGGTCTAAGTTCAGCCCTGGGAGGCCCTCCCCACCAAACTTCTCAGTTTTTTTAATTCCACCTTATTCTTTTTTTTAAGATTTTATTTATTTATTTGACACACAGAGAGAGATCACAAGTAGGCAGAGAGGCAGAGGGGGGTGGGGGGGTGGGAAGCAGGCTCCCGGCTGGGCAGAGAGCCCGCTCAATCCCAGGACCCTGAGATCATGACCTGAGCGGAAGGCAGAGGCTTTAACCCACTGAGCCACCAGGTGCCCCCTAATTCCACCGTCTTTACTTTATTTCTCCAGCCCTGGGGTTGGTAGATGCTCTCTGCTGTTGCTACCTCTGAAATACCTTCATGTTTTCCTTTCGACTTTTCAGTTAACGACTCTTTATATTAATAATCTCTGATAAAATGTTGTGATTTCTGTCTCCTGGCTATACTTTAATTGATACAATTAGATATTATCTCCCGTAATCCTGGCTCAATTTACTGGGGTAGACAGAAAATTGAGATCAACAGGCTAAATAGCCCCTATTACACACCTACTTGATGGTAGAGTGGGGATTTGAATCCAGTTTTGCTGTCTTTTATTTTGCCTGAAGCTTATACTTTTAGTCACTAGTCGCCTTCTTACATCCTCTGAAAAACTCAGGGCTTTTCGTCACTGAACTGTAGATACAATTTAAAAATTCTTTCATCATTTTTATTGCTTCTCTCAAGCCTATTATCAGAGCCAAGCATTTCCTAAAACATAGTCCAAGCAACACTATACGACAAGAATACGCTATGAAGAATGGGTTCCGGGCTCAAGTAAATTTAGGGCCTGCCCTGGACTATACTCTCCAGAAGAGGCATGATGAACATTAGCTTAATAAAGGCTTTGAAAAATCTTGCAATAAAATTTAAATATGTAACCAGGCAGTTTCTCATAACTTTTCTAACTGGGAACATTCAGAGGGTGTGGAAAATGTGGAATTAATCAATATTTAACCTAACATATCCTGTGCAACAGTGGTTGTTGGTGCCAGCAGTGGTGGGATCTTCTCATCATAGAGGTTGCTGCAAAGAGTACTGGGCAAAAGTATAACAAATTACAAATATAACAAAGCTGACTAATACCACAAGTATCACAAAGTCTATAAACGAGCATAATATTAAATAAATTTTAAAAAGAATGGGGAAGGGAAGACTGATCTTTGATTAGATTGTAGAAATATGACCCAAGGGGCGCCTCGGTGGCTCAGGTGGTCAAGCATCTGACTCCCGATTTCTGCTCAGGTCATGATCTCAGAGTCGTGAGAGGAAGCCCTGCATCGGTCTCCCCACTCAAAGGGAGTCTGCTCAAGATTTTCTCTCTCCCTCTCCCTCACTCGCTCTGAACCTTCCCCCCAAATAATAAATAAATCTTTTTTTTTTAAAGAAAGATGACCTTAGATTTGTGCATTTTAAAATTTCAAATATTCGGGGCGCCTGGGTGGCTCAGTCGTTAAGCGTCTGCCTTCGGCTCAGGTCATGATCCCAGGGTCCAGGGATCGAGCCCCGCATTGGGCTCCCTGCTCCGCAGGGGGCCTGCTTCTCCCACTACCATC
>CM053609.1:83126873-83220382 GCA_028646535.1 Procyon lotor
CCCCCCCCCCCCCCGGCCCCCGCCTGCCTCTCTGCCTACCTGTGACTCTCTCCTCTCTGTCAAATAAATAAATAAAATCTTAAAAAAAAATTGTATCTTGAGGACCTGACACAGAATACTCAATACATATCTATTAAATGACTGAATGATAACTCTTCATTGTCTTTTGCCTTTATGTGGAGATTTTAATACTTTTGCTAATTCATACAGCAAATAGTTAAAGATGACTGGTTCTAATGTCTCTATAACTAATGCACTTCTTTTTCTTGTTTTATTATTACTACTAGAAGAAATGTGAATTTAAAATATATAGACATGGGTTCCTAGAGATATCTTATTGATACAAACGATACCTAGACATCTTTTTTTCAAAGATCTTGTTTATTTATTTGATAGAGAAAGAGAGAGAGAGCGCAAGCAGGGGGATGCTGCAGAGGGAGTAGGAAGAACCCTGGCATCATGGCCTGAGCTGAAGGCAGATGCAAAAACAACAGAGTTGCCCGGTCCCCCAAAACCTAGACATTTTCTTAAGCAGTGATTTATAAACATAGCACTGATTTATCTGGAATTAGTCATCTTTGAAACATTTGAACATGAATTATTTGATCAAAAGTATTATCCACTGAGCAAACACCGGTTTCATCCCTTCCCAGATTCTGGGAAGGAGAAAAGCAAAAGAATGTTAAAAGAATGCTAATTTACAGAGAATCTTTTGATTGGAACATCATTAGAGACTCGATACTTGTGCTCTGTGCACTCACTGTGTAATCCAGTGCCTGGAACAAAGTAGGTGAACAATAAGTATGAATAAATAGAAAAATAGTGAACATAGACATATTAATAATCTCTTTGATTCCATATTTTCATTCCTTTTCCAAGTGGTGTGGGTTTTTAGTACTTTTTAGCCACCTTTTTTCAAAAGATTTTATTTATTTGTCAGAGAGAGAGAGAGAGAGAGAGCACAAGCAGGGGAGTGGCAGGCAGAGGGAGAAGCAAGCTCCCCGCTGAGCGAGGAGCCTGACACAGAGCTCCATTCCAGGACCCTGGGATTCTGACCTGAGTCATGACACTTAACTGACTGAGCCACCCAGGCGTCCCAAGCCACTACATCATTATCCATTAAGGCTGGGTACAGGTTCATATGGGAAAATTCCACATTGAGTACAAAAACATATATTTAGCTGATAGTATTACTTTTCTTCCTTCGGAGTCTTGATTTCACTCCTCAGAATAATGAGGCAGTATCACTGGGTTTTTATCTATGCCCCCTTTCTCATCAGAGAGAAGGCCAAGAGATAAGGGAAATCACAAGTATTGTGAACCCACAAAAACAAGGGGGACTGGTAACTCATTTATGCTTATCTTTGTATTTCTCAAAAATAGCTCAAAAATTAGCTAAAGCGAGATCTTTTCCTAGGTTAAAGCCTGCTGTAAGGACTGTATTTTTCCAGTAGGTGGCAGTGTTTTCTTTCTTCAGTATAAGAATTCTTGACCGTTTGCCTCAAGGTTTGTTGGTTTTGTTTTTGTTTTCTAATTTTACTATTCCTTCAGTAATCTGCAGGTGACAATAAATAGGTTAGTGAAACTGATGTTTCTTTCACTTTTTAAATTATTTCTTATTTTTTCTCTTACTTAAAAACAAATCACCCGTGGCCACCTCAAAAGCCTCAGAAGCAGAACTTGGACTCTGGCTGCCACTGATAACAACGTATGTGTATACCAGGGTAGATGGCTCTAACCTTCCTCCCCATTTCCTGATCGAAGTTATTCCTAAGGACTAGCTAATGTATAGTAATGTCTTGGAGCAAATGCGGACAAGATTTCCTGCCTCTCTAATGACAAAACAAAACAAAAATAAAACAAAACACGGACTTTAGAATTCTCAGTTTTAGGGAAAAGATTCATTAAATTATGCAGATGTCTTTCCTGGCTGGTTAATAATGAACTTAAAAAATTATTTGCATACCCTATTTTAATGGTAACACCTGAACTTTTGAAGCTCCACAAGATCTTTGAATACTCCCAACAGGTAGGTGTTGTCACACGTTTGACACGAGGTAAACGGTGCAGAAACTAGGTTTGAAGAAGGAAGGCAGGATTGAAATTCCAATGACATATGCTGGAGTTGAAAAACGGAAATGTTAATTAGTGGAGTAATATCTCAAGTATTTTATCTACAAAAATACTGTTAGCGAGAGTAGGGAAGGCTGGGTCTAAAGCGCTCCTTTCACGGACTTCTCAGAAGTACTCTTTTCATAAACAAAGCTTCAAGTTACTGGAGAAAATGTTCAAGGGCTCAGTGTTTCACTGAAAACACGGAGAGAGCCGAATTTGGCCATCAAGCCCACCCTTGAATATTCACCTGAAAATAGAAAGTACAGCGATTTTTAGGGTTTAGGGGATTTTTAACCAATCCTCTACTTTCGAGACGAGCCGGCAGCACTTGTGCAGCCCACCCGGTGCCTCTCCGCCCCCCGCTGCACCCCCTTATTCTCTCCCGCGCGCGTGGACCTCTGACTCAGGCCCGGCCTCGGCCTGGCGCACTGTCCAGGTCCAGGTAAGCTGCCCAGCCGGGGGACTCAGAAGCGCTCACAGGTGGCCTCGCTCGCCTTCCCGGGGCCCAGGGCGGCGCTCTTCTCCACTCCGGGCCGGCGGCCACAGCCCGCGCGCCCGGCAGAGATCCCAGGCTGGCCCCAGAAGTCGAGCGGCTTCCCCAGGGGAGAAAGAGGCCCAAGAGGGGCTCCGGGTCGCCCGCGAGGCCGTCGACAAGGGCAGAGGGCAGCCAAGGCCAGAGCCTGGTGAGGAGCGATCAGGCCGGGCACTTCTCGCGCCCCTGGGACCAGGGCCACAAGGAGCCCGGCACCCACGCACGTCCAGCTCTGCTTACTGCCCCTTGGTTTCCTCCGCCCTTTGCTCTGAGACCCCCGGAGCCCGCCCACGCCCCCCCCCCACACCTCCCAGCGGCAGTGACCCCACCTCTCCACCACCCTCAGGCCAAGCCGATCTGCTACCCCGGGGCCCCAGTAGGACCCAGGGGTCACCCGAGTAGGCGAACCACATTCCCAAGGACGAGCAGCCAGTGGCAGCACCGCCCCCTCTCATGCACCCTTCGGGTCCTGTACTGCCTGCACTCCCGCGGCTCTAGGGCCCCAGACCTCTCCAGAACTTGCCGGAGGCCAGGGGAGGAATTCACTCGGACCCCTCCCCTTCCCCAAACTTCTTCCCTCTGCGGGGCGGTTCTTCCAACCCGACCCCTCTGCGCCATCCGGCTCCTCCCTCTCTGCTCCCCTCCCCTTTTCTGGTCCCCACTTAGGAATCCACCCCCCCCATCTCCGTCCCCGGCCGGGTCCGGGGATCCTCCCCCCGACTCCCCCGCGTGCCGCCGCCGCCGCCCGGGTTCCTCTCCCCCCTCTCGGGCGCTCCCTGCCAAGCCCATGATGTAATGGTATATGTTAATCAGTAGCATGTGGGGAGCTCCGGCTCCGGCGGCTCAGTCCTCCGCGAGCCGACACTGGAGGCAGCAGCAGCGGCGGCGGCGGCGGCGGCGGCCCGGACCCACAGCGCAGCACTCTCTCAGCGCCGCCCGCCCCGACGGCATGGCCCGCGGCCCGCGCTCGGGGCGCCCGCAACCTCGCTGAGACCCGCCGCGGCCCCCGACCCTAGCGTGGGGCCCCGAGACGCCGGGATGAGCCGCGCCGAGGTGAGCGCCCCCACCCCTCCGACCCCGGGAGGGGATCCGCGGGTCACCGGGTCTCCTTCCCGAGAGACCTCCCCCTCTGCTCGAGAACTTCTGGGAGGCGGGAAGCGGGATGCTGGCAGCGAGCGGCCCCTCGAGGGCTGAGCCGCTGGGTTCCTCTCTCCATCGCTGGCAGCCACCCGGACAGGGATAGGAGTGGGGGAGCCCCCTGAAGCTGAACTTTCTTCTTTGCGGTCGTTGGGGGGCGTGTGCGGGCGGCGTGGAGCCGCAGTCTCCGCGGAGCCGCCCAGCCCGCCGGGGGAAGCGGCGTTTCGGACTCGGGCTGTCTCCGCGCTTGGCGCGCGCCCGGGGCCGTACAATCTTCGGCCTGGGAAGCGCGGGTGAGGCGATGGGCCGGCGGGACCCGCCCGTAGGCGGTGGCAGTCGGGGCAGAATGCCTAAAGCGCACACGCTCGTACACACAAACGCACACGCACGCACACATCTGATGGCTCTGGGCAAGGCAGGCCCTCGGAGACCTCCCGGGTGGGCTGGAGCGGCGCGGCGCGGGGGAGCCGGGGCTCCGGCTGCGCCTCCGCCCGCTGGGCGCGGAGCTTTGGGTGGGGAGTTTATTTTTGTCTCGAGCTGCTGCCGCGGCTGCTCACGGCCTAAATCCAGAGGGGCGCCTGGCGGTGGAGATGCTGGCTGTTGCTGTAGATGGAGCTGCAGCCGCTCGGCGGCTTCTCCGGGAGGTGGAGGAGGAGGAGAAGAGGAGGAGGAGGTGGTAGAGGAGGTGGTAGAGAAGGAGGAGGAGGAGGTACAGAAGGAGGAGGAGGAGGAGGTAGAAGAGGAGGACGAGGTAGAGAGGGAGGAGGAGGAGGAGGAGGAGGAGGAAGAGGAGGAAGAAGAAGGAGGAGGAGGAACTCGGACTGCTGCTCCCTCCGCCTCTGTTATGCATTAGCCCCCACCCCCACCCCCGCGCCCCTTCGCAGCCGCAGTGCAAGTTTTCCGTGCGAGGATCTGTTGCTGGTGCTGGCGTTTGCAGGCTCAGCCCTCGAGGCCACTCCGGGCGGGGTGTGTGGGGAGCACCAGCCGTTCGCAGCGGCAACAGGAAGCCGTGGGGTCTCCTCCCGCACCTGGGAAGAAGGCTTCTGGCCATTCTCAGAACGGGAATACCTCCTCTCGCGCATCCGGGTGCTGAGGGGGCTGCCGGAATTTGGGGACCAGACCCCCCGCCTAGCGTCCCCCCCCCCCGCCCCCTCTGATGCACTCGTTTCCCGGGCGCGCTCTCTCTCTGGCCGAGGTCTCACTGCAGCCTTTCTCTCCTTTCAGTGGTGATCGCCGCTCGGGAATGCGGGTGTGAAAGGTCCGAGCTGCCGCCCAGCGGGGAAGAGACCCCGGGACGCCGGAAATCACCATCCCGAAGCTGCGAGAAGGGGGAGGGAAAGAGAGCATTCTTTCAGTTTGTGTGCCTTGTGGGGAATTTTTTTTTTAATCGTTATTTTTTAAAAAAGAAACATTTCCGTGCTACTGTCTGTCATCATCTCTGGGGAAATCAGCCAGAACCACCGGAACGTAACTGAAACCAGACGAGAGAGGCAGGAGCCGAGGCCGTACCTGCAGCGTCCGGGCACCAGAGCCACCTTGGAACAGGAACGCGTCTCCGGCGGCCGCGGGGCTGCGGCTCCGCCAAACTTTGGGGCGGGCGGGGCGGGCTGGGGCGCCGAGGGGGCTTCGTAGACCGAGGGCCGCCCCCTAACCATGATGTTTCGCGACCAGGTCGGGGTGCTGGCGGGCTGGTTTAAGGGCTGGAACGAGTGCGAACAGACTGTTGCGCTGCTGTCGCTGCTTAAGCGCGTGAGCCAGACCCAGGCCCGCTTCCTCCAGCTCTGCCTGGAGCACTCGCTGGCCGACTGCGCCGAGCTGCACGTCCTCGAAGGCGAGGCCAACAGCCCCGGTAAGTGCGCGGCGGCGGCTGTCCCTCCTGTTACCCCCCTTCCTCCTTTCCCCCACCCCCTACCGCTTCCCAGCCTCCGGCCAGGGCCCCGCCCCCGGCCGCCTCCCAGCTGGTACACTGAGGGCGCGAGCCGGTGGCCCTTGGCATCTCACCCCCGACCCCCCCCTGCCCCCCTTCGTCCCTGCCGCCCACTTACCTCCGCTGCCGCTTTGGTTTTTTGCCCACTGTCAACTCCTTCAGCCCATTCTGTGTGGTAGCCACCGTTGCATGAATGATTGATTTTTCTCTCATGCAGTTTCCTGGGAAATAAGTAAGTCAGGTCACGTAGAGTCTGGATTTTCTGGGCTTTTTTTTTTTTTTTTTTTTCCTTCTTCTCCTTTTGGGCAACGTGGCTCTCTGGATTTCAGCAACACATGAAGAAGCTGGACTGCCCTTCAGAAAGCCAAGCTTTGATTAGGCTGTATGAGGACTCCATGGAAATTCAGTTTTTAATTCATTTCCCCCATGGATATTCCAGTTTTATTCAGACTAAGATGCAGGTGACGCTACAGACTGTTAAAATGATGTTTTCAGTTTGTATTCTATGGGGTTATACTGATCCTTCACGATCTTATCCTATTGATTATGGATCTTGTAGAAAGGATCTTACAGAAAGGGTCTCGGTGGAGAGCAGGGGTGAATCGGGGTCCCTAATGCTTTTTGTCGGAAAACTTGACCGAATATAACGGAATTGCTTCATATTACTCTGCTAGTATTTACAGACATCTCAACTAGTATAGAAAGTGAATATGCTGGGAAGGTGCCCCAGTTTTCTATTTGCTGGCCTGGGTGGTGACAGACTGGAATTATATCCTGGGGGGGGAGGTGGGGGGTGAGGAAAGGGGGACGGGAGAAAGGTCTGTTGGTCCTGTAATTTTGGATAGGGGAAATTCTTTAGTTCATGCTGCAGCAGGAGGGTGAACAGAGCCCCCACTGTTTACGCAGAGAAAAGAATGCAGGGTCCTCTTCCAGCTGTTCCATGTTAAAGCCGCCAGCCTGCAAGACTCAGCAGAGGTCTGGGCTGCCGTTGGATGACAAGGTCCAGTCCAGGGCAGCAGGGCCTGGGAGACACCAAAGTGAGTGAGTGTGCCCGTCAGGGCGGCAAGAGGAGAGCTGGCCTACTCCTCACTCCTCCTCCCCAGTGTGGTGCTCCTGAGGCTGAAAACCCTTGGACGGGATATTTCCATATATAGAATCATAGGCTGGAAGTGAGCCTGGAAATCCTCACAACCCTTTTCTTAACCAGACGGAACTGGACCCAGAGGTCTCTAGGCCGCCAGGTGTGGAAAGGCCACATGAGCGAGATCACATAGGCCCCACTGGGATTTAGCCGGAGCCGGAAGAGCCCACCCTTACCCACAGGGGTGGCAGTGTTCAGTTTTTTTTTAGTTCAGTTTAGTTTTTTTTTGTTCAGTTCCATATTTATAAATAGCTGAAGGGCCAGCCTCCTTCGTGAGGGTGTGGAAGCGTAACTAGGAAAACCGATGATCTACTCTCTTGACTTCTGTCCTTGATATGACAGGGTCGCCTGGTTCAGCTGCCGGATTTTGTTTTCCCAGGTTTGACAAACAAGGTTATGTAAACTTTTGGGTGTTAGAGAACACAGGGGATTTCAGTACAGTCATTGATGTCCAATGCTTGACTTCACTGCTTGTAGGGACTATTTCAAAGAAGGATCATGAATCTTTAGGTGACTCAAATGTTAGAGCAACATTTTTGCCCTTTGAGTTAAAGGAGACTTTTCCCCACGTAGCAGCAGTTCAGTAAGTGAAAGCATTCAATGTGTGGCGCAAAAAGAAGTCGCTTGCTTTAAAAACTTCGCCATTTAATAAACCAAGAGAAAAATGAACTTTTTTGAGTTTTGAAAAGTCACTTGGTAATTCCCCCCACCTCACTCCAAATTTTATTTTACTACACTTACTTGTGTAAGCCTACCTGTTTATGTTGCCAAATGTTGTAGGGATACCAAATCTAAAGCCATTATGTAAGACAGGGACCATTTTCCAGTTTCTGAATTAATCATTCCTCCTGGAGATTTTGGTTTGCATTTTTTTGGTTGTTGTTGTTTTGTTTTGCTTTGTTGTGTGGCCAGGACAGAAATTCATTAGTAGGGTTGTGTGATGAGTCCCTTGACTTCTCTTTGGGGATATTAAGGAGCATCAAAGTTTGTCATAGTCTGTCCACGTCTGGAGTATGACTCTCTCACATACCTGGAATCTAGCCAAGAGCCAGGAAAGGGGCAAAAATGCCCGCCCGGCAATCAGAATAGAAGGCAGAAAGTGGGAGAATATTTCAAACCCCTTCTCAGAACATACTTACTCTTGGTTTAGGCAACAGTCCTAACAATTTTTTTAATGTGAAAAATTAATCCATAGCCTATAGTGCCTTTAGAATGGGATGAGGGGCTTCTGTAACCACCAGTGCAAGGTGACCCTGGACAGCTTAGCAACTGGGAAAGAGATAGAAGCATTCTAACTTTAGACCCAAGATTTGGGAGCAGAAGCCCCGAGGTTTGGGAATGTGAAGATAGGAACTCTCAATTGATCTTGACGGTATTACTCTGTAATAATGTAAATCAATAATTACTATTTACCATGAGTGAGTGTGAACTACCAAAAGGGTACATGTTTAAATACACTCTTTGAGAAGAGAGAGAAATATGCCATAAACTTTGAAAATATTGACACTCAAGATAATTAACCTCCAAGGTGGTTTTGGTGTGTAAAGCTCTTACCCATTCAGAAAACTAGACTGTGTAGAATGACTCATTCATTGGCTGGCTGAGGTTTCCTATACCAAAATCATCATGTATCACTTACTTTACTTTGTGATCGTCAATTTAAAAACATATTTTTCTTTTGGTGTTGAGAGATTTTTAAACCTTGGTGGATGGGAACCAAATTCATATTTAAGGCATGATCTCAGTGCAATAAAAAAATTAATTAGTCATAGTATGAACGTGGCTCTGTTTTCTCCAGGACTGACTTTAAATAGAGAGAATTTTTCACATTAAACGTGGTTTGTTTGAGATCTGTGGGATGTATTTTGATACTATCTTTTTAGTCTCTTAAAGTTAGCATTTATTGAGGATTTAGGGGTTCACTGGTTTATCCTTTGCCTCAGGTTCATGATCATGTGAGATCCAAGAAAATGGTTGAGCCCATCCCTATGAATTTGTGTGTATGTGTGTGTATGTGTTTCCCCTCTAGATTTAGTCAATGGGTGTTGATAATGGTTAACTTTTTAAGTAGAGGCCGGTTTCCAGAACCCTGAAATCGTAGATTAGTGCACTTTAGCCACCAGCCCAGATTAACCTTGAGACTTCCGGCCAGTCTCAGTTTGTAGGTGAGTGTTTCTGGAGCCAACAGTTGCTTTGATGCATAAAAATGGCAAAAATGGAACCCACTGACTTTATTTGCAGTTTCCTAAAGAAAAATAGGTTGTGTGGCATTGCTTATTCATAACTTTTGTCATTTGGACTTGAAAGATGTTTTGCAATGGAAACAGTGTAACAAATGGAGGTTCACAAGTAAATCCATAAAGACTTAGAAAACAGTGCAGACTCTATGGGGCCACTGCGTATGTTTGTAGTAAATAAAGGGCAAAAAGATTGTTGCTTTACTTACAATTAATACAAGAGAAAAGATGATCTGATATGGGAGTGCCTGAGACAAAACGAGCTGTGGAAATTGAAGAAGGACCTGTGTGTCTATTTACTTTTATCAGAAGGTGACGATGTTGATGATTTTTCCAGTGTTTGGTTCCCATAGTGTAGGTATGCCATATCCCGAGTTGCTTTTTTAGATCACAAATGGAATGAAAGGAAAGCGGAAGAATGGAGATTTTCCTGATGACACTGGAGAAGATCTTGTGTGTAGTTCTTCCTTTCGATTATTCATTCAACATTCATTTTCTAACTGTGTACTGTTTTCCTGCCCCTGTGTTATGCAGTGGGGGACACAGACGTTCCTTCCTGTATTCTAGAGCCTGGTCCATAGATACCCAGTGTTGAGTAAATGACGAATACGGCATCATTGGTGCTGAACCATAGATCTGGGAATGAAGAAGGTGGAGAAAGTGCTTCTGGGAGCACTGTGAACCTAGCAGCTAATTAATTGTCTGGGGGAATCAGAGAACATTTTACTGGAGAGGAGATATGTCTGAGTTGAATTTTGAAGGGTGACTAGGAGTTGGCTCAATATGTCCAAAGGATTGTAGAGAGTAGGCATGAAGGCATTTTTCAAGCAGAAGGGATAGCTTTGATAAAAATGTTGCCTTGTCAAAGGGCCTGTGCAGGAAATAGTGAGTTCAGAGTGGCTAGAGGAGAACAGAATGCTGACCACTAAGACGCTGAAGTTAAAACAGAAGCTGTGGGTGTGTGGGATTTTGCCAGCTAGGGTGTTTGGATTCAGTCCTGCAGAGATGATAGAAAACTCAAGAAGGCTTTTAGGAAAGGAGTTAAGGGGCACCTGGGTGGCTCAGTGGGTTAAGCCTCTGCCTTCGGCTCAGGTCATGATCTTGGGGAGTCCCCCATCGGTCCCCCCATCGGGCTCTCTGTTCAGCAGGGAGCTTGCTTCCTCCTCTCTTTCTCTGCCTGCCTCTCTGCCTACTTGTGATCTCTCTCTGTCAAATAAATAAATAGAATCTTAAAAAAAAAAAAGGAAAGGAGTTAAAAGATGGAAGGGGTGTGTGTGGGTGTGTATTTGTACACTTTTGAGAAGGAACTTCTAGTATTTGCATGATCCTTTGAGAGGCAAAAATGGGTAAATGTGAGGTAAAGTTTGGTTCATTTCCGGTTCCATTTTGGTCACCTAGTGGCATCATCAACTCTGGGCAGCTTTGTCGCTCTTAGCATTGATCTGTGGGGGGAGAAGAAAGGGTCGATGTTGTGAGGAAATGAAGATATTGTCCATGTGGACATTTATTTATATCCATGAGAGGGCATATGTTGTAAAGGATTCTTAGAGTATGGATTTTGAAATCAGAGTGGGCTAGTCAATGAATTTCTGAGCCTCAGTTTTCTCATCTGTAAAATGGACCTCATAAAACCTTGTTATAGTCCAGAAGTGACTTGTTAATAATGCACTGAGGACCTCTTCTATCCCCATGGCTTAAATTTGCCTTTAACTTATGTGGAATTGCCTCTAGTGAATGTGGAATTGATATAAATAATGTTTTTGTAGATGACAGGGACTCTTTTGCTCTAAAGGATGATCAAGAAGAAAGTGAAGATGACTTGGCCCCCTGAAAAGATACAAATCCACCTCATTCCACCTTCTGCACATCAGCTTTCTTCTATTTATCGTGTTGGGTCCTAAAAAAAAATTCAGCCCTGGCCCACTGTTCCAACATAACTTGCCAGCGCTTTTCCCCCCTTCCAGTTGGTGGATGCGAAAAGCAGAAATCATTTTGTTGAACAAAATGTGTAAAGACTTCATATCTGAAGCACTTTCCACTGAAGGTGTCATTTTCTGTGGGTCAGTGTGGTGTGATCGGTGGCCAGTCACACGTGTTTATGCTCTCTGTTGTGAAGAACTTGGATTTGGTTGTTTCGCTGGGGTGCTCGAGGGCTTCAGCCACTGAGTATGTGGTTTTTTTTTTTTTTAAAGATTTTATTTATTTATTTGACAGAGAGAGAGATAGATCACAAGTAGGCAGAGAAGCAGGCAGAGAGAGAGGAGGAAGTCCCCAATGCGGGACTCAATCTCAGGACCCTGAGATCATGACCTGAGCCGAAGTCAGAAGGTTTAACCCACTGAGCCACCCAGGCGCCCTGAGTATGTGTTAAACAGGTCCTGTGAAAGCACGTGAGAGGCAGACGAACTTAGTAGCAGTCCCATTGGTGTGTTTACGTTTCAGTAAACAAAGCAGGGGTGAAATGAGGGTGAAATGAGGGTCACAAGGGCTTGAGAAGTAGCCAGAAACTTTGCAGTACATCCTGCACAGGTGTGATTCTAAAGAGAACCGTGACAATGCCAGAGAAGAAAAAATACCTCTCTTCCTTGACCCGAGGAGAAATCTGGAGGTTTGCATCTCTGAGTCAAGTGCTCGGTATAACTCATCTGCTAGGAAAGGTGTGGTGCTTTTTTTTCTTTTTTTAAAACAGAACGATTGCTTCGAGTTTTTAGCTGGTTCCTTCTTTTCCCTTCCTCCTAATCATTCCTTCCAAGGCCTTCCTGACTTCCGCCAGTTCACATAGATTAAGATGCAGAATCAGATGTCTCCTCTGAGCTATTTTTTGCTTCTGTGGAAGCTGCCTGAGGCAGGAACCTCCTAAAGAAAGCAGAACTTTCAGAATGAGAGCTGAGCTTTCCCTCTCGGTGAGCAAGTCCAAGGCCAGGGCCTTGCTCTGAAGCCTGTATGCCAAAGGCCAGCCTGGGGTTTGGGACGAAATTGCCTGCTTTTATGCAGGAGCCCGTCATTCTGGGGGACTCATAAGCTATTTGTAGGGATTTGTTCCCACGCCACATCGCAACTTCGTAATACAGTTTTCCTCGTCTTGGTTTACGGAAAAAAAATCAAGCAAATGATTCGGTGGTTTCTTTTACACAGTAGATGATACCATCAGTTGGTACCTGGCAAAGAGTATTGGGTAAGAAACTGTGGTACCAAATTCCTTGTGACCTATTCATTCCCCAAATACCCGAGCAGAGAGTGAGATTCATGTCAAAAGGTGAAGCAGGGGTGATGATTCTTCTCAGGGACTTACACTAACATTGGAGGTAAAACATTGGAGTGGAGGTAAAACAAACATCAGTATATATAACGGTTACACCATAAACAGTTACTATATGCTGGAGTTCCCATGAGAGAATGAACATGGAGCTGAATGGAAGGGAGACAACAGGATGGGCTGGGTCGTCCAAGAAATAATGAGTGGAAGGAGTAAACCCAAATATGCCATTTGAAACGAGTGCCTTAAGGCTCAGGCACTTCTTGCCTTTGTAGTATCTCTAATGCAAGTTTTTTTGAAGGAAACCACACACATAAGGGGATTCTGTGCATGAATTTCTGTGCCATGAAAGGGTCAGGCTTCCTGGGCCTTTGAAGGATGAATATGAGTACGTTAGAGACAGGAGAGCCTGATGCCTGTTGTTCATCAGGAATGAATTCCTGAATAGCAGGAGTAATCAAAACGCTTCTGTGATCTCTGACATTTAAAGGTAGGAAAATGAGGGGCGCCTAGGTGGCTCAGTGGGTTAAGCCTCTGCCTTCAGCTCAGGTCATGATCTCAGGGTCCTGGGATCGAGCCCCACATCAGGCTCTCTGCTCAGCAGGGAGCCTGCTTCCCCCTCTCTCTCTGCCTGCCTCTCTGCCTACGTGTGATCTCTCTCTGTCAAATAAATAAATAAAATATTAAAAAAAATAAAGATAGGAAAATGAAACATCTGCTCCCCTAATATTTTTATCCCTAAAATTACCCATAGAATTATGAGACTTAGTCATAGTTCTCTTCGCTCCTCCCAGCGGGGTACTTTTAGATGTTACCTTGATTAGAACTCGTGTTCAGCAGAAACATTTTGAGCATGTGTAGGAAAAGGCAAAAGTGTTTTAGACTAGTTCTCAAAATGTAATGTGCTCACAAATCACTTGGGGATCTTGTTAAACTGAAGACTAATTGAGGAGGTCTGTATTTCTAATAAGACCCCAGGTGATGCCGCTGTAGGTCTGTGGACCACTCTTTGAGTGGAGCGATCGTAGACTGATTAGAGGTAGAAAGTTATTTGGAGGTAATTGGTGCACTGACTTTCAAGTCTTATGGATGCATAGCAGAAGAGTTTTGTTTGCTGCAAATGAAACTTTACATGAAAGCTTATGGGAAGTGGATGCCCCGCCCCCTTCCACCCCCATCCTAACTCCGAGGAGAACAGTTTGAAATAATTTCTCTCCAGGCATGGTGATTTCTTCCCCTGGCTCAGAGGCATTTGAATGGTCTCTTCCTGCCCGAAATGAGTCTGGGTTTGAGGGAAGCAGCGCCGGGCTCTATTGTAGCATTTCCCCGAGCTTTTTCGAGGTGCCCCTGCTGGAATTTAGGCATTCTAATGATCAGTGTCCCATGGAAAATGAGGCTCCAGGAGAGATTCGTTTTTTGCTGATGCTGTGGGCTGTAAAGTTGAGCTGGAAAGAGCAGGAATGTTAATTCCAGAGACCGGATGGGAGAGATCTCTTCCTACTTCCCCAGCGCCCTCCCATACAGCACAATCATCAGAATTTCTGAGGCAGCTCACCCTGGTCTGTCAGTAGAATTCAAGTGTTTGTGTGTGCAGCATAAATGCATATAGAACATTGACTTTCCTTGTATACGTTTCTGTCTGTGTGAGTATCTGCACCAAATACGTGATGGAAATGTGCGACTAAAAAGGGCAATGCTGAACCACTTGTGAATTTTTGTATATGTGCTGCCGAAGCGAGCACAGCCACTTGTGAATTTTTGAAGCTTCTTAAAGGAATAAGGGAATCATGAGAACCTCGAGAAATAACATTGTCTCAGTTTGTAAAAGAAAAGAGCGGGAGACAGTAGGTTCTGTGCAGGGACCTATGAAGTTAACACTAATCCCTGTCAGATACCGGAAGAGTAATTGAAACTTGATTTGTGAGCATTTGGATGAGGAAGTAGGAAGTGGCCTGGTTTTCCTAAGAAGGGGAAGAATGGGTCATGGAGAACTAATGTCATTTCCTTTTTGATGGGAGAATAGGAAAGGAAGGGAGATAGCATATGAGGGACTTCTGGATTCCGGGCAGATCACAGGAATTCTGATAGCCTTCCCCTATCTGAATTTTAGCACAGCCTTTGACAAATGCCCTTGTTTCCTGCTGAATAAAATGGAGATGTGAAGGCTGGGTCAGCGTCTAGTCAGGTGGCCTTAAAGTGACTTCAGGAACTGACGGGCAGGCCTGGCTCGGGCGCTGTCGGCCTTTAGGGAGGACTTCAGTGCCATTCCTCAGAGCTCATGTGTTCTATCTATATCATTACTCGTGTTCACGTGTGATTTAGCCTGGGGTCCCCTAGAAAGCGGAGCCCTCGGCAGGGGCTGCTGTTCAGGTAGTTTATTTAGGGCACTGATCCCAGGGACAGGAGAGGGTGCTGCAGAGAGAAACAGAAGGGGGGAAAGCCAACACTGGATTACTTCATCCAGCTTCACTGCCGCTGCCCTGTGGCTCCGCTCTCCCCTTGGTCAAGGGCTGCCCCGGGGTACCAAGTCTCTGCGCTACCCGGTTCGCACATCGTGACTACTGAGTCTTTTCCAGGGTCCTACACTGGGGTAACAGAGAAGCCACGAGGCAGAAAGCTAGAGAGAAGTGGTACAACTGAGGCACGGCGCCGTCAGGTCATACCTGCCCGAGGCTGGCGGCTTCAACAAGGACTACAGCGTAAGGCCAGGTGTAGTTGTCAAATCCACGGGTGAGCCTAGAGGGACAGCTGGGCGCCTGGTGACAGATTCGTGAGCCAAAAGACTTGAATGTAACAGGATGACTCTTAAATCCCTGTAAGCAGAGCCCCTACATTTGTATCCCCCAGACCCCAGCTGGAAGAGGCATGACCCCACAGCGTGCAGGGGAAGGACTTCGGCTTTCAGTAGACTTCGAGTTCAGAATGAATAATGGCACCATGCGGTTGCCCTCAAAGCCACTGAACTTTTGCTAATACATTATGTTTAATATAGTGTCTAATAATATCTTCAGAAACAGGTCTTCTCTGCCGGCCAGACTGGGGTCTGAGTCCGGGGAGCAGTTCTGGTGCACACGCTGAGGGAGACAGGCAGGTGAGGTTGTGGCCAGAGGAAGGAGGATGGGCAGGGGCACTTGAAGAGCTCGGGGAACATTTAGGTTGCAGAAGAAGGTGAGCAGAGAACATGACAACTGTTATTGGTCCCTTGAAAGTCCGGCTTGGGGCTGAGGGCTATAATTCTGCATCTGGGTAGAGGACGGTATATAGAAGCTGAAGTCCCTTTAGCTCAAAGTAAAGGAAAATTTTCGGATGGTTCGAGTTCCCGGACAGCAGCATTGCTGCTGTAGGAGGTGGTGGCTGGGTTTTCAGCAGCGCTGGGCTAGCATTCAGAACAGAGCCAGGCACTGAATAATGCTTCTAAATAAGACCCGCTCCTGGTTACGGAGTGTTTGCTCTGTGCCAGGTGCAATACTGAATTCTTCGCATCCATTATCCTGGGTATGCGTCCCAACAACCAATGAAGTGAGGCAGGAACTGTCATTATTCCATTGGTCAGGGAGGTAGCAAGCAGTCTGACTTCCAGACTATTCCACGTGCTTCCCCACTGTAGGGACCCCGTGGGCTTCTTTAAAAAAAGAAACTGTGACCTCTTCGATGACTTCCGAAGTCCCTTCTAACCTTAAGATTCTATAGTGTAGGCAAATCAGGAATAAAGACACGAATAACAAAGCTGTTGGGAGCCGAGGAGAAAGAGAGAGAGAGAGACAGTGTGAGTGAATGAAGAAGGGTGGTCTTAAGATTCTTCAGACTGTTTCCAGTGGATTTCTTCTGTATTTCTTGGCCCGTTGGTGTTCCTGATTTGTGGCTTTTTTTTTTTTTTAAAGATTTTATTTATTTATTTATTTGACAGAGAGAGAGAGAGGGAGAGAAATCACAAGTAGGCAGAGCGGCAGGCAGAGATAGAGGAGGAAGCAGGCTCCCTGCCGAGCAGAGAGCCTGATGTGGGGCTCGATCCCAGGACCCTGAGATCATGACCTGAGCTGAAGGCAGAGGCTTTTAACCCACTGAGCCACTCAGGTGCCCCTGTGGCTTTTAAGAAATATGTAGAGTGATTTTCTTTTCTTTTTTGAAGTAGGCAGTGAGGTGAGGCTAGATCACTATGATGATGAGTAGGGCCACCCTGTTTAAGAGAAGATGTACTGAACCGAATTGGATCTTGTTTCTTGTGGGTCACACACGAGCAGTGAGAAAGCCCTGACAGTGTCAGTCATTTATTAGCAAAGGTAACTCATAATTGCAGTCTCTGTCTCTAAATCTTTTTTGTTTCTCCACGAGCTTCTAAAAGTGACCATATGATGTATTCTTTGTAGGGTAAGAGCCATCTTTTCTTTCTTTTAATAAAATTTTTTTTAAAAAGACTTTATTTGAGAGAGAGAGAGGATGAGTGGGAGTGGGAGGAAGAGCAGAGGGAGAGGCAGGCTCCCCGCTGAGCAGGGAGCCCGATGAGGGGCTGGATCCCAGGACACTGAGATCATGACCCGAGCCGAAGGCACATGCTTAACAGAGCCACCCAGGTGCCCCTCTTTTTTTTTTTTTTAAATAAAAAAACACTTTCTGTGTGTCGGGCGCTGTGCAGGTAGCTACACATATACACAGCTGCTGTCTCTGGTTATCAAGCAGATGAATAATACAAAGAAGCAGAACAAATGGTTGTAAAAATTAAATGCACTATATTGTAGTAATTGGATAATGTGCTTATGACCCAGAGTTTAGCACGGTAGTAAGTGCTTATTAGCTGGTTTCAAAATTATGTAAATCCGCAAAGCAGATCTTATCTCCATTTTCCGGATGAGGGAGCTTAGGTTGAGAGTGGTTGGAAAGGTACTAAGGTCCCTGAGGGGTTTCTGATCCAAAAGCCCGTGTTGAATCCTCACCACCACCTGAATGCTGCAGGGCTCTTCCAGTTCTTAGGTAAATAAAAGATGTTGGCGGTTAAATGAAAAGTACGTAAGGGTATTTAATGATAATTTTAATAGGCTTCCCTCTAACATTTTAGAAATCTAATCTTGGAAGAATTCTTTTTGGCTTGTCCATTTTAATCCTATGTAGCTTGACAGGGCTTGGCTTCTTTCCATTGGCTTTTATTTATTTATTTTTTAAATTAGCGAAAAGCATCGATACAGACATTTCCCTTCCTGTAAGGAAGACTCGTGTAACAGAGGCTTCAGCCGCCTCTGCGTGAACGGGCAGGACTTTGGGGAAGGAAACAGGCTCGGCAGGCTGCAGAGAGGAAAGAATGAGGAATGTGTTATCTAATAGCTCATGGCATCCCTGACGTTGACAAACTAGCGATTGATGAGCTGGGTCAGGATCTCCTTAGGATCTGGAATTGGGCAAAGCACCAACTTGAAGGCTGTAAATTAAAACAAGCTCTCCCATTGTTTGTAAATGGTGGAAAATTTCTGAAGATTAGTTTAGGAAAACATACATTACGGTTGGTATAAGAGTGAATCCTAAAAAAAAAAAATAAAAAAAAAAAGAGTGAATCCTGCTTATTTCGTTTTCGAACAGCATAGAATTCAGGAGGCGGGAGAGACTTTATCTATGCCAGCCCCTCTGTTGAAGATTTGGGAAGATGGAGGTCAGCTGGGGGTACCTGCCGGTGGGGAAGGTCTGCTGTTACCCATGGTCACTTTCCGACCATCTATGACCTAGACCTTGGTATCGTGCCACTTTCCTATGGCTGCCACGGTCAGCCCACTCAAGGATCAGTTGATGCTCTTTTTACCTGAGCGTCAAAGGGTATTCATCAGGTTGGTCTCTTGGAAGTCATGTCCACAACCCCTTCCTTTTCATTTCTTTACTCACAGTAAAGCTCAGATTCGTTTTTATTGGAATATGACTGGCATTCATATTTTGAAATACCAGAGAGTTACAGTGTAGAAAGGTTTGGCTTTATTTCAGCATCATCTCGGTCCCATGATGTCCTCTTGTTTACGGGGAATCTGACTCTGCCACTCTGGAGTCCCTCTAAATCCCAGCAGAGAGCCGGCTGTTGTTCATGATTGTCCCCAAGCCTACGGGAGGGATGTCATTCACTGGTTGGTGAAGCAGTTCCTTTGCATGGTGAGGTGGTGGACTGAGCAGGACCCCTCCTGAGGCTGTCCCCCGACCCCTTCGGACTTGCCGGCACCCTGCAGGTACCTCCTTTAGAGCACCAGTCACGGGGTGTCGCCATCATCCGCCTTCCAGGCTAGCCTGTGTCTTGCTCAGTTTCCTCTACCAGCACCTAACAGCTAGCATGGCGCCTGGGTGGTCTCAGTATGTTTTTGTTGGAAGAATAGTGAATGAGTACAAAGATGTTGAACTCCTAGCCCTAACTTGGTTACATCTTGGTTGTGAGAAAAACCTAACTGCAAAAGATTTAATAATAAGAAATAGGACATGATGATAATCCCAATGCTGGTACGAAGAGGTGGGTGACAAAGGCCAGATGAGATGAGAGAAATAGAGGCTGTCACTTTTCATTCCCTTATGGAAGGCCTGGGTTGGGGTCTTGGCATGCTTACTTAGAAGTGTGTCACCCTTGTAAACATTATTTGACTTCAGACCCTCCGTTTCCTCGTCTGTGAATGGAGCTACCCTTCTGAAATTCACAGGATACTCCCTGGATGAAGCAAGATTACAATGCATATAGGACTTGGAAAACTGCATCACGTTCTACAAATGCAGACTGACATTATTCTCAAAGGATTCACTGAAACAGTGGGATACGAAATTCAGGAATATGAGGTTTTGAAGGTCTAGGAAAAAACAAGCATGGCTTCTTTTTTAGATCGTTTGCTCTTTCGCAAGATTCTCTTGGTGAACACTGGCCACCTCTGGGCCTGGAAAAAGGCCCGAATCTGATGATTTGGTCAAGGACTTGGAGCTTGTGACCCGCAGCCCATACAGCCTGGCCCAGCTGTACCTTTTCAAAGTTCCCTTTGTGTCCACTTTCATTCTTTTAATTGATTGGGTCATTGGGTGCATTCTCTTTGAATGTGAAGGACTCCAGCGTCAGTGCTAAAGAATGTCTTTTGGGGAAAGCTCCCTAAAATGCTATGTTGTGACCGTGATACTCCTGCCTGCAGATAAGACAGTATGAGTGTTCAAGAATTCATTGAAGGCAGGGGGATTCTATGCATAAATCGGCAGGTCTAGATTCTTTAAAAATTTGTGATAATTACGGTTTGGGTTTTGTTTTGTTTTAGTATTAAAGAAGGAATTCCTCATAAAAGTTATTATCCAGGGGCGCCTGGGTGGCTCAGTGGGTTAAAGCCTCTGCCTTTGGCTCAGGTCATGATCTCAGGGTCCTGGGATCAAGCCCTGCGTTGGGCTCTCTGCTCAACAGGGAGCCTGCTTCCCCTTCTCTCTGCCTGCTTCTCTGCCTACTTGTGATCTCTCTCCCTCTGTCAAATAAATAAATAAAATCTTTAAAAAACAACACAAAACCACAGAAAGTTATCCAACTTAAAACCATTTAGTGGGAAACCTTTGCATGTTTTTGTATACGTCAGCTAAACAAAAAAATAATTACACTTGGCTTTTTTATTCTTTAATATTACTTCTGCCTTTACCTGTCGCTGAATAAGTGTTAGTTGGAAGAGGAGAATGGTTTCTTGTCATTTGTATTTAACAAAACCTCCCTCTTCTCACATTTCCTTTCTGTGGCAGAATGAGCTGTGTTAGCACATTTTCCAGATTATTGTGGTACTTGCCGATGATCTGAGCACAGTTAAAATATCGAAATTGTGAGCTGTACTGTCGAATTTGAACCTCATGTGTGATTCTGATACTGTGATTCTGTGGGTGGGTTACATGGAAACAGTCATGGCGTGTGTATGTTCAGTTCATGGTATTTTAGATAGAAATAATTGGGAGGTGAATCAGAAATAAGTGGGAGGTGAATCGCTGCTCCCCTCTTCTTGTTGAGAGAGGGTGAGACTTTCCGAGGTAAAATGGGAAATGCTTGGATATTTTGTTGAACTCCACAAGAGTTAAAACATCAGCTATGTGGGGCGCCTGGGTGGCTCAGTGGGTTGGAGCCTCTGCCTTCGGCTCAGGTCATGATCTCAGGGTCCTGGGATCGAGCCCGGCATCGGGCTCTCTGCTCAGCTGGGAGCCTGCTTCCTCCTCTCTTTCTGCCTGCCTGTCTGCCTGCTTGTGATCTCTCTCTCTGTCAAATAAATAAATAAATAAATAAATAAATAAATAAATAAAATCTTTAAAAAAAAAAAAAGCCATCAGCTATGGTTTGGTCCTTAGGTAGAATGGATATGGGTGTGTGAAGGCATGAGAAGGAGGTGCCCTGTGGTCCCCGGGGCTCCCACCCCCCACCCCTACATTCACCAGCTCAACACCTAGCACGCTAGATTGCAATTACTGTGTTAGCTGAGGAACTGTTCCAGAGTAAAGGACACCGACAGAGGGGACAGCTAAGTGCAGCATGGGGTTCTGGATTGGAGCCTAGATTGGGGAAAAAAAACATTGCCATAAAGGGTAGTGGGACAATTGGTGAAATTTCAATGTGGACTCTATCCATCATAGGGGATAATAAGGATAATATTATACATTTTCAACCTTTTTTTAAAAGATTTTATTTATTTGACAGAGAGAGAGATCACGAGTTGACAGAGAGGCAGGCGGGGGGTGGGGGGGCGGGAAGCAGGGTCTCCGAGCAGAGAGCCCGATGCGGGGCTCGATCCCAGGACCCTGAGATCATGACCTGAGCCGAAGGCAGAGGCTTTAATCCACTGAGCCACCCAGGTGCCCCACATTTTCAACTTTTCTTCATAAAATTAGACCTTGGTCACATCAGAAGATGTACTTATTAGGAGATGCATACTTAAGTCTTTTGGGATAAAGGAACTTGATGTCTGCAATGTACTCTCAGATGGTTATGTGTCAGGTGAACAAAGATGCAGAATTAGTGAATCCTGGTGAAATGTACAGGAGAGTACATTTTTTAAAAAGATTATTTATTTATTTATTTATTTGACACAGAGAGAGAGAGAGTGAGAGAGAGCATAAGAGGGGAAAAGGTCAGAGGGAGAAGCAGACTCCCCGTGGAAATGGGAGCCCAATGTGAGACTCGATCCCAGGACTCCGGGATCATGACCTGAGCTGAAGGCAGTGGCTTAACCAACTGAGCCACCCAGGCGCCCCAGGAGAGTACATTTTTAAAAATAAAAAGTTCAAAATGTTTACCTTTTTATATCAATATCCTGCACTGGAACGTTGGCTCCCAAAGGGAAGAGCCCATGTTTGAAGACCTTTGCGGAGGCTGCCAGATAAAATACAGGACGTTCAGTTACCTTTGAATTGCAGATACCCTATGAATCATGGGAGCACGCTTATAGCACGCATAGTGCTAAAAAACTCTTTGTGATGGATCTGCAGTTCAGAGTTAACTGGGGGTCCTATATTTTTATTTGCTGTATCCGGCAACTCTGCCCTAAACGAGCAACGTCCCTAGTACCAGCAGCATGCATGCCCCCTGGGATGTTCTCCTCTGTTCTAGGAATGAATGACGAGTCTTTTCAGAATTCTGTTCTGTAGCTCCTCTTAGATAAAAGCCACTGGGTCAGAGCGTGGAGCTGGGACTTAACCTGTTCTTGGACCTGATCTCCTCCTTGTCCTTCTCTCTTTGAATGAGCTTTTCTCTTGGAGCTGCTTCAAGCTTTCTCCATTTCTCTGTAGTTGGTGGAGTCGTCTGGGTTACATTTTATACTAAGTTACCCGCATCCTGACACTCCTGACAGTTTTAAGATCTTCTCCTAACACACTTGAGTAGAATGGATACTGGAATCTATTTTGACAGCTGTTGGAAATCTAGGCTGTTGCTCCAGCGGGTTAAGGAGGTTATTTGTAACACTGATATTATTCAGTGAACTTTTTGAAAAGAGGAGCTCGCTGCTCAGGCAAATAGTATTTTATAGAATTTAAATGATTATGATGTTCACAGTTAAATTATCAAATATAATGGTCTTAGAAATTATGCACTTTGTAATATTTTCCATTAATTTTCCCCACCGATGTAGTAATAGTGTATTACAATGTTCTCGATTACCAGTGCCCTTTAAAATGCAGGTGTGGAGTCTTTAAATACAGCTGGTTTATTGCCATCTGTCCCATTGATAACCTTCCCCTTCAAAGTGACCTTTGAGCAATTTCATAAAGAATGAATATTTATAGTATTTTGTTGCTGAGCTGCTAAAAGAGGGGTCTATGCAAGTAACAGGTGGCTTCAGTTGGCCTGTTTTCACTGAAATGTGATTCAAATAAAGCACAGCATTATTTTACCATTGGAATTGTGATTAAGTGCTAGACTGACTTCATCTTTGGCAAATTGTATTTCAGTGTTGAGGTTTGGGTTTAGGGTGGGGTGTCTTGCATGTGCGGGAGTTGGAAAGCTTACAGATAAGACATAGCAGCTGAGGGATAAAGCATCCAGAGTCTTCTTTATGCAGCAGAGGAATTTTTACCAGAGGAACTGTTCTCCTGGGCTTTAGGCTTAAGGGCAACTGTTCGGATTAACCCTCTAGACTTGAATTTTCTTTTATCTCGGGTCCAAAGCACTGAAGAAGGCTCTGTCAAATTAATGATCAGTCCAGTGCTTAGCACATAGTGGGCACTCAAAGTAAAATTTGTTCGATGGAATGAACTAGATAATTATGTTTGGGTTATTATTTAATTTTTCTTTTAAGATTTTATTTATTTGGGGCGCCTGGGTGGCTCAGTTGTTAAGCGGCTGCCTTCGGCTCAGGTCATGATCCCGGGGTCCTGGGATTGAGCCCCGCATCGGGCTCCCTGCTCGGCAGGAAGCCTGCTTCTCCCGCTACATTCCCTCTGCTTGTGTTCCCTCTCTCGCTGTGTTTCTTTCTGTCAAATAAATAAAATCTTAAAAAAAAAAAAAGATTTTATTTATTTGAGAGAGAGAGAGAGATCACAAGTAGGCAGAGAGGCAGGCAGAGAGAGAGAGGGGGAAGCAGGCTCCAGGCTGAGCAGAGAGCTCGATGCGGGGCTCGATCCCAGGACCCCGAGATCATGATCTGAGCCGAAGGCAGAGGCTTTAACCCACTGAGCCACCCAGGTGCCCCTATTATTTAACTTTTTTTTTTTATTTAACTTTTAATATGATTTAATTACTTGAAATAGAAGATCTTTCAGTTACTGCCCTTTACCCAATTGCTTGGCAACACAATTGTTAACATGTTTTCTGATTAAAATAAATGTTCCAAGCTAAGTTTATACTAGATCAGATTATAATATAGAGAATTAGAGGCATTAAATGGATGAGATGGAATTTGACACAAAAGCTATTACTGAGAAGTCTGTTTTATTAAGTATACTTTCTTCTGAGTCTGAAAAGATTTGTCAAATTGTGCAAATCAGGTCCTAGCAAATTGGGTAGAAGAGTTCTTAAAAAGACAACGTTCTTGGAAGAATTGCATTCCTATGATAGAAAAATTGAAAAGGGGAGAAAATCACATCAATAGCACCTATGATCCTGTTTTTCCTTTTATTGAATTCATTTCCTCTTCTTTCCCAGCACAAATACACAGATAAATTCGCTTACACGCATACACAAAATTAGGACCACGTGAACATACTGTAGTAGTATATACGTGTTTATCTGCCATTCTGTGGAAAAATCTATTTAAACTGCTTGTTTAAACTGAGTATGTCATTCGTGTATTACTGCATCGCCATGAATTGTCTTACAATATTTTTAGTGACTGTATAGCATTTCACGGTATGGTTGTGCCTTCCATGGTCCTTTAAGTTATTTCCAGTTGCTTGCAATGCCGTGATAAACGTCCTTTAAAACATGGTTATTACCTTGGATCTATGCCTGTAAGTGCAATTTCTGGGTCACACACTCTTAAAATTTTGTATATAGTGTGTTAACCATATCGTCCTTCTGAAAGTCTGGCCCAATGAATGTTCCTGCGAACATTTAAGTATTGACTTCCTGTATGCTTTTTTCTGCAGTGGCTATCGTTAAAAACAAACAAAAGACCTCTTTTTGACACTCTTATTATTTTCAGGTGCATTTCTTTGATGGTACTTTTTCCTATATTTATGGTCCAGTTGTGGTTTTTATTCTCTGTCTCCTTTCCCGTGAGGGCATCTGTTTTTACTTTCTAATTTATGAGCACTCTTTCTTACATATGTTTTTTTTCCTTTCCATTCTTATAGTGCGACTATGCTGGGAAGTGTTAAATTATGATGCAGCCTGTTGATAGGAAAATGATTTTTTGAGAGCAAGTGATATTTCTATCAAAAGCTTATTTTTCCTCCCGCTGTGTGGTGTCATTTAGTTTTCCAAAAGGAAGAAAGAAGTAACTGCTCAGTTTTCCTTTAATCTTCTCAGGAAGCTTTTAAGTTATTAAAATGTATACAGCTTATATATTAAGAATCAAGACATTTCCGTATTTGCATTGTCCGTTTGAACAGTACGTCAAAGAGCTCAAATTAGTACTTTATCCTAGAAAGTTCTCATTTTAGAGATATGGGACAAAGGTGAGACAAAGGTAAAATGGGATCAATGATTCACTGTGTGTGGAATTTTCTAAAGACAGACTGATTTACTTACTCATCTCTCAGGAATGCTGAGAGATGGATAGAAATAGTGACAGCTGTGGGCTTATCAAAACTGATGGTTTTCTGATTCGTAGACACCTGCTGGGTCAGAAAGCTCATTTCTTCACTCCAGTGTGTGGGAATCTTATAGCCATAAGTAATGTGGATACTTAATGTTGGATTTTCCATGTTGATATTTTTCTGGTATATTCTGCATCAGACTTACATTAGCAATTAAACTAGCAAGACTCAACTGTAAGCAAGTTGATTTGAGGCCAAGTGATAGTAACATCAGTTAGAGCCAGTGATTCTCAATATGAAGAGGACATATGTCTTTCCAGGCGGTAATAAGGTGGCTGGTGTCATTCATCTTTTTCAAAATTTTTGTTTTGTGTCCATTCAGAACTGTTTTTTATGGGAAGGGACACATACCGTGTTAGAAGATGATGATATAGCTGTAGGCAAGGCATAGCCTCTTCCTTCATTTCAAAGCCAAGTCCATTCCTTTGATTTGTTTTAATCATGATGTATGTTAACTTTAGTTTTCAAATAAGACAGGAGTTCCCTCTGACTGCTCTTTCCCCAGATGTCTGCACGGATCCCTTCTTCACATCCTCCAGGTCTTTATACTCTTCTGAGAGAAGCCTTCCTGACCACCCTTTCTAAACCCCTTCCTCTGATTTATTTTAGGCATCATGCTTGTCACTGGAAGCTGTATTACATTATGTGTCCCTTTATCTCTGAAACCCGCCCCCTCCCAACTAGAATGGAAAGCCCAGGAAAGAAGGGTGTTGCCAATTTTGTTGACCGCTTTTCCTCAGCATCAGAAAGACAACATCAAAATATTGGAGGCATGCAGTAAATTTTTGTTGAATGAATTACTTCACTGCATATTTCTGTACCTGTGGTGTGGTTGACGCTGTAGGTGGTGGAAAGGGCTATGAAGAAAAATAAAGCAGGTTAAGGAGACAGAGAGTTCCTAAAAACATCTATTTTAAAAGGGCCTGGGTTATAAAAGGTGGGAAGACACTGATAAGGCAACCTTATCTTCCCTTTTCTTTCTCCTGAGTGTCTTTGAGTCCTTCCCCTTCCACTCTCCTAGCCGTGTCATGGCCGCCCTGTCAGCTGTGTTGAGTCTCTTGAAGGAGTCACACCACATTCTTCTCATGCCTCACTCCAAGTTGACCTTCCCACTTGAATGGCATGAGAACCCAAAGTGGTCAACTCTTGAACAGTGTACTTCCCAGACTCCCAGGTAAAAGGCTTTGTAGTAGCTCACCAAAGGCTACCTCAGGGGTTGATAGATAGTCAATTGTTAGTAAGCATTCACAGATATTTTTATTATAGTTTTCATTTTCTCTTCACATGATTTTGAACTTCATTTCTTTGACAGATTCATCACAGATGCATCTCTTTCACTCAGTTGTGTAACTTGTCATTCAAATCTTCCAAGATCTCAGCATCTCTCAAAGGCAGAGGGGTAGCACCCCGGAGAGGATGGGTGAGGGGGGCTGTGTTTTGGTTATCACTATGACTGGATTTTAGCACCTGATGATAGGATGCCCAGCATCCTACAATGCAGGAGAAAGCCATGTCCAAGAGAAATTGTCCTGTGAGAAATGCTGATTCTATCCCAATGGTTCTCAGCAAGACTGGTATGGTCTCTGAGGGGGTACTTTTTTTTTTTTTTTTTTCTGGAAACATTGTCATCTTGCATTTATTTATATAACAAATAGAGGATTATTACTTAACAAAGAAAATATTTTTAGTGCTACAAAGAACATATAAGTCTCTCTTGTGTTAGGGCACACATTTGCAGAGAATAGAAGAAAGTAAATGTGTTTGATATCACTGACATTCTCTCGGACAGTTCGTGTGCCTAGGTCCCAAAACTATAGGAGTTACTAAATTTTGCCCTAGGAAAGTGACCCCCCCGAAATCTTCAAAGAAAATCTTTTTATCTTTTTCAGTTACACCCACCCTACTGTAGAGACCCTGCATTATTTGTTTTTTTTTTTCCTGCTTGATAGCTTTATTTTTGTTTTGTTTTGTTTTGTTTTGTTTTTATTAATTTTTATTAACATATAATGTATTATTTGCCCCAGGGTACATGTCTGTGAATCGTCGGGCTTACACATTTCACAGCACTTAATAGCACATACCCTCCCCATTGTCCACAACCCAGCCACCCTATCCCCCCCCCCCCCCCCCCCCCCCGGCCACCCTTAGTTCATTTCTTGAGTCTAGGAGTTCTGAGGGGGTACTTTAGAAATTTGGGGGTGTTGTTAGTTTTCACAACATTAAGGGGTCGTTTACTAGTGGCATTTAACCGACAGGGCCAATGATACTAGAAGCCCAGCAATGCCCAGGGCAGTCACCCACCCCGGAGAATTGCCCAACATCCCACTTGACATTCAAATGACCACCAGGCAACAGAGACGTGAAAAGCCCTATTGATGCTTATCAGAGCCTACAATCAACTCTGTAAGAAAAAGTTGGGTTTTTTTTTGCACAAGTTAAGTAGATTGAAGTATATATTCTGTTTTCTTTGAGATTTTACCAGGAATCGCTTCCCGCCTTGGCAGCACCGTGACTTGTGGTTTGTGATTCGTGTCTATGTCTCCAAGTGTAGCTTTGCATGGTGATTGCAGTATAGGGGAGAGGATCTGATGGCTTCATTATGCCTTCTTGCAATCTCGTGCCTGAAAGTGTACATATCATAATGTATAAATAAACTATTTTTTCCTTTTCTTTCTTTTTTATATCATAGCTAGACCATAACACTGATTTCCTAGAATTATGCGTAGCTTTGCGTATATGAGCTGTGATTTGCATTACAAGATTATAAAAGGGGCACAGAGTCTGATGAGGTTGAAATCCTTCCTTCTAACCTAATTTGGCAGCTCCATTTCTCACTGTTCTGCACAAACCCTGTTTGAACCCAAGGGCTCTGCTGTGTGTTCCACGTTTTCTCTTCCCCCATGTGCACCTTAAACTCAAACTATTTCCTTCCATTTCCCCCTCTATAAATCCCACTCATCCATCAGAGCCCAGTCTCGGGCGACCTTGTGAGGCTTTCATTCCTCAACCACTAGAGCTTTGTGAATTTTTTTTTTTTAACTCCTGTAGCACTTGTAAGAGCTCCTCATTCAATACCCATCTTCAGCCTGGTAGCATTACGTATTTTTTTATGTTGAAGTTATCTCCTCAAATAGCTTGTAAGCTCCTTTCAGATGGTCATCGTGATTTGGTCTTCTTTGGATCCCATGCAGTGTCTAGGAATGCATTATATGAAAGCAGCTCACTCTCCTGAGCTATACTTTCCTCTCCTCTTTCCTTCCCCAGGTATGAGTTCCTCCCTGTCATTTTACTAATTTTAAGAGTAAAATCTGTTCATTGTTAAGATGTTTTTAAATATGGAGAAGTAAAAGAAGAAAACGATACTCACCATTGTTCTGCTATCTAGAGCCACTCATTGCTACCATTTTAGAGCATTTCTTCTAGGTTGTCTTCTCTGTGTATATCTATGGTTTTTGTTTTTTGTTTTGTTTTGTTTTTACAAAATTAGAATTATGTATTTTCTATCATTTGTATTTTACTCTCCTCACCCATTTAGCTTAATGTTATATCATGAGCATTTCCTGTGTCACTAAATAGTTTTAGAAGCCATATTTATATAAAACATGTTTTATGGAAAATTTAGGCATGAAAGAATAGAATAACATGATAAACTCCTGGATACCTCACATTCACCTCCAATAATTATCAACAGCATGCCATTCTGAACGTGTAGTTCATAATGGATGCACACCATTTTCATTGTTTGGATGATACATAATTTATTTAACCCTTTCTCTGTTATTGAAAATTTCGATGATTTCTGGTTTTCTGTAATCTTAAATGCTTATGTTTTTGTACTTCTAGTCATAATTATTTTTATTGCTTTCTGGAGAACCTAATTAATTTCTTCATTATTAAGTAATTCTGATGATTAGTAGTTTAATATTCTGGGATTTTTATTGTATTTGATATCTGTAACTGGTTTCCCTATCATTTTTCTTTTCTCCATCCATCAGATATTTCTTGCATTAGCCAGAATGAGTCTCAAGTGAATTAGAATAACAAGTTATGTTTTTCTCTTCTTTTGGAGGAAAAAAAAATCCAAACTCACAAGGGAGGAGATGGCGTTTGCTTTCTAGATATCTTAAGGGGCAAGCACAAGAAAGAAAGAGAAAATGGTTTCAGGAGAAACAATATCTGGTAAAATATAATCTTGGCCCAATGGAAAGTTATTTTTTAAATGCTTAATTTTGCTTGAAAAATGAATGAAATGGTGAGCATCTAAACTAAAGTGCACCTGAACCAATATGTGTATTTCTTTTTTTTTTTTTTTTTAATTTTTTTTATTTATTTGATAGAGAGAAACACAACGAGAGAGGAAACACGAGCAGAGGGAATGGTAGCTGGAGAAGCAGGCTTCCTGCCGAGCAAGGAGCCCGATGCGGGGCTCGATGCGGGGCTCGATGCGGGGCTCGATCCCAGGACCCTGGGATCATGACCTGAGCTGAAGGCAGACGCTTAACGACTGAGCCACCCAGGCGCCCCAATATGTGTATTTCTCGAGCTGATTTAAACGTACATTTTAAAAAGTGTATTTGGTGTTTTTAAAACACAGCATCTTTAAATGGAGAGTGCTGGCATGCAGCTTCTCTTTCAAAGAGGTACTTTCTCAGGCAGTGGAGAGAGATGCTTTCCTTAGATGTGGCCCACTGTGGGCTGTGGGAGGATGAGCAAACGGAGAATCAGATGGGCAGTGGGATTAGGGTGCCCTCCCCCTGATGAGAGTTCTGCGGCACCTGCTGAAATTTCTACACCAGGTCATATACACGAAGATGACTTACGTGCCTACTTACTCTAAGAAAATGTCTTTGTTTGTTCTATTACAAAGTAAAACGTGGTTGCTATAAAAAAAGGAGAGAGATACTAGGTTTTCAGAGATTGATAGTAGAGATGTACAGAAAAGTGAGAGAAGGTGAAAGTCACCTGTAATCCACACGCCTTCCCACTGGATGACCACTCTTAGCAGTGCTGGATATGCTCATTTTGATTTCTCTAGGCCCATATTAGCATATATTATCTGTATAATATGCAGAACAAAAGTGCTACTTTTTAAAATGCTAGTGTAATCAGGAACTTTGAAGTATACAAACCACATACAGTTTCTCCCAGTTAGAGGTAAAATGATAAGTAGAAATAACAGAACAGAATCGGTTATATATGGAAAACTACAGCAGAAGTGGAAGCTTAAGAAAAGGAAGGCATAAGAGCCCAATAACGAAGACGGTAGAATTTTTGCATGTGAAATCCCACTTTGTTCATTCATTAAAAAAACCTCCTCTGTGCTGTGAGCTGTGTTCAGTATTAGAAATACAGACTTGTGAAACCTGCCCCTAACAGCCCTCTCGGTGTTCTGCACATGCTTTCTCATCCATCTGGAATACTTTCTTCTCCTCTATCTGACAGCCTTTCTCTCATCCTTCATGTCCCAACACAAAGGTCACTTCTGATGTCCAGCCTTTTTGACCTTACAGACTGACTTAGCAGATCCCTCCCAGCGCACATTTGAACACCGCTCCCCTAGGACATTACTTATTGTCCTGTAACTACAGGGTAATACAGATGTTGAATTCCTTGAGGTTAGGGCCTTCATATGTTCATGGGTATAGAGTCAAAATGAATACATAGTAGGTGCTCAAGACAGATAGATATCTGTCTGAATAAATGATTAAGTGAACTAAAAAGCTAGTAATGTGGACCAAAATCGTTATATTCCTAACTGCAATACAAGGAGTCAAGGAACAGTGTTAAGAGGAGTAGAGGTACAATCTGATGTCCTTTTTAATACAGACTTTAAGGGTATGATACTTGGATATTTAGACAATGGGATTAAGCAGAACACCTGAAAGTGTTTAATGGGGTTAAATGGGAAGAGCTTCAATGTAATATATTTGCGTGGCACATCTCATTCAGTGTTATTTAGGAATTGTTTACTGTCTTATGTGGGCATTTTAGGAAGACAGAAGAAAAAAATCTTTGCCCCATGAGCCTATATGATTTCCAAATTGTATTTTTAGTGGGAGGATACTGGTTTTTGCCTTCCATGTTAACAGATCAAGAGTAGGACTGCTTATCTAAAGGTTTTAGTAATTCAGAACTAAGATTTAGAAACTAGAGTTCATGAAAGGTTCAAGAAATAATATTTTTTCAAGAAAAAAAATAGGTAAAAAAAAAAAAAGGTAGCCTTACTAGCAGATCTTTCCTCTATGGAATTAGACTCACAGGTCTGGAAGGGAGGGATCTTGATCTCATCTCTTGAGTATCATAACTAGATCGTGGTGTGTGACCTGAGAAGAAGGATGGGTCAGGTCCTGGCAGGAAAGACATGACTCCCTTGAAAGGGAATCAGAGGAAATAAAGTGACTACTAACAAAGATGTGGGCAGGGGTCAGGGGAATCCACAAGTATCCTAGAGTTAACAACAGAACGTCATTACCCCTGACAGGAGCTATGGCCTTTGGGGGAAGATTGTAGTTCTTGCCAAAGCAGCCCAGGAGGGCAGGGACCAGGGGGAGAAATATTGCCACCTGTATCTCTTCCCCCCATTCAGTTTCCTGCTGGCCATTCCACTGGGTGACCCAAATGGACCTCAGAAAGCATGGAGCCAAGAGAAGTAGTCCAAGGAAAGTAGACTCCTGGAGCACAGATCAGGGTGCCAAGTGGAGGAGCGTGGATCTGGAGGGGCAAAGGGAGAATATCTAGACAGGGGAAAATCTTCAAGTTATGAAGAGTGACCTTCCTTGTCCGCAGCATTTATGTGTTTGTTTGAAGGGTTAACTGGGTGCTTCATTTGTTAGGATTTTTTTGCTTGTAGACCTCCAGATCTCACATTATGAAGGGGAGCCCCACGCACAGGTAGTTTGTTTGGGGCACACAGCGTTTTCTTTTAAAAACCAACAAATGGCAAACTGTCTTGTCTTTGGGGAGATTCACCTCAAAGTCCGAGTCTCATAATTCTTTCGACAAATGGAAAATTTGGCAGTACTACATGCACTGGGAACAATCTGCTAAACCCAGTAGGAGCGGCCCCTTTAGACAGGAAGTCTTCATTTTGCCTCAGTCCTCCACCACTCCCTATTGTGGTCTTAAACCCACATAGCTTCTGCCTGATCCCCGTAGACATTTCAGTTTGTGACCCTTGGCCTCAACAAAGCACTTTAGAGAAGGAAAGATAGATAAGTCACACTTAACCTAGAAAGACAGTGAGCTCTGTCTTGGAAGATACATTTCTCTACAGAGGGAATAAAGAGACAGGGAGATTAATCTTTTCCCTGGAGACACAGTCTGAGTGTTTGTTAGACTACCTAGGAGAAGGTTTTGCCAGATACATGAAGTTCAATTGGATTTTTTAGATCAGTCTCTGTTTACCTTTAAACTTTTAATTCTTCTTTATAGGACAAAGACTGTGGAATAAAATACGTTCCAGTTTATTCCTTATTTCAGTGCAAGGCATGCTAAGGAAAGAGAAAGGCTGAAATGGGAAAGAAAGAAAGAGGGAGAGAGGAAGAGAGAAAGTAGAGAAAAAGCGGATAAACTGTAATCTGATAGAAACAACAATCAGAAGCATCCGGTTTCTTATAGATTTGCAAAGTTAGCCTGATTTCTTTAGCATAAACTCCTAGAAGAGGAATTGCTGTGGTAATGTGCATTTAATTTTTTGAGAGACAGTCCCAAACAGACTTTGGGACTTTTTAAGACTTTTAATTTTTTTTTTAAGATTTTATTTATTTGACAGAGAGAGAGAAGATCTCAAGTAGGCAGAGAGGTAGGCAGAGAGAGAGGGGGAAGCAGGCTCCCTGCTGAGCAGAGAGCCCTATGCAGGGCTCGATTCCAGGACCCTGAGATCATGACCTGAGCTGAAGGCAGAGGCTTTAACCCACTGAGCCACCCAGGCACCCCTAAGACTTTTAATTCTTATTGTCAAATTGCCCTATATGTCTTGAGTAATAGTCAGTGAGGACTCAAATAAAGACACCTAACCCAACATAAAGGCAGGCTGTTAGATGTTTATGACAGAAACAGACTACATTATTACCTATGAGGACCATATATTGTAAATAATCTCAGCACTTATGCTTTGGAGTTTTTAAAAAAGCCTGTGCATAAGATAGAGACTATCAGATTTGCATGATAATTTTTTTTCTCTGCTCTATGAGAAGATTTTTTTTAAATACTATATTGCTTAGATTTATCAAGAGAAATCGGCTCTATGTTTTTTTTTTTTTTTTTAGGAATCGGCTCTATTATCTCTATGATCAAAGATTGGAATTAGAAGAGCTGAGTTTTAATTCTGGCCCAGCTATTTCTCTGTTTATATGACAGGTTAGTTGACTTATCTCAATCTTCTCATTTACGCAGTGGAGAAAATACCATAATTGATTGAGCGTGTCACTGTAAGAGCTAAATACTACTATCGATGAAAATACAGGATATTTTGTAAACTGCAAAACCAATATACAAATTTCTTGATAATATCAGTAATAATAGTAATACTATTCCTAAATTTTTCTGATGCAGTCCCTTCTGGTTACTCCTCAAGGTTACAGATCAATTAGTTGGATGGACATTTTCTTGAAATTGTGTGCCTCTTTTCTTCTTAAAACACTGGATCTCTCTATCTTGAAAGGACAGTTTCAGGAGAATTTATGAACCTGTAGTCTTGGAACTTGGAGAAAAGAGACACGTATTCCTGCCTATTCCCAGATCATTAATCCTTTTAATTCTGCTCCTAACCTTGTACCACATCATTTCCTAATGCCCGACTGCAGTGAGTAATAACAACCTTTGGGCAGATCAGATTTCAGTTTTAAAATCCAGGAAGCAAAGCTGTGCTTTGGTCTTTCTCCTTTTTAAATTAGAGCTAAATGTCCCTTTTCTCTTTTTAGGCGAGTTGGATGCCTGGTTTCCGCCAGACCAATGGGAAGCCAGGCCCCTCGTCTGTGTATGTCACTGTCATAAACCAGACGGTCTGGGCTTAGGAAGCAGCTACTTACAAAATAATGTTTTGGCATTAAATGCCTTATACCTGAAGTTAGGATCTTTAGAAGACGTTTTCCGGGGTTTTGTTGAGGTGGCTGTTTTTTTGTTTTTCTTTTTATGTTTGTTCCTATAAGATCTTTATTATGAAGTATTTCCAGTATTTTCATAGACCTAGCCGCCTGGAATCTGGTCAATTGTCAACAGGATATGTTTTCTCTCAGAATTTGTCATTCTGCTGGAACCAGGCCGTGGCGCTTTTGTGATTGAGTTAGCCACCAGATAACCCCTGCCCTTAACTTTCTACATTAAAATTGTTTCTCTCTGGCGTCCAGAACAGGTGGGTTGGTATTTCTCAGGTAACTGTTTGACCTGTAAAGCTTATGAAAAGCTTGCTACTGAAAAATAATAGGGGTCTTGCCCGTAGGAGCCATTATGGAAGGTGAGAATTCAGCTTCCTGACCCTTTCTGGTAAGAATTCAGGTCAGGACCCTTTGTTTCCCGAGCAGACATCAGCTGATTGTACCTATAGGCCACACTCGAAATGCTCGAGCAACCTTAATCGTTGGCTGAGGAAGACAGTTTGCAGGGCAGGTTAGTCATGAGTTACCGTAGGTTCTCGAAGAGCTTCCATTTTATCATAGTAGCCCCAGTAAACAGCTTGCTCGGGCTGTGTTAACCAGCCGTGCACACAATGCCTTTACCCAGCTGCATTTCAGTGTCTGCCCTCTGGCTTCTACCAACAGTCAAAGGAAGAGCTGGCCACTGGCTTCACCTGAAATCACCATTCCTTATTTCTAACTTGTTTCATGGAGGGACTCTGCCATAAATTCCCGTTTGAGCTCAGCAGTAGAAAATGGACGTTCCTTCCGACAAATCCATCTGCTTCCACGTTTACGAAGTTGAGAATTCATAACCTATCATGTTTCCTTTTTAGCTTTGGTTTCCTAAGCTCCAAGCCAAAATTAGTGCCTCGTTACAATAACTCTCGTCCCCATTTCCTGGTAGTTATCTCCCCTTTCTTCCATGTGGATTAGCTCTTCTTTTCTTTATTCAGTGATCCTGTACATGTGTTTATTTTAAG
The DNA here is from genome assembly GCA_028646535.1 of Procyon lotor. Taxonomy (NCBI): domain Eukaryota; kingdom Metazoa; phylum Chordata; class Mammalia; order Carnivora; family Procyonidae; genus Procyon; species Procyon lotor. The sequence goes on from CM053609.1 coordinate 83,162,020, forward strand.
CCATTTTAAATCCTTTATGGAAGTAGGTAGAGTTCAGATTATAAATAAAATGGTATCGCTCGTATTATTGTCACAGTCACATTATTGATTTATGTTTGGTGTTAGTCTGCTTCCCTCTGAACTTCTCCTTTATCCTTTCTGATTTGCTCATATTTGGATGGGGATGAATAACAAAAAAGGGATATGATCCTCAACAGAAACCTGACAACATCTTTGTAGTTAAAGGTATAGAGTTATAAGACTTACTGTACAAATATTTTTATTTTCATGTGAATCAGAGAGCTGATGGTCTTAGATACAGCATAGGAGTTAAGAGTGTTTGGGTAGGGGACTTTGTTGAGGTTAAATAGCAGCCTTCATGGCCAAAGTCTCCCCTGCAGCCTTCAGTGTTAGAATTACAAAGCACTTTTCGGTTGAATCTCATATCTGGGTTTAGTGTTGCCGTTTTAGGCAGAAACCAAGGCTGATGACACGGAGGAAACAATTTGACCTTTTAGATACTCTAACCTCACTATCCATAAGAACTGATGCATGAGCACTGGGGTTGGAAAGCCAGTCTGGCTAGAGGGACTATAAGACTTTAGGATGAGATGACAGTTCCAGGTCTTTGGGTAAAGCAGAAAACTCAAAAGACATCTGGCAGGAAGGGTGGGGAGAATATCAGGCAAAAACTATGTAGAAACCAAGGGGAAAGCAAAACAGAGATAGTAGGATCCTGAGATCCAGTTCGTACCAGAGACTTCCTCTCTCCTCTTGCTGAGTCTCAGCTGGGCCCAGGGGAGGGCATGTGATGTAGCACGTGGGTGGGACAGTTGGCCATAGATTAGGTCACCAGGGAATCAGTGTCCTCTTTACTTGGAACTTCTTTCCAGGGCTGGACCATTCCTTTAGGGTTAAGTGAAAAATTGCTGTTCAAAGAGGAAGCACATCCATGTGCTGCTGCTTTATTTTAAACCAGAATAATTCAGTATTTACCTATTGCTAGAAGACTGCCCTTTTGCAAACAAAACAAAAACAGAATGACCCAGACAGTGGCTTTCAGGGACTTTTCATGGTCGCATGGAACAGAAATCATCATGAGCTAGCTTAAGGAAACGGCGGGTTAGTGCAAGTATGTGAATATGCTCTTGGGAGAATGATGTGAGACTTCCTTGGTCAGGAACCTTCCCAAACTCAGGGAAGCTAGAATTGGGATGCTTTTTTGGGACCCAAGACAGCTATGTTCTCGCCTTCTCTTTTCCTTCATTGTGTTTGTCAGGCTAAAACGGCGAGGTCCTGTTACTCCAAGTGCAGACTGGGGACCAGCAGCAGGGACATCACCTGCAATCTTGTAGAAATGCAGAATCTCGGGCCTCACCCCAAATCCAAATTAACATTTTAGTGAGACCTCCTGGTGATGTGTTTGCACATGAAGGTTTGAGGAACACCAGTGTAGGTCCCTGGCTGTTTATAGCGATGTTCCCTTTACTCAGGTGCCCACTCCAATGTCATCATCCTGGATAAGGGAGCAAGCAGGGCCATGTGACAAGCATGAACTTGGCTGGGCCTGTGGGAAGGAGAGGTCAGGCTCGCTCATCTTATACGGTGTCAAAGACTTTCAGGCTTTCCTGGGGCGCCTGGGTGGCTCAGTCGTTGGGCGTCTGCCTTCGGCTCGGGTCATGACCCCATGGTCCTGGGATTGAGCCCCGCATCGGGCTCCCTGCTCGGCGAGGGGCCTGCTTCTCCCTCTCCCACTCCCCCTGCTTGTGTTCCTGCTCTTGCTGTCTCTCTTTCTGTCAAATAAATAAATAAAATCTTTAAAAAAAAAAAAAGACTTTCGGGCTTTCCTTTAACTAGGAGTGCCTTTTAGGACCATGGTGGGTTCGCAATTGCCAAGATAAAGTTGGTAGAGAAATCTCGTGACTTATTTAGGAATAAATAAAACTGTTGCCGTGCCATTACTACTTGAAACTGTCATTGTTTTATTTATATCTTACGTTTCATTGGCTCAAAGGTAATTAAGCCTGAAAACTCTGTGGACTAGGTATAATTTAGGCAGTTGTATGAATAGGAGTTTTTAGCTCCGACATAAATGTGCTGAGGTGATTTAACACAAGCTACGTCTTGCTTCCCACTCACTAGCTGACACTGATCAGTGCTGGCGTTTACAAAGCTCATGGTGCCCAGCTCTGTCTGGAGTCCCCGTGGATAGCTCTGGCTCCCATCTTGCCCATTAGCCTGTGAAATTGATTCTTTTTAATGGTTATGCAGGTCTTTGGCCTATAGCCAACTATAGGACTGAGCATGTGAGTCCCATTTTCAGGAATTCTGTGAGTCAGTTAGATCCTTTAAGGACTGGGGTGTGTGTGTGTGTGTGTGTGTGTGTGTGTGTGTGTGTGTGTGTGTGTGTATCAGTCACTCCCAGGGACACTTTCATAGTTTGGTACATTCCAGATCCTAGAAAAATTCCACATCTCCCATTTTCTCAAAAGGGAGAACTTTTTCTACCTCCATGAGTTTATTTTAGGTAAAGAGTTTTTTTGGTTTTATTTCTTTAAATTTCTTCATATTTTTTTATTAAGAAAATTTTTTTTTAGAGTAGTCTAAGCTTCCCAGGAAAATTGAAGGGAAAGTACAAAGATTTCCCATATGTCCTCTGCCCCCACACACTCTTACCTATTTGAGTGCTTCGTTCCCTTGGCATGCTGGTATGCTGACCATACCTGTTTAAGGCATGATTAACTGTTTGCTCCTTGCTTGGCTGGTCCAGTTTTTGGTGTTTCAAGGGGCTGATTTCTCCTCGCTTACTAACCATTCCAGCAAGAATGGTGGATTTTCATATTGTCTTTTAAATAGATAGGTCTCTGTAAGGCACGTTGTCAGTTTCCCTCTGAATTTAATGAGGACACAAATTAAATCTGTATCTTTATTGAAGCAATTCAGGTGATAAGAAAGAGGCTCTTGAATCAAGAAAGAAAGGAAGTACCAGGGGAGATGTCAGATACAGAGAGAATTAGGGCCACTTTTCTGAAACACAAAATGGGCTTCAGTGCTAAGAAAACTCCCAGCTCTGAATAAGGAGCTGATTGTAAGTCCATGCAAGGTGGAATTTTATTTCTGGGACATTGTTGGAAACCGATTAGATGAGATGATCTTCAATCTTTTGTAGTCTGAAATTTTATGAACTCTTATGAACGTTGTTTATAAAATCCTAAATGAAAAGAAAAAGGGCTCCCTGCCTTAAATTTATGTTCTATCTAATATGCACTTCAAAGTTGGAATTCCCAATGCACTTCTGATTTTTTCTTAAATTGTGAACTCTATCACACATACAAGAGTATATCACATTTATGTACCGTTAAAGACTGATAAGACGAATGCCCCTGTGCCTACCACCCAGACTAAGAAAGAGAACATTATTCAGTGTCTTTATTTTTTTTAAAAGATTTTATTTATTTTTTTTGAGAGCTAGAGAGCAAGGGAGCCTGAGCTGGGGAAAGGGGCAGAGGGAAAAGCAGGCTCCCCACTGAGCAGGGAGCCTGATGAGGGGCTCCATCCCAGGATCCTGAGATCATGACTCGAGTTGAAGGCAGACGCCTAACCGACTGAGCCACCCAGGCACCCGACCCAGTGTCTTCAAAGCTGTCTCTGTTTTTTGTTTTTTTTTTAAGATTTTATTTTTTTATTTGACAGAGAGAGATATCACAAGTAGGCAGAGAGGCAGGCAGAGAGAGAGAGGGGGAAGCAGGCTCCCTACTGAGCAGAGAGCCCCATGTGGGGCTCGATCCCAGGACCCTGAGATCATGACCTGAGCCGAAGGCAGAGGCTTTAACCCACTGAGCCACCCAGATGCCCCTAAAGCTGTCTCTGTTAATACGCATTTCTAGACTGCTCTAATGTGCCCTGTGATGTTTCATTTGTGAGCACTCATATTGGTGAACACCAAGCAAGAGGGGCTCAGCCAGTTTTATCTCATGCACAGACTTTTCTCTTATTTCCAATCTGTCTGATACTGAACTTGAACACAGTTAAATTCTTCCTCTTGGAAACTGATCTTTAACAAGCTAATTATCCTGCTTAAAAAATAATAGCATCATTCCTGACTTTAATTTTCCTGTTCACGTGGCAGTGACGGCAGTGGTAGCCTGAGCCCAGGCTGAGTATCCGTCAGCTTGAGCTTCTGCTGTAGAGAAGACGAGGGGCCTGGAAGCTGACGATCCATCCAGACCCGAGAGAAAGCATAGCTATTGGAAACTGTCTTTAAGTTGTTGACATTAAATCCACTGAAGGTGTCATTATTTTCTAGGTGTGTGGCAAGGGCAACAAAGTTCTACCCTGTCACTTCTGATGTGGATTTTTTGTGTCACCTACAGTTCCAAAGAGCCAAGATTGGACGTATACATTTAATAACTACATGCTTTGATGAAAATCAGAGTTTTGCAAAAGATACAGTGAAGGGCATTGATAGCCATTACATTGCATCATTTAGAAATGGGCAGGGAACCCTCCCAGTGATGCCGAGGGCTAGTACAACAGTTCTCAAGAGGCCCTGTGGAGTGCCTATCTGCTGGAGGTCTGGGCTCATGGCCAACGGCACTGGTTCTTTTTTAGGAATGAGCTGACATTGAGTGCTTCCTGTGTGCCAGGCATTGTGTTAAGTGTCTCATAGCAACTGGATTGATAAGGTTCTATTATAAATGAGGAAACTGAGGCCCAGAGAAGCTAAGGCACCTGCCGGGGTTGCATCAGTCGTTGTTTCTGCTAGAGTCTTGTAGAGAGAGCACTGCAGAGTAGTACTTAAGAGGATGAGCACTGGAGCAGGCCATTTGGGTTTGTGGCGCACTCAGCCACTTATTAGTTCTGTGACCTTGGCCAAGCTACCTTAACCTTTGGGTGCCTCATTTTGCTCAGCTGTAAAACAGGGATACTGACACTGCCTTCCTTTTAGGGTGGTGTTTGGGATAAAGATGTAATGACTCTAAAGTACTTGGTCCAGTGCACACTATATAATGCATACTTAGAAAAGTCTAGCTAATTTGCAGAAAGTGAAGAGTCAGTGTGGAGCATTATCTCTAAGTCTGAGATTAGTCAGCTATTTTAATATTTTAGAAAATAATTCATTTTTATTATAAAAGCAACAGTGTTTGTTATAGAGCAATTCTAAAGTACATAGAAATAAAAAGGGGAAAAACTTTATCCTACTCTCCAAACATAATTTCTGATAATATTTTGCTGTTTTCTTCTGCACTACTTTTTTTTTTTTTAAGATTTTATTTATTTGGCAGAGAGAAACATAGAGAGGGAACACAAGCGGAGGGAATGATAGCAGAAGAAGCAGGCTTCCTGCTGAGCAGGGAGCCCGATGCGGGGCTCTATCCCAGGACCCTGGGATCATGACCTGAGCCGAAGGCAGACGCTTAACAACTGAGCAACCCAGGCGCCCCTCTTCTGCACTACTTTAATATCATTATGATCATTATTGTGCTTTCTACACAATTTTGCATCCTTTATACTTAAAATGATAATAGAATGATGATGAGTATTAGCATCATGATGTCTTTATAAATATAATTTTAATGACTATAATGATTTCTACATTGCTCCATTGTTTGATGTTGACTATTACAATTAAAGTTTTCATAAATATATTTGTAAATAAACTATATTTTCTTTTTTTAAGATTTTATTTATTTATTTGACAGAGAGAGAGAGATCACAAGTAGGCAGAGAGGCAGGCAGAGAGAGGGAGGGAAGCAGGCTCCCTGCTGAACAGAGAGCCCAATGCGGGGCTGGATCCCAGGACCCTGAGATCATGACCTGAGCCAAAGGCAGAGGCTTTAACCCACTGAGCCACCCAGGCACCCCTAAATTATATTTTCTTAAAATAGATTGGGCATCAAGCAGACACACATGTATATATAACTTTAAAAAACTATTTTAAAGAATTAGCACTTTGCACTGTAACTAACTGTACATATACAGACCTTAAAAGAAATCTAGGTCTTTACAACATCCTTGTTAGTTAAAAGCAAGTTATCCTTAACTTAGAATAAAAGAGTGATGAACTCATTTCCGTAGATATTTATTAGGTGTCCATTTTTACCTTAGGACTGTTCTGACTACTAGGAGGATGAAGAAGTTGTAAAAATAAATTTAAAGAGGGAGTGTCTGCTTCTGCCTGCCTCTGTGCCTGCTTGTGATCTCTTTCTCTCTGTCAAATAAATAAATAAAATCTTAAAAAAAATAAATTTAAGAATCAATCCTACCTTTTGGGAACTACGAAGCGTGTGCCTTCCACTGTAAGGAAGCGATCAGAACTTATCTGCCTTGATTCTGAGAGCGTGCGTGCGTGCGTGTGTGCACGCATGTTCACACACACTTTCAAAGTGTTGCTTCCATGCCACAGGATTGCTTTATGTGGTTTCCAGCAGAGCGAGTTTGTGATCAGAGAGCACCTTACCATCCTGATTGGACATCGCAGATTCATATGACGTCTATGTTTACAAGCTGTTTGCAAAATGTTGCTTGGTGCTGCCTAATCTGTGGCATGTGCCTGCTTCTCGCACTTCCCCCTCGTCCCCTGGTGGGAGGCAAAGCTGAGCCCAGGGAGGGAGGGTGTGCCCTGCACAGCCGGGCTGGGTGTGAGGCTGCCTCTCCGGGGCAGGCACAGTAACCTCAGGAAGATGAGGACACAGGCCCTGTTTGGTCTCCATGCTCTGGAAATCATCACTAGACTGTCAGCATTCATTTAGCACATTTCTTTGAGGTTTTCTGTGAAATGTCTTCTCATAATGCCTGTTTTAAAGGTTTAGCTTTCAAAGTCCAGAGGGATTGAGTGACTCAGACGGCTCTTAATTCAGCACGCTGCAGGCTGCCTGGCACCATGTTTTTATACCCCTCCCCCCCTTTTGTGCTTCCATCTGGTGGCTGAAGAGAATCTCTGGCTTGTGGAGGTGCTGTTGAGGTGCATTGGGTGGTCAACACGACTTCATAGATTTGCCAGCACTGTATTTGGTGGTCTCCAAAGAGAAAGGACCCGCGTCAACTTTAGAGGGAATTTCCCCTCTAGGTTGTGTAACCATGACTTCTTGCCTGGTGGGGAGGTAGGGGTGGGGTGTGGAGGACAGAGGGTAGCCTCGCCGGCCCGGGAGTAGTGGGGACCTTGTACCACTGGAATGGAGTTTCCTTTGGTTTCCAATTGCATCTCTGAATAGCACAGAATTTGAATTATTACTTTAAAAGTTGGTTGTTGGGGCGCCTGGGTGGCTCAGTGGGTTAAAGCTTCTGCCTTCAGCTCAGGTCAGGATCTCAGAGTCCTGAAGGAATGTCCTGAGGAATGCAGGCAGTCTCTAGAAGCCAGGAAAAGCAAGGAGTGGGATTCTCCCCTAAAGCCTCTAGGAGGAACGCAGCCCTGCCAACATCCCGATTTTAGCTCAGAGACACCCATTTTGGACTTCTGGTCTCTAGAACTATGAGCTGGTGAATGTGGGTTGTTTCAGGCCGCTAGGTTTATGGTGATTTGTCTTGGGAGCCAAGAGGAAACTCAAGCCATTCCAAAATGGTCACCGAAAGGTATGCTGCGTCTGCTCCTGATGGCTCATCTCTGGATAATAATGTCCTTTCTGGCATCTGAATGCTTTCCCGGAGGGCTGATTTCTGCATCTTGAGGGGAAGGCGAATTTCACAGGGAACTGGTTTGAAAGCAATAGCAGCAGTTGACTAGTACGTCAGTACAAATGCCTCTTGGCCACACTGTACTTCTTCTCTCTGCCACGTGATTACCCAGAGCCAGAGTGGACTCTTCTTGACTCTCAAAGGAGGTGAAGTTTGGTCAGTCTCTTGTGCGTTAGACTGATAGCAGAAGTTAGCAGGATCATTCAGAAAACTTTGTTGGAGTGTTTAAGCTTGCTTGCAGCATCGGAGGCATGACTTAATCTTGGAAATAAAAGTAAAATTGCTATGTCTTTGGGATTTTCTTTTCCCATTAAGGAATTTATTTGCTCCGAAGAGTGGGAGCCCATTATGACCTCGAAAATCTCCTTTTACCCACACGCTGCCATTAAGTTGGAGGTGACTCTTGGACACTGTGTTTCTAACTTTCAACCAGCTAGGGAATCGCTTTGTCTTTTGATGTTTTGGCAACCCGGCTTTTGTCTTTGACTGTAAACATGACCTGTCCTTTCCAGAACTAGGTGACTTTCATTTTGGCCGGAATAGTTCATAAAAGTTTCAGGAGGAAAAAAGAGTTTCTGCAGCATTTTCCTCTTCCAGACGAGCCGGGATGAGGCTGAAATGGGGCTGTACTGGCCTCTACATTTGAAATGACAGGAATGTATTTCTACAGAAATATAAACTGAACTTCACAATGTAAAGAAGGAACAAAGTCATCTATAGAAAAGCAAGCCCAGGCCCCAGAGCTCACAGAGTACCCATTATAGTCCGCCCAGAAAAGCGTTTTCTTCACCGGAGAACTTACCAGCTAGCTCGGCCTGGCACTGCTGTGGGCGGAAACCAGCCCTCACTATTCTCCCAACGCGGCCTCTGAAAAGTATTTATTTCTTAGCCCATTTCTCTCATCTCTGTGCCCCTACAGCTGGATATTGCTTACAGCTAGATGTTTTGTGTGATAAAGTTAATTACCGAAGCTTCGATTTTTTTTCCTTGAGCCAAGTTGCGTAGAACGTGCAGTCACCGTTGATAAAGTCTCATTACCATAAAAGTCTATTCTGATTTTTTGAAAAAATCAGAAAGTTCAATTCTCCTGCGAAATAATTGATAGTGGTATAATTCTTTGACTCTGATACAATCTTACAATAGCTCAGCTCCAGTGCATTTTTTAGAGGTGAGTGTGGAAAAAATAAGCTATGAAAAGCTCTTGTAGTCAGATGGAAAAAGAAAGAGTGTGTCCCCGCTGCTCCCAGCCAGCAGATTGGCCCAAATTTGTAGAATTAAAATAGGAAGCTGTTAGGGTTTCTAATACTCATGTGTTTTTTTTCTAAGGTTTCATCTAATAAAAAGGATTAAAAACCAGCATGATGATAATTAGAATTTATAGCACATTTAATTTATGCATTAAAAGTCATATTGACTGTGATTATGCATAGAAATACAGTACTTTAATTCATAAAAGGGAGCCTTTGAATCTTGGCTGGGCATATGGATCTTAAAGGGAAAAAAACTTAAAAGATTCAAAGAAGGATCAGTGAAGAAGAATGAATGTTAATAATGCCGTGGCTCACTCCCCTTTTCATCCATAAAGCCCCATTTATTAATCATAACAGCATCAACAATAATGAGCATATTCCTAGTTTGCCTTATGGGTGGCCTTCGAGGTTTCCATTGTGCTTGGCAATTGAGCAATGCTCAGAACACAAGTTGCCTTCCAGAGTGGGCAAAATTCCCTGGGTAGCCTCAGGTCCCAGCAAACCACTCGATCAGCCTTTACATGGAAGTCATAGCCTGGGGAATAACCTTTTTCCCTCTGGTTTTGGCCTCTGGTTGCCTGTGAGGTTACAAGGAGAACATGATACATAGATTCAGGTATCATACTGGGTTTGATGGGAAATAAACCAGCAATAACTGTTGTCACGACTAACGATTAGTGTAGACAGATGTACTCCTCAATCTGTGGATGGATGCTCTCAGATCGGGTCTTCCTTTGACCTCAGATGTGCAGACTCCTTTGCTGAGGTGAGCTGGGTGGGGAGTATTGGGGACCTTGTACCACTGGAATGGAGTTTCCTTTGGTTTCCAGATTGCAGCTCTGAATAGCACAGAATTTGAATTATTGCTTTAAAAGTTGGTTGTTGAGGGACGCCTGGGTGGCTCAGTCGTTAAGCGTCTGCCTTCGGCCCAGGTCAGATCCCAGGGTCCTGGGATCGAGCCCCGCATCGGGCTCCCTGCTCCGCGGGAAGCCTGCTTCTCCTGCTACCATTCCCTCTGCTTGTGTTCCCTCTCTCGCTGTGTTTCTCGCTGTCAAATAAATAAAAAAAATAAAAAATAAAAGTTGGTTGTTGGGTCTCCTGGGTGGCTCAGTGGGTTAAAGCTTCTGCCTTCAGCTCAGGTCAGGATCTCAGAGTCCTGGGATCGAGCCTTGCATTGGCCTCCCTGCTCAGCAGGGAGCCTGCTTCCCCCTCTCTCTCTGCCTGCCTCTTTGCCTACTTGTGATCTCTCCCTCTCTGTCAAATAAATAAATAAAATCTTTAAAAAGAAAGTTGGTTGTTTACCTTTGGAAAATAATAACTGAAAATTTACCTAGCAAAAAACATTTTATTCAAAGAAAATCCTTTCCATTTTCATTTTTGGTTACATATAGTGAGCCAGTTTCTTCTAATTTTTTTTCATTTCTTTTATTCTATCCCTCAATGTCCATATTTTTGTGATAGGATACCATCATTTTTGTATTCACTTGAATATGGTGAACTAATCTGCATGTCTCCAACCCTTCTTTGAGTCATCAGAAGCTCTTTCCTGCTCAACAGAGTTTGGGCTATTATTAATTTTACCTCTTATTTAAAATCTTATCTTTCTTTGAATGTGAATGTCTTCATTTCCCCTAATGCCTATTCAGTCAACTCTAATTGCCATTTCTTCAGTCTAGGGTCATCTTCATTAGTTTAATTACCATAGAAGCCTGTTTCCTAAATGTGCTAATAGCATGAAAATGACTTATTTCCATGTTCTCTGTCGTGCTAGGCTAAGAAACAGAAAAAGAAAAATTTGTACAAGAAGACTGAAAAGCATCAGTTTTCCAGGATGACCCGTTCAAGGATGCTGTACCCAGCCTCTTCTACCAGGGAGTCAGGACCCGAGCGGGAGAGCAGAGGGTGGAGCAGGGGGCTACCCGAGGCAGTCGGCAACAGAAAAAAACATGAGCCTCTTAAAGAGGAAAAGCCAAGGAAAGCAAATACACTTGACACCAAGGGCAGGATATGTATAGGAGCAGAAGGCCTGGGTCAAGAGCTAGATGGTGATTAGAGGGAAGTGGGAGCAGCTAGGGATGAAATGAAGCAGGTAGCGGACATTGCTTTGACCAGAACTGGGTGTTGTTGATTTGCCTCTGTGGGCAGGTAGGTTCGTGGCGTGTGCATGCCGGGCTGGTCGGAAGGATTAAGGCTGGTTGTGAACAGTAAATGTCTTTACAGTGTCCTCAGACAAATTGTTGAAAAGTCATCCTCTCTGAGATGTTTGGCCCATTAGGGCGCACCAACCATTGCCAGATTCCAGCTAGGGCCGTCTCTCTGTGCTTCTTTCTTACGGTGCCTGATTTCCAGTTCCCATGTCCAGATGAAAGTGGACCATAGGAAGAATGATTTGTTTGCATGTGATCTTTCTTCCCTGTCTTTGTAGCTTTTTATTACCTTGTTCCTTGAGTTTCACAGAGTCTCTCCTTTATTCTACCAATTATATGTCGTAAACAATTTGTATCTTTAAAGTGAAGGTTCTTGGGGCATGTGTGTGACTCGGTTGGGCGTCTGACTCTTGATCTCAGCTCAGGTCTTAATCTCAGAGTCGTGGGTGTGGGTCCTGTCCAGCATGTAGCCTATTTAAAAAGAAGAAAGAGAGAGAAAAGAGAAGAGAAGAGAAAAAAGAAAAGAAAGGAAAAAAAGAAAGAGAAAAGAGAAGAGAAGAAAAAGTAAATTAAAAAGGTGGTTCTCAAACTGTGGTCCAGGGAACCCAAGGGTCCCTTAGGCCCTTTCAGAGAATCTGCAAGGTCAACACTATTTTCACAATACTACTAAGGCATTGCTTGCCTTTTTTTTGCTCACATTATCTCATGACTGTACAGAGTACAAGTTCATCAACAAGGATTCGGCTTCTATGCCACAGGTAACCTTTAAGACACAACCAGTTGTCGAGTTTTAATATATATCAAAGAAGAATTCAAAAAAGGCTATTAAAATACTCCTTCCTTTTCCAACTACATTTCTGTGAGGCTAGATTTTCTTCATATGCTTTAACTGAAAGAGCCTATCACAAAAGATTGACTGCAGAGGGAGATATAAAATCTAGCTGACTTCAATCAAGGCAGACATTAAAGAATTGCAAATATGTGAAAACTGGCTCTTCTCACTATTTTTTTTCCCCTGGGAAATAGTTCTTTTTCATAAAATATGTATGTTAATATATAACGGTTTTACTGTTATTTTTAAATTTAGTATTTTTAAAGTTTCTTTATTTTAATTTGTAATATAGTTCATCTGGATAGGTATAATCCACATAAACAGAAGTTTTTTGCAGTTCTCAATAATTCTTAAGAGTGGAAATGGATTTTAAGACTAAAAAAGTAAAGAACTGTCACTTTAAAGTAAGCATTTGTTATAATGCAAAAATGTGGTGAATGAATGACACAAATGTATGATCCATAAACATACAGTTATAAAGTCAGAGATTTATAACGAAAGTGACTTTTACAAAGTAGTTGGTCTGGGTCTCCCCTGTCTTCTGTGCCAGGAATCACTACATTTCCTCTTCTTTCTTGCCCTTACACACCAATAACTGTAAAACCGGACAAACCCTATATAAATATGTGGGAAACACTGAGTTACCATGTATTCTCTTTTCATAAAATGTTTCAAGTTGTCAATAATACCTTAATAACAGCAAGCAGTTTTGCCCTTTTTGCCAGAGGGACACAGCTTTACGACAAAATTTCATTGATTCTCCAGTTATTTATCTGTTAAAATAAAAGCCAAAGTATCAGCCTCCTAAGAAGACTGGAGAAGCCACATTATTTCTTCCACTTAAAGAGATAGAACTTAGGAAATGGAAGTGGCATCTCATAAAGTCGTAGATTCAGAGGTGAGACCGGGGTTGGGACTTGGTTCTCTTGAGTTCAGCTCAGTCGTTGCGAAATGCACCATCATTACTGTCACCTTTCTTTGGTACTCTGCCCGGTGTGTGTTCGATAAAGATTAACTGTTGGGAAAAAAAAAAATTAACCGTTGAAAGACTGTCTGAGGGGTGCCTGGGTGGCTCAGTCGCTGGGCGTCTGCCTTCGGCTCAGGTCATGATCCCAGGGTCCTGGGATCGAGCCCCGCATCGGGCTCCCTGCTCAGCAGGAAGCCTGCTTCTCCCGCTACCATTCCCTCTGCTTGTGTTCCCTCTCTCGCTGTGTTTCTCTCTGTCAAATAAATAAAATCTTAAGAAAAAAAAAAATGAAAGACTGTCTGAGATAGTGCGCATCTAGTACAGAGGGAGATGGACCCGAAATCAAGGGTCCTGGCTTCTCTCAGCAACTCCCGGCTCACCCTGTGACCTTGGATGAGTCACCCGATCCCCCAGTGCTTCTGGGTCATCTGTCAAACGTACCAGCCTAGAGAGGTGGGAGGCACCGTTAGAGCTTATAATGTAATTTATTGTTTCTGTCTCATGTAATGATTACAGCAAACCTCGAAGTAACTAAGGCAGGTGTCATCACTTTCACTTTGCAGTTCCGGAAGTACCGGAGGTTATAGGATTAGTAGTGATGACACTTCTTTCCATTCCTCCTCTTTCCATTCATTTCCCTTTCCATTCCTCAGAGGTACAAAACCTCTGCCAAGGTGTACATGAACCGGTCTCTCGGTCCTTGAGAAATGCGTGCTCAAAGCAGGAGATGTATTTGACTCTGAGTTGGAGCTCTGAATGGTTTCACATAGTAATACAGTTATAGGCGGTTCTTCAGGACTGGATATTGTAAGCACTACATTTGAGGAATATTGTGGGCTAAGTAGATACTTGTGGGTTAACCTAAATTCCCAATCACCTCTTAACAGCATAGTTTCATGAAAAAGGTGTTTCATGCAACCTGTATGTAAATGAGCTTTTGAAATACAAAGCATTCTGTAGTTGGGGACTAAGTTCTTTTTAAATGTTTATCGTTTTTATTTTGTGACTTATTTGAAATAGTAATATGGCATCACTAAGAAGTCAGAATACCTGAAAGCGATAGTTTTACAGTATACTATTTTATTTATTTTTATTTTTTATGTTTTAAAGAATTTATTAGTTTATTTGACAGAGACACAGTGAGAGAGGGAGCACAAGCAGGCAGAGTGGAAGAGGGAGAAATAGGTTTCTATTCATCGCGGGGACCCCGATGTGAGGCTCGATCCCATGACCCTAGGATCATCACCTGAGCTGAAGACACACACTTAACGACTGAGCCACCCAGGCGCCCCAAAGTCAATAGCTTTACTTCATTACTTTATTATGTAGAGGGAGCCCCCCATCCTACTCCCTCAGAAGGCAGATTTGATTATATAATAGAAATGAGTAGGGGAAAAATTCTTATCAGAGATTGCCTTTATAAAAATAAAATTTTGCCGTACCCCATCTCCTTTTAAGTAGATTTTACTTGTATTTATGAGTGGCTGTATAGTCTGTGGTATGTCCCATGTGACTCTGTATAAAACTACACACTATTTCTAGAGAAGATAACTAAAGGCAGATAGCTGCCTCGATTTAAGCATATCCCATATAGAGAATGAAAATATAAACCTTCCCAGAGGAGAGATTATAAATTGCCTTGTTCCCTCTGGTCATGCACATTTAATATCTGTCTCTGTTGCTCTTTTTAAAATTATTCAGTTACACTTTCTTATAGTTGGGGGGGGAAATCTTTCCGTAACTCTCCCTTCAATTAGGTGGCGATGTTTATTTTTCCTTTTTGATTCTTTAGCACTTCTCAAGTCTTCAATGAACAGAAAGATCACATCCTAAAATATCACTCTTCTTTTCTTATTCCATTAGAAGCCTGTTCTGTCAGTTATGGTTTCTGTTCATTGTATGAAGCTGTGTATGTCTTGGTGATTGGGTCAATAGCCCTTAAAGCTTAGGGTCTGAGCGTGGGAAGGCTCCCTCCTGCTTGGCGCCATTTATCGGCTCGTTCCAGAATTTTATAATATGAAGACTTGACTGTTGTGAATTCCTTTGGTTAAGCTAAGCTCTTAGAGAATTAAATTTGCTATTAATTGATTTCTTTTTGCTAAATTGATGTAATTATTTTGCTTTGATAAATTCAGGGCCTTATATATAATGCCTGTCTTGTCACCAGTCTTATAGTTGTATATTTTTTTCCCAAAATAACTGCACAGTTTCAAGAGCACTGGATTTTCAAAAGTATGTGAAATTTCTTTTTACAAGATAGCAGTAGAAAAATAATGTCCTTTAATTGCGAAAGGCAAATTTGGAGTGTGAGCTAGTGAACGTTGAAGCCAGAGCAGGAATTTGTTTCCCGTCGATTTACATTTGTGTAAAATTCATCCTTGCTTCACATGTGTGTCAAACAATTTATTCAAGACTCTGATGAATTTTAAATATATATTATAAGCCAAAGGATTTTTAAAGGTACTGAAATTAAATATTTAATAAATGTGGAGGTGTTTAGATATGGTACTCTTCTTTGTGATTCTGTGACAATAAAGGAGGGAACATGAAAGGATCATTCATTTCCTTGAGGTTATAGATTTGTTGGATATATATGGTATTTCTGTAGGATTTTTATGGTACATGAAAAGATTGTGGCTCCCCAAACACAATATGCTCTTTCAACAAAAAATAAGTACAACTGTGTGTTCACGTACGTAAATGGTCAATAAGTTATATTACAAGAACATGAAAACATGAATTTCTATGTCAGTAATTTCATTGCAAGCAGTAAACCATTTTCTTCGCTCAAAGACAGGAGTTCAGGCTGGTTTTTAAAATTACGTGAGGAAGAACCTGACAATTCCGAGGAAAGCGGTGTAGGAAGATAGTTTAGTTTAGCCCGTTCCCTAGTGGCTTCACATTTTTATCTTCCATGAAGTTGAGAAAATGAGCAAATGTCTGGAATTCCATGTACTGATGCAGTCATTCTGATGAGTCATTAGGTTTCACAATTAATTTCAAGAAGTCATCCAGCCTCTTCTTCCATGAGAGCTCTGACAACCCCTACTCACACATCATTCTATAGAAGTAGTAGTGAGGCCCTACTAATCAGAACTTTAAACTGGAGCGCTTCTCAAGTCTTCAATGAGTATATAACCGTTGAGTATATATATATATAACCAATGAGTATATAACCATTCAACAAGTATTCCCAGGAGAATTCTTTCTTCTGCGACTCATCACTGTGCCTAGCATATAAGTTTCTTGAAAGTCGAGTACCTGTCTTAATCACAATATAGACTGTATTTTCGTGAGGCTTTCAGAGCCTCCCTGACATCAAGATAGATGATGTCTTTTTGGCTTGACCCTGAGTTTTTGGAGATTCAGTGTGAGAGGGTGTGTTCTTTAAGGAGCCGTTCTACTCGTTAGCCTGTTTTTTTTTTTTTTTTTCCTTTCAAGGTGTTCACAGTGGATTGGGCCCAATTATTATTAGTCTTTTGGTGACAAACACGGGTAAGAATACAAAATTAAATGCTTTCAAATTAGATGAGGGGGCTTCTGGTGTAATTCTGGCCGCAACTGGCCTAGAGTGCTACAGTGTTGTTGATGTGCTTTTTTGGGGGTAGTGTGCTTGCTGGAGGCAGTTCACACCAGCACCCAAGAGCTGATGCTGCACACAGCTCGTTCCAATGCGACTTTCAAAGACGTCAACCTTGGTAGTCGGAAATCAGCCAAGTTGGGAGTCTTCACGCCAAGGAAATTGGCACACTGTACGACCCCTTCTCCACTCTCCTATAACCAGTTATTAAAAATGCATTTACCAACACACTACTGCTTTAAAAACGAGACATACAAACTTTGCAGTTTTGAGATTTTAGACAGTAACCACCCGGATTGATCACAAAGGAAATATCAAATAAGGCTTTTGACATTAAGAAATCACAGGTTTAGCCAAACTACCTCCCGCAACTCAAGCATTTATCAAACTTACCTCCTTTCAAACTTGAACAAGAGAATTTAAGCCTGGGTTGGAGTAGATAAATATGTTTTAAAATGTATTTTTAAGATTTTTATTTATTTACTTGACAGAGAGAAATCACAAGTAAGCAGAGAGGCAGGCAGAGAGAGAGGGGAAGCAGGCTCCCCGCAGAGCAGAGAGCCCGATGCAGGGCTCCATCCCAGGACCCTGAGATCATGACCTGAGCCTAAGGCAGAGGCTTTAACCTACTGAGCCACCCAGGTGCCCCTAAAATGTATTTTTAAATATTGGTTTGATTCAGTAGATGTTTCTGGGTGTAGGTCTTTTCCCCAGTTTGGAGAAAGCCAGTTATGGTTACTAAGGAAGATTTCCTTGGGATTGCATATGGGCCAATCACTGATAAGATGCTTTCCTTTCCATTTTTCCCCCCTTTTCTTTTCTTTGTTTTGTTTTTAAGATAACATTTGTCCTTTGGAAGATTACTTACCCAAAGATATCTTGGGCAGAAAAGGAAAATGTTTTACTTCACTATTTATTGGATCTCTATAAAACAATGTACTTCTTTCCTAAGGCTTTCTGTATAGTAGGGCTAGCATCATATAAAAAAGTCATGTCTTGAATAAAAATATGTAGTTTTCATTAGAAAAATAAGAAAGAGCCCCTTTTTTGACCAGTATGTCACTTAAATATGTTTTGAGGGTAGATTTATAGAATCGTTTCCAACATGAATACAACTGCTATCAAATATATTCTTAACAATGATTTAAAATAGAATGAATTATAAATGGAAAAATTGTTAGAAATGATAATCTACTTATTGATATAATTAATAGATAATTATTTCAAGTCAAATGTTAATTAGCCAAGATCAGTTTCTGGTATTCAGATATAGTTGTTATCAAGACTGAAAATGATAACTTTCTTCCCACGGTATCCTAAATTATATTTAAAATCCTTTAATCCCTTGGGGCAGAAGGGGTAATCTTGAGCTCCTGGCTTCTCATTTACATTTTTCTTTTCTAGCTGTGTCTGTAAGACGTATCTTAACTCTCAGTGCATTTTACATAGCAGATGTTTTTTTCCCTATGTAGCATGTATTGAAGAAATGACTAGGACAAATTTAATATACAACACATTAAGAAATCAGAAAAGGCATCATGCTCGTGGCTAGGGGGATAACCTTTTTTGTTTCAGCTGGAAGACAAAAACAGGCAAGTCAATTAATTTTTTAAAATAATGTCTTCTTTTGGACTTAGGAGATGCTTCTCTGTTTTCATTGCTCTCAGGAGAACTGCCACCATGTCCCTAATTCAGCCACAGCTGGGATGTGAGGTGGTACTTAGCCATAAGACCCTGTTGGTCATCGCTTACACCAGGCATCCCACTCCCACGACATGTAGAGAGCCTTCCATACATCATCCCGTGAGGTCGGCATCATCATAGTCCTCATTTTTCAGAGGTTGAAACGAAGGCTTTGGGAGGTTAACTTGCCTTTGGTCCCCAGTTAGCAGCTGTAGAGCCAAAACTCGTCTGCAAAGGGACCGAACATCACTGCCCACCACAGGAGGTTGTTCTGAACATTGGAAGAATTGGCCAGTGGAAACTGCCTATAACATCGCCTGCACCCAAAATAAGGAATGAGTAAATCTCAGCTACTATCATCGTCATCATCACCATCACCATCATCATCATCATCACTGTTACCATTAAAACTAGGTCAGTTTGGGGAAAAAAAAATTCTAGGTCAACTTGATCCCAAATTCGGTGCTATCAAGCCCCTAAAATGCCAGGTGAATAGGAGCACCCTTCCGTTTCATGTGGTCTACTTAAAGGGTGCAGATTTATACGGTGTTTTTCCTACCTTGTTGGTTTAGAAACACCTTCTCTCGCCGCAAGGTAGAATGTTTCTGACTATTTTCAGGTCTGAGGTCTTTTTCTTGAAACTGGAATTAAACCAGGTAGGAAAGAGGTCCTAAGGACTGTGTGCTAAAGCCAGGGTGTCTCCTGAACAAACTTAGGTATAATTTTAAATTGCACCTAGGAAAAGAAAGCATTACTCCATTCCTTTTCCCTTACGTGCAACTGAAGTTTCACACCAGATCAGGTGACAAAAGGAGAAAGGAAGAGCTGACATCTGAGAGCTGTTTTGAAGGCGTGACCTCTAGGAGAAGGTCTCGTGCATTGCAACTCCCAGATTTCCTGTTCAGATTTTTAAAATAGCAACTCTTGAACTCAAACAGCATGCTCAATAGAGCTCAATAGAAGACTATTCTCAATAGAATAGTCTTCCCTCACTGTCACTCACCACAGAAGGCCCAAGAGGGCTGACATGAGGCAAGACCTACATGGTTAAAAATGCCTGAAGACAATTGCATTCGTGTTTACTTTCAGAATGCCTTTTTGAAGTACATATGCCATCCTAGATTTCATCCTTTCTTTCTAGTCTCCTGTACCCAAAGCAAACAAATCTACTCCCTAAAGTGTACAGGATATCGATGCTTTGCAATGCGTCGTCGAAGAGGGGGAAAAAGGAAAACCTGATTTCAAAACCGTTAAGTGAGAACTAGACTTGCTTTTGATACAAGTTTTTGATACGCTGACGAAGCAGGAGAGAAGAGTTTTTGAGGGTAGAAGCAATTCATCTTTTAAAAATTGTTTTTATTCATTTGGGTTCCTGATAATATGTGAAATTTAGGAACAGAATAATGAATATTTCATGGAAGACTTTTTCTTTGGAGGAAGGGAAGTTTTCATTGATTTTTTTTCTGTGCATAAAAATGTGTTACCTACACGCAATCCTTGTGATACCAACTTAAAAAACTAATTTTCTTGAATGAATAGAGTTTCGTGGCAGTGACACTAGGATATGTCTTGCAAATGAGGGGGGGGAAGCATTTTCTTTCTGTGAAGGTTATGTTGTTTTTGTTTAAATTAGA
Source organism: Procyon lotor (assembly GCA_028646535.1). NCBI lineage: Eukaryota > Metazoa > Chordata > Mammalia > Carnivora > Procyonidae > Procyon > Procyon lotor. The sequence continues at coordinate 83,181,766 of CM053609.1, forward strand.
AATTCATCATTTAGGGTTTCTTATTTTGTCATATCAGTTTTGATGTCGTACTGAGAAGGCCACAGTTATAATGTCTCTGCCATTTTTGCGTTCTCATTATCTAGTTCTCAGAGAAGAGTTGTCTTAGATAACCAGGGAGCTAATGGAGGCAGTATCCCGGGAGGCAGGATGGGAGGTTATGATGAGCCTTATGTGAACACTCGCAATGTTATCTTCAAACGAGCATATCCACGAAGTTGTACTTTGTGTTAAAGGCATTGGCTTGACACATGTAAACCCTGCAGAAATGCCCTAGTTGGCCTTGGCATTGAGGACCTTCAGGAAATGGAGGTAGCCCAGGCCTCTGCAAGAGAGGGTCTTGTTATTTGCTCCTGCGTGTAAAGTGTAGTGATGCCGGCCTGGGGAAGGCTCCTGGCCTTAGAAAAGCATCTAGGCCTGGGGCAGGTGGGGCGTGGGAAGGGGGTAGGTAGGGAGAAGAGGGCATGGTGTCTCAATCTTGGCTGCCCATGGGGTCATCTGGAGCTCAAAGTATTCCTGATTCCCAGTCCCTGCCCCTGGGACTGTGATCTCCTGGGTCTGCCGTATAGCCCGGACACTGGGATTTTTGCTTCTCCTGAGTGTTTTCTGTGGACGAGAAGCGGTTGCATCTCCTGGGAGCCTGTTTTGAATGCAGAGTCTCAGGCCTCACCCAGCACAACTGGATCAGAGACTGAATTGCTACAAGAGTCCCAAGTATGTACAGTCAAGTCTGAGAAGGACTTTTTCTTTTTAAATTAACATATACTGTATTATTTGTCCCAGGGGTACAGGTCTATGAATCACCAGGCTTACATGAAAGGCACTTTTTTTTTTTTTTCTCCCTAAGAAGCACTTTTGATAGTCCAGGGTCCTAAGGGCACCTGGAAATGGTTTAATTCTGTAGCTGAAAAATGAGTTGATCCAGAAATTGCTAGAACCCGCTGGATAGTGTCTAGAATAGGTTTTAAAAACAGGTTTTGGGTGGAATGAGGGTAAGCTTGATTTGGACTTGCTGAATTTGAGGTAAGGGTAAATATCAGTGTAGAAATATACTGAACGTAGTTGGGAATAGCAGCCTGGGAGATCTTGGTTATTACTGCAGACTTGCCTTTGGAATCTCTTGACCTGGAATGTTCTCATTCTTTCTGCTCTCAGTGAAACATTGGAAGGAAACGGATGATGGCGGCCCAGGGCCCTTCTCCTCTAACTTAACAAACAGGGAGAAAATAAGAAGGATGTTTCCACTTTCATAAGACCTTAGGATGAGGGGACGGTATAATGGATGGTATCAGGAGGAACCGGTTTGATTTCATGTATTCCTATTTAATTTCCATCATGTCCTCTTTGACCACGTAACTTACAGGTCAGTGTGCAATGTGGGGAGGAAGAAGACATCAAACATTACAGAATGACTCTATTTCTTTTCTGGAACCACTTCCATTGACTCTTATTATACAAACCCTCACTGAGCCAGGGAGCCCAAGAATGACTGATCTAAGACCTTTTGGAGACCACCTGCTTTGACATCTATTTCAATGCTGGCAGGAAATTTCAGAAACAACCAATTTAACTGAGCCCAAATGATGTGCTCACTGAGGTTTGGTAAAACGCCTACAGTTGAGACCTAGAAAGTAAATGCAGTCTTCCCTCTGAGTCACTTGTGACTTTTAATAGATTTCGAGACTGACAGAATTGCCAAGAAAGCAAATATTTTTATTCATATGACTATACAGTTATTCTCAATAACCAAATTCAATTGATGAACACCACAGTTATTTTGTAATCTAAAAGGCGGCCTGAGAAAAGAGATTTTTTTTTGTGTGGAAGAAAGTGACCAAAAATTACTAAAACATGAAGGATACAGCAAAGACATACAGCAATTAAAAACATATAAATCAGGAAAATCAATACCACCTTTCAGAGTGCTTTTCTTCTTTTTTTCTTTGAAAATTTTATTTATTAATTTGACAGAGAGAGAGAGAGATCACAAGTGGGCAGAGAGGTAGGTAGAGACAGAAGAGGAAGCAGGCTCCCCGCTGAGCAGAGAGCCCGACGCGGGGCTCGATCCCAGACCCTGAGATCATGACCTGAGCCGAAGGCAGAGGCTTTAACCCACCGAGTCACCCAGGTGCCCCCAGAGTGCTTTTCAAATGTAAGGATTTTGTAGGCTATTACTTAGGGATACCTATCTGGATTTGACAGCAAGAGGGACGACAGCAAGTTTGTTCTTTAGGATGAATTATGGCACGGGTCTGGTTTCCCGTACTTTCTCTGAATGCTACACTGCTATAACAGACAGCCCAATTATTTCTTTCTAACACTTATTTTTTGGTGGATGGCTTCCCATGTTTCTCCTTCCCTAAGGCGCTCTCCCCGCCCCCGCCCCGCCCCAAAAGGCTTTCAGGAGATTAGGCAACCCAAGGAAACTGCCAATGATAGTGTTTTGCTAATTCTATAAATATTTCTGTAAACTTGACTAGAGTGAGACATAATTTCAGCAATTGGAGTAATGGGCTTTCCCGCTGCTGTGTGCACCCAGATAGCAAGCACTCCGCCTTGCTGAGTAATTACTCCCACAGTTGCTGCCTCGAGACACTGTCATTAGGCTTCCCCACGCTAGGTGTGGGCTTGTAGGGAACACAACGTAAACATCGCTGCTCTGAAATGAGCTGCTACCAAGTTCAGCCTGTGAAGATGGCCAGAATAAGTTTCCTTCCTGAATCTGAGAACTGATTTGTTGGTAAACCCAGGTGGGGTTTGTTTGTTGATACACTGTAATTCTCCTGATCCCCTGGTGATGTTTATATAATGAGAGGTTAAATCCCTCCCGCCTCTTTAAAAATTTAGTTCTCACATTTGCAGGTCTCCTCGTTTGCCTGTTTGAAATACCAAGTCCTCGGGAAGTACCGAAGGAATAGAACTTTGTAATAAAATAAATTTTTTTTTAAGATTTTATTTATTTATTTGACGGAGAGGAGAGAGATCACAAGCAGGCAGAGAGGCAGGCAAAGAGAGAGGGGGAAGCAGGCTCCCTGCCGAGCAGAGAGCCTAACGTGGGGCTCGATCCCAGGACCCCGAGATCATGACCCGAGCCGAAGGCAGAGGCTTTAACCCACTGAGCCACCCAGGCGCCCCTAAAATAAATTTTTAAAATTAAATGTTCTGCATTCCTGTGTGCAGCTTTGTTCGTTGGGCATATTCAGCCCATAACCACTGGTCTCCCTTGTCTTGTTCTCCCCAGTTTCTTCCCTGCTACATCCCTCCAGACACTATACCTCTCAATTATCCTGCTCCAGTTGGATTAACTCTGTGACTTCTGCTTAAAAAGTTCTAGTTGTCTCTGAAGCTTGCTTAGCAAGGTCTGTGTCTCGAGCATGACCCAGGTGTGGGATCAGCTGTGTATCAGACCAGATGGCTGCTCATCTGCGAGGTGTGGGCATGAACTTGGGTGTGTCTGAGTGACCTTGTCCTTTTAGACCCTAGGTTTCAGGAGATCAGGAGAGGTAGTAGCTCTACTTTAATTAACACCCTATTTAGCCCCCAACACAGGGTCATTAACACACTAGCAGTTAGTTGTTAGAGTTTATCTGCTTTCCATCGGAATTTCACTTCCCACAGGATACTATATTTCTTTCATGGTAATCTATATTTTAATGGCCTCTAAATTGTCAATTGAGAGGGTAATTAGTTCTAATTTGGTGTTAATGCTATGAACATAGAGTAAGAAACTAATTGACATGGCATGTTACCAGCTAGAATTTTGTGAACTTAAACTTCTTATCTCTTGCACAACAGTCAGTGATATGATTATGGAGGTGCCATTTAGGACGAAAGGCCTCTTTGCCATTTAGGATGCAGGGTGGCTTTGCTTTGGGGTGTTCTGGACCTCGTGAATGGTGAATGCGTGCTGATGGTTCGCTGACCGCCCCCGCTTTGATTTTCCCAACAGCACTCCCTTAAACCTACTTTAGGGAATGTTGGTCTAAAAACCTAGATGCATATTTGGTTAGCATAATCTTGTTTTCGATCGCGTTTGTTTTTCCAGCTAGATACAAGGGAGTCCTTGGAGACTGCGGGAAACACAAAGCGAGAGAATAGCCATTCCCCACATCCAACAAAGCTAGAGTACAATAGAAATAGCAATACAGGGCGCCTGGGTGACTCTGTGGATTAAGCCTCTGCTTTTGGCTCAAGTCATGATCCCAGGGTCCCGGGATCGAGCCCCGCATTGGGCTCCCTGCTCAGTGAGAGCCTGCTTCTCCCTCTCTCCCTCTGTTGCTCCCCCTGCTTATGAGTTCTTTCTCTGTGTCAAATAAATAAATAAAATCTTAAAAAAAAGAAACAGCAATATATTCACCAAGCAGTACTTAATATTTTATCTCAGACCTCTCCATGTGTATGACTTCAATTGATCTTCACCGTAATTGAGGTCAAGGCAGGTGTTATTATTCCCATTTTATCGTTGAAAGTACCAAGATTATGTGGCTGGTTAAGTGGTAGAGGCAAGCCAAGGAGTTGAATCTTCTGACTCCTGCTGCAGAGCGTTCCCTGATCACATCCTACTTCTCCAGTCTGTTTATTTATATAATCTTATTATGTGATTCTAAGCAATTGCTGTTCCCTTAAAAATTCAGAAAATTTATGTAATCATAACCCAGCGAATGCACCACCACCTTTTCCCCTCCCACCTCCCTGACCCTCAAGTTCACAAATGCTCTCGTCTTAACTCTGTCCTAGCCGGAGCTCAGGAAGACTCTTTTGCAAAAAGAGGTAGAAAAAGGATGGAAAGCAAAAAGAATCAGATTGAGAAGTTCTTCTTTTTTGTTTCCTTTAGAGAACATCTCAACTGCTGCCCTAAGATGTCAGCGCTAAGTTTAACCCAGAGTAGTTTTTCAAAGAGGAAGCCTATTAGTCACTCTGGCTGATGATGGCCTGGGTCAGCCTACTGGAACTTCCGTCGGTCCATTTCAGATTATTTCGCATCCCAATATCTGAGACACAGTCTTCATGCCTGGTTTGTGTTCGTGTGTTTGACTGTGATTTATGTTTTCGTTTACTATTCCTTCGAAGCTCCCCCAGTAGGCTGGCAGGAAAACAGAGACAAGGAGATGGACGATGTGTGAGTGGCTTTGCTACGGTGCGGGCAGGGTGAGGAGTCCCTGTGGAAGACGAGGTCTGTGGGTCCCCGAGGCAGTTTCTTTCATCTTTCTCTGCCGTCCTGGTCTGCTCTCAGCCACAGGGAGATGAGAGGGCCCGAGTTCTATTTGTGTCCCTCTGGTAGTTTATTTGTAAACTGCAGGTCAAAAAGTAATATTATGTGTAAAATCCAGACTGGACAATTGCTCGTTTCATGCAGAGAGGGAGCTTTAAAGGAAATCAGCTGACTTCCTGACTTGCTGAATGAAGTGTGAGTTTTAGTTTCTATCCTGTTAGGAAATGACATGTGAATAGGATACTTGTAGAAGCAGGCTTTTATTTTTGTCAATGGCTGGGAACTTGTAAAAAAGAGAAGAGAGGTCTGTTTATTTTAGCATATCAAGATTCATTTCTGCGAAACAAAGGCAGAAAGGAGGGCTTCTGGATCCTTCGGTGGTCTCAGTAGTAGGTCCTGAAATTCCGTATCTTCTCTCCTCCTGCCCAGGGAGCTGTTGGGTTGCCACAGCAACGTGACTCCTCCCCCACAACCCTGTAAGATTAACTGGATACAGATTTAGCAGCAAGGGAGGCCAAGATCAAAATCCAAATTTAGGGCACTGATCACAGAAAGTGGGAGGGGGGGTGGCTGAGGCCGAGGACAGCTCAGCGTCCCTCTGCAGGGCTGCACGTGAAGTGACGGGTGTTTGGCCCTGATGGCTTAGATGCCGCTGCTCAGGGACCCCAGTCAGCCCTGGGGAGCTCACCTGCCACTCAACAGCTGGGGCGCCCCCAGGAAAATCATTTTGGATGACCGTGTGGATGAAGAATATTTAGTGCAATCTTTAGCGTAACCCTGTATCGAATGAAACTGCTGGTGCTCTGAAAGGCAAGTGTGAGACTGTTCGGGAGAGGAACCACAGAGAAAGGGCTTTGCATGGGTGCTGCAAACATAAAGCTACTCTTGTTCTCCAGAGTGCTGTCTCGGGGGGTCGGAGGGTGGCCTTAGGGACCCCGAAGGTGGTGAAAACCATAATGGTTGCTCACGTTGACTGGGGCAACATGCTACATGCTAAGCACTCTGGAACACATTTAATCCTCATAACAACCTTTTGAGCTCGGTGCTGTTATTTGAAAGGCAGGGAAACTGAGGCAGGGGGCAGTTCATGAACGTCCCCGAAGTTCTGTGGTTTGTAAATGGCAGACTGGGATTTGAACTTTTGTAGTGTGAACTTGAATTTAGGGTCTTCATTCTTGCAATACTGCCTCCAAAGGATCTTTACTTATCCCCTCGAGGGCTTGTAGGTAGAGTATTCCAGGAAACGTAACTATTTTTTTAAACATGAAGGTCATTATAGGTTGAATTGCGTCCCCTCAAAAATGTTGAAGTTCTCACCCCCTCCCTCCCGTGGCTGTGAATGTGACCTTATTTAGAAATAGGGTCTTTGCAGACGTAATGGAGCTAAGATGAGGTCATTAGGTGGGCCCTCGTCCAATGACCGGTGTCCTTACAAGAAGAGGAAAATATCCAGCGAAGACAGACACACAGGGAGCATCGTGTGACCACAGGAACAGAGGCTGGAGGGATGCAGATGTGAGCCAGGGGACGCCGGGCCAGGAGGGACAGCCACCACCAGAAGCTAGGAAGAAGCAAGGAAGGATTCCACCAGTGTCTCAGAGGCAGCAGGGCCCTGCTGGACCCTTGATTTCGAACTTCTAGGCTTCAGAATAGGGAGAGAATTTAAGCTACTAAGTTCATTACAGCCGTTCTAGGAAGCGAATACAAATATGTGCTTATTCTACCAGATTCAGTGGAGACAGAGATATACAGAGCCACACATGAACATTTCCCATTCCATTTTATTCCCTTCTATTCCCTTCTATTCTATTCCCTTCCCACCATACTGCTAATTGCTAAGAACGATTCGTCTCCTTTATGCATATATATTTATATTCATTTTTATATAATGGGCCTGTATTATATGCATTTTGCTGTAAGCTCTATTTTTTTTTTTTAAGATTTTATTTCTTTATATCAAAGAGGGAGAGAGAGAGAGGGAGAGAGAGAGAGAGCAGGGGAGGAGCAGAGAGAGAGAATCTCAAGTAGATTCTGTGCTGAGTATGGAGCCCAGTTATGGGGCTTGATCTCTGAACCCCGAGATCATGACCTGAGCTGAAACCAAGAGTTGGATGCTTAACTGACTGAGCCACCCAGGCGCCCCTAGCCTTTTTATTTTTGAGTTTACTTGTGGATCTTAGAGATCTGTAAGTCTTTAGTTTATTTTTATATTTTTATTTTTTTAATTTTTTTTAAAAGATTTTATTTATTTTTTTGAGAGAGAGCACGCATGAGCACAAGGTAGGGGAGAGGACAGAGGGAGAGGGAGAAGCAGGCTTCCCACTAAGCAGGGAGCCTGATGTGGGGCTTGGACCCAGGAACCTGAAATCATGACCTGAGCTGAAGGCAGACACTTGACCAGCTGAGCCGCCCATGCACCCCAGTCTTTAGTTTATTTAATCGTAAAATGCATACAGCATAAAGTGTACCGACTGAAATACTTTTAAGTATACAGCACGGTGGTATTAACGACACTTCACTGTTGTGCAGTCACCACCATTACCCACCTGTAGAACCCTTTGCATCTTGTAAAACTGAAACCCCGTGTCCATTAAACAGAAATTCCCCATTCCTCTTTCCCCTTAGCCCTGGGCCACTTCTCTTCTACCGTCTATCTCTAGGAATGGGACTACTCCGGGTACATCCGGGAAGTGGAATCCTAGAGCGTTTGTCTTTTTGTGACAGGTTTATTTCACTTACCATAGCCGCCAGGTTCAGCTATGTTGCAGTGTGTGTCAGAATGTTCCTCCTTTTCAACGCTGCATAGTATACCGCCGTGTATCTGTACCACATGTGTTTCTCCATTCATTTGCTAAGGGATGCTCGGGTGGCTTCTGCCTTTCGGCGATTATAAATAATGCAGCTATAAACGTGGGTGTGCAAATATCTCTTTGAGATCCTGCTTTCAGTTCTTTTGGTTATATACTCAGAAGTGGAATTGCTAGATCATACAGTAATCCTATCTTTAATTTTTTGAGGACTTGCCCTACTGTTCCACACCACAACTACACCACGTTTGCATTCCCACCAGCAGTCTGTGAGGGTTCCAATGTCTCTATATCCTTCCAACACTTGCTATTTTTGTTTTAGTAGCCATCTTAATGGGTATGAGATAATATCCCATGGTGGTTTTGATTTGCATTTCCATAATGACTAGTGACGCTGAGCTTCTTTTCATGTGCTTATTAGCTACTTGTATGTCTTCTTTGGAGAAATGGCCATTCAGATCCTTTGCCCCTTTTTATAACCAGGCTGTATGGTTTTTTGTTGTTGAGTTGTAACAGTTCTTTATATATTCTGGGATATCCATCCCTAATCAGATATTCTCAGGTATTCTCTTGCCACTAGCTGGGAATACATTCATGCATTCTCATGGGGATGGGGTCATGGGTGGAGAATCACTGAATTCCCATCTGAGGCTTGTCGTGATAAGTAGTATCTGTCCTAACAGAAGATAGGTAGTACCTCTCCTAACAGAGGAAGCAGCATGTATTAACCAGGTTTCTCCAGAGAAACAGAACCAATATATGGATTACACTTACTATGAGGAATTGGTTTACATGATGCTGAGGTTGACAAGCCCCAAGATCTGTAGGGTGAATCAACAAACTTGAGACCCAGGGGACCCAGAGATTTAGTTCCGGTCTGAGTCCAAAAGCTTGAGCACCAGAAGAGCCTATGTTTCAGTTGAGTACAAAGGTAGGAAAAAGCTGATGTTCCAGCGTGAAGCAGTCAGGTAGGAGGAATTCATCCTTTCTCAGGAGAGAGTCAGCGTTTTGTCCTCGTTAGACTTCAACTGATTTGATGAGGCTCACCCACATTAGGGAGGGCAATCTGCTCTACTCAGACTACCAATTTAAATGTCAGTCACATCCAGAAACACCCTCATGGACACATCCAGAATAACATTGGACCAAATATCGAGGTACCCCATGGTCTAATAAAGTTGATACAAAGTTAGCCTCACATGCACTGATAAGTGGTGCATCCTTCTCTATCTTACTAATTAGTTTGAAAATGGAGAGTATTCTCAGGATCATCATAATTTGGTAGGTGTTGTGGTTTGGGTCTGTAATTGGGCTCATTTCTTTGTATTTGAAGATATGATCAGACAAGGCATCTCTGTTGGGCTCATGGAGGTTGTTTCTAGGGCAGATGTTCTCTTTAGCATCGTGCAGCCTCAAAGAGGGAGTATTCCCTTGACTGAATCACCGATTTTTATAACCCAAAATACATACCCAAAACAGTGACTGAAGCTTTGTAGATTCCTGTATAGCTTTACAAAATCATTCCTGGTTTTTAAGCTTTGAATTATTTTTTTTTCTTTCATAACCTCACCACTTTTTGCTCATTAGCAGAATTTTCTGACCCTATCTGAGCCCAAGTAAAGTCCCATGAGAAGTAGGGCTTATCGCTGTGAATATTGCTTACTTAGAATCTCTACTTTCAGGTGTTAATAGCATGGGTTCTTTGAACTCAAATCTTACTTTTTCATACTAAAAATTACTGTTGATTGGAAGCATCGAAAGCTTTTGTGCATTTTTGATAAAAAGGTTCTTACTGTTTTGACTCTGATTATCTAAGCCTTAGACTCTTGGGCACTAATTTTCATTCATTCATTCATTCATTCATTCATTCATTCATGACTACTAAACATGACTACTAATGCTCAGTGTTGGGCTTGTGGAACTGACCTGCACACACAGCCCCCGCCCATGTGGAGCTTACATTCTAATGGGGTCTAGTGAGCTTGTATACTTAGCTTGTATACTTATAAATTACTTGTATAATTTGTAAATCTTCACCGCCCTGCCCACAAAGAAAAAACAAATAATTTTAGATAATGACTCTGGTGAAGTCATAAGATAAACACACATTAAGAAACAAACCATTGGGGCACCTGGGTGGCTCAGTGGGTTAAAACCTCTGCCTTTGGCTCAGGTCGTGATCTCAGAGTCCTGGGATCGAGCCCCGCATCGGGCTCTCTGCTCAGCAGGGAGCCTGCTTCCCCCTCTCTCTGCCTGCCTCTCTGCCTACTTGTGATCTCTCTCTCTCTCTCTCTCTGTCAAATAAATAAATAAAATCTTTAAAAAAAAAGAAACAAACCATTTATTAGTAGATCTATAAAGAAAATACAACAGGTGTCATGAGAAAGAGTTACTTGGGTGTGCTCTTTTGTTCTTTTGGAAAACCTGGAGCAATCTGTTTTTAATTATTTAGTTTTTTGAATAAGCAATGGGTATATGTCTGTGCGTACACAACAAAGCCAAAAGGCGCAAAAGAGTATGCGGTGAAGTGTTGGTTTTCTTCTACCCCTGCCCCTAGCCACCTGCTTTCCTTTTTTATGGTAGCTGATGCTTCCTACATATTGATCTACTGTTTCTTACATGTCTTGCAAACATATATATATTTGCCTTCTTTAAAATAAAGAGGGAAAACCCCATTAGGTTAAAACACTGTCCTATACTTATTTTTCACTTCATTACATGTCTTAAAGATTAGTACATACCTATGTTTTTAATGACTTATTCCTTTTAATGGCCACGTAGTATTTCACCACGAGAATGAACTGGGAAGCATTAAAGTATAAAGACTATAAAGTATAAAGACTAAGAACTAGGATAACTTCAGTGGGTCTGAATCCCCACTTTACCACTTATTAGCTGTGTTTCTTGGGTTAGTTACCTAAACTCTCCTTAGCTTTCTCCTCACAAAGAGGGCTTATAATACTACTAAGCTCATAACGTTGTTAGGTACCAGATACAATTATTTTATCTGTTATTATATACAATAATTTCTCTAAGGGGCTTTCACTGTTGGACATTTAGGGTGTTGCTGGCATTTTGCTATTAGAGGCAACACAGCAATAAGTAATCCTGTAATATATATCATTTCACACATGTACAAGTTTATATTTAGAATGAATTCTTAGAAGTAGAATTGCTGGGTCAAATGGCTAGGTATGTGCATTTAGGTTTTGATGGATATTGCCAACTGGCTGTCTAACGAATCCAAAGTACAGTGTATAAGACAGGGCAGGTGGGGTGAAGGCAGGGGCTACTCTACATTGGGTGGTCAAGGAAGGTTATTCTGTGGACGTGGCATTGAGGATAAGTCCCAGATGATGAGCCAGCAGCCGTGTAAGATCTGGGGTCACAACAGCTGGGACTAAGTTACAAGGCACAAGTAGTATTCAAGGACTGGAAAGCAAACAACCATGGCCGAAGGCTAGCGGATGAAGGGGAGGGTGCCTGCCTGTGAGTTGGGCAGGAAGGCAGAGTTCATATCGACTTGACTTCAGAGTGTGTTCTAAGTGGAATGGAAGCTATTAGAGGGTTTAAAGGTTGGCTTCATTAGATCACTCTGGCTGTAAGGTAGAGACTAGACGGTTGGGGCAAGTGGAAGGAGGCAAGGAGATTAGTGAGGAGCTATTGCAGTGACTTGTGCTTGGAGAGAGCTTGGAGCTCTAGGGGCCTGTGGTGGGAGTACAGATGGAGGAAGTGGAGTCTGCCGGCTTTGCTGATGGATTGGATATGGAGGACTGAGGGGTGGGAGCAGAGGTGCAGGAAGGAGAAAGACAAGGAGAGAGAGAACTCAAGGATGATGGTGTCCTCTTGGCTCTTCACTCACTAGAGGTAAGACCCCAGACAGTCACCTCCTCTCTGTGCTTCACTGTCCTTTATAAAATGAGGATAATCTCACCATTCTCACATAGTGGTTATAAAGAAGTGATTTTTAAAAAAGATTTTATTTATTTATTTGACAGAGAGAGATCACAAGGAGGCAGAGAGGCAGGCAGAGAGGGAAGGGGAAGCAGGCTCCCCGCTAAGCAGAGATCCTAATGCGGGGCTCGATCCCAGGACCCCGAGATCATGACCCGAGCTGAAGGCAGAGGCTTTAACCCACTGAGCCACCCAGGCACCCGATAAATAAGTGGTTTAATGTGTGTGTTAAGTACTTTCAGTTTGGGACATGTCGAGTTTGAGATCTTTACTTAGTTCCAAGTCCAGTGTTAAACAAGCAGTTGGATATACAAGTCTAGAATTCAAGAGTGACCGAGGGTGGGGATACGGACTTGGGAGTTTTTTGCTCTACAGACCGTCAGCATGGCGTGAAACTGCATGAGATCACCAAGGGAGTGAGGGTAGATAGAGGAGAGACAAGGACCAAGAACGGAGTCATTTTAGCATGAAGAGGCTAGGAGAAGTGTGGGAACTAGCCAAGGGGGACGAACAGGAACCACCAGTAAGGTTATGTTCACTTGGTTCTAAAGTGGCCTTTTAGGATCCCCTACAGATGAAATTTCTTTCCCTTTTGTTTCATGTGCCACTCGGGATCTCTTGAATTCTTGAAATTTTTATTAAGAATTCTTGGTACACCAACAAACAATGCCCAGACTCCATAAACTCTCTGCTAATATGTTCTTATACGCAAGGAAGGACTCAGACATCAAAATAGGTCCGTTCTTGCCCCCAGTCCCAGCGTTGGTAGCTTTTTGCCAAATGGTCACCATCCATGCATCCTTTCTTCCTGGAAACGATATAAATCCCTGAGGCTATTTTTGCCTCAAGGATATTATGGCACAACATATGGAGTCCTCACTCTCCAGGAGCAGAAGAAGCCTTGTCTTTGCTCAAGCAAGCCACTTGGTGGATGGCACAGGCTCGGGGCAACTGTGAATCCTCGTGATTCATCTGGGACTATACCAGGGAGCCCCAGCATGGAGCAGCTGGCCCTAGGAGCACACTAACCTGATGTTTCCCATAACGTCGTGCATGGAATTTGCCCCATTTGTCGTGCTGAGCTGGCTCTGTTAATCCCATACAAATCTCTGTACCCATTAATATTTTACCTTGAACCAAAGCAATAGAAATCTAGAATATTGGCATCCTGAGGGTGAATATTTAGTGACTGGTATTATTTTAACTTTTAACATTGTTACTATTCTCTGTCTTAATGAGAATAAGTGTGGGGAAAAAGAGAAGTTAGAGTAAATTATCAAAGAGGCTGTTAAATTCCTTGATTTAAAAGCATATTCATCTGTAAGTCCTTGGTTTATAAGATTCATCTGTAAGTAAAATGGTTTCTATTACTCTTCTTTGGGCAATAAGAGAGCATTTTTTTTTTTTTTTTAAGATTAAGCCAGTCACTTACTGTATTGTTTCAGGATAGATTATACTCTGAGTTCTAATAGAATCTCAAAATTAACTTCTATTCTCATGGAAACGACTCATAATAATTTCTAGCCTGGCTAGAAATCGAAAAGTCAGTTCTATCATCTGGGTCCAGTGTCTGCTCATGTTCTGGGAGAGTGGATGTGCGGCTAGTCAGTCCTATTTTCAGTGCTGTCGTTGAAGAAACATTCCTCCCTAAATCAAACAGGGTTGACTTTGCCTCTTGGCCTGTCTTATTTTTTAAAATCTGAGTAAGTTTAGGCTTATTTGCCGTAGGGCTCAGAATCCCATCCGTTTCTCTAGATGCCCGAGTAGGGCTGGCATGCCAGAGGGAGGGGACACGGCTCGACAGATCTCTGGGCCGTGACACTTGGCACTCGTGGACCCCAGCAAAATCCTGGAATCGCTCGAAGCTTCTGTTTCTTCACCTCTGTTGGGGGGGAAATAACCTGCATCACAGAGTTATTGTGAGAATTAAACAAAGTCATTGGATGGAAAGTTCCTCGCGCCGTGCTGGATGCGTGGGAGCTCGAAGCCCTGGTGGCTGCTCTCGACACTGTTGTCACCGTGATCTTCCAGCCTGACCTCCAGTCTGGAAGACGTAAGAAAAGAAAGAGAGTGGTTGAACCACCATGAAATCTCTCAGCATCTTTGCTTCTCAAGCGTGTCTGCCCCTTTACCTAAGCATTTTGCCTTCACCTCACCCTACCTTCTGTCTCAACTGAGGCGTCAGGGTTGGGAATGAGGGGATGCAGAGGTGGTGGGGGGTAGCCAGCCTCACCGGGGCAGGTGCGGGGAGGCTCCTACTAGCCGCCACCAGCCGGGCCACAGGAAACAGTGGCAGCCAATGTGGCCTGATGGGGGGGGGGCGTGGTTGGTGGTTCCCTTCCTTCCTGCGAGGAGGGCTCCTCACACTCCGACTCTCTCAGCGTTTGTGTCCCTTGTTCAACGCTGGGGTCTTTAGGTTATTTCTCCTTTGCTTTGGGATTCCGAGCAAGTCCCTTTAGACCACACTGCTTCCATTTCCTTGGTATGCCAGTGGTGCCTGCTACTTGCCTACCTTGATTAGACGTTTTAAATGTCAAACTGGTGTTGATTAACACACACCCACGAACACCCACACAGTTACTTGCTACCAGGTGCTAGTTGTAACACATCTGGGTCACCGACGAGGTTATAAAGAGGTCTAGCGTTCGGCTGTCGACAAACTACTCCCTTTTAAGATACCAAATCCTTGCAGTTCTGTTTATTTTTAACAGAATACGTTTGGCCGAAGGAGTCAGCGTGCATTGGCTAATTAAAGCAAAATATTTGTGTTTGATAAAAATATAACCTGCATATTTCATTTCCCCTGTGCCTTTACCTCATCATGTGCCAAACCTGTTACCCTGAGCAAATCAAGGAAGAGAGCGACTTGTGTTGGTCTTCCCCCAATGAAACAAAACACATACAGGACTACTGCCTCTCCTCTTTCCTCAGGAATGTTCTGTTTCCCTCTCTCTCGCCCCCCTACCCACCTCCGTCTGTCTCCATCCCTCTCTCATTACAGGACCTGGCAGACTTTGTGCCTTGGGTTTCCATGTTTTACTCCGGTTTCGTAAATTCTTTTTCATGGACGTAAAGATCTCCGAAATCTCTCATCTGTGTTTGGGGTGTATGAAGTCCCAGTTGACACGGACTCAGTTATTTATTGATATGGACAAAGACACGACAAAGACAGTGTCAGGATGTATGTATCTCATTTTGGTTGATAGTCCTTCAAGACAAGCCTGTTTGGGGACTCACCACCGAGGAAACCTGTTCCCTGAGGAAGGGACCCCTTTCCCGAATTGATTCTCTTCTGGGTGGTCGTTTCATTGTGAAGAAGTTGGCAGTTTTGTTTGCAGACTTTCTGGTTTTCATTAGCCGTCTGGCGGTGACAGCTAGCGTTAGCTGTTTCCTCATGTCATTGCTCACAGGGATGGCGCTGAAGGCTCAGAGGTGGCACCAGGCTCTGGGGTGGGGCAGCAGCTTCATAAGTGTGCTCTCACCCCAGCCCTCAACTGTCACAGCAGCGGGTCGTGCCTCTGAGAACAAGAACATTGCTGATTAGCGTGCCTGGTGCGCTGGGCAGGCTGTGAGGGAAATGCCATGGAATGATCTCTGTTGATTCTCCTTGCTTCCTACTGGCCTTCGCCTTACACACAGACTACATTTTGCCTTCCATTATGAAGAATGTCCTTTTGGTCTTTTCCGGTAGGATTCTTGAGGTTAGTGTCTCTAACCTCATCCCACTCCTGATCGAACTTGAGCTTCTCTCTTTGCTTCACCCTTTCAGTTCTGCTGAATAAACACTTAACTTTCACTTCCAGATTTTTTATTAAAAAAAAAAAAAGATTATTTATTTGAAAGAGAGAGAGAGTACTAGGAGGAGGGGCAGATGGAAAGGGAGAGAGAATCTCAAGCAGACTCTGTGCTCAGCATGGAACCTGGACGTGGGGCTCAGTCCCACGACCGTGAGATCATGACCTGAGCCCAAACCAAGAGTCAGAAGCTTAACTTACTGCACTACCCAGGTGCCCCTCACTTCTTGATGTTTTTAATCCTCTCTCCCAACAGTCTACCGAAAAGATAAGTATGCGCTCAGAAAGAATGGCACTTAATCATGAATTAAGCTCTCTGGATCTTAGTTCATTTTCTCATCTGTGAAATGGGGATAATAGTACTACTTACTTCATCATTGAGTTATTGTCAGGTTGAACCAGATAAAGCATATGAAGTGCTCAGAATAGTGCCAAGTATATGATCGTCGCTCAGTAAAGACATTATCATCTCCTTCATCACTACCATCTGTAAGAATACACTGGGTCTACCTGCAGGGAGAACTTGTAATTTTGATATCATGATTATGTGTTAGACCCTACAAATCACAACCCAAGTCTCCTCTGAAATGCATTTCATATGGTGCCAATTTTCTCTTCTCTGTTCAATTCTGAATTTTCAAGGAGTAGTCTTGTCCTTCTTTTCTGCACCGTTTCACTGTACTCGCTCATTTATGTACATTTCATTTGACAAAGCAGCAATATAAATGTCACAGCATTTAATCTAAGTAACAGCACTATGAGATGGGGACATCATGCTCTCCATTGTACATGTGATAAAATTTCAGATCAGAGAGAGAGTACGTATTTTGCTTAAGATAACCAGCTGTTAGGAGGGAGACCCAAGCCTCACACCCCTTCTGACTCCAAGTCCAGTGTAGTTTCTATGTGGATCTGCTTTATGTGTGTGTGTGTGTGTGTAGAGGAGCAACGACATTTCATTTTCTAGCTAGGCTTTTATCAAGAAGTCATTCAACTCTGATTTCTTGGAAGGTTGATATGAGTTGTGAGTCTCTACAATGCATTTATCTCATCTTCTCCAGTATTATGGCTTGAACTTATTTACTAGGTTTCTTTCCTGACGTCTCATTGAGGGCAGAGGACTAAGGTCATGTTAATATGGACTAAGCTTTGCCTAGGCTGGAAAAGTCATGCATGGGGAGTATAGCACGAGGGCCTCCATTCAGCGAGGAGGGCACCAGGTACACCTGGGTAGTGGGAAGTGGGGAGAAGCAACACAAAAACAAGGGCTGGTAGGGCAAACCTGACATGGACTGCTGTCCTCACATCGGTCAGGCTTTGACTCTCTGTAGAAGAGTCCTTTTGGAGCCATCAGGCACTGATTCTGGCCCCAAATCTGAGCAAATCTTCACTCATTCAGCAGACCTTCACTCAATACTAGCTACGTGCCTGGTGCTGTGTTAGTCACTGGAATAACAGGCATGAAATCAAATTCCTGTTGAATGAATGATCCAACTTCCTGGTTCCTGGGTGGGAGACGGGGGGAGGAGGGAGAAGAGAGGGAAGGATCAGAGGGTCAGATGAAGAGAAAAGCATTCTGAATCAAGGGGAAGTGAGTCTACTTGAACCGAACCCACAAATCCTGCATTTCTGAACACAGTATCATAAGTCGTGAGCATTAGTAAACAGAAGGAGATGCATCAAATGGGGTCACAGTCCTAAGCAGAGCCTCTGAATGTTGGGAGCCCAGCATGTGGCCACAAAGTCCTGGACTATATGGGAAAATAACTCCCTTTCCTCAAAGGTCTCAATGTGATTTACTGATTCAACCGCATCTTTAGTTCCTCTAATATCTGTATAGGAAGGCACATGTTCAGTAAGAATAAAGCCCTGGATCAGCAAGGAGCTTGGTAAAGGAGAGTCAGAACCCTGCTCCAGGAGCCCCATCCTTTAGGTAACACGTGACCGATGTAGAACAGAGTATTATTTAGCCATAAAAGGGAAGGAAGGCTTGCCATTTGCAACAACATGGATGGACCTTGAGGGCATTAGGCTAAGTGAAATAAGTCAGACAGAGGAAGAAAAAATGATGTGTGATCTCCCCTATATATAGGATCTAAAAACAAACTACAACCAAACTCAGAGATTAAGAGATCAGATTTGTGGTTACTGGAGGCCGGGGGTGGGAGGAATAGGGGAAATGGGCAGAGGTGGTCAAAAGGTACACACTTCCAGTTATAAGATCAGTACATCTTTAACATGGACTTAATGGGGATGAGATGTATAGTGTGGAGACTCCGTTAACTGTCCTAACAGAGTAGATCTGGAAAGTTCTCAGGACAAGAAAGATAATTGGTAACGATGTGCAGTGGTGGATGTTAACTGAACTCACTGCGGTGTTTATTTCAGAGTATATACAAATGTTGAATGATTATGCCGTATACCTAAAACTAATAAAATGTTATATGTGTATTATATCTCAATTTAAAAGGAAAACCTCCATCGCCTGCTCTACTCATTTTTTTCTTTTAAGACTTTATTTATTTGACAGAGAGAGATAGAGATCACAAGTAGGCAGTGAAGCAGGGGAAGCAGGCTTCCTGCTGAGCAGAGAGCCCGATGTGGGGCTCGATCCCAGAACTCTGAGATCATGACCTGAGCCAAAGGCAGAGGCTTAACCCACTGAGCCACCCAGGGGTCATGCTGTACTCACTTTCCTTCTGCTCCTCTTCAACGGATCTGATTTTGAAAAAGAACTATAGGAAAGAGGACAAAGGAACATACCCCTCAGGAATTGTTTGGTCTAATTGTTAAAGTCACTGAGTAAGCTCATTGTTGGTCTAACTCCATGCAAATGAATTAACTGAACCTCCTCAGCTCAGCCTGCCTCACACCCTTGAGTGTTTGGTTTCAAAATCCAAAGCTGTTCTTTTTGAGTTTGTCACCAGACCAGACGTTGGCCAATGTTCGCCCTTTTATGGCTGCACCAGACTTGAGCTGGAAGTCCTCTGGGCCCAGACAGAGGTTTACAGCCTGAGCTCTTAGTGGGTTGTAGTTATTGTTTCCAGCAAGCATTTTAAAATATCCTTGAAATGCCTTGACAATGGATTTTAGATAGTTTGACTTCCATTTAAGCCGGTAGGCGGGGGCTGGTATGCTCTTTGAAGTTTTGTGCTGTTATAAGACACTCGAAAAATATGTGTGGCAAAGTATTCCAGGTATGTTTAAATTGTCAGTTATTGCTTATTCTGTTGTGCCTTCAAAGAATGTTTTTGTTAAAGAGGTCACAGGGATTTGACTGACTACTTCTTTGCTGAAGAGAAAGTGGAAAACTACCTTCTCCAGATTTGAAAAGAAATGACTCGCAGGTTTTTTGTGTTTTGTTTTTTTTTCCCCAGCCCCACATTTGGCTTCCAGAAGAGCGGTCTCTCCACCAGTGGAAAGGAGAAAAGAGGGGGCTTTAATAGAGGGGCGGGCCTGGGGCTTCACACTGGGCTGGGAAGGCGGGCTGGCCTAGGAGGGACCTATTAGAGCAAGTTCTCGTTTGGGCAGCTAATGGAGGAACCATCAGGGTCATTTGGGTGATTGGGAGAGTTGAGAACAGACGTTGACTCCCAGCCGTGATTCAGGGTAAGCCAAACATAAAGTCTATCTTTTGTTTGGGAGACTTCGCCATTCCACGGTATTTTCCCACGCACTGATTAAATCTGAGCTACTCAGCCCTGACTGCTGGGGAGGAATGGAGCAGAGAGGTGTGTCTTGTCTTAGGTTACTAACTTCGGGTAAATGCGGATCTTCGCGAAGACGAGTGCTTACAGTCAAAATTCAGGGTGGATACTATGTCTGTAATGGGTTAAAAAATGGTCAGGGTCAATGTGGAAGGCTGTAGATTGTGCCTAGTTTATTAATTTAAATTTTAATTGGTGTTGGCTAACTTTTATTGAGCACTTACTATGTACCAGGCGTTTGGCTACAAACTTGACATCTCTTATGTCATTTAATCGTCACAGCTCTAGTAAGTAGCTAGATAACTCTTTTTTTTTTTTTTTTTTTTAAAGATTTTATTTATTTGACAGAGAGAAACACAGCGAAAGAGGGAACACAAGCAGTAGGAATGGTAGCGGGAGAAGCAGGCTTCCCACAGAGCAGAGAGCCCGATGCGGGGCTCGATCCCAGGCTCCTGGGATCTGACCTGGGCCGAAGGCAGCCGCCCAACGACTGAGCCACCCAGGCGCCCTAGATAACTCTTTTTAACTGCAACATTGCCAATGAGAAAAAGAAGACATAAAGAGGTTACGTGCAAGAAGTCTCACAATTACTAAATGGAGGAGTCACACTGAGGCAGAAAACTGCTGAGCTCCTGATCTTCAGCCCTCCCCACCCCTCTGCTGTTCTGTGTGTAGGTCCTCCGCCTGGACCATTGCTAGGGGCAGCGTTCAGTTAAAGTATCCAGCTTTAGTTCTAACTGAGTCATGGCTGTGTAACACTGTATACCTTCGTGATCATGCAACAGATCTCAGATTAATGCATGAGTGGAGTGTAGAACATGGGATGGTCAACACAATAGGATTGAAAACAAAACAACAAAAACTGAGCATAAACCCAGAAGGCCAAGAGCTCAGGATTAGCCTTGCCCCAATATCAGTAAGTTTGATGACGTGGGCCAACTTTAACCTCTCTGGGCATCGGTTTCTTCATTCGCAGTGTGACTGAGTTGTACCAGATGAGAGCCTCCTGTCATCTGGAGACAGTGCCCCCCAAAGTAGGAAAAGTTAGCAGAAACTGCTTCCTTAAGCTATCGGGTGATGGACAGTGAAATGGATGCCAAAGGTTAATGCTCCAGGAGCATGGATTTATGGCTTTCGAGTTCACTCATTTTATTTCTACCTAGTGCAGGTAAAAGAATTATACAAAATGTGAACAAAAATAAGTTTGACTCGGGCTCAAGAATTTAGAGGTAAAAAGTAAAGTCTTTTTTCTCTGTCCCCCAATCCCAGTCCCTTTGCTTAGACATTACTACTATTAAGTTTTCTCTTTCAGAAATTGGCTATTCATATACAGCAATGCAGTATGTCTGTGATATAAATTTGTGAAAGAAACTGCTAGTTTCTTTATCTTATTTGCAAAAGCAATATATGACTATAGGCACCTTATAAAAAGATCTGCAAACAAAATCTGTTTTTAACAGAGTATAAGACTTCAGGGGCGCCTGAGTAGAGCAGTGGGTTGAGCACTCGACTCTTTTTTTTTTTTTTTAAAGATTTAATTTATTCATTTGAGAGAGAGAGAGATCACAAGTAGGCAGAGTCAGGCAGAGAGAGGGAAGCAGGCTCCACGCTGAGTGGAAAGCCCGATGCGGGGCTCGATCCCAGGACCCTGAGACCATGACCTGAGCTGAAGGCAGAGGCTTTAACCCACTGAGCCACCCAGGCGCCCCGAGCACTCGACTCTTGATTTTGGCTCAGGTCTTGTCCTGGGATCCAGCCCTTCCTCGGGCTAGGTATTTGGTATATAGTCTGCTTGGGATTCTCTCCCTCTCCCTCTTCCTCTGCCCCTTCCCCTTGCTCATGTGCACTCTCTCTCTCTCTCAAATAAATAAATAAAATCTTTTAAAAAAAGCACAGGACTTTAAATTAATGTATGTTGAATTTTATTCCTTGCCACCGACAAATGAGTAAGGCAGTGTACTGGAGAATACATTTGAATTGTGAAAATATAACTGTCAACCTTACAGAGGCATCAAAGCATTAAAATAAGCTTGCGTTTTGTCTTAGATCCTTTTAAAAAAAATGACAACAAAAGTCACTGAAGGCAATTCTTGCTTGAAAGTACTTT
This sequence comes from Procyon lotor, assembly GCA_028646535.1. Lineage (NCBI taxonomy): Eukaryota > Metazoa > Chordata > Mammalia > Carnivora > Procyonidae > Procyon > Procyon lotor. The sequence continues at coordinate 83,203,365 of CM053609.1, forward strand.
CTTTCATTTTTTTAAAGATTTATTTATTTATTTATTTATTTATTTATTTATTTGACACAGAGATCACAAGTAGGCAGAGAGAAAGGGGGAAGCAGGCTCCCTGCTGAGCAGATCCCAACGCAGGGCTCGATCCCAGGACCCTGAGACCATGACCTGAGCCAAAGGCAGAGGCTTTAACCCACTGAGCCACCCAGGTGCCCCTAAAAGTACTTTCGAATGATGAAAATTTGAGGTTGAGCATGTTTCCCCATTTCCCCTCCAAATAAATTTAGACTGTTCGGAAGTGTTCTGTTTTGAAGAACCTCTGTAGAGGGTGTCTAGTATCTTTCCTTTTTGTTTGTTTTTCATATCGTTGGTGGGATTCTGTTATATAATTATGTGACTCTTTTGTTTCCCCAAATGAATTTAAAAATAAACAAGCATGAGGGGAAATGAGCCGCAGTCCGCCAACCTTTTTGTCCTATCTCTGTGTCTCGTCGTGGGTCAGTAACTCTTCTTATAAAGCTGTAGGATTTGGGGCCATGTAATTCTGACTCCATTCTAAATGTGATAGACAAAATGTCTATTTTGTGAATAGACATGAAATAGAAACACGAGAAAGCTTGTTTGTGCCGTAGAGCTGTGGGGGGGGCCTCTCTTCCTGGGCTCTGCTTGGTGTTGTTAATGATTCCATTAATTTTCTCATCAGGGGATCATACCTCAGTGAGGGAAGCTGAATCCATATCATGTGTCCAAACAAATGAAAGCCAGTTGAAGATATTTTCAATACTGTCTGTCTGAGAAAAGGCCTAAAGGCTTCCCTGCCGGAGCTGCCCCCAGTAGAGGGCCCAGGTGCAGCCCTTGGCATCCCTCCCACGCCCCGGCACTAGAAACACCTGGAGAGCTTCTTCAAACACATGTGGGTGGGCCCCACCCCTAGAGTTTTCCCGATGTAGTAGGTCCAGGGTGAGGCCCAAGAATTTGCAAGTTTCCAGGTGATGCTGTTGCTATTGGTCCAAGGTGCAAATGTTGAGAACCACACTGGCTTAGTACCTTCAGAAGCCATAGAGAAGGATGGATATCGGGTTTGGTAGAATTCATTTACTGGCTTTTCATATACTACTAAGTATGCACAGCCCCCTCTGAATTACAGCTACTGAAGGCAGGGAGAGAGAGCTCATGCTCCGAATGCGTGGAATAGCGTCTGGCTGAGCTCGGTAAAGCATGTGACGCTTGATCTTGGGGTTGTGGGTTCAAGCCCCACACTGGGGATAGAGATTACCAAATGTGTGGAATACGTATATTCATTTGAGTTGTTCACTGGCGTGATGGAGTTGGAAACAGTCAATACAAAGACATGTCCACATGTGCTTTGAATTATGAGTCTTTCTTCTATTATTGTTTTGTTTTTCAGATTTTTTAAAAAAGACTGTATGATTAGTTATAGCCTGCCCATTTAACCACTTTCCACATTTCACTTTTAAAATGAAATCATCCTTCTTGCATTTAATTAATGGAAAGTTGTTTAACTTGCCAAGCAAGGTTCCACTGTTCCTGAAGCAAATTTTCCAAAGAAATGGAAACTCTGTGCAGCTTTTATACAAGAAGCAGAATAGAAATGCTCAAATTTATGTTACTTTGATACATATTTTCCACCATTTGATATTTAAGTAATATCCATCACATTGTATCTGAAGACACTCACTTGACTGTAAGACGAGCAGTTTGCATTCCTGATTTTCTTTTTCATCACGTTTTTAACCCCCTCAAGTATTATTTAAATTTATTTTGTGTACAGCTAGCTAAAAATCACTGATATCTTCAGCTGACATTAATGAGTGAACATCCCCTATCAACGATTGCTAAGAGATTATGGGTCCGATCCCATGTAATTATCAGAACAACCCCGTGAGGAAGAGAGTTACCATGTTCTCTGTTTTCCGATGCTTAAACTGAGAATGAAAGATTAAGTAACTTGCCCTGGATCCAAGTGGCTAGTATGGGGCAGGACAGGAACTCAGAGCAGGGTAATTCCAAAGCATAGGTGCTTTCTCACTATGCTATCACCTTTATTAAAACACATTAAATATTGGTTTTGCCCACAAAAGCATTCAGTCTAAAATAGTCGAGCCTATTGAGCAGATAGTGAAGAGCTGGTTTGATCAAGCACTGAAAAAAGAAATCGAATAGTAATATGCAAATGTTTACTCTGCACAGAGAAGTAGTCTTGTGAATGGAGAGTCCTGCTTATGTGTTAGGGCGAGGGATATGGCATTTATCCTTCCCTTAAAATCAGGGTGGATCTCAGGGAAGAATGTATCAGGAGCTCCTTAATGTTGAAGCGTGAGGTCTTCACAAAAATAGGTTGAAAGAGCTCGTTGGTTATAGGATTTGTTCTCGCAGAAAGGTTTGCTTTGTCAGGTGAGTAAATTTTCCAGAGGGGATAGGTTCCAGCACTGCCCAGTGGAGGATGGAAATGTAAGGTACAGCAGGGTCCCCACCAGCCACGTGTGGCCCTCGAGCCCTTGAAATGTGACTGGTTGCAGTTGAGGAACTCAAGTTTTGATTGTATTAAATTGTAGTTTATTGTAGTGTGAACAGCCATGTGTAGCTAGTGACTGTCATTATTATTAGCATAGGGACAGTAAAAGGCTATAGGAAATTTAAGTGGTGGGAGGCAGAGATGGAGGCTGACATGTGCGGACTTGAACTTGGGTGTAGAAAGGAGTCCTTGTCAGCCCTCTGGAAGGGCACTCGTCCAGGAGGAAGCTAAGAGACAAGTGGAGGTGGGGGATTTCAGACATGAGATGGCCAGGACAGACACGAGATTCTAAAAACCGAATCTCGGAAAGAGATTCGGAAAAGAAGGAAAGAAGAAGAAAGGGGTGAGGGGAGGTGTCCGTGGTAGGGGACATGGCAGAGTTCGGCATCTGACTGATGGTGGCTGACAGTACAGTGTAGGTTGGAGGTTGGCAGCTGCTTCAAGGTTTCCAGCCTGGTGATAGGAAACAGCTTCCTTTTACAATGTCTAATTTGTGTTGGCATAGGGACATCTAGCTTGAGATGCCTCATAGACGGAGTGTGTATCTTGAGCACATATTAGAGAGCAGGTGTAGGTGGATAAATAGACTTAACATTTGCATAGAGATAACTTGTAATCCATGTGCCCAGATAATAGTCAGAGTTATGTGTTTTAAAAAATAATGGGAAAGTCAGTGTGAGTGGAGTCAGGAGAGCAAGGCTAAGGGTGGTCAGAAATAGAGTTGGAGAGGTAGCCTTGTAGGTTACAGGGCTACTAGGGGCCATCCAGTCCTTGTATAACTCTGGACTGTATTCTAAGTATGATGGGAGGCCTTTGGAAAGTTCGAGAAGGAGAATGAGTTTTATTGGACTTTGTAAATGACCCCTCTGATTGGGGTCCGGAGAACAGACTTTAGTAACGGAGTAGGTGTGGGAACTGGGAGCTCAGTTAGGTAACCACAGGATTCCAGGTGAGGGATACTGATGGCTTAAACCAGCATAGTCGTGGTGGACATGGAGACAAGTGGTTGGATTCCAGAGATATATTTTCAAAGCAGAGTCAACAAAAGTTGTTGTTGGATGAGACATGTGGTGAGAGAGAGAGAGAAAGGGAGGCGGGGTGGGGGGGGGCAGTCAGAGGTGATTCTCAGATTTTGCCCTAAGCAGTTGAGCAGTGTCCTTTATTGTGATGGGGAACTCTGAAGAAGTACCAGGTTTCCAACCCAAAATCAAGAATTCTGTTTAGGACATATTAAGCTAGAGATGTCTGGTGGCCATCCTAGTGGGACTGTCCAGGAAGTAGTTGAACCTGTGATCTCGGAGTTGTCTCATGATTTGATGAGTTAGGATTCGCTAAGGTCTTTGGGGGAAGGAAGGAGCCAGAAGAGAAAGAGAAACTGACAGAGCCCGACAGAGATTTTAGGGAACGCGAAGTTCTAAGATCCTGTTTGTAAACAGAGGTGCTGACCCCAGGGGGATGGGGGGCGGGGGGACATGCCATTCTGGTTATGGTGGTATTGAAACCGACCGGGCATTTTTTTCAAGAGACCGGTGTAGTGTGGTGGCCATCACTGGGAGAAAGCCCACGCTGGGAGGCTTTGGTGTGTTCTCAAGGAAGGGAGAAGGCCGGGAAAGAGTCGACGATGGATTGAGGAGGGTTCCAACAGAGCACCCGGGGAGAAGTCAAGGTACAGCATGACTTTGTCATGGTATCAGCCAGTTGTTGCCTACTCCTTGGGCACGAAGGCATTTTTAGGCTATTTAATCAAATTTTTATGCCTCAGGGTTGAATAACAGAGTGGGAAGTGTTGACTTAAATTGTTTTTTCAAGCAAGCATAAAATGTCAGAATTTAGGAGAATTGTGTGCTGAAAAAAGAGGAGTTTATTTTAGAAGGGGGAACTTTTTTCTAGTTTTTCTCATTTGCCTATAAGTATTTGTCACACGTAATCATCTTGCCTGCTTTTATAAATGTAGGATTTCCATTTACATGGAAATGTGTACTTCGTGTTTTTTTCCCCATTAAAATGGCCGAGTGTTAAAATATTCAGTATTCTAGTTTATTCTTGTCTCTGGTCTACTTAGGCTTTTCACCATGAGATTGTTTGCTATTTAAAAAAGCAAAGTTTTCTATTAAAGTTACTGACTTATAATGTACCGATAGGGCAGTGGAAGGGGTTACTGAGAACTCTTACTTAGGGAACTGTTATTCCAGTGGGAAGTATCTTTGTCTTGCCAGTTACTACTTACCTCCTCCACTGATCCTCACCTGACAAAGTCAATAGGAGAGAAGCGAATGCAGGTGAATTAAGTCAGACTCCCAACTTTTATCAGCTCAAAGGCTTGGAATTGAGGGTTTACAGATAGTTTATAGATAAATCTTTACATTACATATTGATTCACCAGTCCATCCTGTTTCTGAACCTGTGTAAGTAATTAGTAGTTGCTTAAAGATGTAAAATGAGAATTTCTTCCGTGAGTCCTGTTTCTAGACAGGGATCCTCAGGTGATTGGCTCGTGCTTTTCCCCTGCGTGCGTTTGTGGGCACGGTCGCCTCGTCCGAGGTCTGGGGCCCCTAATCAGCAGTGACTTAACCTTGTTCCCCTTTGTCTCATTATAGTAGCTCCTGCGACTGGATTATACTTATGTCTTGTGGGTTGGCCGTAGGGAAGAGGACTTCCTTTTGACACTTGTGCTTAAGCAGCGAACACTACTCAACCAGGAAAACTCCAAAACCACCAGCTTCCCCAGCCCCTGGCTGGTTCCTCCCTGCTAGAAGCTCAAATCTGCCAAAGTCATGGCCAGACCACGTTTGCCCTGTGATAGTGCCAGGGACGCCAGTGCCTCCCCCCACCCCACCCCCTGCCCCCAGCTTTTCCGAACATAAGCTTCTATCCTCTTTGTCAAGAGCTTATTTTGTCATCTTGTTTCCCTTCCTCTATAAATAATCCATTTCCCCCACCACACTCCCAGGACAGAGGCGTGCCCCGAATCCTACGTTGGCGCTGAGCATTCTTTCAGTGTTTTTTACTTGCTTGACCTTTTCGTTCTTTTCTTTCATCCCTCTTAGGATCTCCCAAATGAGGTCATGGAAGGTCAGAGTTAAAAACTAGATTGACGGACTGCTTGTCTGCAAAAAACCAAGTGCCACGCTTTGTGGATACACACAGAAATCTTGCCTCGTCTGCAGTGACCCTCGCCACACATTTGCTTCACTATTTTTGTTTCATGGTCTAGAGGCCTGGGTGATAGGAAGGAACTATAAATAAGAACAACCCTGAGAGTGATAGGATGAGCTCAGCTGATCCTCAACTTTTTGGCCTTTCTGTTGGTTTAGAATTCCTCAAGGCCTATTATAGTGACTTATTTCACTTGACTGGGAATACCAGTGGTTCGGAGCTCCTTAAGTCACTTAGAGAAGGGACTCGTGGTGAGGGTGTCTGTCCACTTGCTGCTTGTTGAAATACCTTTTATTCTGATGCTCAAAGTAAAGAGGGGGTGAAGTGGGCACTAATGGAATGGTACTTTATGGACACACTTCGTTGCCCTTAAGGAGTTCAACGTTACGGGAGTTGTAACGTCAAATGACTAAGTTCTCTACTTCTCTTTGGTTGGGCAAGTTCACTTGTCACTTCACAGATCTTCTTCATGGGAAGTGAGCTTGTGCTAAGGATGAGTGAGTGCCTTGCCCCTCGGGACCGGTGTGTTGGAAGTGAAACATATTAAAGAGTTAATTCTTTTAAAAAAGACTTCTTGGTCAATAGGCAGTACCCACAAAGAGATTTTGGAAATAATCTCTTTGGAATGATGACCATGGTATGTTGTCAGGCAAATACCTTATTCTGAGATTTTCACAATATCAATATTGACACGGTCTCCTTTCATAAGGAATGCTCTGTCGATGTGCCTGCAGGTGTACGTATATATTTTAAAGCGATAGTATAGTCATCCTACAGTAACCTGCTTAATCTTTCTGTGACCCCTGAAGGCAGCCCAGTGTGGAAGGGCCGTTGACTGTTTCTCCTAGACAGAGTCCCAGGCTTTTATGTGGACTTTCAAGCAAAGGCAGGTGCCACAGCAGCCCCTGCATGCCCGCTAGTCGCCACCCAGCACATGATTCCTTGTGGCTCATTCATCTCGCTCCTCTTTGCTCCCCTTCCTCTTGCGAGGGCTTGGAAGATAAATTACACTTCAGAGTTAAAGTTTATCCACAAGGTCACACCACAAGTCCTAGGAAGAAAGCCAGAAATTGGCACTTCCACCCCTTATCTTAATTCCTGGCCTGGGCGAAACCTCTTAGGATTTCCATCCCCCCTCCTAGGATGGTCTGGAATTCCTGGGTCAGTCAGCCTGAGAGGACTGTGGGGCTTACAGCTCCCTCTGCATGTTTCCTGTCCATAGAACAAAAATCGTGAAAGAATGAAGCGGTCCGATCCCTAACCTTTCCGTTTCTTTGCTTTATAAATGAATAACAGTGATCTAAAAGTGAAAGAATGTAGCTAACCAGTGTCATTTGGGATCTTCTAAAGTAGTACGGAAACTCTGCATTCTTCAGACCAACTTGGGGCATGCCAGCACATTCCTCTCCGATGAGGTGGAGAAATACTGGTGGCTGGGATTTGTAGGGCTGGGGCGGGGAGCTGCTGTGTAAAAATACATTTAATTATATTCCTTCTCTGCAGTAATATTGATACCATTTTTAGCCCATTACAAATACTGTGATTTTCATTTAAATCACGTCCATTATCTTATTGACCTAGTTTTTATTTTGTAATCAAAATGTTCTCTTTCTGGAGAGCTTAGCCCAGAATCTTTATTTATTTATTTTTTTAAGGTTATGGACCTTTTGTGGGGTTTGGTTTTTCTTTTTTACCTTGCTCTGTCGGATTTGCGGACAGATGGGCTGCCTCTGTTTCCGCTGTATTATGGAAAATGACACTATATTGTTCTCTAGAAGAGTGAGGCTTTTCTCTATTTGATTTGGCAGGATGCCACGGGACCTCCCATCTGGTGATGTTTTTGGTGCGTGGATGGTGGAAGAGCTAGGAAATTCTATTTCTATCCAAAATGAGAGGTAGAGGTCTGGTTCTTTCTTTCCCTTCTTTCTCTGCTCTTCCTCACTTTTCCTGTTTTCAGCTTTCTCTACTCAGAGAATCACACTTATTTTAAGCTTTGCCTTTTCTCTGAGTCTTCCCCCTCTCTTTTCTTCCCTTCCTTCTTTTTTTTTTTTTTTTAAAGATTTTATTTATTTATTCGACAGAGAGAGAGAGACCGCAAGCAGGGGGAACAGCAGGCAGAGGCAGAAGCAGGTTCCCTACTGAGCAAGGAGCCCAATGTGGGGTTCAATCCCAGGACCCTGGGATCGTGAACTGAGCCACCCAGGTGACACCCCCCTCTTCCTCTTTTCTTCTTGCTCTTTTTCTTACCTTCTCTTTCTTGCTCTCAGCAATGTAGAACATTCATTTCTTTGCTCTGGCTGGAAGTTTGCCCTGGAGATGCCCCTGGATTATTTCTCAGTGTCCTTCTTGATACATAAGGGTATCAAGAGCAATGCTCTTGCTCTTTCCTCCAGACAATGAATAGAACTAGTGAATGTGAGGTTCGAGAGTGACCAGACATCTTTTTTGGCGAGTGAGAAAGGAGAAGGGCAGAGAATGATTTCTCCTAAGATTCAAGGGCAGTTTAGTGGCAGAGCCAAGTCAGTGACCCCATCTCCCGTTTTGGGGTTCTCCTCTTATCCTCTTTAGCCAGAAAGTCATACAGATGTGGTCCCACGTTCTTTTTAGCACTCATTTCTCTCAATCACCATCAGCCTTCTCGACTACTGTTCTGCATAACTGTGTTTTCGGGGAATGGAGTCTTTCATATGTCACTTTCTGGTGAAAAAAAGACCCAAAAGATGGAGTGCAGTCACAGGAGTCCCTCCATGAGTTGTTAGGGGTTTTCTCAGGAATGGTATTTTGCTCCAGGTCATTTCTGTGGATGTCTTCGTTCCTAAGAACCGGTAGATGACTATGACACATAATATTTGAGCTTGAACTTCTTCCTGCCTCACTGGGGTCTCTCTGTTAATCAGGAAACCACATTTAAAGCTGTGTCCTGAACTCTGCCCAGCATGTGAGCTTGGCCAGGAAGGATAGGGAATTCCTAATGGTAGCAGCCACTGGGGACCAAGGGAGTAACTAGAGGTCAGATAGGAGCTTAGCAAGGAAGACATCGGCGGCAGCGCAGGGTACTTTTCTGCTACTGGGATTATCTCTTTGTTTTCTGAATTCCCCCTGTGGTTGAGGTTGGACAAAAGCCAGGCTATCAGCCCCCTGGGCCAGTGACCCCACACTTTGGAATTTTATGATCCAACAATTTTTTTTTTTTAACTGAGGAGGCTTAATATAGGGTAGTTAGCTTTTATCTGGAGAAGTAAGGATGTTAAAAACAGCAAGAACAAAATTGTCATATAATGTTACAATCCTTTTGTAAAAGAAAAGATATTTTAACACCCGAAGTAGGAAGAATATAATCTCAGAATAAAGGACAGTCCTCGGGCGCCTGGGTGGCTTGGTTGGTTAAGCGTCTGCGTTCAGCTCAGGTCATGATCTCGGGGTCCTGGGATCAAGCCCCACATCAAGCTCCCTGCTCAGCAGGAGTGCTTAGAGTGGCGCATAATCTGAATGATCAACAGTTATTTATTATTTATATTATTGAGGAAGCTAGTTTTGTGGTGGGCATGGAAAAATGAATAAAAATCAAATGGGCAGGATTATAGGGTTAGATTCTAACCCTAGGTTAATCTAAAGGGTTAGATTCCCTTCCTGTAGGATTCAGTTTTCCAATAATCTTTGGTTTCTGTTTTTACCCTTCCTCATTTCAGTAGATTTTCATATCACATCACCCTGTCAAGACTGTTTTTTACTGATTGCATTTTTGGTTGGCTATTCTCTGTTGACGTATGGAGAGATAGTTTGAAGCTGTCAAAGGCTTTTCTCCCCAAGGTGCTCCTTTGGAGAAGCTTCTGTTCTTGGTGAGGTGGACCCCTCCCAGTGTGTCTTCCCTGGGTCACCCCTTCCTGGCTCAAGTCCTGAGCTTGGACTTGCCTTAGTTGGAGGTATTAGGAGATACCCCCTAACTAGCGATAAGTCAAGCACGAACCTGTCTGCCGAGAGACTAAGAGATGCTGAGATATTTGCACAGATATCTTCTAAAATAAGTAGCAAGAATTATAGTGAAGCTGATTCTGGGACTAGCTTTTTATGCACTTTCTCCTATTTTCTCAAGCCCACAGGGCAAGGTGACAGATAATGTGAATTTTTTTGCGATTTCTCCTTTCCCTGAAGAAACCTAACATCTGTTTTCCACTGGAAGTCAATGCCAGATTGACGAGAGTTTAGGATGCCTTTTATAGGATTGCAAGCACTCCATCTACTCTTACACATGTGTCTGATACCTGTGGTCTGAGCATTTTTCAACTTCCTCACCAAACGTACAGTGACACATATCGGCCCTTAAAATATTTTATTATAAAGTATTCCAGGTACCTTGGCCACTGAAACAAATGAGTCCGCCCACCACCTATCTGCGGTATAATGAGAAACTGAAACTGCTAATTAGTTAAAACTTGCCTTCGGTAAGTCACACGATCATGATGTTCTTGTAGAAGACTTTTCCTCGCTGCTCTGCTGCCTTCCCACCCCTGTAGGTGCCTCTCTCCTCCCCGACTCCTTTCTTGCTTTCCAAGGCAGCCAGAATGAACTGTGATTGGGGTCTTGCTTGCTCACTGCTGGTCGAGGGCTCAGAGAGATGCCAGGTTTTTGGAAGGGAAGAGGAGAAGTCAGCTGGAAGCACGATTTCTAGCTTTGTAGTCAAGGGTTTTTTTGCTGAGAGTGTTGCAACCTTGCTGTCAAAGTTGTGCCAGGTTCTCTGCTAAGACACAGGCACTGTCCGTCCTCTGCAGTGGGACAGTCACGTCAGATGACCCCAGCTCCTCCCTACGGGCCAGCTGCACCGGGAGGACAGTCAGCCTTGCAGCGTAAGTGACGATTTCAAGAAACTTCATAGGAGGACGGTTGAAATTAGCCAATGGAGAGCCAGGCTTCTTTCCACCTATCTCTTGGAGGTGAGAATGTCCACTTTGGGTTCTGCTTTGCAATTCTGTAGACCTGGCTAGTCTGAAGATTGCACAGTGGGGAGATCCCTCTCATCCCAGGAGCTGGGCTCTGCAGAATGGAGATTCCGTTAACAGCGCAGTTCAACTTATGTTCCGGAACCTTGAGGTCAAGAGTACTCTTTAACTGAATCACACAATGTAGATATAAGAGGAGCTTAAAGGGAAGGGGTAACTTTTTAGCTCTCCAGTGAATTATATATGTCAACCTGGGGCCACAGAGCTCCCAGACCTCCCTCTGGAAACTCAGTGGCCCCCTCACTTTCCAGATTGGGGCCGTATTCTCCTACAAGGCCTCAGCCAGCCAGAGTTTCAGCCTCCTTCTCTGGGCAAATGATGGCCAGATTCCATCTCTAGGTGGTCCCTATCCTGACATTCCTGAAAGCTTGTTTGACATCCTCCTGTGTTTGGGTAGCCATCTGGCCCTATGACAGTCCTCCCAACCCCCCCAACAAAAGTCTCTTCCTCATCCAGCCATCATTGGCCTGTGGCTGGACTTCTCCATGCCATTTGTGAGATTTCCACTGTGGTATCCACTTGGCCTCCCAAGTGAGGTTCATTCCGTCTTGCCAGCATTCCTCCAAGCCCCTCTACCCTCTTCCATTGTAATGTCCTTACTTGTCACTCTTGGTTTCCATACTTATGTCTTCTAAGATTACATTCGTTAGAAGAGAAGTCAGACTAAGGAGTTAGGCCTACCCCCTGGCTGGCTACGGTCTACATGCTGTGCAGGAGGTAGAGAATGAGAGGACTGGGGTCAGGCTGGGGCTTAGAAGCACCCATTGTCACTGGGCAAGTCACTTGGCTTCTCGCAGGTCCCATTTATGCACCTGTAAATTGTGGCTGCCTCATTCACAGGCTGCTTGAGAGGGCCTAATGTCATAGGTGAGGAATCAGACCAGGAAATAGATGAAACTGGGCAACCAAGGATCCCATTTATCTCTGGCTCTCTGTATTATAAAGAGATATTGAGGATTGTACTTCCACATTGCTATGGCTATCCTGGGGTCACTTACATGATCAGGAGCATGAAGAATGCTAACATTTGTTCAGCACGCTGGAGTTACCCAGCTACCTTGGGCTGTGCCCGGCTGCTTGAGGGCTGAGGGGATCAGCATCTCCACGGGCCTTTGAGGATTCGAGATGTGTCGTGGTCAGGAACTCAGTCTCACAGGGCCTGAGACACCTGCCATCTTCCTGGTTGGTATCCATTCTTGTCAGGGCTGTTAGCAAAATTTTTTCATGTGGGGGATTTTTTTGGTGGTGGCATTTGGTGCTTTTTTGGCCCTTCCTTTCTCTGGACCATGAATAATCAACTGATGAATCCCTATCCCCATTCTCATTCTGCAGCGGACATTTCCTGAGGATACCCTACTTGGTGCTTTAGGGAAAGAAAGATGAATGGGAGCTAGTGGTCATGAGGTAGAACATAGCACCTGAAAACAGTCATGGAGCCCAGCTGTCAGAGTGCTGGCCGACTCCGGACTCTGAAAATTCCCTTTGGGAACTACCTGTGCTGAGTCACTACCTGGGACTATGCTTGAGACAACCTCAGCTCCTTGTGTGACAACACACTGGGACAGAGTTTAGGTGGCCTAGTGTCACCACGGGGGGGTGGGGTGTGCGTGGAGCTGGGAAGGGGAAGTAGAGAAGCGAGCCATGCCCACTCTGGAGTCCCTTGTCAGTCTCCCTCCCCTGGGCCCAGGGTCTTGGCCAGTCTCATTTCTCAGGTTTCCCTGTATCTAAGCTCCTTTGGGTGGTGCCACACTGTTCTCAAATCACCTTCCTTCCTTTTATCCCTGTAGGAACATGGGATGTGGGTATTATTTTTATTTTCTCTCTAACTCGTGGAGGGAACCAAGAGCCCTCTGAGAAACTGGATAACTTGTTCTGGAAAGTGATAGGCTGGGGACATAAGCCCAGGCAGCTGTCACGCTGTCATCTACTTCTCTCTCGGGACATTTGCCCCAGCATAAGTTTTGCCACAGGTGTCTTCTGTTTGCAAAGAACAGGAGAAAGTTCCTTCTGTGGCTGAGCAGTGTTCCTAGAGAGTTTGTGGGAGCAGGAGCCCGGGGGCCCATAAGTCCCCAGAACTGCAGTAGCACTGCCCAGGGGGACAGCCCCTCAGCAACGTGAGGTGACACCTCGATCTGCCAGTGGTGGAGAACATGCCAGTCACCGCGACTGTCAAGCAGGGTTGTAATAATGAGACCACACGAGGGTAGCATTTGGAAGCGCTTCATAGGTAGAGAAGTGTGATTCTCTTTTGGTCTATATGCATTTTTATACGCAGGACAAAGGTTTACATTTACTTGCCTTGACTTATGAGATCAATATAGAATAAAAATTTTACATACCTATCCTTCAGACACATAAAATAGAGGCTATAGATCGTTTTGTTGTCATTTATTCCTGAAGAGTTCAAAGCCCTGCCCCGGGTGTGTCCAGCATGTTCTCAGTCTGTAACTGGTTCCCCAGGTGGTCAGGACGGAGCGCTGATTAGCAGATAAAAGCAGACCACTGAGGTGGACCGTTGGGGAATCTAGCCCAGAGTTTCCTGTTCTGTGAAGATAGCTTCCGTTCCAGTCAAGACCAGCATGTGGATCATCTGTCTTTTCATTTAACCCTCAGTCCTTAGTGAATCTGTTAGTGTGGGTCACAGATTTCGTTCCTTGTACCTGCGAGCTAGCTGCACACTCTTCCGTGGCTGCAGGTCGCTCCCAAAGACTCCACCAGCGGCTACCATTCTTACAAAGAAAAGCCAAGAGCAGGGGGTTGGGTTCCTGGAGTCAGGGTTCAGATAGCGGCTCTCAGGCACAGGGACATTCAGGGGCTTTCACTGGAGCCACACAAGGCAGTCATCACACTGGGGCTCTTGAAGCGTCCCCCCGTGACCAGTGTTTTCATCGCTTGAGGTCTAGATGGAAAAACCAAGTGTAGTAAAGTTAGGTAATCTCTTCAGCCCACAAAGATCGTGGCAGATTGAAATAACATTTCAATGGATGCTGTGGGCGCTTTACCCCATTGAGTTAGAGACTTGACCGGTGAATGTGGAGGGGTGGAGATCCACAGAAGGTGAGGTTGAGGCTTTGCTCATTCTCATGTTTCTCACAAAAGGGTGTATGATTATTGGACATATTGACAGAGACCCCTACTAAAGGGGACGCATATTGACAGCCTACGTCCTCACCAGGGGGGGCCTCGAGGCCCTCTTCAGCTCCCTCCACACAGGGGGGTGGGGGGGAGGTGGAGCTGACGACAGCCTTGTGGGTCTCCACGCCCCATGCCACCCCTGAGAGGTCCTGACACCAAAAGGGATGCCCTGGGAAGGGCTGCCAGAATTTCCTGTGCCGCTGGGGCAGTAATCCAAAGGTCACAGACTCTGCAAAGGCAGGGCCTTTGTTGCTCAGTGGAAGGCCCAGACCACAGGGGTCCGAATTAATTGATCACACTGGGGAGATTACTCCATTGAAGTTGGACGGAGCAGGATGAAGGAGAAGGGACCGAACTGATTAAGAATAGGCTTAACTGAAGAGCTAAGCTGCCTCAAATCCGTTGTGGAAGTAGGCAGGATGGAAATCATAAATCATAAATCAATAAAATGCAGGCGCTAAATAAAGGCCCTTTCAATCTAACATCCCTCACAGCTGCAAGTGTTGCAAGGTGGCAAAGCAGTGGCATTGGCCCGGGTGGCTGATCGGGGCCAGGCACCCCTTGACACTGAGACTGGGTTCAGCCTCAGATACTTTTCATCCACAATATGTTTATCCAAATCCTGGAGAGCAGCCTGAGACCCCAGGATGCGTAAAATGATGAACTTCGGTCAGGAGACCCCAGGATGACTAAAATGATGAACTTCGGTCCCAACTAATGAACCAAGGCAACTAGGCCGATTTCTCGATCCAGTTGGAATTTTAGAGATTAAAAGTTTTAGTCAAATTATCTTAAGATAGAGTGTGAACCTCCATACTTCATGAAGCACCATCAGATAAGTGTACGCATGCGCGCGCGCACACACACACACACACACACACACACACATGCCACAGACATCTATAGGTACTCTTATACGTACACACATATATGTAACTAAAAGGCAGAATAGATATAATTAAAAGGCAGAATATAAGAATATATGATATATAGAAGTATATATATATATACCTTAAAATATGTATAAAATAGGGGCACCTGGGTGGCTCAGTCGTTAAGCGTCTGCCTTTGGCCCAGGTCATGATCCCGGGGTCCTGGGATCGAGCCCCACATCGGGCTCCTTGCTCGGCAGGAAGCCTGCTTCTCCCGCTACCACTCCCCCTGCTTGTGTTCCCTCTCTCGCTGTGTTTCTCTCTGTCAAATAAATAAAAAAATCTTTAAAAAAAAAAATGTATAAAATATATAAGAATATGTGCTTTATATATAACTTTGTAATAACACTTTACATATAAATATAAAATAATATAATATATGCAATATATATTTTTACATATTTACTATGTTATATAGGAATATAACATATATACATGTTTTAAAATATATATACTTAATACAACACGTACTTATATATACTTATGTAATATATATTTATATGATGTATATTCTGCCTTTTTAGTTTTTCTCTCTCTGGTCAGAAGCATGACTACTCTTTCTTTTGTTCCGTTTACAGCAGTGTTACTGCATCTCATGAGGAAGTTTATCCAATACTATGTAAGATAAAAATTGAGCAGACGGATTTACCCTTCAAAGCCATAGAAAGGCCTCAGGTTGGAGACCCACCTATGGTTTGTCCCTAGGGTCAACCTGGTCCGTTTCTTTCCTCCCCGGAAGGAGAGTACCTCATTAGGTGTTTCTTGGGTTGAGTCTCAGCTGAGATTCAGAGAAGCTCGCTGGGTCCCCTCCCAGCCAGGCTGTGTCCTGGTCCCTCAGCCCTCGGGCCTCTGTGCCCCACGGGCGAGGCAGCTGCTGTCTCCTGGCCCCTCCCACACTTCCCTGATCAGGGCAATGGGAAGACAACTGAGACTTGTTTGTTCCCAAACCTGTTTACACCAGTTGTACTTTTTCTATTTAAGACATGTAACTAAATGCTATGTAAACACATGATGTATGAGTGTGAAAAGGAGAGGTATTTCTGTGAAGCTCCACCATTGTATTGGAAAGACTTGTCAAGGCTGAACAAAAATTCTAGGCAAATTAAGTATAAACAGGGTAACCTTAAAAGACTGTGTGGGGAATGTCATAAAAATCTCGGCAGAGTCCGTAGTTGGATTGCTTTTCAGCTATCTTTCGGATTTTTTATCTTCTTTAAAGAAACTAGGAACTGAAAATCATTGCAGATTTTCGGTTTGTACAGGAAATTGGGACTTCCAGAGAGTGGACCCGTCGTCAAAGACAAGGCATTGCTCTTGTACCAAATTTGTGAATGACAGTATGCACCCATATATTTAAATATCTGTGAATAGTGCTCGTTTTGGCAGCACATATCCTCAAACTGGAATGATACGGAGATTAGCATGGCCCCCGAGTAAGGATGACACATAAATTCTGTGAATATATATAGTAAGTATCAATGAGTATATCTATATAGATAGGTAATATAATGAGATAGCATAGATACAGATAGATGGTCTAATTGAGAGTATCATTTTTATGATTCCATGCTTTAACCAGTTTTTTTAGACTGAGTGTCAGGCCACTTAGGTACTGGAGAGCCTCCTTTGCAGCTGTGGTATATTGTATAAAATACACATGTCCCCTGCACTTGTCAAGATGCTTATACTATGCAGGTTACAAGAGAACTGAGCCAGGCTGGGGAGAAAGCAGACAGACACACATCTCCCTTGTCATGCTCATCAGGGACCCGTGTAACTGGAGGACGCTGAGGGCAGACCTGTCTACACAGACTTTCTGACTTCGCTCGCTTTCTTTCTCCCATCCTCTCTCTCCCACCTCTTTTCTTTGCCTCTCTACCCCTCTCTCCTCTCTCCCTAACCAATGTAGTTTAGTTCAAAGAACTCTGAAGTCAATAAGGGAGAGAGCATTTGAACGACAGTATATTTCAAAGTACTTGTTTCTGGGGCACCTGGGTGGCTTAGTGGGTTAAAGCCTCTCTGCCTTCGGCTCAGGACATGATCTCAGGGTCCTGGGATTGAGCCCTGCATCGGGCTCTCTGCTCAGCAGGGAGCCTGCTTCCCCCTCTCTCTCTGCCTGCCTCTCTGCCTACTTGTGAACTCTCTCTCTGTTAAATAGATAAATAAAATCTTAAAAAAAAAAAGTTCTTTAAAATAAAAACAAAGTACTTCTTTTTTTTTTTTTTTTTTAAGATTTTACTTATTTGAGAGAGAGAGAGAGAGCGAGTACAGGTAGGG